>CM051505.1:13123034-13206845 GCA_028031935.1 Paedocypris micromegethes | reverse complement strand
CTAATATCTATTCTGCATTCTTTTTGTACTTTTCAACTTTCATATACTAGCAATTGTTGAAAATGGCATTTCACTTGTACTAAGTATGCTAAAAAAATTTAGATTTTTCACACCATGCCGATTATGAAAAAGCAATTTATTAAAAAAAAGAAAAAAAGTGACATTATGTGACATTATGATAATATGTGATAATATGATCACCAATCTGTAGACTCGAGCATCTTTAATTCAGAATAAAATTCTACAATTAACCTTGTCCATAAAAATGTGTGAAAATATATATTTTTTTTTTTCAATTTTAGTGACGTTAAAAATATATTCATCATGTCAATCAGGAACTGATTGAAGAACTTAAAGAAATTTTAATAAAAGATCTGTTTATGAAAACTATAAAACTATGAAAAAGCAGTTTTTTTCAAAATTACGCCATTTACAGTATTGCAGAAATCCTAAAACTGCTTGTTCAGACTTATACAAAATTACAAAAGAAAATGAAACATCTTCAAATGCACAAAAACTCGAAAATATCCAGTTAAAAAAGTTACATAAGACACACGTTTCAAATACTCTGCAAAAATGTAACCAAACTATAACCAACTCTGAAAAAAAAAAAAAAAAAAAACATATATGTATATATATATATACAGCATAATAAACTTGCTAATATTTTCTCGTATTTCACAGTAGCCGAGCTGTCGGGACACTTCTTCCATCATAGCACAACACTCTAAAATACATTCCCTGAATAAATAACAAGCAATAAAACCTCAAAAACGTGCCATTAAGAAGTTATTAAGGCTTGAAGGTCAAACACAAGGACAAACGCAGGCAAATGGAAGCATTTTTGATGAATTGAGTGACTCTTGTTGTACTGACATCATCTCTTGTTGCCTCCACCATCAGCCCTCCTCGAAAAACCAATGACTTCCAGTCATCACGTCACAGTCACCGAGTCCTAAATCAAACAGAACCTTGTGAATGACTGATCCGGAATGTTCTACGCTGGCACGACTCCATTACATGCACCATTTCTGGAGAAAAAAAAAAAAGAACCACACTACAGCAAAACATCAGCATGTTTTGCCATTAGCTCGCAGGGTTGATTTATATATAATCGAGACACTTTTCAGTCATTATAGCTTTTAAATACTGTATATAAAAAAGTGGCAAGGGTATGGAGTTACTAAGAAACACGGTCGTATCTTTTGTGAAGGGAAGTCTATAAAAGACTAGTCACTTTACAGTGAAGAGAGCAAAGCCGGGTCGTATAAAAGCCAATAATGAGCGTCGCCCTCATGGCTACAAAATATCAGCTCAACAAAAAGTTACACACCAGGAGTGGATGAACTTTGCAGCGCTGAAAGAGGTTTGTGGACTTTCTTACAATGACATTTATTACACTTTCGATGTTAAAAATGCATCGCCGTCTTATGTATTTCATCATTGTGAATTTTGAAAGAATGGTGCAAACTTCTGAACCCAATCTCAAGGCCGTGTGCTGAATCACACCTCAAGTTGACATTGGATGATAGCTACAGAAAACATAAAATGACAGTTGAAAAATTGATATTCCAATAGTCAGACCTCTATGTTCGGTGTAAGACACATTATACCTGAAACAACCTACAGCTAAAAACACAGCAGTCATCTGTTCCATTCTGAAGAGAAAGGACAGGAAGCATGCCAGGCTGAAAGTTGGGCGTGAGGGTGGAGCCAAAATATCAAGGTGCTGTAACCACACCCACCCAGTGCTCTATTACCATTTGCATCACAGACCACAGAAGATACTGTAGATACTAAAATGTTACTAGCTTTTCCTTCAAGTAAGAAATCCAGAAATCATATTAATTATTAAAAAACAAATTATACCAAACAGTCGTATCCGAGTTCCATCCTTAACTATACAAAATTAAAAATCTTATATATAAAATAAAATATAAACGCAAAGAATAATAAACAAAAACACACACATACACTTTTATCAAAGTGGGCTCTAACCATTAACTAATGAACATGCAGTGTCTTTTGAACCATATTATTATAACCATATATTACTAACAATTGAACCATATTATTTTCTACATAGTGAAATGATAAAAAAGTTCTATTTTTCTGTATGTTATTTGCACAATTAAAAAAATATGCTGTCTCTTGCTCGGACCAATCGGAACAAGCCACTGCTGTTCGGTTAAAAAAATAATAAAAATGATTCCCTAACTGTTGGCACACAAAAAAAGAAAATAAGAAAATAACTCAACACTAAAAAGTGATTTACAGTGTAAAAGAATTTAAAAACCTTTTGACAAAAAATATTGTCATCAAGTGTGTATAGACGTGTCCATGAAGTATACTGTATTAGTATTTGGTATTAGACCAGAAACCCCCAAAAAATGTGATTAGTAAGGCACTTTCATATAGAGAGACATGTATTAAAAAAGCTATCAAATCAAAGGAGTAATGAAGAGTACAGTGGGTCAAGTGCATTGAATTAACACTGTTTTAGAGCCTCGAGTGGTCAGATGAGGAATTGCAGATTCAGTCACTTTCCCATTTCAAAAGCTAGATAAGAAGGTGGCCACTTGTTGAAATTAAATATTTAAAGATTGGCATATTTAGTGGAACATTTCAACAGCCAATCAATGGTTTTCCTCAGTCCAGCTAATATTACATATACATAAGCACATCTAATTGACTGTCAGCTCAGAGTCTCAAGTACGTACTGTAGATAGAAAACTGACTTAAAGGAGCAGTTTTATACCATTCATGTGCAGATTCTCCTTCACTGCAGGTTCCAATATTTTTTGGCATCTAAGTGGCTAAAACTTTCAGTATTAAATGAAAAGCAGCGTTGAGGTAAACCGCAGCAGGCGGACACGCTGCTCACAGATCAAACTCTTCTCTTAGTCTGCCAGGTGTTCAATTCCCATCTGCCGTTTAAGTCTTGTTCGGTCCTCTCTCTCACACACACACACACACACACACACACACACACACATGCTAATGAGACGCCTTCGGTCTCAGGAGATGGGGAGCAGAAGTAATAAAACCACAGCAGAAAGATCAATTACAAATATCTCACACTAACCAGCATCCACTCATCTATCAGTAAAATGGAAATGTCCATCTGCAGCACAAACAGTCGAAACACAAAAGTACAGCCTGCAAAGTGTGAAATCTCTTTCTATTTGCGCCTGAAGTCGAGTCACATCAACTCAAAAAGTTTCATTGAGTAATTTATTCATTGATTGTTGGACTAGCAAGTTTAGTTTATTTTGTAAAGGCCACTGGTGAATTGTTCCACTACTATGATTTGCTTCAACTTAACAGGAATATACTTATAATCTGCTCGATCACAGTGGAAATCGAGATTAAAACGGATTGTTTTATAAATTGTTTTACTACTTTAACTTTTACTTATCAGATATACATCATTCAAAATCATCAAAAACAGAAGATAGAAATACTGTATTTACCCCGTTAAAGCTTCTGGTGATATTTATCAAAAATACAGTGACATTTTTAGATGGAAAATATTTTATTGGACTAGGATACACATTTACACTTACTGTAATAATTAGCAATGTAATGAAACTACTAAAAAATAAATTGATTCAACATAAACGGCTAAACAAAAATATTTCAGATTGTCATACTTGTTTTTCAAAAAGAATTCATGCTTATTAACATCGCTTATTACGTTATAAACTGAATGTGAACATGTAAATGCGTTTTATGAAGTGTAAACCGTTCAACAGCTATAAACCACTGAACACTATTTGCGAAGCACAACTTTACAATTAAATACAATTACGTCATTTGTTCACTCTGACTCCGCCCACTACACCAACCAATGGTTAACCACTTTCGAGTTGATTTGAGTCAGACCTCAACATTAACTTTACTTCCCTTTACTTTACAGTCATTTGTCAGACACTTTTATCCAAAGCGACTTAAATAAAGAGGAGCAATTAAAGAAGTTTGTCTATGAAAGGAGAAAGTAGACGTTTTACACAACCTTTTAGAAATAATACACTAGACAGAATAGCAAGACTGTTAGTGAGTGAACACGCTGTTATTATATTTACGTTTTGTCTTCTTCAGTTATATGCTTAACTTGTATATGACTTGTATGAACAAGATCATATTTAATTCTCAAATTGTAACAAATATTTGATATTACAGTATTGTAATTTCTGCTTAAAATCTGTGGAGCATAAACATTGTTTAAAAAAAGGAGCAGCTCACCTTACATTTTAAGGGTTATTATTTTAACTATGTTATTTTAACTTTAATTAAACTACTGTTTAATTATTTATATTTTTACAGTTTCATCAGAAATCGTCACAAAGGCCACACAAACAACACAACTATTTATTTATTTTTTTATTATTAATAGCTGAAGCAATTGATATAAGACTATCAAGAAGCCCAGTTTGTGTCCTCATCCAACTGTCCACAATTATTATTTATTTTTTTTTTTTTAAATCATCATCATCATCATGAAGAACATCAGTTCTGGTGTTTTCGGTCTGGACACGTGTTGCTTTCTGGCACCAATGTTTGCTTTATACACTGTGTTTGTATTATTTAACATGACCCTTCACCCACCATAATTAAGTCGAGATGCACTTTATCAGATTTAAGCAAGCGAGTAATTAAAGGCTTTTGTAAGACCTGAAAAACAGGTCAGTGGGTAACGATTAGCGCCGAACAAAGCGAGCCAGTCGTATGGCGAGACGCGGTTCATACATATTCATCAAATGCCATTTACTTTTTGCAGAAAGTAATTTAATTCTGCATTTAATTTCCGCCCATTCAACATTAGAGTCAAAGAAGAGTTGAAAATGATTAAAACTTCTATTCTTATTTTGGCCAGTGATCCAGCCACAATAGCTCTGCGTGCGCACACGTCATCTTACGTGCGTTGTTCTGTCTTCAAAATAAAGGGTGTGTACTTGAACAGTTTTAATTGAAACTGATTTGAATTAAAAACTAGCAAAAAAAAAAATTGAAAAACATCAAAAAATTCATCATTCCCAATGGCAACATCCAAAGCCTTCATCTCACTTCCTGTTCCTACGAGCCTTATATAGTAACATGAACTTTGTCAAAATTACCCAGACAAAAACAAACAAACAAACAAAACACAAAAAACATTTACTTCAAAAATGTGTGTGTGTTTGTGTGTTTAATATTTAGTAATTAATTAAATATTCTCTCTCGATACATGAATATTTATATATACATATATACTGTGTGTATGCATATATACCGTATTTTCTGGACTATAAGCCGCTACTTTTTTCATAGGTTTTGAACCATTTGGCTTATACAAAGGTGCGGCTATTCTGCAGATTTTTTGATAATCAAGATAAATACGGTAGATACCGTTTATTTTCTCTTTTTTTCTGTCCCGTTTTAATCAGCAAAGTTGCTGCCGTGTTAAAATGCAGGTTAGGAAAGGATCTATTTAGTTACACACATGTACATTTACAATTCAAAATCGTTCATAGAGCGGATGAGGTTTATATACAGGTGCGGCTTATAGTCCAGAAAATACGGTATATATAATTTATAAAATATGCAAAATTAATAAATACACAAACTAGGTGGCAAAAATAACAATTGTCAAACATAAGTTTGGGATTACACTACAAATACACAGCTTTATTGTTCTCTAATAACAACAGAACAATGTTTGCAACACCAATGTTGTGGATTCGAATGTGAAAGACTTTCATTAAAATGTCTGTACATGATCCTAAAGAAATGCAATTATAACTTGAATAACTACAGGCAAGAGAACCTTTATACGTATATGTATTTTTTTTTCCTCTTTAATTGCAATTCGATTCCGAGCAGCTACCCACCGCACATCGCTTTTCCTCCCGTGCTCCTATTGGATTCCTCCACCCAGAGAAACCAGTAACGATGACAAATAACCTGCGCCGAGTAGCAATAAGAACAAGAGTAAAAATGGTAATGCCAAATAACGGCGCTATAAGAGCATCACAAAAATAACAAAATCAGTACAAATGGCAGTAGCTTCAGCAATGGCTTCTGCTCATCATTGGTCGGCGTAGCTGCATCCTATGGCGATTGCTCTCTAATGGAGACGCATGCCGCAGTTTGATGGGAAGCGCCGGACGGAACCAGTGCGAGAACAGCCTGTAAATCCATTCCCCATACGGACGTTTGTAAGAGTCATTAAGCGCGTTTAACAGAGTTTGTTCAGGCTGATGAAATGAGGCAGTATATTCGAGTGTGGACACAGAGATCATTTTTCAGCGTTACTCACTCCAGGCGATCATCCATCTTCTGTCAGGAGAGCCAAAAGTCCTGCGACCGCGCCATTCGGGGGAAAATGTCAGAGAAATCAAATGAACATAACCAGCTCCATTATCTTATGCCAACAAAATCGTGTTTCGTTTCAATTACACCGGGGCTTGCTGGGAATGAGCGAGAAGAAGGCTGGAGGACTTCCTATAGGATGCGGCCGGACGGAGATGGGGAATTGTTTTGCTTTATCGTGGACTGACGGTCCAGCCAGAATCCTTTCTGAGCGACAAAGATAATGAAATGTTCCTCTCTGTGTGCTGTCATCCTACATCGGTGACCCCATAATGCCCAGAGCTGGTGGATCAATGCGAGCTGGACCACGAGGTGAACACGGGGATCGGGAAGCGGCCTGACCGCAGGGACAGACATTTACCTACAAACAAACAGAGAACCCGCGCCCAGAACCAACCCTGGAAAATCAAGATAAAAATTGATGTAAAGAAACCATATTTAAGAGCAATATGAAACAAGGTTTAAAATGACATGCCATTGATTTGTTATGATCGGCCACCAAAAAAGAAAAATGTAGTCGTCTATAATACTAGAACAAACTCGTTAATTATAAGACAAGTTATTGTGTACTTAATCATTTTGTCAAATTAAAATAGTAATAAAATAGTCAAGGTTGCTGTGCATTAGTTCCTATTATTAAAATATAGTAGAGCATAAAAATACAAACTTGAAAATAAATATATACTAAATATCCAAATAATATAAAAAATCTATACAGGAGCGGTGTATCAGTTGTGATGTTTAAAATATATTTTAGTTATTAAAAGTTATTATATTATAGTTTAGTTATTAGTTATTATATTAGTTTATTAAAAAAAAAAACTAAAAAAAAAGAATAGTACTGCCATAATTGACAAAGGTGCTTCTAAAAATACTTTTCAAATACATAAAAAGCATTGTTAAATGTCACACTTTTAGCAAACAATGAGAAACAACATAATTGGGGGGAATAAATTAAACTTTTACTATGTCATAAATTACTATGTCATAAACTTCACAACAGACTGGTTAACTCTTGGTTCACCTTTACTATGTTTTCTATTCTAGAATAAAATCCTGAAAATGTAAACAACTAATTGTTTTGTGCCAAATGAATTTGAATAGAATTGTTCAAACTAAACTTTGCATTTCCAACACTTCCATTTCAGGGTCACAGGAAGATGGAGCCAACAACTCTGGGCCTGAAGGCGGGACACACACCCAGGATAGGTGGCCACCCAATCACAGAGCAGGACACACCCAGTCACACTCACCAAATGAAATGAAACTGGAGACCCAGAGGAAATCCACGCAGACCCCCCCACCCCCAACGGGCCTTGAACTTTTGTTTCAAACAGGTCTTTCTGTCAAGGAGGTTAAACTAATATCCTAACGTCATACATTAAACAAAAATGTATTTTTTTTTTAGTTTGGCACAGCATCCCGAACTCAAATCTCTTCCATCGCTCGTATGATTCTTCTGAACAGCATCTCTGAGTCGACTTTTATTGCACCCGATTTACATTAGATCTACATTAGAGCAGCGTGCTCAGAACGGCGCCACACATTCCCGCTGTGAATCAGGAAAACCTACATCCTTTAAGCTCGCCGGAATCTTCTCCATCCCAGCGTCGCATGTTCTTCTGCTGAAGCGCTCTTCCCTTCCACCACATTACTCATGCATCTCATTTAGCAGCTCACATCAGCACCGACTTGATATTTTTACCCCACATATTACAAATTGAAATGATCTGAATAAGAACAACAGCCTAAATGTTTTCCCTCCCATCACAGCACATAAATATACACCCCCCCATCCCCCCTTACATCAGATTATTCCAAATGTCGGCGGCGCCTGAAGCAGGAAAGTATTACCTTGTAATGATGCTTTACCCGGCCTCTCGAAGGGCACAGTGAGTAAAACTCGTCTGAAGTGGCAAGAACATAAAGATGAAAATTGCCTCCACCGAATCCCACGGAGCCATTTTGTTCTCCCAGAAGACAATGGCCAGACATTTCATCTGAGATTCCAGTTACAGTGACAAGAACATCCTGGGACTCACGGTCACACATCATCATTAATACTCTTCATTAAGAGTTTTTTAAATGTGCGATTACACGTCAACACGTGAGCGACCGGCTCTCGCGCAATTGTTGAACCACGTTAAATCTCTTTAAATAATTAGCTGCCATTCGCTCAGAACTAATTAACTCTCTTTCACCCACTTGTTCCTCATAATAACCCCCGAAAACTCAGAGGCTTTGAATTCAACAAAAGACCAGACATTAAATGATGAGATGATAAACTATAATAAAATATCTTAATAGAAACTGCAATATAAAGGATTATGTGTGTGTGTGTGTGTGTGTGTGTGTGTGTGTGTGTGTGTGTGTGCGTGTGCGTGTGTGTGTGAAGACTAAAGAGATGTGATTGAGAGACATGTTGAGAAAACATGAGATGTGGAGAAAAAAGAGTCAAGTTGAGAAAAGCAAAGAGACAAGTCACAATGTAGACTCAAAAAGATGAGATAAAAAAAAAAAAACCTCATAACAGACAGAAAAAAACAAACAAAAAAAGACAAAAAGAGTCAAGGTGTGTTGACACGAGACAAGATGAGAAACGCAAAGAGACAAGTCGCAATGTAGAAAAATAAAGAATCAAAGATGTGACGAGAGATTAAAAAAAAACGATGAGACAAAACGAACAAACAAATAAAAATACAAAAAGAGTCAAGATGTGTTGAGACAAAGCAAGATGTGAAAAAAAGAGAAGAAAAGAGACAAGTTAAGACAAACTGAGAAAGAAGAGAAGGAAAGTGTCAAGATGAATTGATACTATTCAAGGTGAGAACAGAAGATAGGAGACGAATCGAACAAAAATGAGAAAATAGATGTGACAATTGAAAATGTGTTGAGACAAGATGAGGTGTGAAGATCAGAGATTTACAATGAACAAATGAAGAAAAGAAGAGACAAAAATAGAAAAACCAAGTGTCAACATGGAAAATACGAGATCTGCTGATTCGAGGTGACAGAAAAACAAGACATAGTGAGAATAAATGAGACAAAGAATCGAAATAAGACAAGATAAGAAATAAAAATAGTAGAACGTTTTAAGAACGTTTTAAGTAACAGTAGAAATGAGACATGCTGATTTAAATTTATGATTTATTTAAGATAGAGTGCCAGATTAGGGCTATTTTAACATAATTTAAAAAAAAAAAGTGTTATTTTATGCATTATTATAAACAAAAATTATTGTTACTACAGCTATTTTCACATTTCTTGCAGGGCAAAAGTTCCCGTTGTGGGACAAATAAATGTATTTTCAATTAAATTCAAAATGAATGGATCATTCACTGTAGCTAATTACCTGTTTAATGTGAGTTTAAAAGCGCATTCATGCATTATTGCTACCAAATGCTGCAAACACGGTTGTGGTCTTACATTACGACATGAACATGAAACTCAAGTACCAATTTAACAAAACGCTCAAATGTAAAGCATTTCCATCCACTATATATCTTAAAACGTTTTAGTGATGACATTATTAGTACGCTTCAGCACATCGTCCGTCTCCCAACAGACTCAAACATCTCCAATATCTGCATCTTTCCATCTGGACGCAAACCTCTTCTGACCTTTAATGATCAGACAAACATCAAGAGCATTTTCCCACATTTCTTATGAAACCAGTAACCTACCCACCCGGCACGTTCTCGGAAGCTTAAAGTATGGGTACACAAACCCAAACGGCATTGATCTAATCCCCAACGAATCACAGAACCCCGGCTGTTAATACCCTCGACATCATCTAAACAGGCGCGTTTAGCAGGAAACCATCAGTCTCTTGGCGTTCTCCACAAGTGAACAATGAAATGCAGATTATTGCATGTTTCCTCCTGACCTTCAGAAAATCTCAGCGCTTTATCAACATCTCTGATAAGACACACGAGCATCAGGAAGCAACGAGCAGCTCACAGGAGAACCGCGGTTCCCTGGTGTCTGCGAGCACGAGAACCTGGTTGTTTATTTCCCCGTGTGCTGGAAATGTAAGAGCAGATCCGACATATTCGTGATGACATGTTAGACTTTGCCACGGTCCAGACGGTCAACGGCGTGTACAAAAATTAAAAATGCATAATTATGCAGAAAATGATCCTAGCAGCCAGAACAGGAGAAAAAAAGAAAAAGAAAAATCAATAACTCCTTTAGCAGATTTTCCTCTTATTTGGACCTTGAGAGACGTCTGAAGATCATCTCAGATTGAACGTTATTAATATTAAACTAATATTAGCGTACAGTCATAACCTCTTTTTCCAAAATTGGCATGAATCATAAATCAAAGTGGCAGTGGTGGTCCAGTGGATGGGAATTGAACTTGTGTACGAGAGTTTGCAAGTTCGAATCCCACTCTGGCTGGTTCTACAACTGTATTTTGGCAAGACACTGACATGTTCCAAGGGGCTGCCCACTGCTCCAGGTTTGTGTGTGTAACTTCACTGAATGCTGAACTACAACGTACAATTTTGATGCGGCCCTAGTGGTCATTATGACAAACTACATTTCACATAAATCACTAACAAAGACTGTATGAGAATAAAATAGCAGCCACTTTCAGTCTTCAGGGGCTGAATATGACCCGTGGGCCGCAGGTTGGGCATCACTAGCCTGTCATGGCGCCTGCTGCTTCCATACGCCGGGCTCAGTAGGTTTTAAGGTCAGTAGGCAACCGGGTGGAATTCTGGGGTTTCCGGCGAACATGTTTATATGCATTTTAAATCAAATGATTAGGTAAAGCGTCTCCCTTCACATGACAGCCCATGATCAGGCGTCTCCTGAGAATTCCCCCGGGCTGTGAAGCGCACATGCAAAACCCAGATAACGGAAGCGGCGCACATGCTAATGCGAAGGCGGCGGCGAAGCAGAGCGCGGTTAACAAAATAATATTTATTGGAGGGAAACTAAATAAAACAGATGAAATGCAACAACACAATGATCATTATAAAATCACTTTGATTGAATCAATAGAGCCAGAATCGCTTCACATCCACCGGAGGATTTATTATTACAGCACAAGCTGAACTTATTCCCCCAAAACCCTGTAGTCTGAGCTTTACTTGAACCTGGAGTGTTCTTTCTGAATAAGACAGCACCCAAAATAAGACGGTGACGCAGATGGGCTGCACATTTGGTAGTTATTAGAAAACTGCTGAAAAGTCAAAAAAGAATCAAGTTTAGAACATAAATATACTTGGACAAATCTCTTCTCGGGCACTCGATAAAACTGACTTACTGTGTGTGTGTGTGTGTGTGTGTGTGTGTGTGTGTGTGTGTGTGTGTGTGTGTGTGTGCGCGTGCGCGTGTGTGCGCGTGTGTGTGTGCGCGCGTGTGTGTGCGCGTGTGTGTGAGTGTGAGACAGAGGGAGAGAGAGTGTTAGCGAGTGAGTGAGTAAGAGAGACAACGAAAGAAAAAAGCATGGTATTAAAAATGGAAATAAAGAAAGAAGGATGTATGAAAGAGAAAAGTAAAGAAGATGGCCAGAAAGAAAAGAAAGAAAGAGGTATAGAGAGAGCACAAAACTGTTAAAAATACAATAAATACATACAAAGAAAGCAAAACAAAGAGGGAGACATGGAGTGAAAACAAGAAAAAGAGTAAGACAGAAAAACAAACACAGACAGAGAGCTATATATATATAAAAAAAGAGAGAGAGAGAGATGGATAGAGGGAGAGAGAGAGAATAAGAGAGAGAGAGAGAGAGAGAGAGAGAGAGAGAGAGAGAGAGAGAGAGAGAGAGAGAGAGAGAGAATGAGCTAGTGAAAAGAGAGTCAGATGGGGAGAAAAGAGTGAGATTGAGAGAGATAGAATGAGAAAGAGTGAGAGAAAGAAAAGAGAGAGTGAGAGAGTTCAGCATAACGCAGACTGTGCATATTTTTCCATTCCATTTCCTCCTAATACAATAAAGGAGTAAACAACGCTCCCATGACTTTGGAGGGACAATAATAATGAGAGTCTTTTCTTGAACTTTCCCCGCATCAAAACTAAAGGCTACGACATTGCGGTCAATTGACTATTGATTTTTCTTTGCTATAGAATGGGGGAAAAAAAACAAAAGACAATGCAACAGCCATTAGAGGCGACCAATTGAAAATGTAGACAAATGAGTCTGGTGTCTCTCAAAGCCCAGTAAGGAAGTGCATTAGTCACCATCAGACCACGTGAAGGCCGCTCCATCAGCACCAGAATCAAACCCAATCCCGCCTCCCACTGCAGTTTGATGCCATTTATACTTTTAATAGAAATAAATCCATTCGGAAGTCTACACCTGGAAAAGCGACTTACAAAAAGACAATATATGGCAGCTTAATGCATTTGTGCGTTTATATGTATAGTAAACATGCATGTGTGTGTCTCCACAATACACATGAGTATGAATGTGTGGTGTTGTTGTGTATATAGCTAAATCTATTTAAATGTATAGTATAGCAAATATTCACACGCATATATATTTATTCATTTGTCCACATCGGTGTGGATAAGTCTGTAAGTAAAGATGTGTGTATTAAAAAAAAAAGGTCTGTATTAATTCAATGTTTGTTGGTGTGTGTGTGTATGTATGTGTGTGTGTGTGTGTGTGTGTGTGGTGTGTGTTTGTGTGAAATGTGTACAATTGGAACTCCATCTACAAAATGCTTGTAACGAAGAGTTACGAAACGTCTTTGAGAAAGTTGTCTCGTTACGAAATGTATTCACGATACAAATGATAGTGTTACACTGTCACACATGACAGGGCTTTGTGTGTGCTGTGTCGTGTGTGTGTGTGTGTTGTGTGTCAGCTTTGCACGCTCACTGTTAGCCGCTCACTACCGCTGGATCCAAAGATAAATAAACTGATTCGTTTTTCTTTTGCTTTAGTACAGGGGTGGCCACCCGTGGCTCTTGAGCCTCATGCGGCTCTTGAACTAGTTTTCACGTGAATGAGTCAATATGCACACAATGTTAAAAATGTTTTAAAATACTAATATATCATGTGGTTTTTGCATAAAATTTGGCTTAGTCAGAGGTGTGTGTGTGTGTGTGTGTGTGTGTGTGTGTGTGTGTTGTGTGTGTGTGTGTGTGTTGGTTGGTTGTGTGGTGTGTGTGTGTGTTGTACAAGTAAAGGAATGGGAGTGTGTTTATGTGTGCCCGTGTGTATGATTTGCTCTTTGAGTAACACAGAAAAAAGAGGCTCTTAGTCTCTGACATTGCCCCACCCCCCCCCCTGCTTTAGTACCACAGTACTCATTATACATGTTTTTATTCAAATAACTTTTGTAACTTGTTTTTAATTACAGTTATTACAATATTTTATCAAATCAGGAAACAATATTGTCTGAAGTTTGTCTGAATCCGAGTTATGGAACGGATTATTGCATTCTAATTTACATTCTAATTGTGTCTCTACTTATATAAGTTCATTAGATGGGGTACCACTGTAAAACAAAACAATATTTGTAAATCTAAATGTGTGTATATATTTGTGTGTGTGTGTGTGTGTGTGTGTGTGTACGGTGAAGGTGACCCTGCATGTGTTGGTTATCCGCATCATACCAAGCTAACCTTCAAGAACTCCAGTGAATGTCAAGTTCCACCGTCTGGACGTTTTAAATGCCAATTTATGTTTTTGACAAGATGCAGTGACCTGCGACTACAAGCCAAGCCAAAGACAAGACACAGTAGGCCAGAAAAGAGTAGAGTAGTGTTTTATACACACATACTGTAGCTCCCTTGCAAAAAGCACACAAATTGAATCAAATGTGTCTATATACCGTATTTACGCTAATATAAGCACCCCTTAATTTTGGATTTTCGACGCTCAAAAACATGAACAGTGCTTATAATCGCCGATTGCAAATATGCGTGTAAACATACAAGCCCATTTTTCCATATTTCAAGTCAGGAGCAATCACAAATAAACATATACGGCGTGATTATGCAGCGGCGCGAGTGTGTCTTTAAATGATGCGCAGACAGAAGTAGAGTAAGCTTTTATTGGCTCAATAACAGAAATAAAGAAACATTAGTCACCTCGCGACACTTAACCGGGACAAAATACCACTAGAAGAAGTGAGATTACACTAAATACAGTCATTAATATTTGAATAGATAGACCATATTCGATTCGGTAGATCTGCGCTATCGGCTAACTGCTAGCTCCCGAAAACACCTCCAGCACACAAAAACTTTGGAGCAAAAAGACAACCGTTCAAAATGAAGAACAGCGGAGTACAAACAGCTAGCTACACAGCAAAACAATGCTGTACGCATATTTACAACTAACAAAACCGAGCTCAGCTTTGGTCTGGTGGCACTGGAGGCTCATGGGAACCTAAAGCCTCAATGGAGAATTATGGGAGTTGGAGTTTTAAAGACAAGAACAGATTTCTTCTATTGTTTTTTAACTATTATTCAAGTAAAAACGACATTGAAGTGATACAAGTCACAAGTTAGGTTTGTTAAATAAAGAAAGAATAGTATTTTTAAGAGAAATGTGTCGTTATTAAACCAGAAATGTAAAGAAAAAAAAAAAAAACATTTTTTGCAATTTTTATTTTGTGCCTCAAAAATCAGGGGGGTGCTTATATTCACGGGAGCTTAATTTCGCTAAAATACGATATATAGAGACACACACACAATTGCACAAGTCCCACACACACACTAGTGCCGTGACACCAGGAGAACGTGATTGAATGCAGAAAGCGCAGGGCGTCAGAGCGGCGGAACGGTCTGATTTCTCCAGCCTCACGCTGGGATCACGCTTTAAACTGACTTGATTTTCTATGAAATTGAAGACAAGAAAATTAAAGGTCACTGAAGCCGCACTTGTGCACACGTGCGATCGCAGTTTAATCGAGCGCAAGATGGATGGTGGAGGTGGAGAGGCAAGTCTTTATACAAGAAGCAGACCTAAAATTACAAATTCCTGCTCATAAATGATGCTTCCCTGACACTCAAACAAGACCCCAAGGACATCCTGTTGCAATTCAATCCAACGTGCCAAATGAAGAGCGAGTTCTGTCGGAAATTAATGGGCCCGTGGACCGTCATTTTTATAGCGGTTGGCATGAGAACCTAAGGGTATCTGTGATGCCGCCGTGATGGTGTTGCTTACAAAGGACCTGTCAGAGGACGCGGGCGCGGCTTTCTTCTCTGACGTCCAGTCCGGCTCGGCCTCTCGCTGTGAGCGGCTCGAGAGGTGCGAGGCTCCAGAATGACCTTTTTAAAACGTGGCAAAAGAGCCACTGACCTTTTCAGCAGGAGGCAGAAGATCATGATCAAGTGAGAGTTTGACTTCAGAGAACATTCTCACACTCAACGGCTGCGTTTGTTAAAGTTACACTCGCCGAAAAAAAAATCTGTCGAAATGATTTATAAACGGATTTCCAGCACTTACACGTCATGCTTTAAATTAATAAAATTAATTTTACATTATTGTGATACTTGTGTATTTTACTGGTGGGTAAAAATACTGGTGAAACTAGCATCACCATATTTACCACAATTTGATTATAGCCATCGTATATAACAATATTCTCCTGAATAATAATTTGATTTATTGTGCTACTGCAACACAAGTTGGTTACATTATATGTTAAAAATATTTCCATCACACAGTTAGCACAGATGCTAACATGCTAATGTTTTCAAATGAGCAGCAGAGATTATTTAAAAAAAACTATTTTTCAATTAATGTTTGCCAGATGCTTTATTTTTCAACATGTAACATGAGGTTGACCAAAATAAAAAGGTAAATAAATTATGTTTAAGCAAAAGCAGATGGAGGATTCTCTATTGTGAACTATTGAATTTGAATGAACCACGCCCTTCGCTATAGTAGGATGCTGTTGCACACAATGCCATAAAGAACCAGCTGCCAAAAGCGTCATATTTCAAAAATAAATTTGTTCTCGCCGTCACGCACAGCTCTTTCACACGCTCTGTTAAATCAAGACGGACGTGCGCTAAACTGATTCCAGTTGTTTCCAACTTTAGCTGCAGCAAAGGAGACACATGACAGACATGAGACGTTCCCAATGAAATAACACTTAATCAGCAAATTAAAAGACGCTCTACATTTTATAACACATACTTGACATGCGTTGTGTGTGTGTGTGTGTGTGTGTGTGTGTGTGTGTGTGTGTGTGTGTGTGTGTGTGTAAATGCTATTCACAACTATGTAATTGGTATTACAGATTACCATTCTTCACGTATCAAATCATTATTAATACAATTAAATACAGAACATACTAATTGTACAATTCAAAATAGAAAAACACAAAATGTGTCTTTGTGTATATAGTAGTGTGTGTGTGTGTGTGTGTGTGTGTGTGTGTGTGTGTGTGTGTGTGTGTGTGTGTTGTGTGTGTGTGTGTGTGTGGTCACATGCATGTAACACAGAAACACAAAAATAATTCTTTAATTAATACATAAATAATGCATTCAAATAAAAAAAAAACAAATCAAACCAACTGAAAAAAAAAACGATTCAAAACCGATTGGCACACCATTCAAAACAGAGCCATAATTAAACGAAAGAAAACAAAAATAACACGTCAGAGTGTGTGTGTGTGTGTGTGTGTGTGTGTGTGTGTGCGTGTGTGTGTGTGCGTGCTAGAATGCTCAGCATCCCGAGACCAAAAATAAATCCGCTCCTGTAACTTTGCTAGATTTGTCGAGAGACTGTCACCATCAGACATTACATCTCCACACTATCAGAAACAATGGATGAACAAACCAATTTCACACAGGGATGCATCCGGTCAGCTCGACTACAGACGCCTTCTGTGAAGAAGCCCGGTGATGAAAGACGCAGCGACAGAGAGAGTGATAGATGTGGTGGAGAAGAGGAAAAGGTTGACATATGCCCTGCTTATGTGCCACGCTTCTTATTTCTACAACTGTTGGAACTGTCAAATTTGCCGGAGGAGAAGGAATAAGATCTTCCCTCAACTCTGCACGAAACACATGATTAGGCCAATACTTTCGCAACTCACTCAGAATGGCGAATGTTTTCAGTGGGGAGAAAAATGCTAATGCGCATGTTACCGTCAATCTCTCTTAGATGTAAGGAGAAAAGATTCATAAACAACAATGACAGTCTCTTCCAGCTCTGTGAGAATGTCTCCGTGACACAGCAGATGAGCTTTGTGTTTCATATCCGACAGCCAAATCAATCTCCACCGTTGCACAGTGAGACTGTCAGTTTTCTATGAATCCTCCGCACATCTGATGCCCATGAAGCCTCGGGGTTCTCCTCTCTTCCGGTTCCTCGCCAGTGCTGGGTGGAACATCCGTGCGCAGGGTCCTGCCATCAGGGACACACCAGGCTATACATATAAAAGGATTCAGCTCCGTGTGACGTGTAAGGCTAATGACCGAAATCCGTAATCTCCCAATCTGTGACAGCACAGCATAAAGCCGGCTCATAATAAAGCACAACATGTAGAAAATAATAAAGGCACTGTCAATTCGTTCCATAAAAATAATTTTTGACTCGAGGACGTTTTTTTATTATATATTTTGATCAAATTCAAGTCCATATTTTGTCACATACAAATTATACGTGGTACAATATGTAGTGAAATGTGCTTTTGATCGCTCCAGCACTTAAACATAGGTATGGGGAAGATACAAAATGTGCAAAGGGAAATGTGAGAATAGAAAAACAATAAAAGAATAGAAATACGATAAAAACAAGTTCTAAAGATATCACAAGATTCATCCATGATTTTGAAAATATTAAAAATGATCAAATATTGTAATAAAACATGTACTTTACATGAACTGACTCAAACTAGACAGCATGCTAATTAGCCTAGCCTAGCATTTCGGGAGCAGGAATTATTTACGTTCTACACTGCTAGCACTAGACAACATTTTAAATAATTGAATTCTGCCGTTTCATCATTATTACTGAAAGCAGCTAGTTATTAGCCTTAATAAGTTGGTAATTTCATCAAATATAATTTGACAAAAGCATAATTTGAAAACACATTCTAGGCCCAGAATATACGTATATATTAGGGGTTGGCTGTCAACCGGTATGAACGTGAAAACTGTTAGTGAGTTGAGCCACGATAGGGTTTTTGACATTCATGTTTAATAAAATTTTTATACATATGTAAACACTTCAATACAGTATAAAACGTTTGATTTGTTATAACTTTTAAATGACGACACGGAGGCATTGCTAATCAAACACAGAAAGGGTTGTAACAGGCAGAATTAATAGATCGGATCACGCTCAAGCGGAACTGTACGTGCAAACTAAGTGCATGCAGCTGTCTGTGTACTGTGCCTTTAAGAGCGGCTGTTTTAGTTTCTTAGAGACACGTAAAGGCGCGTGGGTATGTTAGATTAGACGCAATGTTAGACTCACGCTCATTTGATTTGTATGAAAGCAGAGCACCAAACTTTATAGTTCAGTTTGCAGCAAAAGACGGCTGAATAGAAAAGTTTCGGTTGTTTAGAATTTACTCCGTTTGTAAAAAAAAAAAAAGTGCCTTAAACTTTTTAATGCTGATCTGGCTGCAACTTCCTCACAACCTTATTGAGGTTCTCAACATGCACTTTTCTTCGTATTATTTGATTCGCAAGACACACAGCTTTCACTTTTTCTTCCTATTTTTTGAAGATAAAGTGCTATATGGAGCAAACTTACAGTAGAAATAAATGAAAAAGTAAAAGTGCACAAAGAAAGCAACAAACACAATGCCAGGAATGTTTCAGCCAAGTATGACAAGCTCAGGTCATTCCATACATTGCATAGGCATTGCAAAGAATAACAGGCTTGAGTAACGGCAAATACGAAAAATCCAGAGTGTAAAGAATTTTGATAAAACATTTATAAATAAAATAAGCAAAAAACCAAACAGGAGAAAAGAAAAAGAATCATTAGCGTCATTAGTCTATGTATATATAAGGCAGCCTAAGAAAACTTTGAAATCCTTCATACATTTCATATTTTGCCAGCCTCATTTCAGGCATTTCATAAATTCCCTAAACACTACAGCAGCCATTCTATACAATGTCTGATTTTCTAAGTGTGTGCTCACGTGTTTTATACATTACATTAATCTCTCAGATGGAGTATTGGGCGATAGAATTTTGTCTTTAGGTTCATCATGCAGGCAGTTTGCTCCATCATCTTCAAGCTAACAGATGAATACTGTCTGGCAGTCCTATACATAACGCCTGGTGGTCTTCAACAATACGCTTAGCTGAGGTTAGATTATATATTGCTGTCGGGTCCAAACTGACATTTCAATATTTTGAAAACATTGCATTCCACCCGATTGTATTCCATGTTGACGTTCTCGCCGCATCTTCGAGCTGGAAAGTGAGCCGTGCTTGGTGTGATGCTGCATATTGTTTTTTTTTTATATTTGTTTTGTAAGACGAGCCACACGAGCCAGAATATTTTTCGGTTCGTGTTGTTCTGTTATTTTCTATTTCCCTTCTTGTATGTTGAGTTATCCTATGACGAAGCACCAACTTACAAGGAAGAAATACAAAACGGCTTATTTGGCCCTTATAGTTTAATGTGGAATATTTTTTCAAACGGAAGCCATTTTGTACTTTTTTTAGGTCGTAATACTGCAAGATTCAGTGTGTGTGAAATATTGTATGTACTCGTTCACGGTCCTAGTAACATTCAATGACAACTAACAGGAGTGGGAGTGTCTAAAGCACTTCCAATTAAAAATGCCTGCTTAATTAAAATGATTGTAACATGTAACATCAACATGTGCCTGACTGTCAATAATAACAGCTACTGAGGACGTTTTGTACTTAGACAATACTTGTATATAATTGCATACAGGTATATACAACTGTATATACATATAATATGTGATCGTATTTTGATCAAAGGTTGTTTTTGAGAGCACGGAACAAAAAAGAATTTCCCAAAAGGGATGAAGAAAGATTTTCTGATTCTGATAGTAATTCACCAATCCAGTGTGATCAAACCATCATAGCACGTTAAAATCTGAGGGCGCTTCTTCAAAACTGTGCAAAATTTCTGCACACAAACACCGCACAACCTTCCACAGTAGCTACACACAACTGCGACCTGTTGCTAACAGGTTTATTACTGTATAAACGTCAGATGACTAGCTAGCAAAAAAAAAGCTATACAAATCATTTTCAAATATTTAGACACTTTTGTAATCCAAAAAAGTCACTTTTATTTTGCACGGAATTAGAATATTGCCAGAATTAGCAAACATGCATTTTGAAGAAACAAACAAAAATTATTATTTTTTTTTAATTATAGTTTGAGTTTTTTTGTGAATTTTTTGTGTTTGAAACTTCTGATTTATTAGTGCATTTTAGATTTTTAATTACTGAATTATTAACGCATAACAAGAAATGCATGAAACAGTCTGAAGCGAAAAACAAAATGGAGAGACACTAATTTTTTTTAATTTACAATGTTTTGTCACTAATCTGACTACATACATTTTCACTGAAATGTAAAAAGTAGAAACACATGGAATACGAAAGAGGCATTTGATGTAGAGGAAAAGATATTTGTCTAAATGAGCAAGTTGTGTGTGAACGTATAAACCACACGTGTACGGTAGTCACTAGTTGTGAATGGTCACTAGTTGACCGAAAACACTACACTACAAACTTATCAAACACGCAATTTCGAATTTCCAATGTGTCGACCAAAATATTTCTCAATTCGAAAACGCGGTAGAAAATGGCTCCTAGAAACAGATTGTCAACAAAAGCGAACAAACAGACAACAAGGATCCGAACCGAACCCACAGGGCACAGTCGGGTCCTGTAATTCAGGTTTAAGACGGGCTGCTTCCTGTCTTAAACCTGAATAAACGCAGGAGAAATAATTGGCTTGGAAACTGCGTACAGTACATTTACAGCCGTGAGTCTCCTGGGGACGCTGCACAGACACACACTTAGAAATTGCACTGAAACGCTAATGTTTACAGCAGATACTGTCTGGAAGCGCTTTAGCGAATCAAATTGCATTTTGCATGTTAACATGTAAATGATTTCTCTCCATTTAATCGAGCAAGCCAACTCTCGGGCTACGTATTGTCCCAGTGAATAACGACTGTCCTCTGACAATTAATCCTCCTAATTTCCACCATTTACCTTCGCCCACAAAACATTTTACCACAAAACACTCTCTTTAATTGTCTGACAAAGTATTTTCTATAGACGGAAAGTTCCAGAAGCAATTTGAAATTTCGTATCAAGACTCGATAGGAAATAATCAACAGCTGATTAACAGTCAAAAGTTCTGAGAAGACAATCCCGATGAGCTTGAAAAAAACGAGTAATTCATCTGGAAACGTCTTTACTTTTAATGCGGAGAACAGATCCAATCATGTTTAATTAATCGGGGAAACAGGACGTCCTACACGCCAGTCTCCAAAATAAAAGTGCTTTTTTTTTTAACCCCATTCCTCTTTAAATAACAACTGACCAGATGTTTACATCTGTAACACTGACTGGTGGAAAAAAACTTTTACGAGAAAATTCCGGCAGGGCATTTTCTGCCCGACTTGCTGGTTGGAAAATCCCATAAAAATGTTAGTCACAACCTTATCTGAGAAGCAACAATTGTTATGCTGATCAAAGAACAAAAAATATATAAAATAAAACACTGAAAAATAAATCATAAAAAGGCTCATCGGGAAAAATAGCATAGAAACAAATATTTACTATTACTTTACTACCATCATATATCATCATTATTATAGTAATAACGATTACATGTGGTGTGTCAAACCTTGATTTATTATGACAATCAGTGAACAGCCAACAGAGAATTTACTGTGTGCATGTAAAAGTTAAAGCAAAATAAAAAAAGCTATACAAAAAGGACAATGTAAATAATTTTTACATTAAAATGCAACAATTTAAATGACGAGGTTGGAGATTCATGTCACTGTTTGTAACTACAGACTAGTTCAATTTTGGATCAAAAGCAACTACTACAAAACAATTTTAAAACATTAAAAATATTGTACAAAATGTTTGTCTTAAGCAGTTGAAATAATAAATAATAAAAAAAAATACAATAATAAAGTAAGACTCCACTCTACAAACAAGAGTTACACAGCTAAACAATTGTTTTGCCTGAAAAATTCACTCAAGAAAAAACAAAAAAATATGAAATAAATACATTTAATACTATAATAATCCTAAAGAAAAAAAAAACAACAATAGAGATTTTAGACTTTTGGGCTCAGACCAATATTATTATAAATGCATGTATTAAATATGTCTAGCAATTACTAGCAACACACTACCAGTACCTTAATAATTGTGATAGAATGAATTTGAAATCATCGTTAACCTGGCAGTGACTCAAATAAAAAAAAAAGTTGATTCGTGCCGAGTATGTAGAATGTTGATTGCACATCAAACACTTAAACTACAATTAATTTCATTGTAATAAGGAAAAATGTAAATTGGTTGATTTGGTGCAATTCAAATTAGTTTTTAATAATTGACAAGGCAAAACGAAGAGAGAAATATTAAGGTAAGGAGAGATCGGTAGATGAGGGGAAGAAAGATCAAGAACTACAACCACAATCGCTAGCAACAATATAGTGTGACACCGCTAGCACAGGACCATGTGACTAACCGTGGGCTTCTAGGCCTACAATGTGTGGTGCGTTTTCTGTTTTTCAAATTATGCTTTTGTAACTAATTATATTTAAATAGTATAATAACTTACTTGTACACATTTCGAGCTTCTTACAGTAATAACAGTAATTCTGCCGTTTCATCATTGTCCAGTGCGAGCATTGTAGAACGTAAATAATTCCAGCTCCCGGAATGCTAGGCTAGGCTAATTAGCGTGATGGCTAGGCTGATGCTAGATGAAAAGACCAGCGTTAGGTTAGGCTACTTGGCGTGATGGTCTGAACATCTGCTTTTTTCAAAGGAACAAAATGCCGCAGATCTGATGTGAATAGTCGATGTTAATGGCTTCAAGGTAAACAAGCGTTTGCAGTCTTTAATATTTTACAGTTTATAATAAAATGAATAGTTTGATGGTTTGAGAGCTATGAGACTGGGCAAAAAGATGCAGAACCAGCTTTTATCTATTTGAATAAACAAACAACACCATTTCAGATACACAATTATACATCTATTATTGTTAAAGTAAGAACTTTTATTTTAAAAGTAGGTGTTGACAAGGAACCTCTATATTAATATGAAAAAATATATATTGTTTTTGTTTTTATTTTTTTGTTTTAAAACACAGAGTAATTTCAATAATTAAAACAAATCCCACTTGATGAAGGATTCTAGAGATTCTAGCCATTTGGGCTCATTATTATGATGATTATGATTATTTCTGATATTACTTTCATCACCATATTATCAAGACTACTATACATTCATAATAAATTATTAATACACAAAATACTGTGTGTAAGATAATGCTAAAATAAAATATATTTTAAAAAATATATATATATATATATATATATATATATTTATATTGAATATTAGTAGTATATTATTTATATAAAATATATGATATATATATTTACATTTTAGATATAATTTTAATATATGTATTCCTAAACATATTTATATGTATGAAGATTGAAATAAAGGTCTATGTCCGGACTCTCATAGATGTTTTTAAATTGGCCCTAATCAACATATGAATAGTAAGTAGTGTATGAATAGTATATTCAAGGCCATAACTAAAAAACGCAGAAAAATCTCTCGGACCATTAATATTTCATCTTCTTGAATTCTGAGGAGACGTTTTTCCCTCTTCCCATTCTAGATTGAAATGGCAAAGAACGATAGATGACGGTGTAAAAGAATAATGACTGGAACGGTACTGCTGCACCGTCACTTTCTCTCCTCCGTCCCCCGAGAGAAATAAACGAGCGGTAAATATCAAGAGGAAATGAACGCAATCCGTATCCCGTGATGTATAATCCCAGAATTACCCGAAGACACCATGAATCTCAGCTTTCTCATTTACTTCTTCTTGAATGTGTTTACTGGAATGAAACCCAAGTTGGCGGCCACCACCAAGACGTGGTTCCTGACCTTCTCTTCTTCTCAGTAATGACGGCAAGACGCCGCGTTATTAATTGTCTGATGGAGAGCTCGAACCCAGCCACATCTTGGCCAAAAGCCATGACGGTTCAAAGTGTAAGAGAAAAGAAGAAGAAAAAAACAATCATATTCCACCATTAGGCTAAAGAACATCCTCAAGATCGAGACAAAAACCAGCACGCAGTTCACCCACAAGGAAAGAGTTTAATCGGAGGATTTATTTCAACAGTAGTCTATACGACTGGTCACCCATTTTGCAAGTCTTCCAAATATTCCTTTCTGCTCAATCCAAAAGGTTCAGGAACGAATTTTGGAAAATGTATCAGAGGCTGATCTAAAAACAGCAAACAAAAAATAATAATAATAATAAAATAATAAAATAAAATAATATCCAATCAATGAATGATCCAATGAATAAAATCCCAATAAAATAATTGGATTTTACAATTATATATGTAATTACCTAATTATGTTAGTTCACTAAATATTATTTAAATTATAACATTCAAACAGGTCTTCAGAGTTGTGAGGACCAGGCAAAGGCCCACACAAGTACCCATAGGACCGCGTGCACACACACACACACACACACACACACACACACACACACATTTTTATACTGTGGCATTTATACAAAATGCTGTTAAAAAAGCAACAAAGACCATTTACTAAAAAATGAAACTAAACGGTATTTAAAATTATCTACTGAAGTTCCTGAGAAGCTTTTTAAAACGAGCTTGATCAATGCAAACCTTTTCAAAGCGGTTCTGAGAAAAGTCTTTTGAATTATCTCAATGACAAATGTACATTACTGTACTGCACATTAAAAGCTTGCGAACGCCATTCATGTCTTCTCTCCTCCTACACTCACATTGCTCTTTATTATACTTGAATGTAGAAGCCGTGGAGTTTGGAACGGTAGCAAACACTGGTCACAATATCCAACGTCAGACTTCCTTCAACCATCTTTTTGTTAGAAAAAAAAAAATCTATGTATCTAAACTTCAATGGATCTAATGACAAACATGATGCATCACTAGGGCGTTTTACAGCATCATTACGGGTGATAAGGACAGAGATAAAGAAATGACGTGAAAAATTTGTGTAATGCGTCTAGACAATTGAAAAACTAGTAATAAAAATTGTAGTCCATAAAGGTTATAATGGGCTGTTTTATGAGAGACAAACATTATTTCACACTTTCTTGGGTTGAAATTCATCCACGCTTTCAGCTTCAGAGGTTCTTGAGATGTCTTATCTCTTAATCTGTTAGTTTAGGTTGAACTATTCGTATATGAGATCCGAGGCAAAGACACCAGTCCTACCTGATCTTCAGTCTCTCATTGACATATCACATGTAAACTTTACATAATTGATCTTTAATTTCCTTCTGGATTTAGCACAAGGTTGAGATGTGTGGATGCACATTTCAACACAGGAGCACATCAGCCATTTCTCTTGGAAAATGGGTTAACGGCCATATTTCCTCAAACCTTCACCCGCTTCCACTAGATTTCTAAAATATTTATAGCAACGTCTAGAAAAATCGAAATTATGTGATGGCACTAGAAAAAAGGTCATGGCAGATCCTAAGAAATCATTAAAATCTTAAACTCCAAGAGAAGAAAACTTTAATATCGTAGAGTAAAATGGTTCACACTCGACAAAGAAAGCAGGCCAGAGAGAATTTATTTGAGCATATGATGGCACATTTGAATTATAAACTATCTTTACGGTTAACATAAAAAATATTTTACTTTTTTCATTTTCAGTAAAAGTACTAATTATTAATTCTGATTAATAAACGTTGTTACAATACATGATCAACTCACTACAAAACTGAACACTATTAGATGATAGTTCATTAGTTATTTGGTGAATATTAGTTACAAAACTGTTCATCTGTGCAGTCAATAAGTCTAGACTTTTTTCTTTAAACTAATATAAAACAACTTGGTTTGTAACAGCTAAAGTACCCAGAAATGGACAAATCGATCTTATTGGCTGATGAAAAAATGAATTTTCATAATACTGTATCTGCATCACCTCCTCCAAAATTGAATATTAATATCAGGGAAAAACCATCTGAATGCTTTTTTCTATCTGGGCTTACCATCATTCTCTCTTAGAACCAGAAAAACGACATGGCCACAATGATTTCATCAATATTACTCCACAAACTCCGGAGATTAAGTTTTGCATCAAATCCGGAACGTCCCTTTATCCATCTCAACCGTGAACTGACATGCACGACCCAGTGACCCACTAATGCCGAATCCGGCGGCTCTTGACTCGACAGCAATCAGCCTGCGAATCCTCAATACGCTAAAGCGACTCGGGGATGGTAATATACACTCAGAAGATTAAAAAAACCCAAACATTACATAAAACTAATTATTATGGGCGACACGTAAATAAACAGCCAGAGCGGTGGATTGTTTGGAGGTAGCGTCATCCATCACCACAGACGGGACACGCTAACGCAGCTACGCGCAAACGTCTCGCTATGGGAAGAAAGCGCGCGCTCTTCATCGTGCTAATTAAACGCCAATCTGTTGATTTCACACAACACGCATAAATAGACTCCAGATCAGCCGGAGCCACAAACTCATTTCACGACAAGGTCGAAAACAAACATTCGCATAACAACCGATGCACAAAACTCATTAACTGTGACAAACCCACACAGCATTATTTTTCTTTTAGATACAATCATCACATTTAAGCCACGTTGCCCTGCTCGATTCTTTTATATTTATCGGGCCGACGTCTTTGAGCCGGACGCTTGTGCAACTGTAGCTTGATGACAGAGAATGAAAGCTTTTAGCCTTTCTGATGCGTTTCCTTCGGGGAATAATTAAAATAGTCTAGGTGAACACATTCCCTCTGGCGATGGGGAACATCTCACTAAAAACACTTCAGAACAGGTTTGTAATTATTGACTGGCACTAAAGCAGAAATACAGAGTTTTTAAACTCTTCATCTGTTCATTAATAACTAAATGCCACATTAAAAGCTTGTGTGTACACATACATACATAATGTGTGTATGTGTATATATAAGAGCAATAAATTACATTTATATAAAGTACAATAAATTATAATCAGCGTTACTGTATATTGAATTTTTCACGTGGATTTTAAACTTGAAACGCAGCAGCTGTATTTGGCAAATTTGAAAAATATTCATATTCATATAACAGAAAATGACATTTTTGCAAAAAGCCTTAGAACTTAACTAACATAATAAATACGTATCAAGTGTGTGCATCGACACACACACTACTCAACATAGCCACTATAAACTGTAAAAAAAAAAACAAAAAATAAAAAAATAAATAAATTGAAATGTGAAAATTCTGATTTTTCTTTCTTTTTTTTAAACTAATAAAGATTTTATATCATTAAAATGAACTTATCCGAGAAGCTTGTGACAGAACCCAGACTCCCCAGTTTAAACATTCAATCAATTGTATTTACATTACAACTTTGTTAAAACAAGAT
The DNA here is from genome assembly GCA_028031935.1 of Paedocypris micromegethes. NCBI lineage: Eukaryota > Metazoa > Chordata > Actinopteri > Cypriniformes > Paedocypris > Paedocypris micromegethes. The sequence goes on along the minus strand of CM051505.1, from coordinate 13,178,898 downwards.
TTGGAGACACTTTAAAATTCTAGCGTCATGACCATTTCTCAGTGTTTTTCGAGATCTGCCTAATCTGACCAAATAATCCAAAGTTTATCAACTGCTTAACTCAATTAAACTCGCGTAAGCCACAGCGAAGCCCTGCGCAAACACACATCGACAGGAAACACCGGCGTGGAGCACGGGGATGAGCATAAGGCGAGCGTTGGGTTAGATCCCCACAAACCTCATCGGTCAAAGAAGTCCCACGGAACTCACTCGAGCGAGAAGCGAAACTGCTGATGCGAGACGACAGTAGATGCGCTTGAAGATGCCAAGATGGTTCCAGGCCGGACTGTTCCCTGAAGTCAGCTTCAAGCGAGGTGGAGGAAACCTGGCAAGCGCTTCTATCAGGAGAGACCACCGAGCCGCCTTCCACAAAAAAGCAGAGAAATTCCCGCACAAACCGTCTCGAAGAGCAACGAACGCAAAAAACCCGCCTGCCGCCATAATGAGCGCTCCATGACCTCAACGTAGCGATGCTTTCAAACGCCGGCGTCTTTGTTTCGGCCGAAGAAAGAAAGGTCACGTCAATCACGGCGGTCTCGGAGTGAGGGCGAGTAGCTGGTAAACTGTCATCGCCCGTGAAATCTAAGTGAAACGGGAGCTAATCTGATTAAACGCCGCAAAGACTGGAACGCTCCAAGCTCGGGACATCCAATCACGAGCTGACACCTTTTATTTCGTGCACACAACGGACTTGACAGAACTTCTCTGGCTTAATTCGGCCTGTTTCTCATCAGACGAAATGGGACTTTTCTTGGAGTTTTACCTTCACTACAGGTGCCGTCGAGGACGAAGAGCCTCCTGATCGCTTCCCAGTGAGGTCGTTAGAAGCCGTCGTCACGGCGATGGTCACCGGCGTGGGCAGGAGGGACGGGATAACTGGGAGGGGGAGGAGTCCTGGTCGATTGTTGCCATTGGCAATGGGCGGAGCCACTGGCGAGCAGGTGCTGTTGCCGTTGTGAAGGCCGAGGGGTCGTTCCCGGCGGTCCCAGGGGGCTCGGTAGTCTCGCTCGAAGCGGTTGTGGTGTCGTGACATCACTTCCTCTTAGAGGACACGGGGCACAGTCTGTAAGAGATACAGAAGGAGGGAGTGAGTGATGACGTTGATTACAGCCTGTCACCAGTCAAACCGAAATAGAAAGCGCCCAGCAAATTGAACTGGTTGGCAGGTTTGAAGCGGAAAACAGCATGATTTGCTGTACTGCATCTGGATATCTGACAGAAAGAAGCCACAAAAAAAAGTATTTACCCAGCTAGTCAACGCATAAATATGTATAAAGGAGATATAATAGACAGCATCAGCCAATATTAGATGGAAATCTGGTTTTATTTGCAAAGGAAATTGCGACAGGAAACCCTGGCGATGTTTCCAGATTATGAGGTGTTGTAACTTTTATAAAAGACTTAAATTCTACTACGCGTGAATTAGCGTAATCACCATCCACACAATGATGCTCGCTGGTAAATCTGCTTCCCATCACAAGCCTGTTTATTTTTTCGTATCTCACCATCTTCTTTCAGAGCATCTACACGCAATATCCCTCGAGACGTCAGGTAAGGAGGAACATTATTGGTTTTTGCTTTCTCCTCGTACACGTGGGAGCAGATTAAGCTGTTAGTAAAATGCGCCACTTTTGGTCATCTCGCTTCTGTGCGACAAATTCAGCGTTTATTGCGGCTTCGGCCAGAGATGGTATATTAAAGTCAGCTAAAATCAAAAAGCAATATTGAAGACATTTTGTGTGTGTGTGTGTGTGTGTGTGTGTGTGTGTGTGTGTGTGTGTGTGTGTGTGTGTGTGTAAGTAGTTGTGAGTGGAGTGTGAGAGAGTTAAGAGAGAGACTGAGAGCATTAGATAACAAGGGGGTGATCCAGTGGAGAAGAGAGATAGAGAGAGGTGAAAGACAGACAGAGGGTGAAAAACAGATAAATGCGGTTGAAAAAATTCAAAAGAAAAGAGAGAGCAAGTGAGAATATGAAAGAAAAAAGACGGAAAGGAAAGGAAGATGGAAACAAAGAAAGACAAAGAAGGATGGGGTGTGAGCAAGTGAGAAAGAGGGATAAAGACGAGGAAAAAGAGCGAAAGAGAGAGAGGACTCGTTATGAGAGCACAGAAGATGAGAGATCAAGGGTGGAAAAGATAAGAAAAAGAGCAAGAGAAAATGAAGAGGGAGGAGTAAAGATTGAAGAATGAAAGTGAAAAAAGAATAGAGTAATTAAGGGTGTGAAAGAGAGAAATAGAGCGAGAGAAGAAGAGAGCAGAGAGAAAGAAAGCTATATAGAGTAAGTGTGAAGAGAAGGAGAGAGCGAGGGGGAGAAATAGAGAGAAATAAATACAAAGCGTGAGGAGGATAGAGAGAAAGCTAGATAAAGTGAGTGAGAAGAACAGAACGAGGGTGAGAAAAGAGAGAGAGAAAGAAATAGAAAGCTAGAGGAGAGCAGAAAGAAAGCTAGATAGAGTGAGTGAATGAGTAAGAGAAAGAGATGAGATACAGAGAGTGTAAGAAAGAGAGAGCGGGGGAGGGAGCGCAATCCGAGAAGAGACAGTGCAATGGTGAGAAAGAGAGATTTGCATTATTATTTTAATTTTAATATTAAGCAGAGTTATGCAAATAAGGTTAGGTCTTGGCGACGTTCAAAAAGACGTAAAAATCCCAACTCAACCGGCAATAGCACGTCACAGAAAGCAAAAATATGCTTAATAAAATGAACACAAACCCTAAACAAATCCAACACGCAAGATTTTATTACCGGTACAGTAAGTCCAAACCAGTCCATCCACAGACGATCTCGTGTCACCAACCAGCATTATTAGAAGATGACAAACCAGTGACATACAGCGGCCAATTATCCACAGCCACTCCAGTCCATCCCTGGAAAACTCTTCTCAACTAATCACATTCACATAGGAAGCTCCCGCTCACACCAGTGGAGTAGCCGCTAATGATTCTCGGCCGTATTAGCCTGGCATGGTAAAAGCTCGCATCAATTATTCACCGTTTGTCCGAATGGAGTCGTGAGGAAGATGGTGTTCAGGAAGATCTACTCCATTAAATGTGTACATAATCTCAGAATTTAATAAAAATGCACATACTATTGGTCAAATGATTCCTGAGCACAAAATCTGAAAAAAAAGTTGCTTTTGAATTTCGGCTAAAAATACATGGACTGTTATATTTCTCACTCATGTATTGAACACTTGCTTGGCTTTAGCAAGTGGGATTATGTATGTTGAAGTGTTGAGTAACATTTTGGTCAAAATTAGATTTCTCAATATGCGTTCAACGTAAAACAAAGTTGATTTTTTGCTAAATGCACCAAAATTCCCAATTTAAAAAGAGTTTGCGAACGTTTTGCATTGCCCTTGAAAAGTAAATTTAATTAGCCAACGTGGAGATCTACGTATTCAAAACCAGCCAATCAGGTTCAGTGGGCAGGTCTTCTGAGACTGAATGGTCAGTGACATCCCTCAGAGACGGGAAACGTTGAAAAAATGAGTTAAATAATTAATGCTCAGCCAAGTGAAAAGATGAAAATGAAAAGAATTCACTTCTATTTTATTTAATAAACACAGAATTTGTGTTCATTAAGTCACACACCGGCCATTCAATCGCCGTGTTGTTGACCCTCCCACTCGAGCTGATTGGCAGGTCATGGGTCCTTTCAAATACAGTAGACGCCTCGAAATTGATATTGCAAATAGACATTGAAGATTTTTAATAATTAAAAGCAGATTTCATTATTTGAAGTGAATGCAACATAATGCAAATACAAATCTTTCAAATTTTGCCCAGAATTGTCTGAATTAAAGGATTGCGGAATAGTATATAAAAGTATAATATAAAAGTATTATAAAATAAAAAATATTACAAGTAAGTGATGTTCTTCAAATAGCAAACTTACAAAAACTCTCAACATCTTATGGCAGTTTTTAGCTACCATGAGAACAACAACTGCTGCTGAAGAAAACCTGCCGTAAAGGGAGAATTGGATTAATTGTAAGATAAGTTAATTGTTTTTTTCCACCTGCGGAGAGTCAGGCCACGTGCACAGCTTGCGGTCGCTTGCGTATCAAATTTAAGGTGGTTTGTTAAAGCAAATTGCAAAACGCTGCAGCGAGAAAGAATGAGTGTGCAAAATTGAAGCCAATTTGGAAGTGACTGGCGTTTCAATTTTGATAATCTTTTAATGGACTACGTCTGAAAAATGTATAGACGGAGTGAGTGAGACTGAGGTAGATGGCATTGGAATGAGAAAATAAAGATATAAAAGAGCGAGTGAGTGACAGGGTCCGAGAGAGGGAGAGAGAGAGAGAGAGAAAGAGGCGGAGGAAGGGGGGGAGTGGGAGAGACAAAGAAAAAGAGAAAGAAAGGTAGATTAGGAGAACGAAAGGAAGACCGAGAGCGAGTAGAATTAAAGCTAAAAAATAAATAAAAATAAATAAAAAAAAAAAAAAAAAAAAAAAAAAAAAAAAAAAAAAAAAAAAAAAGAGTACTGCAGGTAGTGAGAGAAATAATAAAACAAAAGAAAGAGAAAGAGAAAATAGATGGAGGTAATAGCGAAAAAAAGCAGAGATACGAAATTGGTGAAAGAAAAGAAGAAAGTGAGGGGGAGGATAAAAGAAAACAAGAGAGAGCTTGAAGAGTGAAATGAAGAAAGGAAGAGAGAGATGGTGTGAAATAAAGAGAATGAGAAAGAAAGAGAAAAGACAGGGGACAAGAAAAAAACAATACAAACTAAGAGGGAAAAGAGGATATAGAGAATAAGAGAAAAAAGGAGAGTGTGAAGGAAGAAAGCTAAAAGATTTAGTGCGATGTAGGAGAAACAGATAAATGGAGGATAGAGAGAGGAGAGAGAGAGCGAGCGAGAGAGAGAAATGGGCCAAGAGAGATAGAGAGAAGGCAGGGGAGAATAAGACAGAGAGAGAGAGAGAGAGAGAGACAGAGAGAGAGGGGGAACGTGGGAGAGAAAGGATGGAAGCGAGTGTGGGAGTAAGTAGGAAAAAAAAGCGAGAGAGCGGCTGGGCGAAGCAGCGAGTGCAAGAGACAAAGAAAAAAAAAGTGTTGTGAGAGAAAAGAGAAAGAGACAATGAGTGAAAAGAAGAGACAATGAAAACCAGCAAGTGAGACAGCGACGCCACTCAAACCAGAAGAAAGTGATGGGGAGGAGATGCTAGAAGACAACAAGTAAAGGTGGAGGAGAGAGTGAGACAGAGAGAGAGTGAGACAGGCAGACAGAACTTGACACTCTGCCGCTTCTGCTCCTGTCATCTGTCGCTCTCTCTCTCTGATGGCGGGGGAGCGAGCGAGCGAGTGAGCGAGGCTAGTGTTCAGGAGCAGAACAATCGAAACAGCTTCTTTCAAAAGAAGCGAATCCTGACACAATCCGAGGCGACGGTGTTCTCCAACACTCACTGTACTGGAGCCCTGAGCTAAAAACCAAACAATGGATTTACGTTTAAAAAGTCTTCAAAAAGGAACGACATTCTGCCGGAGAACTACAGATGCAGCCACACACACACACACACACACACACACATGCTGGATTTACAGCTACGGCAGGGAAGCTCACCGAATACATTTGAAATAAATCGCAATGCGTGTTGGTACAAAAAGAGCCAGAGGCTGTCGATGAAGACCATCTTTAATCCCCCCGTCTCGGGCCGAGTGGAGCGGAGATGTTTGGACCTGGGGAGGTGCGAAGAAGCAGAAGAAGAAGAAAAAAAAAATGGCGAATGAAACAGGTGTAGGCATCCCTGATCGCTCTGACAGCCCCACAACTCACTCCATGAGTTTATTTTTAGAGGATCTTCGAAAGGCCAAGGAGCAACTGCGACTTAATAGAAGCGTGAGAAGAAAAATAAAACTGTGCATTACGGTTAACAAAAAAAAAAGGACAGGAGCGAAAGCTAACAAAGAGACGTCCGTAGGTGACACGAACAACACAAACAAGCCAGAATGCAAAGTGTGATTTAATGAATAAATGCAGAAGCTAATCAATTATTTACCCGCAGGTAATTAAGTCTAAGGATTCTGCAGATTTATTTGACTAATCACATGAGATACACACTTGATTGATGAGCGATATAAAAAGTGTGCATTTAACACACATGTATGTTTACACAAGCAAAAACACGTATATACACACAAATACATATTCACACATACGTTGTAATTTCTGTAAATCCCACTATTACACACACACACACGTGAGTTAGCTGTACCGACTAAATATTTAAAAAATATATATACACTTTAGTTAATTATTAAGACATCCATTCAAAAAATTGATATGAATGTGAGTTAATATTAAGTTAATTTTGAAATATTAAATGGAGTTAATAGGACAGAAGATAGTATTTTAATTGCTTGTCAAAAAGTCAAAGATTAAAAAGTCAACAATCACCGTCTTCACCTTCTGCACTAAAACTAGTAAAGTCGAGACTGAACTACCATGAGAAAAGCATAAATCAGACAAATTATTTATGTATAATGTATTATGTAACATTATGTATGTATTATGTATAAACTCTGTATGTAAGGTAAAATAGTCTTTTGCCTTAAGGTATGCACTTTTTCATTACATTCCTATATTTTGTGCTTTATTTTTGTAAATTTTTAGGGACATTTAAAGTGGTCATGTCATTTCAGTTCAAGCCAATCAGAAAAAAGAAAAAAAGAAAAGGTTTCTGGACAAGCGATTATGAAAGTTTAAAAAGTTTACACCGGAACGTACCAAGTGACAGGGCTCCCGAGACGGAGACTAGTCAGCTAGTCAGACATACCTAACTAGTATCTACTGTGTGCGTACACACACACACACACACACACAAACATATCACTTTCAAAGACTTCAAGAACTTTGTGCCACAATTTTACTATAGTTTACAATTTGCTTGCCAGGAGTCATACTGTATGTTATTAATGGTTAGTTTACATGTCATTTAAACAATACAATAAATTATAATTCTTTTAAATTGAAATAGTTTACAAATGTAAACAGAAGAGATACATTTATGTTTTCTTTTATACTGGCATTTCAATATTATTTGTTCTATGGGGGTTCTGTCTACATCATATGTACGTATTTTATAAAAAATATCGTAATAAAACATACTTACCTTTAAAAATGCTACATTTATAGTACAATTCTCTATAAGATTACTCTCAAAGAGCAGAGTAATTCTTGCAGTGGTCTGGTTTCCCGTGTAAACCGACCGGCGCACTCTTTATCCCCCTCGGACTGATTCATATACACATTCACAACCTTACAGGGTCATTTTAATCAAAATAACACCCGACGATGTAAAAAGATCCATTAAAGTACATTAGGAGCGCAATAAATGTGATCGACTTCCTGTCACGCGAGATATCATTTTCACATGGTGAACGAAGCCGGGCCTGGCTTGGGTTATTCTCTGTTGTGCCGGTTACCTGCCCTCTGTTAACTACCCCAATGACCTCAGGTGACCCCTGAAACGCTTCCTGACATTCCCCGGAATCACTGGAATTCATAAAAGCCAAGTATCAGCTAAATGTTCCGTTTAAGGAGGCAGGAGAGACATCACATGGTAAACGCATAGAGAGGATTGAGATAAAGCCATCAGAAAAGCACGCACATGTGCGCACACAAGCGCCAGTATTTGTGGTAATATCCACAGGTCCTACAAGGTAAATGGAGCAGATAATTGGTTTATCGACATGACGATGTTGGTTTTGAGAGTGCGGTTTCGAATAATGCTGAATTAATCAAAGATTATGACGCTTTATGATTTCTTCACACTTCATGACACGACATTGATTCCGCATCACTTCGGTGTCTTGCGCAATCAATAACTTCAAAACTAGCTAGCTAGCTAGTTAGAAAATTCCCCAACTAAACAGGTTTTTCAATTGGTTACTGGTACAAATCAGTAAAACGTTTCCAGAGATTTTAAAAGAAAATGTTTAATTCAGACATTTTAAAAGAAAATCTCTGCAAATGGTATATTGCTTATTAATATTTATAAATTCCTATGAAATTACTTGTGTTAAAATGACCATTTCGGGATTGAGAATCAAAAAAAAAAAAAATAATAATCAAACCAAACACCAAAAGTCAACGTAATTTCCCTTTCAACGTAATTTCATTTATCATGATTAAACATCTTTAAATAATAAATTATGGGAATGAAGGAAAACCTAAATTAATGTACTTGAAATCGGAAGTGAAGTAAAACAACACACAAGGAAACGGACGTTGAGTTTCGCCATGAACGACAAAGCAGCGACACTGCCTCCGAACACAAGATGATTAAAAAAAATCCACGATAAAAGATAATTCCAGTGTAGATTTGGACAAGTGGATTAGCGTGAGATTATAGCCGCGATGGAAGGAAAGAGTGTGCGTGTTTGTTTGTGTGTGTGTGTGTTTGTGTGTGTGCGCCCTGTTCTATATTCTAAACGGCTTAATTGTGACTTGAAGGCAAACATTTGTTCTGTGCTGAGGACAATCTCTCACGAGTGACAACAAAAGAACTTCAGGCCACAATAGATCCGTCCAAACAAAACACACCGTTGTGTGATGAGGATTTGATGAGAACGCCGTTGTTCAGTGTTAAAGGACGTAATGACGGCAGCAGCTTCCTTTACCATCCAATGACACAGAAACAAAAACTACTGAATTACTTTCGCTGGTACAAATAACTCACACAGTGAAAGTACAACCAGTCTGAAACAGCTACACGCAGAGAAAACGATTTGATTTAAACCATCACACACAGTCTATCTGTTATAGTACAGCATCCAATCTGACTCCCAATGCTCTTTAACTACTTCTTCACCTTCTCTTCCGTTACCTATTAGCTGATTGCTTTTAGGCTAAAGTCGACTGAAACTTAATCAAATAAAACTGCTTCACATCAAACTCAGGGGACGGGAATACATTAAAAAATAATAATAACAAAAATTAAATGTGTGTGAAGACTGTAAAAAGAAAATATATAACCACAGTATTATTAAAGGCTACAGGGTTCAAAATGTTTAGTGTGTGTAAGACCAAAAAAAAAAAAAAAAAAAAAAAAAAAACAATAATATAACCACAGTATGGCCACAAAATGAAAAATTGTTGAAGAAAAATAATTGAGAAATGTTCCACGCACGCACACACACACACACACACACACACACACGCACGCATGCAGTTTTTTCGATATTATTAAAAGGTATTCAAACCACAACATAGAAAATCAATAATAACTGGCTTGTATTTGTGTGTGTATATACAGACATTCACAAATACCATATACTTTATATTTGTGTCAGCTAGTACATACATGCATACATACATACATACATGCATACATTGATACATAAATAAATACATACATAAACACTGTATACTGCATATCATATCAGAATTTCTTTCTTTCTTTCATTCCCTCCAGCTACCTATCTATTTATCATCTATCCATCCATCCGATGTATATACAGTATACATGTATAGATTACTATATTATATAACTAGCAATATAATTATATTGATAAATACATGTACACAAATATATATATATATATATATATATATATATATATATATATATATACACACATACGTATCAGTATTGATATACAGTATACAAACCTCATATACACAAACACATACACACACTGCTCATAAATAGTACAGCATTTGTATTCATTTGAAGTGATTTACGCCTCTTGAACAGAAACAGATCAGCCCGTCCATTGAGCGTTTAATATCTCTATGAGCGCGAGGCTTTGAGGGCCGAACAGGCAGGAGGCGAAAGCTCCGATTAATTGCCTAGGAGATCTCAGGCTAGTTCACTGTACCAAAGAATAGCAGCCATTGTGATGTAAAGAGTAGAGAGACAGACAAAAAGCGCCGCACTCTCTTGAACGTATGAAAAGGCCCAGCTGGTGGAGTATTTGCTGTCATGTGAGCAGAAGCGGCTTGAATGCGACTTGACAGTGAGCGAGTGTGCGTGTTACTGAGTGCGTCTGAAATTAATGCAAGCATGCTTTTTAGCCTCTCTCGCAGCACCTAATGCATCCTGGGATATATTACGTGGTGGATTCCGAAGGCTGTGTAATTAAATGAACACATGAACAGAAGACGACGGGCATTATGAAGTGAACCGCTGCTCTCTGCGGCGGCAAATGGGGAGGGGAGGACAGACGGGGAGAGAGAGAGACACAGAGAGAGGGAGAGGGAGAAAGAGAAAGCGATAGAGAGATAGTCAAAGAAAGCAGAGAGAGAGAGAGAGAGAGGTGGGAGAGAAGGATGGGAGAGAGAGTGGGGTGGAAAAGAGAGGGGGGGTAAAAGAGCTAGAGATATAGAGCGAAAGAGAGAGGTGGGAGAGATATAGAGCAAAAAAGAGAGGTGGGAGAGAGAAAGAGAGAGAGCGAGAAAGAGAGAGGGGGGATAGAGAGAGAAAGAAAGTGAGAAAGAGAGATGGGCTAGAGAGAGAGAGAGCGAGGAAAAGAGCTAGAGCGAGAGAAAGAGAGAGTAGTGGGAGAGAGAGATAGAGGGAAATAGTGACAGAGAAAGAGGATGTGGGAGTGAGAAAAAGAAAGAGAGAGCAATAAAGTGCTAGAGAGAGAGAGAGAGAGAGAGAGAGAGAGAGAGGGTCTGGCTCTGGGCTAGAGCTGAACACTGGAGGCAGTGGCCGCATGGGCCCGTCTGGCTGAGACGACCTGATAAAGAGACGAGTGGAGGAAATACTGATAAGGCAGAGGACAATGATTGGGAAAAGAAAAGGAGAGCGCTAGCAACATCAAGGTCATGGGTTCAGTTCTCTGGGAGGAGATGTGCACACACACACACACTCACACAGATCAGATGCACTTTAAGTTTGGTAGCTGAAAAGAATCCGGAATAACACATCTGATCTGGGAGAACGTGTGGATGAACAACTATATATGGGGTTTGAAAAAAAAGTGTCAATCAGAAATGTAAAACGATCTGAGGCAAACGATGATTTTAAGACGACTTTATTCTTCTGTAAGTTCTGGTTGAGGAGATAAATGATCCGACCCATCAAAGGCTGAAGCTAAACTCAAGGACGTGAGTGTGATCTCCACCAGCGTGTCTGTACATTCTGATTCTATTTCTGAAGAAATGATTAACACTGGCTTGCAGACGTCTGTAATTTCCAGGTTGTTTCTAGTGTCTAGGTTGTTTCTTCTGTTTTATTACTCGGCGTCTTTAATGTTAAAGAACTGACAAACTTTTGTATGTCCGTTAAATGTACAGTTTTCTTTCACTCTAACTAGAATTTAGTCATTAGCAGTAACAGTAAAGGAAAACAAGTTTTGATTTAAACTAGATATTTTTATTTGAGATTTATTTTATTTTTTTGAGAGAATTTGAGAGAAAATTTGAGAGTTATTTTATTTTACTATTTTATTTGTAGGTATGTATTTTCTTTATTTTAATATGTTATTTTATTGCTTAGAACATTACAGTTCATTTTATTTATTTATTAAATAAATATTCAATACGTATAATACTTATTATTCAATATAATAAGTATACTTAAAAATAGATTTTTACATTGTAATATTAAAACTTGAAAAACATATATAACAAGTTAAAAAGTATTGATATTATAAAATATGAATAAAACATGTGATGCATTTCTTACACTGACCGTACAGAAACCAATGATGACTGTTTTTGGCACAGACACAATATATTAGTTATAATTATTGTACTTATTGTATATGTTATTGTATAGTGCATAAATACACACTCACACACATTTTTATGTTACGTAATAACATAAATATAAGCATTTATGTATATCTTTATATAATAGACATAAATACATAAGCATTTATATAAAATATTTATGTATAAAAACAGTATATATTTTATATATTTTTGATAAATATCGTTTAGAAAAAAAATGTAATTATTGAATATTATTAGTGATATAGAAAATAAAAAGGAAACAATCCAAACAAACAATAGCTCAGAACACTAAAATAAATACAAATATTTAAATAAAATTGAACAAACACATAATAATGACAGATTTATAAACTAACCCAAACTGGTGAAAAGATCAAAAATAACTCAAGATCTAGTCAAAGGTCAAACCAGGTCTAGAGGGTCTGAAGTTGAGCCCAATTACAGCTGAAAGGAAGCAGATGGGGAGAAGAAGGGGGGAAAAAAAATGAAGGAAAGCGCATCAAATCTCCACAAACACATCACAAGCTGTTTCTTGCAGAGAGGCAGCACTGAGCCAGGCACAAATTCTCCCAACACGTCCATACAAAACTGTCTACACCAGACTGATGTCCAATCTCATGGGCTTACAATGAATCAAAAGTGCCGCACCTTCTCAGCAAAACTCCAGATTAGCCATAATGCGCGAGAGGGCGAAAATCCCATTACAAAGGTCAGAGGCATCACTCTTGCACGACTTCCGCCCATTTGGGGGTCAAACGTTTCCTTTCCGAAATTAAAATCAGCCACTCGGAATCATGAATCATATTTTACTCAACCCGCTTAATATTCACTCTAGTATGCAAATGACTCCAACCTCCACATGATCTGGACCAACCACGCGCAGGAGAAACTAATTCACTTAAGTCGAAAAGTGGTAAAACGCTCCAACGTGAACTTGGTAATAAACTAGTCAGCAGCCGGACAGAAGCCTGGCAGATTTACAGTGGACAGTCTTCATTTCATTCGCAAGATTAATTGAGTCGAGGCGTTAAAGGATTCACAGTTCACAAGTTTGTTCACTAGTAAAACTAGACCATCATGTCAAGTATTTGCAAAAAAACAAAAAAGAAATGAAACAAAAACGAATATATGAGTGAAATGAATAAGAGAATTGGGCAATAAGAAGCATGTGTTGCAAGCAGTTATTTATCTTTTTTTAAACTTAAATAAATCATAAACACGTTTACATGATCCTGTGTCATTATAAGAAGAGGCAATTGAAGTGATTTGTTTTTAAAGAACACAATAGACGTTTAAATAATGTTCTAATATAACATTACCCACATAATAATTATCTTATGTAAAGTTTGTCTCGTTGTGTGAGCGAAGAGTCGGCTGCATTTCTACCCGTTCGCCATTCCCAGGAAGTGAGGCGCTGTTGCTGCCCGTGTGTGTAATGGATCCAACAGATTCTAATAGAACTTGTGTGACATTTCACCACACTGGTCAAGACACATGGGCTTCTGTTCAGATATTATGACATGGCGCTTGATGCTCTTGAAAGCATTATTATTATTATTTTAATTCAACCTTGTTGTGTTAGTACACCAGACCCACAGAACACAGGATGTGAATATATGCGGAATCAAGATGCGAGTTCAAGGCCCGATCAGGATTTTCTCTCCAAAGCCCGATCTGGATTTTCAAGGATTGATTCCGGTTTCTCCCACATTTCAAAAACATGTATTGGCATTGGAATATTGACCATACTATAGGTGTGAGTGAGTGTGTGAATGTGTGTGTCTATGTATAGATTAAAAAAGAAAAAAATGAAATGGAAAAAAAAATGAAAAAATGAAAATTGAAAGAATGTTCCAAATTACTGAACAATTTTGTCAACATTAACATAAAACATCTTGGTTAACGTTTCCACAATTGCTCTTATGTATATTTTAGAATATGTTCAGTGGGACGTTTATCTGCATTGAAGGTTAAAAAAAACGTAACTATACTTTTGCATTTTGAATAAAGTATTCGATCACAGAGAATTTTCTAGAGTGTCTCTCGTAACTTTTAATAGTCAGAACTTCCAACAGGCTTTAGAGATTCACGATGCGCACTCAGCCAGCCACATTTAAATAAAACTACAGGGTTTCATATCGTTTCTTCCATATTGTTTCCGACACTGCTCTACCACACATAAATACCGATAGCGAATTTGTCGCCGGCCCAGATAAATTCAGTATTGATAATGCTAAACATTTTGTCTGTGGTTTCAGTAAATCCCCATTAATTTGTATAACACCATTGACAATGTTCCAAGCAAAACAAATGTGCGGACGGTCAGGATTCCGAGGAGCCGAAAATATGTTGTCTGCCTTTACTGTCAATTTTATGGTCGAAAGGATAATTGATGTCCCATCGGTATCGCATGGTCATAAATAAAAGAAGCCAAAGGCTGGCCTGGAATTAAATATGGCTCGTGGTGAATATGAAATCAATGCTAATATGAGCTAGGACTTGTACCGTGGCCTTTCAACCTCTTGTGTCTGCTCATACATTACCCAGCATGCATAGCAGCTCTCAACAACATACCGCCGTTGCAGCAGCATTTAAAAATAAAAAAAAGTTGTTTAAGCGGAGAAACTTTACACCTTTTACGGGGAACTGATTTATTGGTTTTTCTCCGGTTTGACTAGTCACGGGATCCAGTGGGCCAGTGGTCGTTGCCGGTTTATGGGCTGCCGAGCTATTTTGTGCCAGCAACCTTAAGCAAGTCACATCGGAATGATAAATTAACCAAGCAACAGTAAAAGTTCAACGGCTAGAGACTGTGAAATACAGACAGCAAAGCTTCCACACACCATCGCTCGCCCCCTCTCTCTCTCGCTCTCTCTCTCTGTCTCTCTCTCTCTGTCTCTCTCTCTCAAGTCTCGGTCTGTCTCTCTCGCCCTCTCTCTCTCTCTCTCCGTCTCGGTCTGTCTCTCTCTCTCTCTCTCTCTCTCCCCCCTCAGTCTCTGTCTGTCTCTCTTAAGCCTCTGGGGGTTTTATTCAGTCCAGTGGAAAAACTGTCAAAAAGCAAGCTATTTTCATTACGTCTAATGGAGCCTTAGTGGCGAAAAAAGAAGAAAATATACAAACAATGTGTCTTTTTTTGTCAGTAATTGGTTCTTCATCAACGTTTCAAACCATAATGTTTTTCAAACATTCTCCACAAAAACAACCACCAGTAATGTCTTCTAAGAACAAGCCTTTGTACAAATGCAAATGATAATTTAGGAAGATTTTTTTTTTAAAAAGAAAATGAAAAACTGACTTCTAAGGATAATGTGCGTAAAAACCAATAGAGAAATCCAAGCTTGAATAATTCTTTTAAAAATGTTTTATTATAATTATGATGGGGTTTTTTTTTTTTTCAGATTTGTTTCATTTTGAAATATGTGCGGACATTTGCATAAGTTCATAAAATTCACAAAGTTAGAAAAAATATATTTTATATGTCTTTAAAAATAATAAATTATTGTAACAGTTTTTGTTGTTTTCGGAAATTTTTTTTTTTTAAATGCTTGTGCTTGATGTTATAATAATGACAATCTTGATCATTATTCATCCATATGATCTTAATATATGACAACAATTTGCGATTCACATTCACACTAAAATTTGCAATTTAGAAAAGTTTGTAATTCGTTTTTCTAATCACAGGCTTTGATATGTTTCACAGGCCAAATGATGATGAAAAAAATATATAATTATGACGTTAAGTTAATGTTCATCTTACGAATGTTCAACTTGAATAGCACCTAAAACATAAAAATACAAAACATTCCATACATATTATTTAAATAGTTTAAGAATTATCTTTCTTCTTTGTACATAATAAAGATTATCATAATGTTTCGATTTAAAAATGCTCGAAACAAATGATAAGCAACTCATCTAGGCAAATAACCAATCATGTGCTTGGAGATTAGGTGTCCGATAAAATAAAACTCTTATCAAGGACAATTTTCTCTAGAATTATTGTTCTGTTTAATAAAAAGCGGTTCTGCGGCGCATATTTCGATAAAATCTCCTGTAATTTCACACTTGAAGCCTCCGACTCATTCAAGGTGAAGGTGTTTTTTGAAAGGTGCTGGTTCTAACTATCACATGACACAGAACCCCAGCGGTCCAGTGAAGCCGTTTCCCACCCGGTGCGCTTGACACCTGTAGAGACGCTCTTCATTAGTATGAAAACATGGTGCTCATTCACACTTCGCTCCTTTTTGTGGCCGTTTATAAAGCATGAAAAGCGTGACCGGATTCCCACTGCATACGGACAAAGGAGCTTCACTTGGTGTTACAGTGAGAATTAGGAGCATGAGGAGCTCTGTCTTAGGCTTCGAGTAAGTGAATCTGAGAAACGTCGAGTGACAGGGTGAAATCATAATCAAGGTCGTCTGTGACGGCGAAAAGCGAAGCTGCCTGATGAGTTCGTCATACTCGACAGAATTCTACGATTTAAAGAAGCGCCTGAGTCTGAGGTGACCTGATTAGTCATGTGACTTTAAACTGTAAAATACATACATTATTTAAAACTAAATAATTTTCCCCATGACAAAACAGAGGACACATTTGTGACTTTCGGTTAAGAACAGTAGGACTCGTACTTGGTTTTCTCTCCAATAGACAGTAAACCTGCCTCAATTTACCCGTTTAGTTGAATGAGAAGTTTAAAATGTTTTTTTCTTTAGAATCACAGTGTTGTAATTACAGCCTAAATGTTTCAAGTTGAATATATACTATAGATTTCATATAATTTCATAATTTCATATAGCAGTTTCTTAAGCATCTCAACGACAACAACAGAACAATTATATAACTGAAATATGATAATTTACTGATTTGCTGCATTAAAATATCGTTCTTTAGAATTACTGTAGAACACTGTATTATAATCAGAGCCTAATTGTTTAAAGTTCAATGCACATGCACAAATGCAGTATTTGTATTTATTTAAAAAATAAAGAGAAAATTGCCATATAAACAATGAATTTAATTAGAATTACCACGACTGTCTGAATCGCTGCAATTTATCTCCTTATGATCATGTTTATTATTTATTATAACTATATGTTTATACATTAAATATATACTAAATTTGACTCTTAATAACAACAATAACAACATATTTAATTTCCTTCATAAAGCACCTTTATGAGGTGAGACCCTCAAGACCTCTTTATATGAATGAAAAATTACTTAAAATCCTAAAAAATATAAATTATACTTGTTTTATAAAATATACAAAAATATAATGTAATTTAGTAAAGCAGCTGATTTCATTGGACAAGTTTATTAATGCTAATTAATTAATATTAATGCCAATTAAAAGACTCATAGAAATACCTAGAAATGCTAACGTGGTGAGAAAATTATAGGTTGCTTGTGTAATTCATCAACGTAAGAATATCTTTGAAAACTGCAACTAGTAACGCACACTTTCTGCCTTGATTATTCACAATACGACAATTTTGCAAACTGAGTGGCAAACTGAAAGCGTATGATCTGTAGTTCTTTCCAAAAACTCAAAAGATGCTATAGACTTGCTAAGCTAACGTGATTGTCAATCTATAGCGCTTCAACAGTAAAGCGTAGAGTAGGACGCCGCGGAGGCGAAGACGTGTCTCTCTTTTGATCTACGTACCAGCGCCACAATTTTTGTCATGTCACTGTACATTTACAAAGCTGCCAGCAAACGCACGGGGAAAAACAAGCCATACATCTTTTTAGCTTGAAAAATGTCAAATCGAATTTTCTATGCCGACAGTGACATTAATTCAAAAGCAAATGGATCTGGGTCTAAAACGGCTAAAAACAAATACAGGCATTTATAGATGGTGAAATCATTCACACTTTCTCCTGATGCCTGGATTCCTTAAGTTCAGAAAACCTTAATCCTATTCAAAGATTCCTTAAAATAAAAAAATCATTGACATGTTCAAATGTTCTGAAAAGATCCGCAATCAGCAAATCTGAAATCCGTCTTTTTAACAAATGCTTTCAAATTAGTGAATGGTACCGTTTGCCTACAAGTTTGTACTAAAAAGCTTCCATAAAACAGTCCATAACTTCCATAAAAAAACACTTGGCTTCAGGAAACAAACTACACCAGCAAAAGATTTAAAATATGCACATTTATATTGTGTCTCCAATTCCTATTCCAGTAAAGCTACATGATTTATGGAATACCTTATCATTTTAATACAAACTTTCAATATCTTCCCAGTAGTGACCTGATTTTATTCCTATACATTTCCGGCTGACAATACAGAGTAGATGCTAACTCCCCAATAAACTCAAAGGCCTCACTGAAATGATGCGAGAAACGTTTCTCCATTATCGCACCAAAATATCAAATTAAGGCTTGCGAGGGAAAAAAAAAAAAAACCTACAGACTACAACAACGGCATAAAAATAGACATTGGAGGATGTGAGACGGGAGTCTTAATCGAGCTCCAGAGGTCAAAGGTCATGAAAGGTCAAGGCCAAAAGGCTCTAAAAGCGTCAAGCACGTACGTATAGGATTTATCGTCTGAGTTTTGGCTAGTTTTCACTTTGCTTCAAATCCACGCGTCCTCATTTCTCGCCACCACTGGAATCACGCAACGGTCATGTGACCTGCTGCTGCGAGAGAGCTAAAAAAGCAGTGATAAATCACACAATCCATATACGCATCAATTATGAATCATCCACCTTCATAACACATTAATGTGGCCACAAGCAGACAGTCTTTCTGGAGGAAAGGACAAACAAATGCAATCGCTGGCGTTCGGCTCGACGCGATGCATCCGAGAAACTCAAACCATCAAATCAATTCATTTTATTTTCCGAGGCGCCGAGAAGTATGCTAAAAGCACTTGTGGCAGACATTCAGTCTCACTTCAGCCTCTCTCCCGCTCGTCCCGTGTCCGTCTGTCCGTCTTCTTTCCTGCGCAGACACTCCCACTTCCTCACACATCCTGTCAGAAAGCTTCAGCTGAATTATTGAAAAAAAATGCCACAGAAACACACTCATTCATCTACATTAATACTTTATACATCTATACTTTGTCATCCATTTATTTAATTGAATTACTTCAAATAGCTAGTTTTAACTCACAACATATGCTCTTTCAAATTGACAATTTTATCCCAAAGTGGGAATTTGAAAGATTCAATTGTCGATTGAATTCAAAAAGTCGATTGCAATTGAATTAGGTGGCAAATTGTCATTAACATTAACTGTTACACAAATTAAAGTATTAAATAAAAAAAATGTATAGACATACTGTATAAATGTGTGTGTATAAATAATTAACACATAAATTATAAATATATGTAAACATGTATGTATTTACTATGTGCGTATATGTATATAAATGTATTATATTTATTCATCCAAACCAAATCGTTTATACATACTGTCAATACATGCATAACATTAGATACCTTAATTACATGTTTTTGTAAATATCAAATACTTTACATTCTACATAATTAAATACGTATTGTACAATATATTGGTAATTTTAGATTTTTATATATTAATTCTAGATAATTTGTATAGATTGAATAAATCGATAATGTATTCATATAGCGCGGCAAAAAAAACCAACAACCAAACACAACACAATCATTTCAAATCCATTGTGATATATTATAAAACAACAACAGCTTTGGCTTTCTCTTCCATGCCCGCTTGAAACTCGCCGTTGGAAGTTGAAACAATTGACATTTCTTGCACTTGGATATGAATGTGCTGGAGCGCCGTGGTAGATCACGCCGCACAATATTTGCCGCCTGTAAAGCGTGAACCTCAACCCTTTGTTTAGACAAGTCAGCGGAGGGTCTTCTGAAATGCTGTGGGCTTTTAATAACAAACCCAGGCATGCCACGCACTGCGGTGCCAGCGAGACCACACCACTAACAACTGAACAGCAGACCTGTTTTTCCATCTCAAACACAGCGGAGGAGTCAAGCCATGACATCACAGAGCCGCTCCTGACAACACTAGCCGGGTCACGAGGGATCCGTGGAGAACGGGTTCACCACCAGGAGGCCCGGCAGCCTCCCACAGGACGAAATGATCCTTCCGAACTTTCCCTGACCTGCTGCTCCTGGCAGCCCCATCGGACTCACCATCTTCCAGACACGGCATGTTTCACCAAATTAATTCTCCTGGTACTACATCAGCAGTGAAGGAAAATAACATAATAATCCAGCCGCCCTACATCCAGGCAACCGGCACAGGAAAGTGTGCCGAGCTCCTCACACTCCAGCACTACTGTACAAGACAATACAAAACAATACAATCTATTTTACTGTAAAACATTATTGGTGAATTTTTGTTACGAATACCCAGTATATGCTTTATTATTTACAGGAGGTAAACATTTTCAAAAATATTTTAAAGTGACAAATATGACTTACTGTATATTAATGTATATTTACATATAACAGTATACTTACAGTATACTAGGGGTATGGGTATATAAACTGCATCTCTGCGCACACGCACACACAAATATGAATGTATAGACGAGTTTTGATTCGCTTATCAAATGAATAAAACTAATACTGTATAATTGATAAAAATATATAATACAAATATAAATCATACTTTATAAAATATTTTTAAATGATAAAACATTTTATAAAATAAAAATAATTACATTTACAGTAAAAATATCACAGTATGTGTGTTGGTTATATGCATATATTGATTTGTGATATATACACTTAAGAATATATGTGCGTGTACGCATAAACAAACATGTCTACACATACAAATATTTATTGACTTTAAAAATAGGTTTACTGTTGATTTCCTGTGTATACACTTAGAGTAAGAGTATGTGTGTGTTGTCCATGTGCACACATGCACAAACATATGAGTGCACTTATTTGCTATAATATACAGCATACTTACTCAATTATCTTACAAAGACCTTGCAGAGTAATATTTGCAAACAAATACGAACTATAATAAAAGTGTAGCTGTAAAACAAGAAAAGCAATGCTTTTTTTTTTTTTTAATCGTTTGTGTGTGCAAATATGTATTTACATTTCAAATGTTGTACTGTACATTATATATTTTCACTCATAAGTATTTCACTCATGTCCTTAACATTTACCTGTAATCAAATCTGTAATCCTGATTGGTCATCCAAACTGTCAGTCCCATGACACAATTTAGCACCAGGTGTTTAAAGTTTGTTTAAAGTTAAATAAAATTAAATAAAGCTTTAAAGCTATTATTAATTTAGCTATTAAAGCATGAAGAGAGTCCTTAAATGATCATTACAAGCCCAGGATCTTTACACACTTGAGTCTTTAAAACTAAACTTGACTAAAACAGAGACACCTTTTTTAACGTTTTAATGAAGCACAACTAGCGCTTTCAGTTCATGTCCATTAAAGATCTAAAATCAGACATTTCTTCCTCTTTTCCGTCCCTGTATGCATGACACATGACCAGCTCCGACACAAAGTAACACCACAGAACCAACTGCGGCGCTGTGACATTTAATGTAAATGTCAAGACATTCGTGTTTATGTGTGTGTTGTACCGCAAACATCCTTCCTTCCATCACATCAGGTCAAAGCGAAGACACGTGATCCGGTATCGCGGACATTTCTTTGTTTTGACCAACCTGCTCTTCAATCCTGACGTCTTAAATGATTAACAAAAGCGCCCGAAAATAGAAAGACCTGCTAAAAGCCCCGCGTCCACGTCGACACACTTAGCATTAGCCATTTCCGCGCGGCTATATTGAAAGCTCCATAAAAGCATGAATAAATCAAGGGTCAAAAGATCAAACATTTGTCGTGCATCAGAAAAACACGCAACATTTATACACTCAAGAAGCGGTTGGGGCCATTTTAAGCCGCGTCCTTCAGGGAGGATACGTTTGCGTGTGACCGTGTTGTAGCTTCCAACCCAGCAATCGTAAATCTACGTAAAGGCCGACTGTTCATCGGGGACTGCAGACAAATGTGTCTCCGCTGTACTTGTGTTCTTGGGCGCGCTGAAAAGTAGGTCAGAAAAAAAGAATCTGATAAACAAGTCATTTTATTTTGGCCGTCCTTATTTATGAGTCTTAAGTCGACTGATTATCAGGCCAGTGAGGATTTACCTAGCAACAGTAAGCCACGGTCTGCAATTGGAGCAAAAAGAAAAAAATTCTAAAATTTCTATTGCTGGGTCACAGGGAGCAGGAGCCAATCCCAGCAGCTCTGGGTCAAAGGGAGGTCACGCCCTAGATTGGCATCAACCAATCACAGAGCGGGGCACACACGGTCACACTCCCACCTACACCTATGTGGAACATTTCAGACTCCAATTGTCCTGCATGATTTTGGACTCTAGGAAAATATTTCTCAAAATGTTTTGAAAAATTAAGGAAATAAACCCATATGAAAAAAAAATACATATAAGCAGTGGTGTAACGAGTTTGACAGAGTTTAATTTCATAAAAGTAAAGCTTGTTTAAAAACCAGAAATAATGCTAAAATAACCATTCAGTAGAACAGAAATGGTTAATCGTGGAAATATCCTTCAGTGAGCAACTTCCGCGACTTCCTGTTCCCACTAATCGTTATATTCAGACTATAATGTGCATCATTAATAAACATCTATTTCCTTATTTTGAACAACAGGCACACGTTCATTCAAGATTAAAAATTGCATTTACTTAATGCATTTGCCATTTTAAATGTACCCTCTAATCCAAAAAATACGTTTTTTCTGTAATATACATCTAAACAAGCCACGCCCAGAAACACAGTCAGCACAAATAAAGCGGGGACATCAGCAATCCATCGCGTTAATGCGAAACCACATCAGCCGGTTCTCCGCTTGATGGTCCCTCCATTGAGATGATCTTCTCGGCGGGACGTCCGGGGTCCACAGGCGCCTGTTTAATGCACTCCGTGTGGAAAGCCTTTCAGGCAGCCCGGCGACTCTGATCTAACGGAGGCTATAAACAGCGACCTCGCCGAGTGCGTTTCAGAGTAAAGACAGGTCCCAGCAGTGGTGAGGCTTTCTACGGGGCCATTAAAAAATGATGCGGCCCGCACGGTTCAGCGAGCGCTTCCTGTTGCAGTCTGGGGTCAGCTAGAGTGCATCTCACATGCAAGTCATCAGACCGGTTCACGCCAGAGCACGTCACAACACACGCGCCGCTTAACCTGCTTCCGAGAGAACGCGGTCACCGGACGGTCAAAAGGCAAAAAGAGGCGAACACCATGAGATGGTACGTGGGGAAAAAAAAACGGCGTTTCTGCTTCGTAACACACTGATGCGAGGTGTCGGGGAAGTCAGGTGAAGGTGTCGATTTGAACTGGGAACGGGAGGGAAGAGAGGAAAACTATAGAGTAGGAAAGCCTGACAAGACATGAGCAACGGGAACCATGTGAATTAGAGGTCTCCAACTGTCGGCCCGCGGGCCAAACATTGTTAATTGAAATGATTCACTAATAAAAAGCAAACAAATGTCAAAAATGTGAAGATGTCTGCGGCGTGGAAGCTAACTTTAAAGTTAGACACCGACTCTAACTTTCAAATGGATGGATGGATGGATGGGCAAGTTCACTCACACACATCAGAACAAGTGCACAGCATGAAGAGAAGGACGACAAGAAACAGACTCTAACTTTAAAAATGCAAAGGAATTGTAAAAACAAATACTGATGATTACATACATGTTAAAATGATTCCATCACCCGCTTCAGAGAAAGAGTGATGCCATGGTTCCGCAAAAGCTTCGGCTCTTAAAGGGGCAGAAACGCACAGTGCACAATAGACAATAAAACATCGGTGAAAAAGATGAACAGTTAATATTTGTTATTGAATAATACGAGGAATACTGAATACGAGGAACTTATGAATGCGAGGCAGAGAGACGGCAAAACATTTTGTTGGACATTTTTCTTAAAAAAAATAATAATAAAAAAACAATAATTGGCAGTTAAACGGAGATTTCAAAAACATGTAAACATTTTAAGAACATTTTTTCATAAATGGTGTGCTTTGTTCTTTTTGTGCTAGAATGTAAAAAGGCCTCTGAAGAGTTATATAAATGCATTACAGTGAATTGTGGAAATAAATAAAGTGGAAATAAAAATGCATTACAGTGAATTACAGTCATTTAAATTCCAACTCAAAGTGGAACCTAAAACGTAAAAATATATTTTTGTCAAAAGTACTGAGGCAATATCCAAACAATTAAGTGCAAAAAGAATACTGTGTATGATAATTGCGGCAGTAAACTATTTCCCAAAAAGGCATAAAATGACACATTGTTCGAATTTTAAGTAAAGAAAAGGTTATTTTTAAATAAAATTAATGATAGGTGTTCTTGGCAGATATATTTCCACATTGCAGTTACAATTTGTATAAATATACATTAGCTAACACACATGCATATATAAATTAATCCATTAAAAAATGAGAATTAATGAGCTATATTTCTTTTCACCATCAAAACAAATGCTTCAAAACATCCCAAGCATAAAAGCAAAAAAAAAACATTAGCATCTTAACACCGTGTCTGAAACCCATTCAGCATTTAAAGGTGAAAAAAGTAAAAAAAAATAAAAAGAATCCATGGCCAAACACAAATCAGCTTACTGGAAATAAAACTAACACTACCACAAACAACAAAAACAATCCATCACACATCCACCACCACACGACTATATACAAACCCATTCATAAAAACCTGCCTCATATGTCACAAACGGACGAAGCTACACAGGCCTCAACCTACAGTTTATATAGGCGGCCACAAACGTGCCAACACAGCAGATCCTGAAGACGGCTAAAAGCATAGCGGAGGGAAAAACAGCATTAAACTATCATTACCAAAACAAACACGGCACTAATGTGTGTGCGTGATGAAAGCGTTTTTTGTTCCCGTGTATGAGGGAATACATTCGCCTTTCACACTGTTACAGTACTTGAGCTCCCACTGCCTCAAGGTTACACACACCCCCACACACACACACACACACACACACACTATGTAGATAAATGACTAGTACGCTGTAGTTTGATCCAAATGAAGCAATGATGTAGCTCAGTGGCCCGTGCCCTATACGGTACCACGTGTGTGTGATTGCGAGTAGCTACAGTAGCTGTGAGCGCTGCTGCAAATGCCAAACCCTCGACTTCATCAGACCAAACTGCCCCGGGCTGAAAGCGAATAGCCGTAATGACAAAAGAGAAGGAGCCACGCAGCCAGCAGGCTCTAATTGAATCGTTTGTCTAGCCGTTTCGGAAATGATTGCCGTGGAAACACGCGACTGCATTCGCCGCGACCCGAGCAACCAACGAAAGCTTCGCCCTGATTATAAAACAAATTCCGCTGCAGTCGATGGGAAAGAACATAAAGATGTTTGGGTGATTTAGACGCGCATTTAAATTCAGATATTATTGGTGGCGTTGCACACTCGGTGTGTATTTATAAAAGTCATGAGTCGTACGAGTGTATTAACGTTGGCATATTACACGGGATTCATTACGGAAAATCAACTGTGGATTATTTGCGAAATTACATTTCGGTTAATTAACATATATGTATTCTTCTTTTGGCTACATACATAATATGTATTATAAAAATAATAAATGAATTGTGTTAATCTTGTTATTATGTATGTATTAATTGGTACAGTATTTTAATTATTCATTCTCTAGTGCCTGGTAACAATTACTAATCATTGATTTATATTAATTTCATTAAGACAGCTAACGTATAAATGGATTTAAATGGAAGTTTGAAGTCATATACACCAATTTGACACCAATTTAATACACCATCAATAATATTTCCAAGTAGTGAATTAATACTTACACTTTCTTAAACAACAAATTACAATTAATTGAAACTTTTTCAATTGCAATTGTTTCAAATTCATTACAATGTATTGCTCTATAATATCAGATGGCTTTTAGTGGCATTAAAGGAATTTGTACACATCAGTCACAAAGAACAACAAAAACAAAACAAATTAAATTACGTTAAAATGTAAATAAAACATTGGTAAACAATAAACAAAAATAATAAAAAAAAAAAAGAGCCAGATGCTGATGACTTTAAGAGTGGAATACATCTTAAATAATGAAAATATTAAAACAAATCTATAGAATTAACTTTATTTACTGCATTAAATACAACTGGTTATCAAAAAGAAAAGAAAAAAAGCAAAGTAGTAAATAAACAGCAGTAACGTGCAAGTACAGAATTCCCAGAATATTATCAAATTGTTTGAACACAACAAATATGTAGTTAATTACATGAATATTATAAATTCATAAAGAAATATATCATTATGCAAGATTGCACTAAAGTGCAATATATTTTTATTACAGGTCCAAAGTTGCCAAGCACAATTCCAGCTCCCCGTAACCAAGAAATGGAAAAAGCGCAAACGACAAAATGAATAAAAAAAATCCAAAACTAAGCTCATAAACATATTCGAGTTCAGCCAATTATGCAAGAGGCTTCCTGCATCAATCATATTACCATAACGACCACCGCATTTCCATATCAACATCTCTTCAATCCTCTTCGCCAGCTGATATGCACCACATGCAAAAAGCTCCGCCGATCACACGAGGTCAATTGCATGTGCAAAATCAAAGCGCATTAACATATGCTCGCTGCCTTTAAATAGAAAGCTCTTTTCAGTGTTCAGCAGAAACGTCGGAACACAACCCCCAAACAGCGAGGAGGTTAAAGTCGAGGTGTCAACACTTTTATGAAGGAGAAGACATGAGTTTTACATTAGTAATCGCTGCTTTGTGTGAAAGGAGCACTATATAAATTATGATGGTCAGCGGCGTAGCGGCTAGTGCGAGGAGAAGCCATTCCAGACTCAAGTTCAGGTCGGGGTCTGAATGTGCTCAGTCTGAATGAACCACATATGCCTGAGAATGTGTGTCCAGGGTGTGTGTTGCGCGATCAGGCCTATATATGAATAAATATATATGTGTGTGTGTGTGTGTTTTTGCACATTTTTGCCGCTTTATTGGAGCAAAACGGTGGTGTTCCGATGTGTCCCATTTAACAGGAGTCGACCGCATACATATTTTTTTAATGGACAAGAAATCAAGTGAGATGGATGGATGGATAGATGGAACAATGGAACGAGGCATATATGGTTTGACGGACTGACAAATGGATGGAGGAATAGATAGATAGAACGACATATGAATGGAACAATGGATGGAAATATGATGGATATATGGATGAATGAAACGATGGATGAATGGAACAACAGCTGGATGGATAGATGGATGGAAGGAGGGATGGAACGGGGACATGTGGATAGAATGATGGATGGATGAAATGATGGATATATAAATAGATAGAGTGACGAATGGAAGGACGGAGCGACATAGATGGAACGACAGATGAATGTATGGCAAGACACATGGATGAATGGATGAAACAATGGACGGATGGAACAACAAATGGATGGACGGATGGATGGATGGGCAAGTTCCATCACACACATCAGAATAAGTGCTCAGCATGAAGAGAACATGGATGGATGGATGAGACAACGAAGGGATGGATGACACAACAGATAGATGGATGGAAATATGAATAAAATGATGATATATCAATGAATGAAATGACACATGGATGTATGGAGCGATGGACAGATGGATAGAACAATGGACAAATGGATGGAAGGAATGACAGATATCGGAATGGACGGAACAACGGATGGATGGAATGACATGTGTACGAATGGAACGACGGATGGACGAGACAACAGATAGATGGGCGGAACAATGGACAGATGGATGAAATGATGGTTATATGGATGGATGGGAAGGTTCTCTCACACACATCGGAACAAGTGAATTCCGCATGAAGTGAAGAAGAGAAGAGTCTTCTGGCACACACACATCGACTCAGTAAACAGATTGGCGAGGAGCACAGCACACGTCTCCTGACTCAGCAGCTTCACGCAGTGATGAGGGTCATATTGATGTTTGTTTTAGTACTTCAAATGCTCTCTCCGTCTCTCTCGGAATTATCCCTTATTGATTGTAGGCATTCGGATGAAACCCGTAAATATGCTTAGATCCTTCAAAACCCCTGCGAAAACATCAAATATCATTACAAAAAGATACAGATTCAAACAAAGCATCCTTCTAATGCAACGTCTGGTCCATCTATTCTACTTTTTTGGAGGAGAAGCATCTGTTAGTTGATGAATGTAAAGCTTGGCAGTTTTCCGTTGGGATTGAGGCGAGATGCTGAACACAATCACATGATTCCGGACTAAACCTCTCTCAGAGACTGTGAAAGGTCTGTGGAAACATTTATACAGAACATCATTCAGCCCATTAAGGAACAAAATGAGCTGATTATATACGAGATGAGCAGAAAGCAGGGGAAGAAGTGAAGCTCTGAGTGGAGAGTGCTCCAAGGTCCTTCAATCCGCAGACAAGAAAGAGTGAAAAAACAACAGAGAACAGCGGTGCATTATCACATGTGAAGTGCTGCCTCCTTCACCTCACATCCACCGTCAGTGTGATGATGGAGCGAGCCTCCGCTTGAGGTCATTCTTTACACAGGCACAACGACTTTAGCTTTAAAATACAATCTCCATTTATACAATTTACGCTTGAATTGTACGCCATGTTTTTCCGTCGTGTTTGCATCGTGTTCTTCAACATTCTTGCACTTGAACTGTGGGTAATGTAGTGTGAGGAGAACACATCTCTTTCCCGGTAAATGGCTGTAGCATTGAGCTTTTGTGTTTCTCCTACAGGTTTCCTGCAAAGACTGTTCACACAAGCGTTGCCATTCCTGCATTTTTACGGATAACAACCTTTCACACGGCGGTTTCAAAATCCCGGTACTTTCGGTGACATCATCAACTGGCGACACGCTTTAAACAGCTTCGCTTTTGTAAACATGAATAACTGGGTAATTGTTTCATAAGAGACGGCGTCACTAACTGTTCCTTTAATGTGGTGACAAATGTTTTCATCCGCCCGTATTATTATAGGTGCTTTGATTTCGCTGTCGTTTCAGTTGGACGACTTTTCCGACTGTGATTTCTGTAAACAGCGACGAGTGAATGTTTTGTGACATCATGAACCGGCGGAACCTTTTGAACGGCTAGACCCGCGAAAGCGCGAAATGACCGCGCGAAAATACGAACACGTGACCCACGCCAGAATGTTCGTATTGGCTCAGAGCAGTGGGTGACGTCAGCGCGCTCGGAACTTCGGCGCGCTTTCCCGGAAATGTTCCGTTTCGCTTTCACACAGAGGAGAATATCGGCTAGGTACCGGGTACGTTACTACTATCCGTTACGGAAGATTTCCGGAACGAATTTTCCGGCATTTGTCTGTTCACACATACGTGTGTGCAGGATAAATACCGGTATTTTTCCGGGAATGTCAGTATGTGTGAAAGGGCCTATTGGTAGACCCTTTTTGGTTTCATAATCATAATACTAAAAAATTCAATATACAGTTGACTCCTGTTTATTGGGACACAGTTTGCCCCATTTAAGCGGCACAAATTTGCGTTATGAGATATAAGATTAAGATATATAAAATACAGATAGATAAGATAAATGTATAGTAAATATATACACATAAATATTTGTATGAAGCAACAAATGATTTGGTGTCATCGAAAAGCCCGTATTTTGAAGCGAAAGGCCCAATCTAAGCAAAGGCTCGGCCCATCCACTGTAAAGTCCAGCATAAATCACACGCACGCAGTGAACTATAACTGATCAATAACGCTGGAAATGTTCAAGACCAAAAATAAAAGGAGCTTAATCAATAACCTTTCTGAAAACACTCCCTGCTTCAATAGCGGCCGTGCTTCCGGTGTCACTCCTAATGATATCTCGTAAAGATAACACACAACGCTCAGCCCATAGCGCCGCACACACAGCCATTTAGCTCCATCAATGCCAAGCGCTTTCATCAACACCAAACAACAAGCGCCACGTTCAAACTAATGCCCTACCAACACGGCGCATTAGCATTTGCCAGGAAAAGAACAAGACTGAAATCTTTTCATTGGCGTCCAAGAAGTCCAGCCACAATGAAGCGCCAAAAACCAACAATTGCGTGAGTGTGACCTTCTAAACCGCAAATTAAACAAATCATTCCAGAAAAAAGCTAAAAATACATGGCAAACCAAATAATAAGTCTTTTTTTCAGCTGCTAAAGAACAAAAGTAACTGTTTTAAAATATTCCCCAGTTATGTTACAAATAAATGTTTTTGTTCTAGGCTTGATTATCAAGCAGAGACGAGCTTTTTCATTCAGTGTATGATTGTGGGAGGAGCAAAAGCCCAATGGGGAGGGGCCCAATCATTGGCCCAACTGTGCATGAGGGGAGGGGCTACATACCCAATGATGATTGGTGTTTCTTTAAAAAAAATATTTTTAGACAATCAACACATTCTTGACCTCATTAAAAGACTTGGACTCTCTCAGCCAATCAATGGTGCTCATTAAAAAAAAGAAAAAGTGTAATCAGCAATCATAACAATATGGATAATAATAGTAAAAAGGCAAAACATGTATGACCCTTGTACCATATCACAGGAGCATTTGATATTCAAAGTGTGCAATTAGCATAAAAACATTTGGTCAGAAAAATGAGTAATTCCATAATTCAATTAAATCAATATTATGAATTCAACTAATTACACTGTAAATATCAAAAATGTTGAGCTCTGAAAGACAAATTATGTCCAAATCAGTGATGGCATTAAAATTGCTCAAGTTATTCGACAAAGCAAATTTTTTAGGACAAATTAGTATCACAATAGTGCATTTCCCTAGGATTTAGTTACTTATATAATGGACAACTTAGATACCAACGCATTTGCTGTTTCAGAAGTAATTCGATAATGTATTTGTTCCAGACAAAAAAGTACCGCACTAGTGAATTTCCTTGGTAATCATTTACGTTTATATATCGTAACTTAATTACTAATGCGGTTGATTTGTAAGAGAAGACGATAACTTTTTTTTTTTTATTGCCTTTAAATTGCATTGCAGCAACAGTAAAATACATTAAAAAAAACTGAACTAGAAATAAACATCGAGAAAGAGTTAGCGAGGTAGCTAAGGCCAGAGTGACGTGACTAGCAATAACAATAAGAAAATTGTGATAAAGCATCACTATAATGATCCTAAAGTCATAACTGACATGCGACGTTTCTTCCATCGCCTCAATATGGATCCAAATAACAGATATGACAAATCACATGATGATATTTCCACGAATAAACAGCACGCGTGTAAAGAGATCACCGTTCGCACATGAAATAAATTGAATTGGATCAGTGGGAGAAATAAATACGGCTTGTCCATTAGCATCATCTTAAACGCGCTGGATAAACAGCGGACGCTCTGTCCCATTAAACTAGCCTGCGTCGACAAAACCAACCAATAAATCCCAGATTTCATTACTGGATAAATAAGAAGGGTCATTAAAGCAAACAAATGAATAGCTCGGTGCTCTCTGATAGACTCTTTATTGGTCAAATGCCTTATCATCATACATATTTCCAGTCTGTAATGAAACGCAGAAGCTCTAAACAGAATATAAAGTGCTCGACTTTGACTAAACCAAGCATCTGATTTTAGTTCCAAGGTTTCTTGGTTCATCTGTTAGAACATTTCAACCCATTTTTTCCCAGTTCCCCGTGTACCAACAGACACGCTGCAATTCTGCCCTGCATTTTTCCCGATTATCGATGGCTTTTCACGGTAAACCTCACTTTGATATTCGCCGATCCTCACCTCAGTCTTGCCATTTCACAGTCATTAGCTTTATCCAGAAGGGTCTGAAGCAGCTTTGGGTATGGAATGCAAGATTGACTGCTTTGGGAAACTCATCTTTTCTTCTAAGGGTGAAGATATGCTTTTGTCTTAGACTCGTGCCGCTTTTCGAAAAGTGTTAGACAGAAAATGTACCTGTTATAGATCGCGTGGTTATGCTAGGACTGCGGCACGAACTAAAAAAGACAGCAAAACATTAGCTATAAATTAGATTTGGTACAGCATATTTTTAATTCACAAAATAAACCCAAAAAGGTTTCTTTTACATATTTGGCACACATTTTCTTTCCACATTTTACGGACAACTTTGAGTTTTTTTTGACATTATTAGCACAGTAGTTTACCAACTAGTAAAGTGCCTCGATTTAATTTAATTGGTGACTTGACTTGGGTCGTGAACAAATTGGTTAGCAACTAAAACATTTGCCCATGAGCCAAACTGCAAGGCTTCTAACATTAAAACCGTAATGGTAAATGCTCCCAAGAATCCATTTATGAGGTAGTACTCTACAAAGGTGTACAATTACGGTAATAAAAAATTCCATTAATATTATTATTATCAACATTAATATAAATATGGAATTAATAAATGTGGAATAATGAATATAAATAAATGGAATAATTAACGTGTAGGTAATAAATACATTAGCTCCACTAGCACAGCGCAGAAGAATATTAGGAAAAGAAAAATCGGTTTCACAGTTTCCCAGTGACTCATCCCCAGAAATACTGTGTGTGACTTTCCGTCAGCGCTGATGTGATGTTCATTAACGATTTAGCATTGTTTTGTATTGACCGAGCAGAGAAAGTAAAAAAAAAAAGTGAGAAAGAAAGCGAGGCAGAGCTCCAGAAAGAGATTTGAGACGAGACTGAGCGAGCAGTGACAGAGTCAATGAAACAACTCCGATCTGTGAGTGTCGTACAGCAACATGAACTAATCTTTACAAGTCAGAAAAAAGCCACAGTTTTTCATTCACTGTTTCTGCTGTAGTCACTGGCAGAAAAATGAGTTCTTGCTTCTCTTTCATTTATTTATTAAAAATGTATGTTAACCGTATTTCTCAGACTACAAGGCGCACTTACAATTTGCGCCCCAAAAAGGACATTGTTTTCCTATCCGGGTTATATGTTTGAAAAATTTGGAAGTGGACGTTTATTAAAAGTGTAATTTAAAAAAAAGATAATTAAAAATGCGGTAATTTAATGAATTTACTTTACCTTACATAGCCTGTATTTCCTGTTGTCGTTAGTAATCGGGAATTGTTTAGAAACAAACGGTCATAAACCATAATACCGATAGCCATAATACCATAATACCAAATAGTGCTATTTTCAAAAACCTTATTTGTTTATAATTAAAATTGAGATAAAATTATGAATCTTGCTTTCACTGTGAATAATAACAAAAAAAAAAAAAAACATTGGAACAGTAGCCACACTCAGCCGAGGCGGTAACTATAGCAATGCGGTTTAAACGCCTTCTACTCCAATCAGTACAACATCACACATGGCAAACGCATCACCTACATAGACATTTACATAAATCACAAGTACAGCTCGAAATGGCTTTTCTATATTTAGGCTTTTGAAATGACATTTGACTAGCAATGCCAGTGGCTAAAGACAACTCTTTAGGCAGCGAAGGCAAACACATCAGACCGTGGCCCTTGAAAGTCATTGTGTAATTCATACTCTGCGTGATCCGCGAGGGCTCTTTATTTGCTGAGTGGGTGGGACAGGCATCGGAAGCATGTGGAACAGATTGAGAAACAAGTGGGCAGACATGCGGCAGAACCGGAGGAGGGGGGGGTCAAAGTTTCAGTCCGGATGAAGGAGGATAACAAAAAAATAGAAATAAAAAACTAAATTTGATAAAAATGCATAAGAGAGATTCGAAGTTTTGATTTAACATTGATAATCTGGTGCATGTGATAAACAAAAATAACTAACTGCAAGCACAATTACATTGAAAAAAAGATATAATTCTTTGTTTACTGCCGTTTCAAACCAGAAGATGACATTCAGCAGACCATTTACAGATGGTCTATAATAATATATTTACTTATATGTATAAGCATATACAGTTGATGACATAATTATTAGCCCCCAGGCAAAAAAAAAAATCATTGTTTGATGTGAAAAGTGCTTTTAAACAGAGTTAATAATTATGTCATCAACTGTCCATAATACTGTACCTGGGAATGCGTTTTTAAATTACTTTAATAGTATTTTTTTTTCTTTCCAACATTACTTTTACATTACATTACATAATGTTTCATTACATTTAATTAAATTTAAAGCAAAGAGTAATATGTGTTATTATTTTTTCAGGGTTAAATATTTCAAATAAAAAAATACCCAGAATTGTGAAAGAATTGTGATCTTGAATTGTGGGGGGAAAAAATGTGCGATTCCCATTTCATCCAGAATAGTGTATCTCTAAAAGACGATTACAACAATACATTGCAGTTAACAATCTGGGTTAGTTGAAGGACTAACGAGCATAAATCAAACTCGTCAGCTTGACGCAAAATCATTATTTCGTGATACATGACATTTCAGGAAGTGTGTTCCTATTGGTTATTGCACCTGTGAGTCAATAACACAAACACCAATCAATTTATCACATGCCACACCAAACCTGGTCACCGAGCAAACTAGCTCATCGGCAGTAGAGTTTAAGTGGGTTGTGTTCCCGTATTTATTAGGACGAGTCGGTCTCTTATAATTTTATTCGTGGCGATCACTAACGCTTTTATTTTGTCGATGTTTTTGTGGGCTAGTGATCAGACGTTTGTGAGCGATGAGTTTGAGTAGCTGGGCTAGCAGGACGCAGCGGCGCTTGATGTCGTCTCCTTTGTATTTCTCGTATTTTAGAGCCAATTACAACCCGGAATCTCTAAAATCCTCCGGAAATAACTTGAAACATTTGATGTCAGGAACATCTGACTAGCTTTAGCCGTAACTACTAGCTCAACAAAGGAGACCAGGGTCTTAATTCGTGGAGCGTACAGTGTGTCCCATATAATACTACAGGTATCGTGCGGTAAGTGCTTGGGTACGGTACGAAATAAACATGAAATATCTGAATTTTAATATTTGGTCAAAACAAAAAACGAAACAAAGCAAAAGCACAAAAAAAAAAAAAAAAAAAAAAAAAAGACAAAGCAAATGTGTGCATTGAACACATGAAACTATGTGTGCATTAAAACTACTTAAGTGAATTTTAAGTATTTTGTTTACGGTTTAATCAAAACCAGATACATGATCTGGTTTAATCAGTTGTTTTAAATTGACCATCCAGTGAACACACACAAACCCGGAGCAGTGGGCAGCCTTAAGCTTAAACTAGTAAACTGACTTGAAGAATAAAAAACAAGCTTTTCATTTTCTAAAAATATTAAAACCTATAAAAGTACTATTAAAGAGGGTATTTCAGGGAGTACGCATGCAGAAAAAATGCTTTTCTTGCAGAATGTAGTAGTTGGCGTATATTTTCACACGCTTATAATAGTGCAGGATTTACAGTGCTGGAAGAATTTTAATGTTGTCAAATTACATTTCATTATCCGACAATTGGAAAAAGATGCTTGAACGATTTAATCAACCAGTCAATGCTAAACGTTCCTAGCAAGAAAAGAAAAAAACGACAGAATGACCTACAGCGATTAGCCAAATAAAGGCAGTGGCTTTCGAACTGGTGGCGTTTTCTTTCTTTCTTTCCATTTGTCCAATCCCTGCTTTCAATCTGAACACTTCCTCTAAATCCCCCTAAAACATTTTACACAGGGCATTTCAGAAGGCTTTAAATGGTTAACCTCTTTCCTCTCTGATGCTGTGGTGATGAAAGATTTGAAGACTATTGATTTCTGACAGTTTATATAAAGCAAAGCTATGGTGCAATACATTCAACCTTAGCTGGATTATTGCTGAGAAACTAAAAGGTGTTCTGTGGGAGGCATTGACTTCAGCACAATCATGACGGCTAGATGTTTTCTCCATCACGTCCAGACTTAGCCACTTTAGCATATGCACAGTGAACTAAAATTAAAAAAGGCAAATCGTCGAAAAGGTAAATTGTAAAGTGAATGGAATTAAAAATACATGCCAATGAAGCTTGTAAAACAGGATTTGTTTGTTCAAAATGGGTTGGGCTGATGTGCTCGGTCTAGCTCCATCTCCACTCTCCAAAGTCATGAAAGGTTAAACAGACCCGAGACAAGTTCATAAAAAAATTAGAAGAGATGGAAGATTAAAAGATGAAGAGAGTGAAAAGCTGCAAAATCACCTGGAGTCGGTGAACCCCTGAAGACCTGCATCAAGAAAAGTCCATTTTTCAGACAGAAATTAATGCCAAAGCTCAGAAAAAAAAAAGATCTCAGCCTCTTTCATGAAATGTTTCGAAGACAATGGAGTGCACCAGCCTCACTTCATTTAGACCCCGGATGAAAATAGATGCCTACTGATGAACAATCTCAGTGTACCGTTCCTCGGGCTGATGATTAGCGCTTGATGGAGCGGCAAACACTGGAAGAATGACAGGCTAAACCTCTGCCCCATGTTGTGTACTAACCGCTCTAGATTAAATTACGCCAGAATTGCATGGATGTTCACAGTTAGCAAATCTTAAAAAAAAAAGGGACCGGAGAGATTAAGTTGTTTTTCTTGGTGCTATGATTATCATATTAAACGCTATTTAGTTTAAGACCGTACTAGTTAGCGTACATTAAGCCTAGCAGTCTTCCTGTGTCCCAAAAAAGCCAAGCAATGGTTGTAATTTGTTAAAACCAACTCGAAATTGTAATATTTTTTTATTGTTTATGACACTAAACATCCACAAGCAACATTGAAGCGCAACGTCAGATACTTTTGTGAGTGAAGACAGAGTGAAACTGACTGGCAAAATTCCAGTGTTTGGAGAATGCAATACCAATGGAGAAAGTGTGGCGGGAAAAAAGCTGCTACGCACTATTGGAGGATTTGCCAAAAATAAAAAAAAAAAAAAATCATAATTTTCGTGCTTTAAGGCTCCACTGAAATCCTAACCAATACTGTATTTAGCAATAGAGTGTGCACCTTATAATTAAGAAATATAAGGAAATGTAAGAATTATAATGACAAGAATTTCCCTTGGGGACTAATAAAGTCTATACGTACCTGCATACCTAATCAGCAAAAAATGTCTGCATTGTATTTGAAAAAAAATTAGGAAATAGACTTTTATCAGCGGTATAATATTAATCGGGTGCACCTTATTGTCCGGAAACTACGGTAATAAAAAAAATTCCACAAAACGCAAGAAATTTACAGTCATCTCCTATGCAAACCGAAGCTAGACATCCATACTTGGCTACTCATAAACATATAGGTTAAAATAAAACACAATCTATAGCCTCCACAGAAACGTGGAGCAGTATTTGCTGATGTTAATGGGCTCGAACAACTAAAATATAACAGTGTGTGGTTTTACTGTCCCTGGTTTTATGATGAGAGCTGAAGCTCGTAAATGTCCTTCGCCGCTACAAATATCCACCGTGCTCATGGGTTGCTCAAGTCACCATTATTCCTTTCGGTTTCAACATGTGGGGTTCAATTCTTCTGAGGTTCAGTCCACCATGAGCAATGAATGTGTATATAATCTACTCCACTAGCACAGAAAAATATCCATACTTGGTTGCAAAATGTAAATTTGAGCTTAAGTTTCTATCCAGAATGTTGACGCCAACCATTTCAGAGACTTAAACCCCCGTTTGAGTAATTCTTTATTCACGCGAATACCAATTGATTTCTACATTTTAGACATAATAGCTACTTTGGTAATCCCGTAAAGCGTTTAGTTTGCCGTTTGCGCTGCGCTTTACCGAGAAATGTTTACATTTTCTGCTCTCAGCACAACAAAGGCGTAAGAGCGCTCGAGCTCACATCTGACCTGACAAAATTTGCTTTGTTGCTGCATATTCAGCAGTATCTGACGCAGGTTTCCAGAGCTCCGGGTAACGTTCCTCTCCCTGACTGAATCAATAACAAGCCATAACGCGTCTCACTAGAAAGGGTGAAACCGAGCACAGCGAGCCTAGATTCGGACGCTGATCGATAATTATTTCCCCAAAGGGTGCGAGCTCTCCGAGACTCTAGTGTGTCGCGGTAGTTTGAAGGTGCAATACTTCCATTATCCAGTCTTGTTCTGATCTTATCCGACATCATCCCTGATAAACACAATCACTTTAGGAGTGATCAGACCTTCCGCTGTGCACAACGTTTGCTACAAAGGAAATGTGCATCTGGCGGAAAAAAAAACTAATTTAATTCTACAGTAAATTTAATCAAAGAGTAGTGTTAGGCGTAATTACATTATGTAATTACATTACATGATTATGACAACGAATGCTGCGATTTAATATAAATGCTTAAAATGTTCTATGGGGTATGTTTTTCTTTTTTAATTTATTTTATATGATTTATATTATTATTTATGCGTTTTAGGCAAATAATTGCATTTCAAGTCATTGCTGCTATTTTTAACAAAACAAAAAGGCGTTTTGCTTCAAATTGAGAAAGTTGAAGTTTTTAAACGCAATCGCAAATCACAGTATTTTATTCTCATTAATGGGACCTTGAACAGCCGTTTTCCGTTCAAATGTCATGAAAAAAAAAAAACATTTAAAAAGACTTAAGTGAGACTTAAGAGAATAAGAGCTAGCCAGTACGGCGAAAGCAAAGTGGAATTATGGAAATATGACAATCGTTGCACAAATTGCAGAGAAACACACAACAGAATCAAAAGACCAAGAAAGAGATGATGATGCCTCTAATGAATTGGTTCGGGTTTTCTTATCTTCAAACTTTGCCTGGAATTGTTAAGCACTTTTTTATTATGCATAAAGTACTTGAGCAAATGGACTTTGTTACTTTTACTAAGTATTTTTGGTATTTTTGAGTATCAAAAATATAAACAACTTTTACTTTCTACTTCAGTACATATGTGATTGACTATCTGTATTCTTTACTACACTACATTTGAGTTGAAACTTAACCGCTATTTGTTACGTTGTGATTGTGCGCAACATGTCTGCATTTTTTTCTACAGTGGTTCATTTCTTGAGTGGCCGAGGCGATATTGCCATCTGCAGGGTGCTGAAGGCACTGGATGCTATTTATCACATGTGAATTAACAGTTGCACTTTTTTGCACATTTGCGTAGATTTGTTTTATCGTTTGTATCCATTTTGTCCTGCCATATTGAAACATCAAGGTGTTAAATGTCATTTTGATATTAGGAAACAAAAGCTCACAAATAAAGAGTTTCTTGTTTTAGAGCCTAAATTCACTACGAGAAAAATTACTTACAACTTTTACTCAAGTCTTCTTGGAATTGGTGACTTGTAACTTGAAATGGAGTGATTTTACTCTTGTGTTTCAGGAACTCTTTACACCTCTGCAAACGGATCCTTCTTGCTGTGAGGCGATAGCTCTACATCTTACTAAGTGTGCAAATGCTTTATTAAAAAGGGTTTTCTGAGCTAGAACAACTGCACTCTGGAAGTAAATATGCAAACTTTTAATTGCAACAATGGATGATACACCATTAAATCCTAAATGGCTTAAACAAACACCTCTTTCTGTTCCATTAGGACTGATGGCGCTGTCGCTTTGCATTGATCACTGAACTCAATTGCCATTGTCAGGGGGAAAACAAGATAGTCAGTGTGTGTACGCATGCAAACCAACGATCCAGCCTCCCTCACAAAAAAATTCTTTGTCAATCTCAGTTTATGACGCCGACACCGAAATCAAGCTGCCAGAAGAGGCGAAAGACACAGCCTGCAAATTTCGATGCACAATCTGTTCGGTGGAAGATGGAATCAGGAAGAGAAATTTGCCTCTCAAATCCGCCCTCCGAGCACACACGTCAATGCCATCTGAGCTGATTGCTTGGCTTTCACGTTCGAACAGAATGAAGTGCTATGAAAATGGCACGTGCTTGGCACAGATGGTGCTTGGAGGCTGAACCGAGCCCCAGAAAATGGATGTGCAAGATGAAAATTGACAAAAAAAAAAGCTCTTAGAAAGTATTTAAGCGGTGAGACAAGAGGTGTGATCTTACAAAAGAGCTCTCGTGGTGCTTCGTGCGATTGCGAAAGCTCTTCAGAAACAAGTTACGGTTCTCTAAATGTTTGTCCTTGAGAGAATTATTGTTCTCCAAAGTCTCCTCAACCTATCTGGCCCAAAGTGGAAGGAGTGAAGGTCTGCCAGTGCAAACTTGGAACCGCCATTATCTCAATTGCTCTCGGAATCTGCACAAGGCGGCCAAAAGATGGCGAGACTTGGTGAAGCAAGACAGCAAAAGCTTAATTTTGTAATAGGGTTGAAATAAAGTTAAAGTCTGTTGCGGATGCCCATAACATGTCAATTCAGAAACTCTAATCTACCACACTTAGAGATGATGTGGAGCTCACCATTCTACTACCAAACATTTTTATGAAACAATAAAGACTTATCTTGATGTGGCAAAATGGAAGAAAACAGTCGTGTGCGAAATTCAGCATCAGCATCACATCCTGATTGAGTCGAAGAATATTGTTCGGCTCCTGTAGCTTAACAGTGTAGGAATGCAGATCTGCTGGAAGTCTATTCCGCATGATGCCTTCTCCATCTGTCTGGCGAGGAGCGCAGAGATATGCATCGCCTGTTGAACCCCAGCAGGCGGCTTTTACAGGCCTCTGGATCACCTCATGGCCCATTAACCAAGGAAAGGGAAAAATACAGGCAAGCGCTTTCCTTCTCCAAACGTTCCTACACCTCCACCGCAGCCCCCGACATACCTGGGGAAACGGCTGAATATAGGATCATAAATAAGCATCGCATGGGGCTGGCAGCATCTTATGAGCGACGCTTAAACAGGCCAGAGAGATGCTCGGGCATAATCACCAATAGCTACTGCATTGAGTAGTCGAGAGGGGAGAGGAGGACAGACAAAAGGCAGGAAAGGGAGTGGGGGGTGTAGGTGGAAGAAGGAAGAGAGAAAGAAAGAAGAGAGGAGGAGAAAAATATAGAATAGAGGAGACAGGCGGTAAAAACATTTTTATATTTTTTTTATACAAAAATAAAAGGAGAAAATAAGAGAGAAGGAGACGAGAAAAGAAAAGTAAAGAAAAGAGGTGGGGACAAGATGAGAAAAGAGGAGAAGAGAAAAGAAGGGGAGATGAGAAAAGGAACAGAAAAGAGGAAACAAACAAGAAAGAAAAGGAAGAGATGAGAAAAGAAAAAAAAGGAGGAGGTGATAAAAGAAAAGAAAGGTGGGAGAAGTGAAGAGGTGAGTAGGAAGATTGAGGAAATAAGTTAAAATAATGAACAAGCAGGAGGACATAGGAGAGTAGATAACATGAAAAAGAAGGGATAAAAAGACAAGAGGGTGGATAAATAGAGAAGAAGAGAGAGGAGATAAGAGAGTTCATGATAAGAGAGTGCAGTCGTAAGGCGCACAAGAGGAGGGAGAAGAGAATATGAAAGATGGAGAGATGAGAGTAGAAGAGAAGAGAAAAGCAGAAAAAAGGAGAAAAAAAAGAAGAAACAGTAGAAGAGAAGATGAAAGATCAAGGTGGAGAAGAACAAATGAGAAGGAAGAGAAGAGAATGAAAAATGTTTTATTCACCATTGATACTGAAATGTTAGTTATGACAAATTGATATAATTCACATATGCATCATGTACTACCAATATTTACACTAAATTATTTAAATTAAGATAATAAATGTACTACCGACATGTATTATACCTACAGTATATTAATATAAAAAATCCATTAAAAAAAAGAATTAATATTCTTTATTTAAATAAAAGCCAACTAAAGATTTAAACCCAGTCAAACATTTTGTCAAATAAAATTGTGAAAAGTGGTGGACCATTGTGAGCGTTGTTGGCAGGTTTCTAATGAAGCTGATCTCCATCAAATCTCGTCGTGATGTGGCCCAAATGACCACAGAACTCTGACCCACGTCACTCCAGCAATATCTCGCATTGCCAGCAGCAATTAAAAGAAACGACAACCCTCACATCCTTTCCTGCTGACAGAAACACCCGGGACTCATCCCCAACAGGGAAACATATTGATTTTAACACGGGAAATAAAGCCAAGCATTTCTTATAATGACTGTGGAGAGAAACAGAAATAAAAAGAGTAAGCGGGGGAAAAATATGAGGATTGAGAAAACATGAAAAATAAATAGATGTGTATATACTTAGAAATGTATCAAAAGTAATGACTATAATATATACAGATTTATAATTACATGTTTTAATATGCAGTAAATGTGTATATATATATATATATATATATATATATATATATATATATATATATATATATATATATATATATACAGCATGCACGTGCACACATATAGGGTTTGCGGTATTAGTGAAAATTACCATCACAGTATTTTGTAGTGTCCAGACGGCATCGGAATTATATCACGGTATTGAGGGGAGTGGGGGGTAATTAAGATCATTTTAGTAGACCTTAATTACAATATTTGTACGCAAAATTTATATTCTAACTTTATTTAAAGTTAGAAATTAGACGCAGTAGGTAACCTGAAAAAGCCAATAGTTTTACAGTATATCTTTTAAAGAATATTAGAGAGCGAGAGACAAACAGAGAGAGAGACAGACAGACAGAGAGAGAAAGAGAGACACAGAGAGAGAGACCGATAGAGAGAGATAGAGACAAAGAGAGAGATAGAGAGGATGAAGATCGTTATCTTATTCTCCTCGTTTGTAAATATTGTCACGCTTTCCCATGGGTCACACAGCACACACAGTATAATTTTAAAAAATATTTTGTGTGTATGTATGTGTGTGTGTGTGTGTGTGTGTGTTGCGCGCGGGGGAAGGGGCTTATTAAATGTGGTAGGTTTTTTGTAATCATTTATCAATCAGTAAAGCTGCTAAACTTTAATTGCAGTCTTTTCTATGAAAAATAAAAACTTCAAACCAGAAGCATTAAATTATGCCCAACAATGTCCAACACTGAATATTTTCCGCAATTGTGAATGGTAATCCAACAAATTTAATTAAATTAAACCAAGCAACCAAAATCCTGAACTCAAAATCAAGACACAATTTGCTGGCAAATAGTGTGCTGTTGATCCAAGAGACAGATTTTTAATTATTGAGGTTGTGTTCCATCTAAAAAGATGTTCCTTCAAATCCCACAAGCACAAGCCACTTGTAGACGTCCATCAAGAGAAAGTCAGCTCCGTTTCAAGTGCCTTGAGTCGTTCGGTTTCTCTCAAGAGCTTTTAGAAGCAGCACTGTCAAGCGTTTGGTATACGGTGTTAACGGTCCACAAATTTGGACCGCTCCCGTTTTTATTTTTCCTGCAGGGCAGACCTGGGATTCAGACCATGAGTATGTTTGGAAATGCACACTATAATAACAGCCAGGCTATTTTTGCAGCTTGTAGACTGTCTACCTTGGACTATATCTCACTATCTGTAAGGAGAAAACTTAAAACAACCGCCAAAATCCACAGCATATCGAAGAACACGCTATTAGAATTATAGCCCTATAAACTGACCATTAATGCTCGCCACTCTATAATTATTACTACTAGATGTGTGTCGATATTTCCAGTACAATGTTCTGAGATGAAAAATGATGACATGGCGTAGAGTGATGAGGATATTTCACAACACACATTTCAATGCGCTGGCAGCATGCCAACTTTCGCACACACAAGCCTTTTACAGGCATTTTCACAGCAGACGTCGCATGATTCATCTACAGTAACTTTACCAATGTAACTACACGAGAATCGAGGTAAAAAATAAATAATGATGCAAAAGTTATTAGTGCCAAAAGTCTGTTAAGAAGAGACTGGGAAACTGCAGTGCTTCATCACAACATTGCTAAATTGGCAGGATTAAATGTTCAAACCAATTAGTCGAAACTCAACGTATGATATTGTACATACAAATCCATGTGTTGGTCGCATACTTAGAATATCATCAAATAATACAAAATACACACAAACAAAAATATAAATAAATATTTTTCTAATGCATATATTTTTTAAATAATAAATGTTACATTTAAAAAATATTTAATGTATTTTAAAAAATTATAAAGTACCGTATTTACTCGCTTATAAGTCGATCCGCTTATAAGTCGACCACCCCACTTCAGCTGTGAGATTGTGGTATTCTGTTTAGACCCTCTTATAAGTCGGGTGAAAGAAATGAGAGAAAAGTGAAAAGATAGAAATGAGTAGAAACCCAATTTTGGGTTTCATATAAAGTCAATTCTGGTTATTTGAGGCCCACGGAGACACTAAAGCGGCACAGGGAAATAATGATAGAACACCTGTTCTGATGCTCTTTAATCCTTACTATAGAAATAATAAAAGTATTCAGACATCTTTGGTGGTAAAGGAAGCATAAAAATCAAGTAACCCTGTTTGTTTATGTTGAAATTAATCTATTTAAGCTATTGTTAATTTATGTTTAAGTTTAAATTGTCATTGGTAATTAATTACCCTTTAAGAGTACGGCTAATGCTAACTCGTGTTTTGGGAATAAATACAACGTTCAAAATCCACCGTGTGGCTCGTTTATTTGTGAAGCCCCACGCCAAATAGAGACTAGAGACAGAAGAGAGTTGAGCCGAAAGAGTGTGAGTGAAACAATGCGCCTGCGTGTGTGCGCGCGTGTGTGCCTGTGAGAGCGCGGAGCAGCGGTCAGCAGAGAGCTGCTCCTTTTCGTGCCGTTTTCTGAAAGATGTATTTAGTTCGCGTCATAAATGTTCATTTAATTACCGCGCTTGTGTCTCTGCTGTTTATTTTAGTGAGAAAGGGTGAAATATCTGCGCACTGTTCTGAGTAAAGTATTTTCTATTTCGGTAGACCGCGCGTATAAGTCGACACCCCCACTTTCAGCCCGAAATTTTTAGGAAAAATCCTCGACTTATAGTCGAGTAAATACGGTATATACTGCTAAATTGTTGTTAATTTAATTAAATGCTATAAGATTACTAAACAGTTCATGCAATTTTATACAGATTTCAAATGCGT
Organism: Paedocypris micromegethes; assembly: GCA_028031935.1. NCBI lineage: Eukaryota > Metazoa > Chordata > Actinopteri > Cypriniformes > Paedocypris > Paedocypris micromegethes. Next base: position 13,134,255 of record CM051505.1, on the reverse strand, counting down.
TTTCAATAAACTGATTTCAAATACATTTGTATAGAATAGTATAGACTACATCTATTGTCATTGTATCACAGGGTTACAATGAAATTAGTATTGCTACTTCTTTTGGTGCAAAAAGAAAGACGAGATCATGGTAAAATATACACATTGAATAACCAATATAAATAACGACATATTAAAATATGGTCCAAAATATAGAAGTAAGCAATACATATACACACATGTACTGTAAGACACACATTAAATATTTCAATTTATACAGAATTTATCATCTCCTACAAACAACCATGGTCAAGAGAGATGAGAACACGGATAAAGATCAAACCCTGCAACCTAACATTCAACATGACCTCCAAGAAACATACATGATATACATTATATATTGCGGCCTCCGTTTTCACATACAATTGGTATGCAGTTCACAGTATGCAGAGCCCTACAACTCCATTCTGAAAATAACCCATCATTCCATCCCTGCCCACCTCCCGCGCGCACACACACACACACACACACACACACACACACACACACACAATCAGCACCCTCGACTGCATGATAAGTGACAGTTCACCCTACCACCTTATCTCATTCCTTATTCAGTCTCTGGCACCAACTGATGGCCACTACATCAGTATTACAGAGAGTTAGAGACGATTGACATCAACACTGAGCCAATAAAAACACAGAATCGGGTTAAAGGAAACCTCATGAACTCAGTAGCTCGGCTGAAGGTTAGCCATCACGTAACTTAAAGAGCCTGAAAGGGAACAGGTTTGCCGTGAGCAGCCATGGAACATGAGGCTGAATGCGATGTCTCCATCATGCCGTACTCAAAGGGCAGATTTTTATAAAGCAGAGCAATTCCTCTAATGGCTTTTATGGGAAAGCAGTCAGCGTGGGCTTCAAGATCCACCAAAGCCACATCATCGGATTGAATAAGGTCAAGCTTAAATCACCCAGAGGAAGAGCAATGATACATACGGTACAAAGAGGTTACACTGCGACATCTGTCACCGTTTAATCTCGCTCAAATGGGAAATTTAGTTACAATGGCGAAAGTTTCATGCAGAAATTCATCGACTTACGACGTTTGGCTTTGGAATTGCGTTTCTATTGGCGGGGGAGGGGAAGAGTGGCGGCACGATACAGGACATTCGCTTGTGCATCTTGAGCCATTTAGGAAATTGCATGGGATCAAATTCCGTAATTTTTTTGCACAGTGATATTTGAAGGTCGCGAAGGTTGTAGGTTGACGATTATGTGCATAAACCTTTTAGATTTTCTGCCTTGGAGAAATTCCTTGACTTTCGAACTAGAAATGCTTTTTGCACGTAATTTACCGCACATCAATAGTGGAAGGCCTCATGGGTCGTAAGTTCACAATCACCTGTATACCATTAAAACTTCCTGATGTTTTGCATTGTATCGACATTTGACCTTGTTGGGCTTCGACCATGTCTGGGGTCCAGTGACGGCACAATACAGAGAACCAAACCATCGCTCTTGCAGTCTTGAGCCATTTAGAGAACTGTATAGGCTCAAAAATCCACTTTTAACCACATTTAATGCACAGCAATAGTTAAAGGTCACAGAGGTCATACACTTACCTGTATACCATTCAAACTTTCGAATTTGTTGTATTGTATCGACATTTAACCTTGTTGGGCTTTGACCGTGTCGAGTGACAGCACAATACTAAGAACTATTGTTCTTGCAGTCTTGAACCATTTAGAAAATTGTATAAGCTCAAAATCCATTTATTTATCCACATTTTATGCACAGCAATATTTGAAGGTCGCATAGGTCGTAAGTTGACGATTGCTGGCATACCATTCAAACCTTTCAGACTTTTTGCCTTCTATTCCTGATGTCTGCAACTGGCACAACATTGGATGTTTACTTAGTTTCTCCACCTATGGAGCTCCACGCATCTGCTCTGCACATGTAGTGGCTCTATAAATTTCCCTGGAATCCCTTTAATGGCAGGACAAACTTGGCTAATGGATATCTTTCTGCGGTGTAAAATGTTAACAAGAACCATCAAAACAAACATGAAGGCTGACCTCTCTCCCTTCTGTCATACCTTAAACATCATGGGGCTTCCTATAGGACGGGCTTCAGCCAGCCACACGGTCTCTTCCTTACATCCTATAAAACACTTCATCAGCTCCATCGCTCAGCAGCATGACCAAAAACACGCCTGTAACGGGAACATTAGCCGCGCATGAAACTGTAGTAAAGCAGACAGGAGACCAAGAAAAGCAAATGAGCTGGACGTTTGGTACATAAAGCAAAAGGATTGCGATTCCCAGCTTACGCATAAAGACCGTTCGAGGAATTTGGCACAGATTCCTAAAAGAGATTATCATTTTGGTTTTTCACTGTTTTTATGAGATTCAATCCAATTTTTGAGAAACTAATAAAAATTAAAATGCTTAAAAAGTTGTACTGTGTTCTAAATATTGCACTTTGGACTGGATGATAATTCCATGATTTAATGAATATTAATGAAGAAGCCAATTTAGAACTCTAATGCATTCAAATTTTTACTTGGCCTAAAATTAAAAATAACTAGTCCTGGTAATATAAGCTTCATAAATAACATATGAGCAATGAGGTTTTACTGAAATCTATCAAGTACATTTTTACTTTAGTTAATAGATAAAAAAAAACAGAAACCTTTATTATAATGAAAAAAAAAGTTGGACTTTCTAACTGTTCCCCATTGATCTTGAAACATAGATCTTGAATAAATAAATTAAAAAAATTGTGAGCAGTAATAAAACACTTAATTCTATATAGATTGATAAATATATAAGAGTTATCATTAAAGAAGAAAAAAAAATGTAAATAGCATGTGAAATAAACTGAAATAAACTGAAAAACAATTCAATGAATGCATCTTTGTAGGAATAATTCGATGATATTAAATTAAGTCTGAATTAAATTAATCTTCATCCTTTATTTCCTTTTCAGATCTGAACAGTTCTACACAAGACACATGGCAAAAACATTCCACTAACTCAAACCCACACGCTACAATAAACCAGCCGCTGACGCTAATCTGACGTAAAGTCAACACTTGACAGAATTGAGCAGTGGTGTATCGAACATAAACTAAAATTCCACATATTAGACAGGTTTTGACAGGTTAAATATAGAAGGTGTTTGAGTGACGGGAAGAAAGGGGGCAAAAGCAGAACTGATTGACTGGCAGAGTAAGACGGCACCAGGGTCTTTGGAGATGTTACCTGTCAATGGGCAGCGAAGAGATTTTAGTACCGCTCTTTGCTTTATTCCGTACTCTCCATTTTTTGCCCACTCACCCTTGGGAGACACTGATTACCTCAAAGTTTCGCTCTTGTTTTGGCCTTTTTGACAGACAGAGCTCTTTTTTTGTGCCATGAAGTTCATTCTTCACGCGAACTCATTTGCTGCTTATCAAAGCAATATAAAATTCTATACGGGCATTTGTCATGTAGTACGCACTCTACAGCCTGTCAAAAGAAAAACTAATTCGCCAAAATACAATAAACAGATGCATCGGCTAAAAGACCATTTTCAGTCGACTGTCAGCTTCAGATCCTGCACTTATCACCCGAGGGTCAGGCAGCTATCAGGCAAACCCTCCTTCCCTCTCTCGTATGGAAAGTAAAAAAAAAAAAAAAAAAATTTAGACTGCAAAGATGAAATTTCTGGATCAAAGCAGAAGGCGGAGCTTAAAAACTTGCCCATCCCATGAAATGACTTGAATCAATTTTTTCCAAAAAAAAAAACCCAGTAATTTGATGCAGTCTGTATAGAAAAACAACAACAGAAAGCTGCCGTCTACAATGACAAGGACTGATGCTTGATTATGGACTTCAAATTTTGTATCCACTGTGAAGCCACCCAGAAAAAGCCTGGTTTTAATAGTTCATAAAATCATAGAGAACAACGGACCTTAGCAGTTTTGGCTGTGAAGCCGAGGGCGAAACAGATGAAGGGATTACATTGTTTGCATAACATAATTATGCCGTAAACCGGGAGGACTTGGAGAAATAAAGAAGTTGCGTTCCGTGTTGAAAATCCACCATAAAGTGAAAATCCGATCTGCTGGGTTCCACTGAATTGTCCAAACGTGAAAAAGCCAAATAGTGGTTCACTTCAAAAGTCACGATATGCCATAGCGACCTGAAACTTCTCAATGTGAGCCACTTCAGTTAATAAGATTACATGCTGACTGAATTACTGAACAGCTGAGAGCAGGCAAACAGGCGAAATCCACTAGACCAATCCTGAACGAACATCTGAAAAACAAGAAGATGGGCTCAGCCGCCATGCATAGATTTTCTGGCTTGTCTGGATGAGAACACAATGTTGTGCAGAGGTTGCAATCTCTCGCTTGGTCATCCATGAAACAAAGGAATGAAGTGCCTGATTTAACAAGGCAATGACAGTGCAGATGACACTCTGTCTGGAGGTCCAGACATTTCGAGAGGAAACAGGTACTCACAATCAGACAAGACATGAGTGCTGTCCATAGTCTTCACTGTGGACCTGCTCAGAGACATTTTTAAAACCTTTTTAAAAACTAAATGCTATGCACTGAATCATCAGCTAACCATTAGTTTTTTTTTTTTTTTTTACAATCATTCAGGAACACACATTTCAGATGAGAATATGACAACAGAAAATATGAGTATCCATACATCCACCCTTTCATCCATTTTCAGCTGCTTACTCCATTTATGGGTGATGAGGAGCTGGCGTCAATTTCAGAATCTTGAGTCTCAAACGCTACCCACTGCACCACCGTGTAGCCCAAGAGTATCATGATTTGTATTTAATCATCATATTTATCACGACTGATAAACTGAATTGATTTATTTTATGAAGATTTCTTTCTTTTACACTTCAATTGTATTATTGAACATTGCTCACACACAAAATAATTCTGTTCAAGTCAAACATTAAATCCTTAAAACCTGAAAAAAAAAAATGTATATTTTATATACCGTATTTACTCTCTTATAAGTCGACCCCCCCTACTTCAGCTGTGAGATTGTGGTATTTTGTTTAGACCCTCTTATAAGTCGGGGGAAAGAAATGAGAGAAAAGTGAAAAGATAGGAATGAGTAGAAACCCAATTTTGTGTTTCATATAAAGTCAATTCTGGTTATTTGGGGCTCACAGGGACACTTAAATGGCGCCGGGCACACACCCCCTTGCGAAATAAGAGGAGAAGTAACCCTTAAAATATCATTAAACACGTTTTTTCCAATCTTAAACATATAACACAGAACTAGTGGGGAAAAAATGATAGAACACCTGTTCAGATGCTCTTTAATCCTGTAGAAATAATAAAACTATTCAGACATTCTTTGTGGTAAAGGAAACCTAAAAATAAAGTAACCCTTTGTTTAAGTTGGTATTAATCTATTGAAGTTATTGTTAATGTACGTTTAAGGTTTTATTTGCCTTTGTATTGTTGATTATAATTTTAAAGGTTGTGGGAAAAGTGCCCTGCTCCTTTAAGACGGACGCCAATGCTGACTCGTGGTTTAGGAATAAATAAGAGTGTGCCAAAGAGTGTGCAACTGTGCTTGTGTGTGCGTGCGTATGTGTTTGTGCGCGCGTGTGTGTGTGTGTGTGTGTGCGTGCGTGCGTGTGGAGCAGTCGCCCAGTCGGTGCTTCTTTGCGCGCACTGTGCAGTGCTCGGCTCGCACACATCTTTTTGAACAAAGATGTACTTAGTTCACGTCATAAATGTTAATTTATTTACCGCGCTTGTGTCTCTGTTGTTTATTTTTGTGAGAAAGGGTGAAATATTTGCACACTGTTCTGAGTAAAATATTTTCTATTTCAGTAGACCGCGCCTATAAGTCGACACCCCCATTTTGAATCCGAAATTAAGGAAAAATCCTCGACTTATAGTCGAGTAAATATGGTGTATATATATATATATATATATATATATATATATATATATATATATATATAAAATCAGAATAACACAGTCCTAGTACAGGACTATAAAATGTTTTGCATTATTTCTCAACCTTTACACTTTTTATTACAATTTGTAACATTTCAATTATAAAAGGATATAAACGGTGAAAGGAAAACAGCAATTATAGTACAGCAAATTATCAGTATAAATGGAAAATATCCATTAAAATGCTGGTTACTGGTTAAAATGATACAATGCTTAATAATAACAAAAATCTGCTGCAAAAAGTATGAATTTTCCCTTGCTTCTGCTCATCAGTCTCACTAATTAGTTGGATCTGTGGTTGATAATTTCTTTATATTGTAATAATACTTTATACACAATCATGGCAAAGAAAATACTAAAAATTATTTTACAACATTTTTTTTTTAATTGATTAAATAAGCTAAAATTGTAATTTAGTTTTTATTTTCAAATAAAAAAAAATATAGGCAAGCTTTTTTAACAGAAATGACTTGAATCCATTTCTTAATTTGGAATTTGTTCTGTACAAAAAAGCTAATTTGATACAGTCTATATAGAAAGACAACAGAAAGCTGCTGTCTACAATGACAAGAACTGATGCATGATTTTGCATTTCAAATTTTACATCCACCGTGAAGCCAGCCTAAAAAAAGTCTGACAAAATGTAAATAACAAATCCATTAATTTTTTAAAAATTTTATAACATTTTACTTTCAAATTCTGGTTCATCTTCAGAATCTTTTTTTACCAGAAAGAAATTACTAGCATTTACTTGGTTTCCTTCTGTTCTACAACTTTCATTACAAGCTTTCCCCATTTCACTTAATTGCTCTGATTCAAGCCATTTCTTGTCACAACTTCCATTTCTTCAACTCACCTGTCACACAAGTCCTTTCTTACAACTCAGTCAATTCAAATTTCCAACAATTAGCTCCAACTTTTACACTTCGCTTATGGAACAAGTCTTTTGTAGACTTCACCACGGTGAGTCTCCAAAAAAAAAAAAAGTAATAATGATAGTAAATGTAAATTTCAACACGCAAGGACAAAAAGGTCAGAATATTAAGACTTATCTTGCCAAAACGTTATGAAGCCAAGATCATTTCCGCCATAAAATTAAACATCGGCTGGACCAACATTCACAGCAGTAATTAAATGTAAAAAAAAAACTAATTTGCTATTATCAATGACATGTCAAGATCATATTTACATCTTTAAAATGAAAATTCAAACGGCTCTCTTCTCTAGATCACCCCAGGCTTATTTTCATATTCCAAAAAGAACGAAATTACACAAACCGACCATCTGCACATAAATGTACAAACCTTGGTACTTGGATGCTTGCCTGGAATTTCGTATTGCTGTCCGTTTTAAAGCATATTCCATAATGGCTCGCAAACATTACACCGGCTGAGCATCGGTCTGCACGGGTAGCTTGTTCTTAAAAATTAGGCTCAATGGCTTGTGTAAGATGACATGTTATCACCCCTGCTGTGAGGATGTCCCCAGGGGTCCTGCCACCACACGCGGACCACCCCCAGATGAGCTGGAGCGGTCTTAATCAGGTTAAGGAAGAATGGGTGGGAGAAAATATAGAAAGGATGTGAAAAATAAATGTGTGTAGACAGACAATGACTACAAAGCAAATTGTGTTAATCTCTATGATGAAGATAAGTTACATTTATATTGATGTTATTTTTCCATCAGTGCGTCTTCGGTTCATTTTATTAATTGTGGTATTTTATTAATTGTGGTCCATAATTACGTGGTATTTTAGGACCAAAATTTACTGCTATTAAAAATATACAACTCTATGTCTACTTTTTAAAATAGCCTTCATATATATACACATTCAATTAAAAACTTAACTTCAGGTCGAATTAAACTTAAAATTAAAACAAAATGTAAAACATTAAATTAAAATGAAAACTACATTTATAAAAATTTAATAAAAATCTGGCCAAAAATGATTGTTAAAAATTACATTGATTAAAATAAAATGGGATACTTATTTAATAAGAATAATAATAAAATAAATACATTAATTAATTAATTAATTATTTTTTAAAATTGTTATAAATAATAATTAATTAAGTATTGAAAAACAATATACAAAATCAAAGCTGTGAACAAATACTGAAATATTCAGTGCTAACTGTATTTAACACGGCACAGGATCGGCCATTATATTTCTTTCAGTGAGGAGATCAATAGTAGGTTTATTTTCCCAACAGAGTTTCTCATTTAAACATTAATGACATTAAGGAAAAACACCAGAAGCTACATTTACCAAAGAAACAATTAAACAACTGAACCACAAATGAGAAAACAATTTCTGAGGTGCATTTCAACAAAAGAAAAGTCTAGATTGTGAAGGTCTGGCTTTGAACGCCATTTTAAATTATTTTTCAAACACAACAGCAAAACAAAGAACAGAGTTAATCGTGTAGTTGCTTAGAGATGGTCAACACTGACCACTGATCACAAAGCTCCACATCCTAATAGCTAGACATCACTTTAGGAAATCCATTAGTCCAACGGGCAAGCAAAGAAAAGGTCACTCAGATGTATATAACTATCATAATTACGGAATCAGATGTGACCAATCAAATAAGCAAAAACTAAAATTCCATAAACTATTAAAGACAAACAAAAATGTTCATAAACAACAACAGTACTTCATTTTCCAATAGCCATTTGATCAAATACTCAATAATCACATACTCAATGACCCAATTTGAATGATGAAACAATTAATCGCATAGTCCATTAGATAAAAAAAACTATATTTTTAAGCATTAAACAAATGGAACGGAACTGAAAACAGGAAAGAAAAAGAAAGCAATGGTCAAGAGCTGTTCTTTTCCAAAGAAGAGAAACCAGCATGCCTGACACTGTCTGCTTTAAATAAACTGACTGATAAATCTTTTTCGACAGGCACAAGTGTGTGGAGAAATAAAAGAGGATCTTTGGAGATATTGCAGTACCTTGGGTCCGTGCTGTATGATGATGCTCATCACAAACTAATGAGATCTTCAGAGTAAACTCAGGTGCGCCTGAAACACAAAGAGAGCAGGATCAGTGAAGAGAGAGAGAGATAGAGAGAGAGACAGACAGACAGAGAGAGAGAGAGAGAGAGAGAGAGAGAGAGAGAGAGAGAGAGATGGAGAAGACGGATTCAGACAGAATTTCATTTGTACAAAATATGTTAAAATCCCACGTGTGAAAAATGAACCATCAATATTCTTGGCACAATGATAAATCATGGGGAAAGTGTGGGCTTCTGGTAAAAGTATGGAACATCTATTAAGACAGTCAATTGGATTAGGATTTCACAAAAAAGAAGTAAAAAAAAATGTATGTTTAGTCGGATGAATCCAGTCAATAAAATGTTCAATTTTGTTTAAAAAAAAAATAGTGCGTTTAAAAATTGAATTAGTGGAATACCTTGTTTTCACAAATAGTTTTATACATACATTTCACAATGGCAAAGCAAAGAACTAAACTGAACTGAAAAATGTTATTTGGATATTGCTGGATTCGTTGATTTGTGAGGAATAAGGGTTTAAAAGACGAAGATGAATCACAGAATAATGCATTTTCCGAAATTTTAAATACTTTGATAAAAAGTAGATATATAATGATTTTTTTTGTTTGTTTTTGCACTACAGGAAGAATCAACACAACACGCTTCTTCCACACATACATCAACGCCACCCAATTTTGTACAATCAAAGCTTATCGAAAAAGTTACCAAGAGTTGCATCACAAACCCCCCCAAAAAACGGAACACACTTCCATCGTGTTCCATTGATTTGAATTACCTTCCAATTCCATGTTTAGGAACAAAAATCCTTAAAAAAATCAAGATAGAAAATTTTTTCAAGATCAAAATTTTTCAAGGCAAAAAAACCAAAAACGCTGTCATCATATTCCAATGATTTGATTAACCTGTTAAAATTCTATGCAACTTTACTGAGAAATTATTAATTGAACACTTGTTGTGAAAATAAATGTGAATGATTAAAAAAAAAAATAATAAAATTCCAAGTATGAACTAAAATAGTCACAAATTCCAAATTGACATTGAAATCTCACCGCAAAAAATAAAAACATGATATAATTTGTATATTGCGCAACACTAACAAGCAGTTGATTGAATCAATTTTGGAACAAAAATGTATTCCTGGCTTAATTCTATTGGACCAAAAATAACTCATTACAATATATAAACATACATAAGCACCAAATCTATGTACACCGAATTTTATGATAGAGAAATGTTAACAGACGCACTTTACATCATATTTTGAGACGCTGCTTTGGAAGAAATGACAGTGCCTCAAACATCCCACGAGAAAGCCAGAGGCGACAACGAGATTGAAAAAAACCTAATAAAACAAATGTTTAGCCGTGTTTAGAAAACCCGAAGGGAGATTTCTATCCAATTAATGCTTTTCTTTAAAGAGTCTATTAAAAAGTGTTGCTTAAAATACAGCATCCATGCGGCTTTATAGCCGACACAAGGCCTTGGAAACCGATATGACCTGCATCACAAACGAAGCTGCCGAAACGCCATCCATCCTTTCACGTTTGAAATTATGGGATGTCAAAGAAAGGCTCTCAGAAATCAACTTTTTCCAGACCCATTCTAATGGAGAGTACGTCAAATTTTCCCCATGCATACAAGAAATCCTCAGTGCAATCAGATGACAATGCCTCCCAGATGAAGTCCTGACCCAGTAAATCAAGAGAAAATCACGGATTTCACGCTCGGCAAAAAGCAAAGGAGCAAAACACTAAAAGGGAATAATAATCTTTTCTTTTTTTGCCGATTACACAAGCTTAATAGGATTCAGAACGCAATCACTGTCTAACTTAATGCTTTTAGAGCCACGGCGCTGGATCTCATCAGATTGCGTCTGGACCGAACCATTCCCTCGCCTCCGTCCTTCGACTGGCTCGTCTTAGACATTTCCTGACCTTCCCGCCTTTTCTTTTGCCGCCTTGCAGACTGATCGGAGAAAAATCGCCAGACAAATGTTTACTCGCCACAGCATGAAATGAGAAACGTACATCTATTATATAACTCCAGATCATTTACATCCTCCTGGAACATACAGCGACTTTGCTCTCGCTCCCAGCGTTCATTTGCACTTTGTCAGAAACAGGCATTCCGTGTCAAAGCATTGGGGAATGAAATTAATAAAGAAAATGCATGCTAGATTATCTTCAATTATGAATAGTGCCAGAACAGAAGTATAAAAA
>CM051505.1:13109189-13123012 GCA_028031935.1 Paedocypris micromegethes | reverse complement strand
AAAAAAAAAAAAAAAAAGAAATCTGCATTCAAATCATCCTCCGCGGTGCAGATATGGAATTAATTTCCCCAGTAAAGTGTGTTAGTTGGTGCTGAAGATAACATCTACACGACTACCCATTCATTCCAGATCAAGGTAACGCGCATTTATGCTAAATCGCTCGCGAACCCACTGGAATCGCTCTTTAGTTTCACTTCATTATGGCCGTGCAAGTTCATGAACCAAAAGATGAAAAACAATTACGGAAAACTGATTTTACTCCTCCGAGAAAAGCAACCGAAAATTCAAATGACTCCAAATTAAACTAGCATCAGATTATCCCTACGACGCTAATAGCATTAGCATGCTCGTGTGTCATGATGGCAGCTGCTCGAGTTCCCCAAAAAGAAATGAATCGAGGTTTGCCAATTTGGTTGAGAAGATATTATACATTCATACGGGTTACAGTTATTAAACAGAATGTTTGGAGAGTCGGTTACGGTGCGGCTTGGAATGCGGCACGATGCGGCGACTACGTTAAACTGATCAAAATAAAAACAAGCTATAATTATTTTAATAGAATTTTAATGATCTTTTGATATATTCTGTATGTGCCTGTAATAGAAAAAGTGTTGTACAGCCTAGCCTATATTAGCAGGATTTAGCCGTTCTAACCCCGAGTGTTAACACCATCTAGGTCAATTCAAAATGACAATTTTACTTAATTTAATTGACAGTATATTATTTCTCTGGGGTGTTTTGGAATGTGTGTTAAGGTTAAATGATTTTTGCTTTTTTTGGAATCTCGATCTTTTGCTCACTCACCCTCATTCTTTCATTCTCTCCCTCTCTTCTTTGTTTTGCCTTTAGTTCTTTCTATCTGATTCTATTTTTGCTCATTCTCAGTTGTGGTCCAGTGGTAGGGAATTAGACTCGTATCTAAGAGGTTACAGGTTCAAATCTCCCTATGGCAGGTTCTACAACTAACTGTCCATGGTCATAATGATTAATTCACTCACCTTCATTTCTCCCACTTTTCACCATCACATTTTTGATCGCCATAAATCTCCCTCTCGTTAAATTTCTCCCTCTCATAAATGTAAATTAAAATCATGTTTTTATCAAGTAGTTGGTATCGGCGAATGCTGAAATGCAAGTACTCGTACTCGTTTTCCAAAAAAGTGGTAATTTTGTATGTATATCCCTACTGAAAACCATACTTGAGTAATAGTGCGAAAACCTTACTGTAAAGTACTCCATTACAAGTTACAAGTCACCAATTCAAAGAAGACTCGAGTAAAGGTCGTAAAGTATTTTACTTTGGGCACAAAAAACTTTGGGCACAAATTTTGTGAATTTGTAAAAAAAATTGGGCACAAAAAACACCAAGAAAAGTAAAAAACAACAAACTTGTTATTTATGAGGTTTTCTTTCCTAAAATAGAGATGAAATTTAACCCGGTAGTAAATAATTGATACCGGCTAGTACGCACACAATCACAAAATGTAACAAGTAACTAAGTGTCCATTAAAAGGTAGTGGAGTAAAGCGTACAGATACTCAATCACAGTGTAGACGAGTAGAGAGTAAAAGTTGCTTATATTTTTGATTCTCGGTACAAGTACAATGCAGCCAAAAATACTCAGTCCATTACTTCACACCACTGCTCACCCCCTTATTCTCAAATTCTCTCATTCACACTTTAGCTCACCCAGATTCTCTCAGGTTCTTAACTTTACCATTTCTCCTGTTTCTCCATTTCATTGTCTATCATTTATTCAGTCTCCTCATTCACGGCATTTCAAATTCTAAAACCTTATTATACGCATCCTTTCAGTCGTCCGCTCACAAGTGTTAAAGTTTGACACCTGTGGGTGTGAAAACATTTCCCGGATCGTTGATGTGAAATCTCCGTGTCACAATTATTGTCTACCTGTCAACAAGCAGTCAAGTAATAAATCTTTTTTGTAATTATCAATTGATTAAAAAAAGCTATCTGACGGAGTCCCCAACTTGCAGGCCCAATACATCAATTTTAATGACATTTCTTAATCCAAAAGACTCAGCAATCACCAGAGACCAATTACAGGCCATGAGATAGAGGCAAACCATTAATAAGAAGAGTTAGCCTGCATGTTTCGCCTCATCTGGAACGGAGCTTGCAGGGGTTCATTTAAAATTGACTAGTAATCCTAGTTCATGCTATACCAAATCTAAAACCCATCTGGGATGTCGTGACATTCCACTTTTCAAAGCTTGAGATACAGTGAGAAAAAAAATTCACATAGTTAGCATATTGTACTGTAAGCCATGAACAGCAAAAATTCTCCTAGCATCATTTTTCAGCTTATAAGAACATACACCATTAGTAAACGTATATTTATTTATTTTTAATTCTGGGCACACATTATAAGGAAGTTTATAAGACGCAGTCCACTTTAAACCTGCATTACTGGAAATTTTGTAAAATGTTGCATTTTCCATGTAAATCCGATAATCCATGCCAAGCATTCGTAAATTCAGACAAAATGTTTTTATAACATGCTAACATATAGTAATAAGTGTAATAAAACATGTTGCATCCGCCATCTTGAATCTTGCAATAACTGCAGACCGGGTTGTACTTTTGTGCGTAAACATTAGGGGTGTGACGAGATCCAATGCTTCTCGCGAGATGCGATTGCATCTCGTGATATCGCGAGAATTTTTGGCGCCATTTTTGCTATATTTGCGATACCGTGGATGCCGTGATCATTAATGGATTTGATTTTTATATAAGTATATAAACCCTTTAATACAGTATAACAAATTCGTTTTGTTACAAGTTGTAACTTACAACTATCAATGACGGCACGGACATTGCTAATCGAACACAGAAAGCAGTGTGACAGACTGAATTAATAGATCACACACGTGACGCGCATATGCTCCGCTCCGTTTTCTGCGCTGTGCCTTTAAGAGAACAGCGGCTGTAAGACGCGCGCGAGAAAATCTGCTTGTTTTACTTAAAACAAAGTCTGTTTTCGGTTGGAAATCATGGTTTCACGTAAAAAAAGAAAAGAAAGCGTCAAGAAAAGCGACGAATACCAGAAACAAAGCTACCGTAGAAAGCCGATCTCTCTCTCTCCCGCTCTCTTCTGCTCTCTGTCCCGCTCTCACTCTCTGTCTCTCTGTCTCTCTCTCCCGCTCTCTTCTCTCTATAATTGACTGGACAGTGACACTTTCAATAAATATGGTTTTTAGAGCTAAAACGAACGCAGTGAATTTAATCATAATGAAGTACATTGATGTTGAGTTGAACTTGATGCCAAAATGATTCTACCATTCTTTACAATTTACCGGAAGACTTGTCTATGTCTATAAATAGTGTTTAATAACTGCGCTTGGTGGATTTTCTATACTATTGACAGTTAAAAAAATGTGTAAATACTTGCCTGGCAATTTATGGCATTATATTTTGTATGATCAATATTATGTTGGTTATCTGGTTATCACTGCATGCAATTGGTGAAAATAGAAAGAGTTAAATGCATCAACAGTTTTGAATGCTTTAGTTAAATAAAATGCAGATAAAATATGGCTCTCCTTTTTTTATTAAAAAAAAAATCTAAATCTCGCTCGTTCTCGTGAACCTAGTGTCTCGTCTCGTGGGAAAAGTGTCTCGTCCCACCCCTAGTAAACATAATGAAACTTTTGAACGTCGTCTCTCTGTAATGTCCAATATAACACTGTTGCAATATAAACTGTCCGTTCCATTTCCACAAACAGAAACTTGTGTCTAACAACTTCACTTGTATTGACTTTCTCCGCCACCGGGTGTTGCAACAAAAGTTACATTGGCTCGTCCGGTGTGACCCGTCAGCGGTTCCGCAAGTAAGATACTGTAATAATGTTACTTCTGAAAAACTATTGTTTTTGACGTGCAAAAATTATAAAAAAATATGTTTCTCTCAAAAGATCTCCCTGCATATTAGTGGTAAGAAAAAAGGTGAAATAATTTCGTAAACAGACAATATTTTCTTCGCAAAGTAACATTTTCATTTTCACTCGTAAAGTGAGGTGCCACTGTTGTCCCAAAAATACAATAATTAAATCTGCACGGTGCATTATGGCCCAGATCATGGGTTTGATTTCCAGAAAAAACATGTTCAAGGACCGTAAAAACAATTCATGTGATGCAACTGGCTTGGGAGAATAGCATCTGCTGTGTAAATGCATCTTTGTAGGACAGTTGTGGCCTAGTGGTAGTGAGTTGTGATCAAAAGGTTGCAAGTTCGAATCCCAGATGGGTAGGTTCCACAACGTCCTTGAGCAAGACACTGAATGCGCTCATTCTATAAGTCGCTGTGGGTAAAACCGCCTGCCAAAGAAATGTAATTTAAAGTCTTTTTGGGAGACACATAATATCGGGCCTTGGGTCTTTCAATTAAGGCTTTTCCTCTTGGTTCTCTACTTGGCTTTAGATAGAAGAAAAGAAATCATCTTTCTTTCACGTCAACCTGAGGCGCTGTGTGTTGTCGCAGCAACTGTGGCCCAATTCAACCAAAGCTTGTAGAAATTCCACTTCACAGTGTTTTAATTCAAAAAGTAACTAATAGCAGTGGACATTTGCTGGGGTTTTTTTCCCTGGCCATTATTGTGCTCCCCGCCGGCTGCATTTCTAAATGAGCCAAGCAACATATAATTTTTCAAACCATATTATTCCAAATCAGCATGACCACAACACGCAAAATTAGGTCCCTAGCCAAATCATTGCACTTTATCCAGCTGCATTGCTCTCAGACATGGCTCATTTTTACCGGACTGCACCTTCCAGAGAAATCGCTTGTGAAATTGACAAATGCCGCTTTTAGCATTAATAATAAACCACATAAAACTTGCATAGCTGAACAATACCAACTCGTAATTTAAAAATGAACCCATTTTGAGTCATCAAGCATGAAGAAATTTCCTAATAAGCATTTATCTATTATCTAGACGCTTCAAATGGGTTGCAGCAGTGTGGCTGGGGTCCATCTTATCAGTTGAAGGGGGGAGGGAAAATTGGCAACTAGTCTTCCTAGTAGCGCAATGAGTGGAACTGCTGGAACAGTTGATGGTTTGTTAAAAAAAGATGCTGTCGTGCTTTGGAAGTTGCTTTGGTTACAAGCATCAGATAGATGGATGGATGAATAGTCGGACGGACGGACGAATGGGAAAGTAAAAGGAAAGTGAATGGTTATACAGACACAAAATTGTTACATAATTTTTATTACAACAAAAATATTTTGCTTACCTTTTATATTGTGCATTATATGACAATAAGATTTTGCTGTTACTTCTCAATCTTCAACTAGCCAAAATGTCATCTTGAGACTTACTAAAAAAATGACATTTTAATTTGAACGGAACAACGGAACAAATGACAGCAGTAAAAAACACAAACTCGTTACAGATTTATGGTTACACTTTATCTATTTATGTGACGGTAGCAAAACATGTGCTTGTATTAGCCAAAAACAAAACCTCTGGCCTAAAGCCTCAAGGGAGCAAACTATTTGCCCATTATAGTTGATAAAGAATGCTAAATATTGCTTTTTTAATAGTAAAATGTAACAGAAACCAGATAAATGTATGGCAGTTAGTGGTGATCCCGTGGTTGTGAATGGGATTTGTTTCCAAGAAATTGCAGGTTTGAATCCCACTCCAGCTGTGTAAGACAGTGACCCGCACATGCCACTGCTGCCCACTGCTCCAGGTTTGTGTGCATGTGTGTAACTTCACTGGGTGGTTAAATGAAGAGCACAATTTTGATACGGTCCTTAGTTATCATAATGACTCACCCACCTCATCTCGTTTCCCTTCTTTCCTTCGCTTTATTTCCCTCTTTCTACCATTCATTCCTTCCTTCCTTCCATTATTCTTTAATTCCTTCACCCTTTACTTCCCTCTTTACGTCCTTTGCCTACTCATTCCCTTCTTTACTTAATGACTGACTTCTTTCTTTACTTATGGACTTCATTACTTCCTCCTTTACTTCCTTCTTCACTTCCTTCTTTCTATAGCTGTAGAGGTCTGTTACAGTATAAAGGTGTTTGTTAAAAATCAGCAAAAACATGATTGTCCATTTTAGTGAAACTAAAGATCCAAAAAAAACAGCAGCATCCAGTTTGAAACTTTTGCCAAGTCTGTGACCCTAAAACAAACCTCTGCCGCCCAGCTAAACTTTCGAAAGAAATAAACCGCCTGAAGCAAACAATCCAACGCTGGATAAGCTGATAACAGAGACATGAATATGATTAGCTCCCTTCTGAGGTGCACTGATTGCGTTTGATGAAAGTGAAGAGTCTTTAATGGCACGTCTGCAGTTGAACGATTGAGTCAGAAACCTTGCTTCCTGTAATCATTTCCCATGGTGCACACTGATGATTACATAAAACTCTCCCAAACAGCAACTGTCACACAAAAAAAGGCAGTTCTGGCACCTCTTTACTCGCATAAAAAGTATGGATGGTACCGAATTGATCATTCATCTTCTAAACTGCCGGAGGACACGTTCAGGACCAGAACTAAGCCCATCTCAGGACGAACAAACACACACATTGTCACCTACAGACAATTTCTAGCCTCCAAATCACTTGCAGATCTTATTTTAGACGACGGGGAAAACTGGTGCAGCTTAAGAAAACACACAGAAACAAGGAGAACCTTCCGGAAAATGAAGACACCAACATAGTTCCATCTAGTGCTTTGAGTTTTTTATTTTATTAATGTATTTTTATCCAAGATTGAGATTTTATTTTTCAATGTTCCGCATGATTTGACTATTGTTTTCAACATATTATTAAGACATGAATCAATTGTAATGAAAAAAAAAAGTTTTATTATCTTTTATCTTATAAAAAACTATTTTATTATTTTTCACCATTTTCTGACCTGCTTTTCCACTTCTGGATCAAGGAAAGCTACAGCCCATCCCAGCATCTCTGGGTCTGAAGGCAGTACACACCCTGGATTGTTGGACAACCAATCACAGAGCGGGACACATCCACACTCTCAACGGGCGATTTTCAATGGGCAGTTTTCGAGACAGCAATATTTTAGACTGTTGGTTGAAACCGGAGACCCAGAGGAAACCTAAGAAAGCACGGGGAGACCAAGGCCCAAGCGGACTGCAAATCTTGTCCATCAGATCCTCCTTGTTGTATACCCATCTTGTCGCCATATCAGAGTTGAAAATATTTTGTCCATTTTATTTATTTATTTTCAAAAATATAAAAAAGACACAGCTTTAATTGGCCATTTATTCATGTATATTGTGCAAAAATAGACCCAAATAAACTCCTCTTTCACTTGCAGCCGTACAGGTACTGCAGATGTAGATCTTCTCCACAACACGATCACTCTAAAACAGACGCGGTGATCATTTATCACCACGAGTGAGCTGTAGTTAATGGTGGACTCTGAAAAAGCTTGGTATCAAACCATATGTAAATGTCCGATGACCCCGGAGGGACAGTGTTTAGTATGTAGTTTGCCGGCTGCGGCAGACTCGTCCACCGAGGCCGAGTTCATCTCGGAAAACCATAAATCATCTGCACAGTTTTACACCTGAACTCCCTCTAATGCCCCAGATAGAGCTGCTATCCTTGAAGGCAGATTCAATTATTTACTCAACAAATAAATTATTACATAATGCCCTGGCACACAATGTCCCACACAACTGCACTTTCCCGCACCGCATGACAGCTGCTTTACAACCGCCACGTTTATCCAGTCAAAAAATAAACCGCGTTCAATAATCAGTCCGACGGGAAAGCAAACAGCTAAAGTCGGAGCGATGGGCGGCCAAATCCGGCAGGAAGAAGGAAGAGTGTTGTGCTGCACAGGAAGGTGTTGAAGATTTGGCGAAACACGTAGCTATGGGTGTGAAAGGCGTTTCCGAGCAGCCTGCTTAACCTACACCCCGCTGGGCACGAGCACACGGTCTCGTACGGAGATTACAGGCTCCGATAGGCACTACATTCACCGGCCATTAAACCCATGTAAATCTGCTTTGACTTACACTAGCGGAAGCAGTTCAAACCAAACACCACTGATTTACCCATCAAGTCGCATCTCAATCTATAGATCGAACAAAGCTGTTTAAACCAAGCCAAGCATTTAATAAAAACGGCTTAAACATTGCACAGTGTTTAAAGTAGTTTCCAGTCGAGAATGCCTGTGACAAAAAACATTTGTGGTGAAAAAAAAAAATAAAATTATGCAGTTTTGGGGTTAACTGGTAACACAACAAACAGAAACGTATTGTGAAAATTACCACAATACTGGTGAAAGATTTATGATATC
The DNA here is from genome assembly GCA_028031935.1 of Paedocypris micromegethes. NCBI lineage: Eukaryota > Metazoa > Chordata > Actinopteri > Cypriniformes > Paedocypris > Paedocypris micromegethes. The sequence continues at coordinate 13,114,706 of CM051505.1, read as the reverse complement.
CGATCCAATATAACCTGTTTTTACCATCCAAAAACATATACATATGTAAAACAATATATTTTGTACTATAAAGTGCAGAAAAATATAAATAAATAAAAAGGGGCCAGATTTTTTTTACGTTTCATACAAATATTATTATTACTGTAATTTTAATTGGCATTATATTATCAATTATTGCTTTTTATGCATTCATACTAATACTTTTAATACTTTTTTCAGAATGTCTTATTGTAAAATCTACGAAAATGTATTACATTTATTACCGTCACAGTCAGCTTTGAATTTCACAGTAAAGTGGTAAAATTGCCACAATATCTTGTAATATAATAAAATAAATGAACAAAATGAATGATCATAAATAAATACTCAAATAAAAATAAAGTTACATTTTTGACAAAATGAAGTCTAAAATGTAAAACAGTCCAAACCTTTGACACAGGCTTTAAAACGAAAAACCAAACTCCGTTAAATAAATTCACGAACCTGGATCTTGTAGGATTGCTCTTATAACAAGACACGTTTTTACATTTTTTAACAATTTAAAGAGAACTTGAGCAGTCAACTACATCATTCAGACTTTCCCAAGAATGGCAATGGCACTAACTTTACCTCGAAAACATGACACACAATTGCATAGAACTTTAAAAGATACGTATAGTTTTAAACAGATGGTGATATAAACGCTTGAGCGTGGTGCACTGGGAGCAGCGGGGGTTAGAGGTAGCATCTCATGGAGTGGTATGGATGGCGGAAAACCACCTCTAATGGTTCGCATGGCCTGTTAAAAGCCCCGAAACTGTGCAGTTCGCTGGAGGCCTTTTGGCCTCTACATTAGCAAGTATATTACTCCATTTGCTTTGGCTCCGAGCTGAATATTCTGCATACTAATTTCTCTGACATTCACTGAGGCATGGATTCCCAAACGGCTCAGGTCTGCAAATTATGAGGCAGTCTAACGCGGTCTCTCTCAGATTTGACCTCTCAGTCCAACCAAGCCCAGGTACTGCGTTTGTCTTGTCAGCATTTCAAAAGTGTTTTCCATCTCATCTTCTCATTTAGAAGCAATTAGGACAGCCAGCATATGCTAAGAGGGTCGCTTCTCTCTCTTTCTCTCTCACACACACACACCGGCACGGTGGCGTAGTGTGTTGAGCTTAAAGTCTCTGCTTAAAGAACTCTTTAGAAAGTTTAGTTCGATGTCAATGCCTTTCTGTGTGGAAGTTGCCATTTTCGAGATTGTTTTTGCTTCTTCCAGGTCTGCGATTGGTTGCTCAATCCAGGGCGTGTCTCCTGTCTTCACGGTGTGAATCAGAGCTCCCAGTGACCGAGACATGGAAAAACAGTTCAGAAAATTTAATAGAAAAAAAAACTTATTTCCAAGTAAACATCGCAGATTTGCTAAACAGTAGATTAATCTCAATTGTTGTTGTTTTTTTAATTAACCTTTGCACACAATTTTTATTATGGGTTTGTTTTGTTAAAATGCAACACTTTCAGAAAATATTAAATTACACACTGTTAAAATGATTTGCGATTAAGATCTTTCTCTGTGATTGGGAGTCACTACTTTACCATGGCAAGTAGAGACTGTTTTTTACAATAGACGAACGCTGTACACACACACACACACACACAGCTCTATATATTATATACGGTATACATTACTCCAAATGTATATATTATGTAAAAAACCCCATGGTCAATATTGTGTCCAACTACCATGCGATTTCACCTCTGCTGGCAAGGTTTAGATATTGTTTTGTAATATATGTACATTTTTGTACTGCTTGATACTGTCAATTTTTGTACTGTACATTTCTCTTGCATGTTGTACTGCATAGAAGACGTTATTATTTTTACGGTGTATATGTATAATCTACATTGTATATATGCACAGTGACGATAAAAGGATTCTATTCTACTCTATTATAACTATTACTTCAAAGTAACAAACAAACACAATGAAAGTAATTAAAGAGCGATTAGGGATTTATTTTCTTAAAACTCATTTCCGGACATGATGAACGTTTACCAATTTTCAGAATCCAACAAAAACAACAGGGGTCACCGTTTCAAGCGTAAACCCCTAAAAAAGAAAAAAAATATTTTCAGCAACATTTTTGTGTAGCTCTAAAGAAAGAAAAAATAAAACTTAATACAAAAACACAACGCCACAAGGAAATAGAAATTATTAATTTAAGAGTTTATTACATAAAAGTAAAACTATCTAGTTACGTCTGTAACTTTGGTTACCTGAGAGATGGGAACGATGACACTACATGTGTTCGACATATGTAGTGTCAGATGTGAACAGCTCGAAAGGGAACCTTTGTTCAACAAAAAACTTTATAACTTCATGGAACTTCCAAAATATTACCTTAATTCTGTTGCATAATGTGCATCGACAATAGAAATCACCTTATCTTAACTTTTTGACTAGAATTTAGTAGTAAATATTGCAGACGTCAGACATATTCTAGAAATCAACCTTCATGTCTCTCCTTCAAACCTTTAGGAAAAAAAAATAGGAAATATTAATATCCTGTTTGACAAATTATGATAAAATCTCACTAATCCTATGCAATACATATTAATAAGCACATTATCGCTCTCTAAACTGAGGTTTTCATCATCACATTGAGTCGACACGCCGAGCAAACCAAACACCTTGAGCCAAAACAAAGCATTTGAACAGAGAGGCCAAAAAAAAAAAAATCCAACAGATGAGATTCCCAGATATTCCAACGGACGAATCACCGGCACGACAGATACAGCCGCCGTGAAACCGACCCCATCTTCTGAATTAACAATTGCTTTTCTTACTTCTGCAAAACTAACAAGCATACATAAACTCTTGATTAATTAGGATTACATGAAGGATATAATTAACCGCTGCCCTCCTGCAGAATCACTCAATCAGAAAGCTTGTTTGAAGAAAGCAATTTATTCAAAGCATCACTTCAGCAACAATCCCTGACGCAGTCTCGCTCTTTACATCGCAATAATGTGTAATAAACTTACAGCCACCAGTGTTTCCTATACACATTAACCTACATTTTGCAACTCGCCTGTGGTCACAAGACCCAAATGCATCACCAAAAAAAAAAAAATGCCTCGATAAAAGACGAGAAAAGCATATGGGAAATTATGCAATGTAGCAGCCGGGCATCTGTCCTCGGCTCTCACAAAATCAAGCAAACACCCACTCAATCCCAAATTAAATCCGATGGGCTGCATTCCGGCAATCTCACCTGTTCCTGCGCCGTAGCTCCAGCCTCATAACGCTGTATCCAGAAGGTGTTTCTCATCCCTCCACAAGAAAATAATAAAAGGCACTCGGCTTTCCAGAAAATTCTACGCTTGGGAAAGAATATGAGTGTCACCGGGGCAAGCCGAGCCTCATTGCGGGTCGCTCCGTTCACCACCACATACTGAACGAATCAAGAAGACCACAATCAAATGATTCATTCCATCCCTGTTGGTCTTATTCATTACAAGCATATTTGGAGACTACTGGACTTGTCAAAATATTTAACGAGAAGCTCGTGGCTTACAACAAGCTCTGGTTCCAGAAAACAGCCGCGTTTGGAAGCCACCGAACCGTAAGCCTTTAATCCGGGGCAGGTTCCAAGCTGCTACCTGATACATTTGCCAATGTTATCAATGTCTGCGTCTGCGAACATGACAGCACTGCTGCTCCAGCGGGACCCGGGCCCCTCGTCTGAACCCGCGGCGTGTGCGAGCTTGGCACACGCGTGGCATGACACCAATTTCATACCTCCGTGGCATGTGCGGCCATGTATTGAGATGTTTGGAAGCAGCTGACACCCACAAAGTACGAGTAAAGCACAGTTAATTCCCGTGTTATTCATGTCTATCTTACTTATAAATCTCAGATTGACCAATCACACGGATTAGTTGAGTAGTTTTAGTAGGTAAGCAAAGCGGCAAAACCTTCCCAGTCTCATTCAATGATGGAGCGGCTCCATGATGAATGGAACAAAAGCTCTGGACAATTCAAGAATCCAACTGTTCTGTCTGGGAGTAATAAAAAATAAAATGACAAGAGGTTGTTTGTTTTGACAAGGAACCAATGTCAAACACAGCCGACATTAGAGCATGACAAAGATGCATGAGTGTGTGCATGTGTGTCGAATCCACAGTAAAAACAAATACACAACTGTAAAAACAAAGCATAAAAGCCCACTGACCAAAAGTAAGGAAATAAATTCTAAAATATTAACCATCCTGGTGAAAAACTAGCAGCATTGCAAACGTACACAACCACACGTGTGCTGACAACACGATTAGTAATTACAAACACAGTCATCATTAAATCTGCGCGTGCAACTACGACATAACCCCAGATAACCTCGCCACACACCGGAAGCACCTGCGCATCCCCGGGTTCGGATGGACCGCTGACTTTTGTTTGACTTAAGGCATTGCAATTAATCAAGGTGTGAGGAGCAAATCATCTGTGTTTTCAAGCCGAGACTTCTGCACATGTGGACGAGCGCACGCAGAACAAAGACACCGGTCAAGAGGTCCGGCTCGTCTAACACGGAATCCATCTGTCGCTTTTAAATCCCACGCGGAAGTTTGATTCCCGCTTATTCATCTGCTCGGGCTGGCGCGCGCGGACCCGCGATCACCTGATGACCAGGTGGCATGTGCCAGCGGCGCCATTACGCGCAAGACACGCCACAAAACAAAGCTTCGCACTCTAATAACGTACATTTGCGCCGCACGACAGCATCTCAGTTCTCACCTCCGACGCGAGTTGCCAAGTGAACGCAGGCTTCTGTTTCCGAGATGCTGACGCTGGTCCTCACGCACCGGCTGCTGCTGGTTCATTGCATGGCGGGTGGAAGTGCGGCGCGCCTCCTCGCAGACGTGTTCTCCTGCTCTCGGTGCGATGTGATGAGTTGCTCCTGCGAGTTGAGAGACGCTGTTCGCACACAGTAACGTGAGTAAATGCTCCTCCGGTCTCTCCCAGCACAGACTAAACTCCAAACAAACTCCTCCCACTTACAACTGGGTTCTGCTCCGCGTGCGTTTGAGTAAGTGGCAGCGACGCCTACTGACGTAAAGAAGAATTACAGCACGCTAAATTGGCAAGTGTCTTTTTTTAAATGTTACGTTAGAATAATAGTAGATTACAAAACATTGGCATAGACATTTACATGAAATTAAAGCTAATTTACTTATTGAAGTAACGTTTGTTAATACACTTTTAGATTGATGTACATGTTCAAATAATGATTATAATTTCAATTTACTGTACTGTAGAGCAGGCCAAGGGTGGCCAACCCGTGGCTCTTGAGCCTCATGCGGCTCTTCAGGACCTAGTTTCATGTGGCTCTTCAGGAGCTTTCACGTGACATGAGTCAAATAAGCACACAATGTTAACTGTTGAAAAATAACAAATAATATCATGTTGGTGTGGTTATTTTCATTAAATCTGGCTGAGCAGAGGTCTGTGTGTGTGTGTGTGTGTGTGTGTGTGTGTGTGTG
>CM051505.1:13093049-13109166 GCA_028031935.1 Paedocypris micromegethes | reverse complement strand
ATGTAAAAAAAAAAAACAGCAACAATAAATAACAATAATCTATTATACTCTCCTCAGTGCTCACTCAGTAAATTATATAAGCTTTAAATGCGTTTTATTATCATCTGAGCTGAATATTTCATGCCATTATATAAGTATTTTATATTAGGCAGTAAAGCCCAACCAAAGAAAACGATAAATCTTACATTCATAAATTATATACTCCATCCTGTTTCACTTAAGGAAAAGCTCAATTAAATTAAGTGGACCTGCCACACACGCTGGCACTCGTAATGCCCAGTGTGCCATTGTGGTAAATAATTGATTAAACACATACACACACTTCTTTTTTTCTGTCGATGCAGAAGACACGGTGATAAACAGCTCTCAAATCATGTTTTTGTTCCTTTATACGCTCTGTAGCGAGAAGGTGGAGTGTGAGTAATAACTAAGACGCTGTTGCTTCGTATCTCATGAGCCGTGATCCATGACTGTGGTCATGCAAGGTCTCCACTAAATGAGCTATTAGTAATTTGCACTTTTAATCTTAGTGAGCGTGTTTCTCTTGCATAAGCCAATCCTGCAAACCTGCATATCAAGCATGGTTAAATCGACCAATCACATCCCCAGTTGTGGAGATACTGCTATCTGGAGATGATTTCTTTTCATCCCTACATTACACATAAATAAAGTTGAAACATTTAAAACACTCGGTCTTTAATGAAGCGTGAGTGTCTAATGCCGCTGCTTCTCTATTCACTCCCTGTCACGTATTCCAGGGCATTGTTTCAACAGCAAGGCTGCAATTTATGTATATGTATGCAGCTCTGTTTGGGTGGGAATAGCTTTAGGGCCACAGCTCCACACTACACTTCGTTGGGATTCTTTGGACCTGAACATGTTTTTCCACCCAATCACTGCTTGAGTTTGAAGGCTTCTGTTTGTAGCCGCGGGCCACTTGCATGTAGTTTTATCTCTGGATTTTTCCTCCAATCAGGCTAGAGTTTTGGTTTCATATATATGGTACAATGGAAAGGCATCACTTATTAATTATGATGATTCTTCTTTTTTATCACATTTATCATGAGTTAATAAATTTAACTCCTGCAATGCAATTAAATTTAAATGAACTTTTACCATGCAATTAAACTGTGAATAAATGTGTGTATAATAAAATGTCTGATTGAAGAAGAAATTGCACGTACACGACGTTAGCGCAGTGCAACAGGTGGACAGAGGGAATTCAATTCATTTAAATTAGTGGAAACACCTTTGGAGCAAATTACAACATGTGTTATAGAACAATAACGTAAATAAAATAATAAATAATGCACAACTAAAAATAAGATAAATTATGAAATATTTCAACACAATAAGTACATGAAATGATAAATTCTCTCTCACAAATCATTCACACAATAATAAGATACACAAAAAATGCTAAATATTTAAAAACTTATTATTATATGTTTGTTATTTTCTTACTGTTTACATTTTTTTGGTATTATCAAATAGTGACAAATGCTGTAAAAAAAAGCACATCAAAAAGTGACAAGTATGCTGTCTACATCATGAGTGACAAGTACAGTATGTACTTATACAAAAAAATCCTGTTATTTTTTTTCTTCTTGACTTCCATTTATCCCCATTTACTGTTTAATACTGATATTCTTAAACTTACATACTTACAGCAGGGGTTCTATAATCTCTAAACTTGTCTACATTATAATCTTCTTTTGGATGCATTCACATATTTCTGAATGTACTTCTTTATTTATTACAATAAATCCTCTCTTGCTTTGACATAGGCTTAGTCCTTGCTTTTTACCACACATCACGTGACTGAGTGTCCTTGAGCAAAACACTGACCCCCACATGCGCCCTGAGTGTCACGGCATAAGGCTGCCCACTTCTCCGGGTTTGTGTGTGTGTGTGTGTTTCTGTGTGTGTAACATCACTTGATTGTTAAATACCGAGCACAATATCTATATGGTCGCTGATGGCCAAATTGTCCAACTCACTCACTTTATTTTACTTTTGTGTTGTTTTAAAAAGCTTTTCAAGGAGGAAAATACTTTTATCTGTTATTAGTAATGCAATGAGCACTAACATCATTAAGTTGAATTCGACTCAAATTTGAACTGTCATTTTTTCCTATATTATTCAAAATAAAACATCAAAAAGTAATTTATATGAAAAATCAAGTGGAATGCAAATATGTACCGGTAATTTCTGCTTGGCATGTTTATAAGATTTAGATTCATAAGTTTTAGTCTTTAAAATGTACTATTATTAAATTATTTTAGTCTATAAAATGAGTAACATTAGTTTATAACTCAAATGATCAAATAATTATATTTTGAATTAAATTATTATATCAAAACTCAAATTCAAAGGACCAGCAGAAGTAGATCATAGCGTTAATGTATTCCTTCTTTACGCCATCATCATAAAATTATATAATTATAAATAATCGTATAGTTGTGTTTTAACGGAAGTTACATCATGGGTGGGTGAGTAGTATGACTCCAATTCAAAAATGTCCTTAGTATAAATATACACATTTACCAGTATATATGAAAGTGAAAGCCACGCTGTGGTGGCCCACAAAACTTATTGCATAATAAAATAATTATTGTTGTTAATTTATTCTCAAAGTGACTAAAAAATAAAGTTGGGTTGAGAGCTGGTCTTTATCAGGCAAGGTCTGATTATGTCGAAATTTTAACGCAAGTGAATACGTAGTCTAGTTGTCAAATTTGGTACAAGTTGTTATTATTAAACAGGAAATAAAACAAATGAAACCATGGCACTAACACAAAACGTAATTGCTTAACAGAGAATCATTGTCATGACCTGTTACAGTAAGCACTTTGAGACAATTGTACCTGTGAAAAGCGCCCTACAAATGCACTTGAACGACCGGCAGAAGGGAAAAAGTCTGAAAGCCTGAAAAAAAAAATTAGTCGCACCTAAGAATTGCGACTAATTAGTCAATATTTTGTGTTTATGACTTTCAATTTTTTATTTTTATAACCTGCAATTCTGTCTTTATAAATTGCAATTCTACTAAAAAAAAGTTGCAATAGTAACGATCTTCTATACAAATGCGCTCACAACAAAAATTCCAAACTTCCATAAATATACAATTTATTGGTTAGTCTACCAATAGAACTTCGACAAGGCCTAACTTATTACAAGACCTACGTTATTCAGTCTCGAGAGCTATTTAAAAGCAAATCAACCAATGCGGGAAAGGTCTATTTGTTACAATTAGACATTAATATTGATTAATCAAGATTAATTTAGACTAGTCTAGAAGGAAATCCAAAATTACAGTGAGATTAATCTAGATTAAAAACAATAATCTATGCCCACCTCTATACAATAAATCTTTGTATCAGCGGACATTTCTGTCGGCAATATGGTTCATTATTATAAGTACTACAGTTATTTTAGTCCTAAATAGTGACATTGGATATAAAGGTTATGGTTATGCAGTTCCCATTGGCTTCACTGGTTTCACAGATTTGTCTTAAATATCAGTGGACACAAGGAGAAGTCAAGATAAATAGACTGAAAATACTGAGTGGTCCTGTTAGTCCATGAAGCTTAATAGACGCTGGATGAAGCCACTGGTGTAATTGGTCACTGGAGGGAAAAGCTCTCTAACAGCTCAATCCATCAGCTCACGGCTGGAGTTTGAGAGGTTTTGACCTTTGCTTTCTGCTCCTCCACCCAAGGAGAGTTTGTGGACATGATCACGCTGGAATCTGAAGCTCCTTCCTGCTCGTACATTTTCTTTAAATGAGATTGATTTTTAAATCTTGAGGTTATCTCAGCATCTTCTTCCTTTGAAGAAGAAGAAGAAGAAGAAGAATCATCATCTGCATCTCTATCTCTGTTTCTCTCTCTCTCTCTCTCTCTCTCTCTCTCTCTCTCTCTCTCTCTCTCTCTCTCTCTCTCTCTCTCTTCATTTCTTTTATTGTTCTCTTACTATTATGTACGTATTCATTTTCTATACATAATTTATTGCAGTTTAATCTTTCATTGTTGTTTTAATTTATTTTAATGCTCTTTTTGTTTTCTTGCTTATCTTGCTTATTGCCAAATGAATCTCAAATTTTGCAACCTAAATGCATTTATGCATCTGTATTCTATCATGCTGATAATACAAAGCAAGTAGCATTTTAAAATATGCTCTCGTGCTAAACACTACACAAAGACCAATGTTAATTATTTCTCCCAAATGGAAATTACTTCTGCAAAATCTTCAGATCTTGGTTGCACGGCTTCCATTAGCTAATCTGAATGGCTGGTTTGCCAAAAAAAAAAAAAGTACGAGAGGAAAAACATGTGATAAAACACACATTATTAAAGTTTAATAAGTGAAATTTGAAAGCCCTAATTCTTATTTTGAGAGATTCTCTGCTTCAGGAAGAGCTCTTCATAAATAAAGCATCCAGCACAAACAAGATTTCCCTCAGTATTCCAGAAATGTAATGATTAAATAAAAATAAAATTAAATAAATGTGAGGAGACATTAATTGGAGGTTTTTGGTGAAGGTTTAAGATTAGAGAAGACCACCTTTAATCCCCTCAGTGACTTCACCCTATCGCTCTTCTGCATCTAATGCATGATCAATACAGTTAGTGAGTCTCACACACTGCTTACACTAGCTTTTTTAAAATTTACTGTAAATAACAATCGATAAAGGAAAGGAACAGTAAAAGCACGTCCGCTATGTTTCACATCTCTCACAATTGTTAATGTTCTAATTCATTTGATCAGTTTCGCCAATTGGAGGCTGTGAATTTTCATTTTTGCTCAGAGCTCTTGAAATAATTTTCTGATCGTACCCAAGTCACTGTTTGAGTTCTGGGTCTATTGATTTTCAGACTATTTTGTCTAGTTGTTTTGTCCAATTATTAATTTTATTATTCAATTGTTCATTTCACACCCCTCGGGTATTCAATATTTTCATCAAGAGCTGCTCTAATTAATCCCTTGTTTGCAAGTGTGTGTGTGTTGGGGGCGGGGGGGGGTCTATTAATTTTTAAACACTCATTTATTAAAAGTGTGTTTTTTGTGCTCTATGGCCACACGTTTTCTTTGAAATGACTTCTCTCTTCACAAAATCATTAATGCATGCTTAAGCAAATCTTACTCGGATTAAGTCTTCAGATTTATGTCCTGGATTAACCAGCAACCTTGTAGCCTGTTAATGATTTTAAGTTAAAGCGCTTCAAGATGACATGTAGTGATTTTGCAGATTGAGCGTCGTGTTGGCTAAAGGTCACTGGGTCAATGGTCAAGGACATTATTAAAAAATACACCAAAATACAGAAAATGCGGGACGGATTTCCGGGAGGATTTCATTCAATTAGCAGTCCTGGACCGGGATTCAATGCTGAGATAAGCTCTGCTCTGCTCAACTTTTCAGAGAACTTGGAATAGACCCAGTCAAAAGGTGAAGCACTTATCTCTTGTTTGAGATGAGTTTCTGAGCAGATCAACGCACATTTTAAGGGTGAAGTGGGAAGAAAAATGGATGATATTTTGTGGTGCACTGTTTTTTACCAGAAATTTGAAAAGAGGCTGATTTTAAATCCTAATCACATTTTCAGAGAGTCTGTTTTTAAAACCATGAGATGATGTTTTTTAACTTGAGAGCTGAACTTGAGAATTGCTTTAATGTGTGTACTGTATATTTTGTATGCAAGTTTGTTCCTTTAAAGTTTGTTTTTTGCCATGAAATAGCCCCTGAAGCTGAAATTGAAATAAACTAAATAAATAAATTTAAGAAATATGTTCATTTGTTAGCATTCGAGAAGTCACAAAGACAACATAATTTAATCCTAAATTAAATTAGCCTGATTTTATTGATTAGTAATTGGTCACTGATAGTTAAATCATCCCAAATACTGTAGTTTTTTGTTCTTATCAACTTGCCCAGTCAAAATTTTGCATCAATCTTGAACTGCCTGAAACTTCACATTGAGGACAACAAAAAATAAAATTGCAAATTACTATGTAAAAAAACAAAACCAAAACTGTAATCAAAAGAAGAATGAAAAGGTCAACAACTTACCATACCGACTAATTACTACACAACTAATTAACACGGGTCTGTTGGGGAGATATTGTCTAAAGCACCTTGGGAAATTATACATCCAGTTGGTCGAAAAAAATCAATCGACAAAGTTTGTGTGTAATACTTCTTCATGTCACTAGGGGACAGCAAAAAGAACTAATTGCCTTTTTGGGACAAGAATTAGTGATGCTTGGGTGAAGGAGGTGGCAAGTTAATCCAGGTGGTGCGTGGACCAAACACACGTATGCAAACTGAAATAAAACCTACTTACATGTACGCATCACATAAATGATTCCGCGGAAAGTGTCGACCTTGGAATGTTCCCACTCGCCAAGAAATGTTAATACTGCTGCATTGTGTAAGATAATAGTTAAACGTTTGGAAACTCTTGAGGGGAAGATATTTCTCTTCAGCCTTCAGTGAATACGGTGACTGTTTTAGGGATCCTTATAGCTCGGAAAGAACACGGCTCTACAGGAGCAGAAAAAAAACTAACTGAACTGAGACGAAATCCTGGTTTAAAGTTTTGCTGAAGTAGCTTTGGACACTTTTTGATTGGCTGCTACAAAATAGTTCCTGGCAAACAAAGCCGTTTTGACATTGCTCCGCTTTCTCTATGAGGTTTAAGTCTGACGAAAACGAAAACTAAAAACACAGAAACAGAATTAAAGATGTTGGGGAAGATCTGGTGTGTCTTTCTTTATTTCTTGACAGGATTTCAGGTCTGTGTTGATCAGAGATTAAGAAAGCATTTTTGTGTGATTTATATGATTGCTATGCAAGACACTTTCACAAAAACAATTCAACCGTTTTCCACCGAATGTTCTCCGTGTCTTGTTTTCTTGGTTCTTGTTCCTGGTTTAGTGTCTGTTGTTCCGCTCCTCCTGATTTACTTCTCTCCCTATATTGCGATGACGTTCCTATTGCATGACGGACATCATTAAACATTTGCTTTATACAGCAATTGAGTCTAGACCTTCTGTTCAGGGCATTCATTAATACCAACAATGAAGATCATTGCTGATGCTAATAAATGCTTCTTTAAATAGCGGAGACACATGCCCCACCACGGAATATTGTGTGTTTTCACATCTGAGTGCTGTTTTTCATCTCCCCTCAAATTTTGGCCCAAAAAATCAACTTTTTTGCCCTAATAAAGCGGTGGAAATTTAAGTTAAGCAGAGTTGACTGTGTATATATTATAACGAATGCTGTTCGTTCGCTTGCTGTTCGTATCTTATAGTGGTTACTCTGCATTTTGGCCCCAACAACACCGGTTTGTATCCGGGTCACGGCACCAAAAATCTTACCCTCTTTGTTCGTGTTGTCTCTCACTTCGTTTGCCGTTGTGATTTAGGGGGGGTGTCAAGAGAGGACATGGAGATCGTGTGGTGAGCATCCTGCGTTTATTTGAGTAAGAACAACAGGTTCGTGACAGCCTTTTAGAAACAAAAGCATCACTTTGCAGAACCAAAGCATTGAAATCAAACATATAAAGACAAAGAACAAGGAAATTAACACCATGGCCGCAAAAATTAACCATAAAAAGTGTGCAAACGCAATACACAATGCACCAAAGAAACACATCATACACATTAATCAAGCTACGTATTAACTACAACTAATGGATTGTCACTCTAATGCTTCATACAACATAGTAATTATACAATGTTGTTTAGCGCAGTCACTCTCTACAGCAGTGGTACCCAACCTTTATGTCATTGCGGACCGGTCGATATTTGATATTTTTGCCACGCCCTGGGGAGGGAGGGGGGCTTCATTAATATTTAGCATAATATTATCTTTTTTGTATTTAAACATCCATTCAAAAAATAAATTATATAAAAAATAAAATAAATAAACAGTTATACCAATTAATATAAAGTGATTGAACATTTTAATACAGTACAGTATTTACTTTAAGGCTTCTCATTTATATATATATATGTATATATATATATATATATATATATATATATATATATATATATATATATATATATATATATATATATATATATTCGATATCAAAATCAGAAGTCTGAGCTTCCCTTCTTAAAGTTTCACTTGATCATTTAAATTTGTGGGGTTTTTTCAGGGAGGGGGTGTGTGAGAGACGCAAATAGAGAGATTAATAATAGACAAAGAATTATAATAATAATGAAAGTCACACAAAAGACAAAACACAAAGATTGTGAGAAAACGCACACGTTAGTTACGTCACCTGTTAAGAGGTTTTAACGGCAGAAACCGCTGCTGTGTTGTCCGCCAGAGGGCGCGCAAGGAACATTAATTCATGTTACTATCGCTCCACTGAAAATCATTATTGCCCTTCACTGCTACAGTACAGATTACGGTCAAATCACACCACGCACTTAATGACAATATATTGGAGCCTCTGGAAAGGTAACACACTTTGTGCGCTTTGAGACAGTAAAACTGTGAAAAGCGCCTTACAAATACTCATTATTATTATTATTCAACATATCCAACTGTATTTGTGGCAGTAAAGCAATGGCTTTGCTAAAGCTCTACCAAACTCCTCTGCAAATAAAGTCAGGTAACGCATTTCAGGTTGGATTAGTTCAAACTACATTACAAGCGAATTGCTCACTAGACAAACGCCCTACTTGATAGAATAGAATGCTTTTGTTGTTTTTGTATCGCTGGGTTACAGTGAAATTGAGAATTTAACAAATGTTTCTATTAAGTTATTTAATGAGATGTTTATTATTCTTGTGAACTAATCCTACCATGATTTAAAATATGAACTTAAATTACATAGTTGAACATTGACACTGACCTGTAGTTTTATATTTAAGCACGACAGCCCCAAAACACCCTAATGATTGGTCTCACGTTGCTCGCATACGCCCCCATCCACAGGCCGGGATTTTTGAGACCGAAGCACGACACCAGTCTGGTATTGAGTAATATATTTATATTGCTGATTGAGTAATATATTTAACATATTTAATATTTATGAGTGTTAAAATTGACAACCTGACAATCAATCAGGATGTAAATAATACAGTAGTATTTTGAGGGGTATGTGCAAGTTACTTCGAAATTGTAATATGTTACATATTACTTATTACTGTTTGTAAAAAGTAATAAGTTACATTACAATATTACTGTCTCAGAAATGTAATATATTACATTACTTTTGTATTACTTATAAGTTACTTTCGTGGGTGGCGTTGGCTTTCCCGAAGAGTGCTGATGCCTTCAAGATACTCGTGCCCCATACACCGTACGACCCTGGGCATCTGCTGACATCACACACAGAGACAGCTTAGTTGAGGAGGTGGTCTTTATTAGAAGACTTCACAAGCTTCTAACACACACACACAACAGTACCACTCTACCTATAGAACACACAAGACAAGTAGCCAGGCCACTACTCTGGCTACACACTTCACCCATGGTAGATTTACCATCACTAAAAAAACAGTTATAAAAATAGACACACATGAACCCCACATTACACACAACACAATGACACAAAAAAATCTACCTAAAAACAACTATTTACAACACAAATAACAGTTTAAAACACAAATAAAACAGAAACGGCTGTTTCTGTTTCTGTTATTTGTGTTGTAAATAGATTTTTTTGTGTCATTGTGTTGTGTGTAATGTGGGGTTCATGTGTGTCTATTTTTATAACTGTTTTTTTAGGGATTTGTGGGAAATCCCTGCCTAACCCCCCTGCTATGACTCCACACCCCCTGCTGGGTTTTCACACCTCTGGGGCTCAGCTCCAGCACAGCCCCTCACAGCAGCGGATCGCCACACCATAATTGTAGGGTGACCATATATTTTGATTTCCAAAGAAAGAGGACAATCATCGCGGTCTTGAGACAAATTCAGACAGGCTTTTCGGAGGCTGATGAACATGCTTTATTGTGCTTCAATGTTGCTAAACTATAACTTAGTTAAAATAATCACTTAACTTAAAAAAAATCAGTAAAAACCTAGGTAACTATTTTAGTCAGACTTTTTTGAATAATGAAAAATGTTTTTAAAAATGTGATTTTAGAAAAATAATAATACAAGAAAAAAGTCGACCCATATTGTTTCAAAACGATACGCGCAATTTCATTCTTAAATATTACTTTCTCATAATTTAAAGCTCGGGTTGTGAACCTACGTGTATCAGTCGTTTGAAGAAGAGGGAAAACCGGACATTATCGTGAATTAACACTAATAATTAACAATAATAAGTGTTAAAAGTACGTTAGACAAAGCGATTCTCCTCCAATATCTGATATCAGACACATGTAAACTTCAGTGCGTTTTATTCATTTTGAATGACTTACCACACAATACTGTCCTGCTTTCTGGCCATAAAGTAGAGGACATTGTCGTTGCTGTTTTCTTTCTCTTCAGGTCGAGCGCTCAAATGGCGCAGCTCTAGCTGTTTTTTTTTATTGCTAGGGCTGTTTTTTTTTTTGCAACCATTGTTTTGCGTTTACACAGAGGTTGCATTTCACCACAATGTTCTTGTTTTTTACAAAACTGAAATAATGCGCATAAGACCATCTCGCGAATGTACCACCGGCTGTACCACTACTAAATCAAATCAGCCGCGAGTTCGTGCCCGCCCGCGTATTTTTTTTCCATCTCTGAACCATACTTGTGATAATATCATAATTCATTATTATAATACACATGATATAAATCCTGTTCCAAGTTAATTGAAACAGGTCTAAAGTCGCTAATCTAACAATCTGTCCCAGAAAATGTAATATTCACATAATCCCAAGGGAAGTCCTGTTGATGTAATTATGTACTATCAAATATTATTATGAAAAACGAAATTAGTGTAATAATCCCTAATCCTTGACACTTCGAATCCCTTCCCTTCATTCGAACTTGCATGGTCAAAAACTATTGCTTGGTGAAAGTTTTTCCCCTTAAGAAGAAATTTAATTCAGGCACATTTGGTGAAAACGTTAAGAATTACCTTGTTCTGCTCTCTAGATCTGTCAAGGTGAGATCAGCTTTTCATCATTGTTACCTCCACTAACTTACGAGACTTCCTTTAAAGCAGGAGTGTCAAACATACGGCCCGCGGGCCAGAACAAACACTGTTTCCATCAGAGTAGAAGGCCGTATCACTGAGCCAGGCTGAAAACAGCAGACGGTATCAACGCGTCATCTACTGCTTGTTACAACGTCGTTAATACCTTGGTCTCTACCTCTCCGCTAAACCCTATTAGCCAAAATGCTGTTATCCAAATGGATAAAAGTAGATAAAGAGTGAACGATGCATGATGAAGGCGGCTGAACTTGTGTGTCGCAAGAAGCGACTGTAATGCTCAGCGCTCGGATAGAGAGTGAGCGTGAGCGAGGGAGAAACAGAAGACGGAAATGGGAGCGGATTCGTGCACAGTGACGTTTAATACAAACAAGGGAATTGTTGAAAAGCTCCTGCTGTTTATTCTCCACTTCACTCGGCTCTTTTCGTTCCTTTTTCACACACTTCAGGTCTGAAAAATAATTTATTAAAACAGACAATTATTTTCCAGCAATATAGGTAAAAGGCCTAATTTCAGATTCTGATCTCACTGAAAGATCAGTACAGGGGAACCACAGGTTTGGTGATTTGGTCGAGCTGTGGATTGGTTTTACTGGTTTAATTACAGCTGTTTCAAGGTAACAACTATTAGTCTGTCCAGAAACATGTATTTCCTTTACGTTCACGACCACAATGGTCTGGTGGAGAACATAACAAAGCTTCCGAAGGAGATTGTGTGCTGGACCTTGTAGAATTGTGTGTGTGGTGCGAAGAAGCTGAGAAGAGCGACTACACAGACCATCACTTCTCTTACTGGACCACAGACTGCTCTGTGGTAACTTTCGAGTTTGTACATTTTTTTGCGATATTAAACATGATATTCAATCACTGATCCGTCAGATCAATTAAAAAAAAATCTGATAAAAAACTTGTCTCCACCGGAAGTAAACAGGTAACTAACGAAACTGTAAACAAACATTCAGTTCCTATGCCTCAGGTTGCCATAGAGACACTGGTACAACACAACATATTACATATATGCTATTCAATAATGGAAATAAACCTCATTAATCATCAAAACACGCCATCTCATTAATTATGGAAAATAAAGAACAGTGGGAAAAGTAATAATACACATACAATTATTAGTGAAATGCTAATCTACTTCAGACCAATTTCGACAAACGATCATTTTACAAACCTGTTCCAACAATAACGCATATAATATATGTCTATTATATATTAAAAACATTTTAAAAACTAGCTTTGCATAATACATAACACTATAAAGTTAACAGCGACCTGGTTTCTCCTCGGCGTGTTGATCGGTGACTCCGGACGCTTCATATTCTCCCGCGTCTTCTCTTTCTTCTTTAATAACGCGCATCTTCATCACAGTTTCACCACATCAAGCTCAGCAAACTTCTGTCACGGATCCACAAGCGATTCTTTCTGAAAACATCCAATTCTCCGGCCCCAGTCACCGCACCGTTTGACGTCACGGATGTGGGTGGGACTAATACAACGCTACGTCAAGGGAACCGCCTTTCTCGGGCGCGCGCACGGACACACGCACGCTGCTTCAATGCTGAATATAGAAACAAAATGCTCAAATGCAATTAAATGAAAGCAGAAATGCTTAAATGCTGTTTCTACTCTGAGCCTAGAGTGTTATAAACTCAATCTCATTGCTGTTCTTCTGCAGTATTTCCGCGCGTGTCGGCTCACAAAATAAGAAACATCAGAGGAAACTGTCATAAACATAGAAACAGTAAATGCTTTAGACAGACAGACAGACAGTCCGACAGACAAACTATATAAATCACACCAGGTAAAATTACAGTAGGAGCTACACGAGTTACTGACAAAAGGCAAATGAAAAGGACATTGACAAAAGGAACATACGTATAATAGTATGTCATCCAAACAAAAAATTACCAGAAAACAATGCTTTGATTTTTTTTTATTCCACACAATGTGCTTTTAAAAAGGTATTAATCAAAAGAGCTCAAAACAAAGTGCTTCATAAATCAAATATATTAAAATTAAACATCATAAATTAAAACAAATAACTCAAAAACTATAAAAAAAAAACGTACGTTTGAAAACGTTTAGACACTTACATTGAACAACATAGTTTTATAAAGAATATATACAGATACGTATATTGTGCATTAATTAAAGTGCTTTTTGCTACATGCCAGTAAAAAAACTGTCAGTAAATCAGTAAATCAAATGATGTAAAAAAAATACCTACCCTGGAAAAAAAAAGTATGTTGGATTTACATGAAATTATTATGGAAATCGGTTCCACATATTAAAGTTAAGTTAGCTTCAAACAAGAAATATTTGATGATTGTACTAAGTTTTTATGAACTAAACTTACATGACATTTGTATGTAAATATAAAAGACACGTTTAAGGCTATTATGTTAAAAAATCTTGGGTTATATAAACATGATTTTTTTTATTTTAGTATAAAAGATACGTTTGAGGCTAATATGTTAAAAAATCTCATGTTGAGCAAACACGATTTTTTCGTTTTTAATCTAGTACCTGGTTTTTCATCCATCCATTATCTAAACTGCTTATCCTGTTCAGTGTCTCAGTGGGCAACCAAGCTGTCAATGTTACTGTACCTCTTTTACCATACATTGTAACAGTGTCTTGACATAAAGTACTTGCAGTATTGCTCTCTTATGCAATTCTAGCTAAATCAAGTCTCACACAATAAAGTTAAATTCAGCAGCATACTTAACTCTAGATGATCAAAGCAAAAATTGTAACTGCCATCATAACAACACAAACAAAAGATTTATTGCAACAAAATTCAACTGTATTTAGTCATCTGGACAACACACGACTCCACCGTCTTGATTGACCAATAGAACAGGTGCTGCTTAAACAGTACATCAGATAACCTGTGTTCCTTTTTTAGAACCACTTAAACGACTGAATTGACTCCTAATTCCCATTATCCTAGTATTTAAATAAAAACTGTCCAAACTAAAATAATATGAAACAAATCGTAACAAAGTAGTGTGTGTATTCTAAAATAAATATAAAAATGCATAACTTTAATAAACATCAACATACATGTCATTTTTGAAGATCAAACTGAGAAGAGGCATTGTTTTACTCCTAAACAAATAAAAAATAATTTTTGCCTTCTTGATTTAATTTAAAAAAATGTTATTCTTTAAAGTTGTGTAATTGTTTTATTACTTAAATGTTAATAAATGATGACCAACATGACCTGAACAAAATAAACATTTATGTAATAAAAACAATAACACAACTTTAAAGAGTAAAATTCACAAGCAGTGAATTGAAAAGTGCAGCAGTCCGCTTTACAGACAGGTTACTTTGGGCTTTGTTGGAGCGGATGTTTCTCTCAAGCTCCATGACCACTTTCTGTAGAACTTCAAATGTATAGTTCAAGTAGTTCAAGTTTAAAGCATACACCAGGCCAAACAACATGGCGGCAGCAAATGCAACGTTGTCCAGATCTTGTAGAATTGTCTGGCCTTCAAGAACATTGCCAATGTCCTCTGGGTTATCACTGCCATGAAGTCCCTGAATGACATAAATAACAACAGTGGTCTCCTCTGTAGCGCGTTGGACGACGTCTTTGTCTTCTGCCGCACAGTTAGAAAATTTGATATAAAACATATAATACATGAAACGCAAACTCTTGCTGTGTCATGGTCAAATATTGTGGGGAGAATGTGCTTCTTTGAATGAGAACCTTGACAGGTTAATAACACATTAATATTACTTTTTGTTACGTAAAAAGTATATTTTATTTGTTAAATAAAATAATGTTATTAAACATTATTAATACTTTTCTTGTTGTCACTTTGGTGTTGGAACTGGTTGGGGTTAAACTATTTTTAAATACCTTTACGTGGTGAACGTTCCTTTACTCGTTTAGCTTTATTGAAAATAAACTTTTCTCCCCCAGATATTTACACGCACAAACAGACAAAAAAAGCTTTGAAAAAATAACATCAACAGGACTACTTACCTTGAGAACACACTTGTGAAATCAACATCATCTTCTTATAAGAGTAAACAGCAGCGGGTTAGAGTAGAATCTTTTTTTCTCCAGTTATTAGGTCCGTAATGCTTTTACCCCGCGTTAGCTAGCTAGTGATAAGTGACTTCTTATTGCCGCCTAAACATTTAGGTTACGTTGCTTTGCCTTAATCATGTTATCACTACAGATATACGGTAGCTCTAGCTAAGCAACTGGTTTAAACCTCCGAAAAGACAAGACACACACATTCAAACAAATAGTAACCACTAAAATGTCAGTCATTTAGCGAAATGTTACGTTAGCTAAGCTAACATTAGCCTTAACGTTGACTGTTTTATAGCGAATTATATTCAAACTCACAACTTACAGTAATAGCCCCCACTCAATGGTCGTATATAACTACCTCTCAGCCTGAAAAAGATTTTATTTCTATATTTTACTCACCTTCACCTCAGAGAGAAGTCTTGCAGTCTTCAGTAAAAGTCCCAGTGCGAGTGAAAAGATGGCGGACTTTATAATAGCCCAATAGTGCAGTTTATAAGAACGCAGGCTGCATTTGCAAGTCTGAACAAGATAAAGCATTTCTAACCTCAAAAACGGTTTAAGTCCTATGAGTCTTAAAAGTTCCCAAGGTGTCACAAACATCGGCTTGAAGCCGAACAGGACTTTTACGTAGAAGTTATCCGGACTATTATTTTGAAGTTTTGTCTCTGTTGTTCGTGTTTATCGCTTCATGTCTGTGTTCCAGCTGTTTTGTGTTCGTCACTTTGGGTATTTAAGTTCTAGTGTTTCATATAGTCTTTGCCAGTTTGTCAGTTGCCTTACAAAACAGTCTGTCAGTTTGTATAGTCTTGTTTAAGTTTATGTGCTTCTTGAATCTTCTTGTGTACTGACCTTGCCTGCTTCTGACCACATCTCTGGATTAAACCCCTTATTGAACATTTAACTCCTTGTGTGCTGTGTTCTCATCCATACTGTGCA
>CM051505.1:13070803-13091348 GCA_028031935.1 Paedocypris micromegethes | reverse complement strand
ACAAGGACAGATACTGACACTGAACACAGATGACGGGACGATGACGACGAAGACGAGGATGATGAAGAGAGGGATGTTGGAGACGACGAAGAAGGTGAGTGAGTCTGTGCTGGTGCGTCGGGATCAGACGATCGTGGACAATGACAGACAATGACTGAGGAGTAGACTGGTGGTTATATAGTGTCCGGGGAGCGTGAGTGATGAGGAACCGGTGTGGCAGATTGGGCTGGATGATGCGTGGGTCCCTCCAGCCCTGTTACGATGACAGTCGTTTTGTGACATAACGTATATAAATGGCCCATACGGTGACTATAGTGGTCCTTTGATTGTTTGTAAAGGTACAAACCTCCTGCTGACAGAAAGAGGTACACAGTTGTACTGGTGTGAATTTCCAGATTTACTTTTTGTGAAAAATCTTTGCCACACTGATAACAAATAAAAGGTTTCTCTCCAGTGTGAATCCTCGTGTGAATTTTCAGATTTCCTTTTTGTGAAAAACTCTTCCCACACTGAGAACAGGAGAAAGGTTTCTCACCAGTGTGAATCCTCATGTGAATCTTCAGTTCCCTTTCGAGAACGGTCACTTCGACATTACACATGGGAAATCCCGTTTCCTCCAGAAATCACTGAAGCCATATTGAATAACGCAGAGAGACATCTGCTGCCAGCCGCGCAGGCGCGCCTGCCTTGGAGGCGTGGCCCTCCTCTTAATTGGGCGCGCTGTGCGCTGGTTTGTCAGAATCGTTTTCTTCACAAAGAAGTCATGTCGCAGTTTTCTCCCGGTCTTCACCGTCGTCGAAAATGCACAAGCGATTGGGTGACGTGATGAGCGGCCCCATCGAGCATTCCGACGGTTGAGGTCTGAGGTAAGTATTACATGCGAGTCGTCCTCCCTCGCTCCAACCGGAGTTGCGTAATTGTTTCCTCAGGTGCGCACACGCGCTCGAGGCTATCACCGGGTCTGAGGCCTGGATTGCGCGAAGCTCAACGGCGCGGACTTACGTGCCAGGGTGTTGGAGACCGGTGAGGGTGACGGTCGACCCGCGGCCGAGCCCCCCCAGACTCACCACGATGGACCAGGCAGTGGTGTGTGGGTGCTTAAAATGCCCCGTGTGGGTGCCCCGGTGTAACCGGCGGTCGCACCTCGTTCCCGCCATTTCTGCGCGCATCCACCAGGTGAGTTCTTGGCCGCGGCCGCGCTCCTCGCATAACCTTCTTTCCTGGTGCTGTTGAACAGCCGATTTCAGATGGGAAGGGCGGAGGACTGAGAACACCGGCCGCAACGAGGGGTTGGTATGGGTGAGTGACACCTGCACATCCCGCGCTGAAGCTGCGATCGGGAACCCCCTGCGGCGTCAAGGCCGAGGCTTAACCGGCCTCCACAGTGCTGTTTTATCGCCAGCCCTCGATGGGGCGCTCTCTCTCTCCCCGGCGGGCTGAATGACCCACAGGCAGAGCGGAAATCGTTACCCAGACTCCGGTCTGTGGCTGATAAGTGTGCTGTATCATGTGTGGGCATGCATGGACATGTTCCTGCTTATTTTGAGGATCGAGCTCTACGCTAACAGGTGATGAGCTCAAGACACGGAGGCGCAGAAGAGCGCGCGCCTGATGCTGAGAGGTGAGCGCGTCACTCACACCGCGCTGGCGGTGCTTCAGAGGCGTATGGTGAGAGCGCGGAGGAGCGCATGTGAGCG
Organism: Paedocypris micromegethes; assembly: GCA_028031935.1. NCBI lineage: Eukaryota > Metazoa > Chordata > Actinopteri > Cypriniformes > Paedocypris > Paedocypris micromegethes. The sequence continues at coordinate 13,089,651 of CM051505.1, read as the reverse complement.
GCTACTTTTCCTTCTCGTTGCCGGGCGGCGCCTAGAGACGTTCTTCCAGAAGCGAGATGGCCGCGCGTGCTCGCCACACCGATGATGCCTGCGTTGCAGATGTTTTCGCCCTCAGGCCTGTGTGTGTATGTGCAAGAATTCATTAAAGAAAATTCAAACGACGCCATTGTTGGTGTTTCGTTTACTTTTATTCTCATAAGCCTCCGGTGTGAGATGCGAGTGGGGTTGATCAGGTGAGTCTGCCGCTGTCGCCGTTGAGTGTGTCAGCGGGGCCGGTGCGTACTGACGCGGAGGAGACGCGGCGTCATACGGTCGATTCTCGGCTGGAGGCAAGTGAACGACGCCGGTTCGGGAGTCGACAGACATCGTCTCGTGACGCCCGAGGACGCCTTCAGGCTGCTGGTTGTGGACATACTTCAACGTCATGATCAATGGTGCGGAGACGGATCTTCGGGGGTTCGCGTGGCCGGATTCGCGCCCCATTGTTGTGTGGAGGAGTCGACTCTTCAGTGACTCGGATCTTTACTCGAGTAGCGGCTCGGCGGTGACATTAAACGAATCATTCAGGCGGGATGTTCTTTCATCTAGAGGCACATAAACATTCGTGCATGGTGAAGCGAAACTTCAACGGGGTGTCTCGTTCATCCCGAGTTTTTAAATCATTTGTTCATTGTCAGCGAATCATTCGCTGGAGAGATTGATTCATGTGTCATGAGAACATTCGTGTATTGTGAACGAATCATTCACCGAGGAGACGCGGCGCGTTAGTCCTGTGCCACACGAGCCCTATTTCAGGGTGAGCGGAATCTTTCTCTGAGGAGACGCGCTCAGCTCGAGCCATATAAGCTTCCATTCATGGTGACTGAATTATTCATGAACGACACGTCGCTAATGTTTACGCGAATGTCCTCAGGGAGCGCGTGAAACGGTGCTGTAGGTGGCGCGTGCATGCGTGACGGCACACGCGCGGTGAATCAGCGCGAGCTCTGTTTGGTTATGGGCGGAAGTGACGTGGTCTCACATATCGTGCAATGCAGATAATCCGTGTTTCATTGGCGCTCTGTGCATCCAGCATCGGCGAGGTTGTGTTTCTTCCCCACCGGAAGCACTTTACAGGGTTTAAATTGACGTGTTCTGTACACGCCTGATAGAACACAGTGGCAGTTGCTGGTCCAATGAGCGGTGTGCCGGTAGTTTGGCCGGTTACAATAATTGTTGGTCATGCATATGGATTATGATGCATAATAATTGTGGCATACCGCGCTGTTCTGTCTCTCCAGTGTTTGTACATGTATTCTGCACACGGCATGTCTGCACTGTCTTTGAGTCTACACTGAGTTTGCGCATGTGTTTTCCACTCATTTCAGATCACACACTGTTGGAGGAACAAAGACGAAATTGGCATGAACCTGCAGTTTCTGCAACTTTCTGAGATGGGCACCACGACAAGCTAATTGTCCAGTTTTTTAATATGCCGTACAATGTGACGTCCAAAATGTTTTATGAACACTGTGCATAAGCTTATACAGTATATGTTCTTAGTCTTATTGCTTGTTAGCTCTGCCTATAGCAGGTTGCTGTTGGAAACACTTCCTTCAAGCGCGTGCACAAGGTTTCCTTGCATGGTCTTATGGCGAGACTAAGCATCTCAATCGTGGTCGTGATCTGGAGATCTGTACAACACCAGGGATATCACCTGGAACGCACGCTCGCCCGGCACTCTGTTCATGGCCTCGGGACTAAGATTGGTCTAGATGGGTCATCAGCCTTGTTTTACAATCAAGAATTGTTCTTGTATACTGTTGCCCAGTGGCTTAGGCTGTAGAGTGTTGGTGTTTGAAACACGGGATAGTGTTAGGTTTATCAAGCTTTTAATGCAGTTATAATAATTTATTTCTTTATCATTTTCTATCCATGTAAGACTGAATGATGGACAGATGCAATATAATGATGTAAAATCAAGTCTTGGATTTAGCCAGCACGGCAAGCATGAATGTCTGTAAATCTTTAACTTCGAAGCTTCACAACTCTGATCCAATCATGTCTTCACAATGATCCTCTATGTAAGAGTCTTAGAAAATCTATATGAGTATGAGTAGAAAACCTATATAAGTAGAATTTTGAACTGCAACGTGAAACAAACAGTCAACTTTTAAACTCTAGGTGACTTCATTCTCACAGTATGAATGAATGCTTCAGTGTTTTGTTATCAGAAAGGACCTAGAGCTGATGAGCTGTGTTGAGAAACGATTTGATATGCAAATGAAGTAACTTGTGACTTTTCTTTACCTATCTACAATAAATACTGGTTCTTTCTGAGGAATGAACAGAAGTAGACAGAAGTTCAGTAAACTTCAGCCGTTAATTGTTCGGCCTCTGGCACATTCCTCAGAACTCAGAACTCATTCCTCATTCCTCAGAACTCAGAAATCAGAAAACTTTGATTCTACAAATGCTGAGTTGAAGTGTTTTATTTTATTCAAGAAGTTTCGGGAAAGGCTAAGATCCATCTGCAAGCCGCTCGCGGTAGAAAGGGTCTACAGTTAGATCCCCTTGACAGATAGTGGGTTCGATTCCAAGGGAAGTGGGAGTCTGTTGAATTGTTGTGAACATGGTAATGAAAACTCAAGTTCTGAGCATTTGTAAGGTGCTTTTCACTGTTTCAACTCCCTCGAAGCCACAAATAAAAAGAAAATTGCTTGTTAAAAGCGTCTGATGATTTACCTGAAGGTATATATTACATATATGATAAAATTTTCATATATTTCCTGAAGACAGTACGTGTCAGGGATTACGTCACATATGATGTGCTATCTGTCTGTACACATATGTGCGCACGTCAGCATCACGTCTCTGAGGTTACGGTTGAGTTGGTGAAGCAGCTCTGCCTGCTGCGCACGGAGCGCTGATGATGAGCCTCGTTCCCTGAGTCTCCGCTGTGTCCCTCTCTCTCTCTCTCTCAGCCTGTGCCGCTCACCGGTGTGGGGCCGTTCTTGGTCTTGGAGGCTTGACGGGGCCGTTTGGGGCCTGGAGGAGTGTGATGTGGAAGTGCTTTGTATTAACGCCGTTTCTCCTGGCGTTTGCGTGTGAGGAAAGTGTGGATGATCTACATGCTTTTTCAGTGAGTGTTTTCGGGTTGGTGGTTCGGCACAAGCTCCTGCTTCTTCGGGAAGGTTACATACCAAAAATGTTTTTTGATTGCGTATAATGTCCAGATGGTGTCTGTGCGAGTGTTGGGCTCGGCTGAGGAGCGGACCCAGCTGAGTGAAGCGGTTGATGACGCAGCAGCTTTTTCTGAATCCTGGGTGACATTCAGTGGGCGTATGCGGCGCGGGGCTTTGTCTGCCCAGCTTGAGTTTGCGCTCATTCGTCCATTGGCCGCTTCATGGACTAGAGCGAGTGGGAGGTATGATCCAGTGGTCGGGGACATGGACTCGTGTCTGAGAGGTGGCCCTCGTGTCGAATCCGCCTATGGCTGGTTCTGCAGCAGAGTGTCCTGGGGCAAGACACTGAACCCCACATGCCTCCCGGGTGCCAGCTTAGGCTGCCCACTGCTCGGGGTTTGTGTGTGTGTTCACTTCACTGGTGTGTATGTGTATTTTCACTTGGATGAGTTCGGTCCGTTTCGATATGGCGGTCCCTAGTGGCTATATTGACAATCACATTCACTGTCCTTGGTGGCATCAGATATGTGAGATCTGTACATATGTGTGATGTATGTACGGCATACATGTGAGATCTGTATATATGTGTGATATGTACGTCATATATGTGAGAGCTGTGGGGTTGAGCTGGATGTCCTGCAACAGTTTGGACAGGTTTTCACAGTTTCTGGATGTTCCTTCGTTGGGCCATCACGTTGGCGGCGAAGGTGTGTCGGCGGACAGCCGATGACCCGGATGAGGATTGAATACTCTCGGTGGGTCAGGATTTGCATGAGAATGATGGCGTTGCTCGCAGTGCAGCTCGTCATTCATTTGCTGTGGCACTAGGCCGCGTTGTTTGTGCTACCGGCTTAGGCCGTCTTTGTTGGCGGCTGAAGGGTTTTTTTCCGCACGGCGGGGTTTTATTGCGTTCCCATGTGTAATGTCGAAGTGACCGTTCTCGAAAGGGAACTATCTAGGTTACGTATGTAACCCTTCGTTCCCTGAGAGATAAGGGAACGGAAGACATTACACAGGACGCCGTGCGAGAAAGGAGAGCGGAGTTGTTCTTGTTCAGGAACGATTCTGACAAACGGGATTTCCCATGTGTAATGTCTTCCGTTCCCTTATCTCTCAGGGAACGAAGGGTTACATACGTAACCTAGATAGATGTTCGTTATGTCTAAAACTCTTCCCACACTGAGAACAGGAGAAAGGTTTCTCTCCAGTGTGAATCCTCATGTGAATCTTCAGATGTTTGTTATGTCCAAAACTCTTCCCACACTGAGAACAGGAGAAAGGTTTCTCTCCAGTGTGAATCCTCATGTGTTCATTCAGATTAGATTTACATGAGAAGCTCTTACCACACTGAGAACAGGAGAAAGGTTTCTCTCCAGTGTGAATCCTCATGTGAATCTTCAGACTTTCTCTACGTGAAAAACTCTTCCCACACTGGGAACAGGAGAAAGGTTTCTCTCCAGTGTGAATCCTCATGTGAATCTTCAGACTGTATTTACGTGAAAATACCACACAGGGAAGAGAAAGGTTTCTCACCAGTGTGAATCCTAATGGGATTTGCCAGATTGGTAAATATTTTTTCTCCAGTGGAAGTTTCAGATTGAGTTTGTGGGAAACAGTTGTTGAAGGAAACATCTCCACTGTGAGGGAAAGCAGACACTGGTTCATCTTTCGGTGTTTGGTCTGAGAAACTCTTGTCCATCTTTAAACAACTAAAAGAGGCTTGTTCAGTCACACTGTTGAAGAGCTCCTGTTGTTTATTCTCCACTTCACTCGGTTCTTCTCGTTCCTTTTTTACCGGTTTCATGTCTGAAAAACAATTTATTAAAACAGACAATTATTTTCCAGCAATAAAGACTAATTTCAGATTCTGAAAGATCAGTAAAGGCCTGACAGGGGAACCGCAGGTTTGGTGATTTGGTCGAGCTGTGGATTGGTTTTACTGGTTTATATTACAGCTGTTTCAAGGTAACAACTATTAGTCTGTCCAGAATCTATTTCCTTTACGTTCACGACCACAATGGTGTGGTGGAGAACATAACAGAGCTTCTGAAGGAGCTTCTGTGCTGGACCTTGTAGAATTGTGTGTGTGGTGAGAAGAAGCTGAGAAGAGCGACTACACAGACCAGGGGTCGGGAACCTATGACTCGCAAGTCATATATGGCTCTTCTGGTGGCTGCATATGGCTCTTAGACAAAGCTTTAAAAATACATAATAACGTACAAAATTTTAAACGTTCTCTGGTATTTAAATCCCATTAATTTCCTGGTTGCGGGCGCTGGAGCCAATCACAGCTTTCCTCCGGACAACATCATGTTTTCTATTGGATAATGCTTAACGTTGTTGTGACGTCAGGACGTTAACTTCCCTGCCCTTCTTTTAATATTCAGTAGTTCGCTACCAGGCGGAAACCAATGAGTCAATGACTATTCACGAATGGAGTAAATTGCCTTTGTAGAGAAAGACAGAGCAGCTTTTGTTTGGAATCAGATTCTAAAAAAATGTAAATGAATAAAAACCAACAGTATTCTAAGCATTTTTGTTTCGTTTTTAATTTTATGCATGCATTCTTAACTGTCGAAACTTCCTTTTTTCCTGTTGTAAAATAAGTCAAAAGTTGTAAAATAAGTTCAAGTTTAAATGAATGCCCTCCCGATTTTAAATTTATTTTATTTGTGTTTGATTTATTGGAAATGTATTTGTATATGTGAAAGAGTTGAAACAACCTCTGGATGTGCACCGTGTTTCTGGTCTTGACCGCACGTTTTGTCAGAATTAAAAGTTGAAAACGAGCCACACGAGTTTTAAGACATTTTACATATAATAACAGCGTTATCAAAACAAGTTGAAAGACCTGTTGTCCTGCATTTTTATATTGGTTTTACAAATATGCATAGTTACTACTTATGTTATATATTATTTATAATACAAGTACAAGTAATTGTATATTACTTGTATTTAGTTTTAAACAGGTACGGCTCTTTTGGACTTCATTTTTACCAATATGCCGTGTTTATGGCTCTCTCAGCCAAAAAGGTTCCCGACCTCTGACACAGACCATCACTTTCACCATCACAGACCATCACAGATCAGTAAATCAAATGATGTAAAAAAAAATACCTATTAACTAGGGGCCACGAATCCAATGCTGCTCGCGAGATGCGATTTCATCTCGTGATATTGCGAGAATTTGGCGCAGTCTTTGCTACACTGTGTGGAATCAAACATTTTTAAAGGTTTCATGCACGAGCGTCTTGATGTTCGTGCCGGCATGAGCAGCTCGAGTTGAGCGCACGGATCTTTGCGCTCGCGTTTCATTTGACGGTGACTGAGCGAGCGTGGACTTCTCCCTATGAGTGAAGGATCTCCGCCCTTGCCCCGCCCACCGCGACAACTCACAGATGATTTGTGATGATATAGTGAACGAGTTAAACTTTAATAAAATGTGTTTGTAAAATAAAACCGATTTTAACTGTCATTAGTTGCACATGTGAGTTTAATCTAATGTGTCTAATACACGTGTATTACATTACCATTGAAACAATTTACTCTAGCTGCAGTAGAGCAGAAATATGAGAGAAAAGCAGCTGATTACTGCAGTAAAACTCATTCAGATGATGTGAGTCTCGCCAGCGACATCGTGAAGGTAAAGAACCTCACGTCCTTTACTTGTTCTGGACAATAATTGACTGAACACTTTCAATAAATATGGTTTTTATTTTACATGTTATGTTATGCCATGGTATGTTCTGCATTGCAACATGTAATACAAAATTTGAGGCTTTTAGAGCTAAAATGAACACGGTAAATTTAATCATAATGAAGTACATTGATGTTGAGTTGAACTTGATGCCAAAATGATTCTACCATTCTTTGCAAGTTACTGGAAGACTTGTCTGTCTATAAATAGTGTTTAATGACTGCGCTTAATGAATTTTTTTATACTATTGACAGTTAAAATTTGTTGTGAAATTACTTGGCAATTTATGGCACTATATTTTGCATGATCAATATTATGTTACCTGGTTATAACTGCAAGCAATTGATGAAAATAGAAAGAGTGAAATGCATCAACAGTTTTGAACGTTTTAAGTTAACCCTCCTGTTATGTTCAGGTCAAACTGACCCGTTTTTAAAGTTTCAAATAATTAAAAAAATGCTTAACAGTATTTTCTCACTTTGAAATTTCTCATGCTTGGCTTATTTAGTGTAATCAGCATATATTATAAAATGGTTCCGTTCACATATTTGTAACACCCGCTACATGTTTTTGTTACATCGATTATGTTCGGGTCAATTTGACTCGGCATACAAAATGGATGCTAAAACGAGTCAGAAAGAGCAAATACTATTTGCTTCTTTGCAACAATGACTCGTAATAAACGGGAACTTTATCAGTTGCTGTGGCCAAACATTGAGTGGTCGCTCAGCAGAGGAGGAGCCATACATACGTGACTTTCAAAAGAGAGTTTGCTATCTAAAATGACACCTAAGTTTTTCACTTTTGGTGAGGATGAGATTTCAAGCCCGTTAAGATTCATACTGTATTCGGGTGCATCAGACTTTAAGTTTGAGTCAACAAGTAATAATTCGGTTTTGTCTGAGTTCATCATGAGAAAATTACTTGTCATCCAATCACTAATGTCGCTGAAGCAATCTAATATATTTGCAAATTTTGAGATTTCATTAGGCCGTGCCGAGATATAAATTTGTGTGTCATCTGCGTAACAGTGGAAGCTATGACCATGCTTTCTGATTATGTCCCCTAGTGGAAGCATATAAAGTGCAAATAGGATTGGGCCGAGCACGGGTAATTCAGGCACATTTGGTGAAAACGTTAAGAATTACCTTGCTCTGCTCTCTAGATCTGTCAAGGTGAGATCAGTTTTTCATCATTGTTACCTCCACTAACTTATGAGACTTCCTTTAAAGCAGGGGTGTCAAACATATGTCCCGCGGGCCAGAATCGGCCCCCTAGGAGGTTCCACCAGGCCCGCAGAATCATTTGAAAGTGGGAAAAAAATGCATAAAAGACAAGGAATTAATATTTTAAAATTACATGAAATTAATTTATTATCTGCAAAGGGACACACTGTTTCCATCAGAGTAGAAGGCCGTATCATTGAGCCAGGTTGAAAACAGTGTTACGACGTCGTTAATACCTTGGTCTCTACCTCTCCGCTACACCCCCAATAGCCAAAATGTCGTTATTGTCACAGTACGACTGTCATTCAGACAAGACAAGGTGGATTCACACGCGCTGCCTGGACGAGATCAAGGAACACGAGGGGTTAAATGTTCTTTCAAAGGGATTTAATCCAACAGCACGTGAACGTGAACTGGACGAGTGACAAGAATTACAACTGCGACAATCCGACAACGAGACAATGACTGGGACGAACTTAAATACATGACATAATTACAAATGATCACAAACACAAAACACCTGGGTGACTATGGCAACAAAGACAAGAACCGGGTACACAACATGGCGGCGTGACGGGAGCTTTCAACATAAAAGTCTGTGAACACTTCAACATAAAAGTTCAGTCTTGTGAGACTGGATCCGTGACAGTTATCCAAATGGATAAAAGTAGAATAAGAGTGAACGATGCATGATGAAGGCGGCTGAACTTGTGTGTCCCAAGAAGCGACAAGCTTATGCTAATATTAGCCTGACGATTAAAAAGTGTGCACATTAATGTTAGTCAGCTGCTTCACAACAAAAGAGTGTGATGACTTCTACTGTACATACAACTCCATAAATTATAATGATAAAATTAATACATTTTCAGTATGAATTGTATGTGTATGTATGCTTCATGTATGAAGTTTACAGATTTACATTTGAACACGTTACACATTTAATATCACTCTTCTTATTTTGTAAGGTGTACGCAAGGATTAGGTTTAGATTTTAATCTTAAAGTGCATTACTATATTTTTCAGCACCAATTAAAGTTTTGTGCCTTTGTACACTAAGTGGGTTCAGTTGCAATGCATATATGTGAATGATAAAAGTAAACCGCACACTTCTCTAAGGAAATATGAGGTCATTCATTAAATGCTTTGTAGAAGGAAAGTTTATTACATTTCAATAAGGATAGTTTATTAAATTTCAATATATTCTTGTGCTTCTTTACACCAAAACAAAGGAAAGACGTGATATCCCTAGGCCGTATGTGGCCCACAATGAGTTTGACACACCTGACTTAGACAGACAGATAGTCAGACAGACAGAAACTTTATAAATCACACCCGGTAAAATTACAGTATCCAGGAGCTACATGAGTCACTGAAAAAAGGCAAATGAGAGGAACATTTGTATAATAGTATAAACGACATAAAAATATACAACATACGCAATATAAACCGTTTTCTAAATACAAACAGTATAAACACTAAAAATAAAGTAAATAGTTACTGCTTATCTATTTAAGCAAAGATTAGACAAGTTCACAAAAGTGTGAATCAAGAAATGCACAAGATAATAATTATACCAATATAAAATAAAACGCGTGACTGTGACCCCGGGTACAGGATACACTCTCGGTGGGTTTCCGGGGGCTCGACAGGCCCGACATATCTACAAACTATTTTGAATGTGCCCGAAAGCGAATACATTTTAATGAATATTAACATAATTATATATTGAGCCCAACTTTTTAAGTGCAGTTTTAAGAACGCAGGCTGCACAAGCAAGGCTGAACAAGATAAAGCTTTTTTTTTTTACCTCAAAAACTGTTTGAAGCAGCAGGATTTTTCAAATATTATTGCTAAGAGAAATATAATACCTCTCCTTACGAAAATAATTTATGCCGAAAGCAGTTTTGCACGGCAAAAATTCTGTAAAGACGCAATTAATTTGTGAAAAAAAAAACAATTAAAAGAGTACTTTTTACAAAAAGAATAAAAATCTGTTTATTTATCTTTCCAGTGAGCAGCTTTGTGAGGAGCGAACGGTGAGTGAGAGGGGAATTGACTAGTTCAAGTTCAGTGCATTTGTGAGACACTTTTCACAATTACAACTTTCAAAGCACATGTGTGAAAAGCTAAAAAATTCCACATTGTTGCATTTTATTTATTGTTCGTTGATGTTAAGATAATGTCTCTGACTATGACTACAAAACACACACACACAAGCTACTGTACTGCTACGATACCGGGTTATGGCGGTCACTTGTTTATTGTCCCTGTATTGTGCTATTTACACCAGGGCATTACAGTACACGCTTAAATAAACCTCATTTTAAACTAATGAACCTCTAAGAACACTGATGAAAATCACCTTGTTCGTTGTTGGAGACTCAGACTAGGCACTCTGACCCGTGCACGGATCCTTTACTGGCCCTGTCCCGATTAGAAGTGGACCCGAGTACGGTTAGCCGTGTGATGTGAGTGGAACCGTACACCAGCGCGGAACAGGGGGCGTGACGTCACGTTTGAGACGCTCCAAAACAGGAAAATGCGTGAGCCTCCTCACACGAGCTGCAATTTTTCATGCAACAAAATCGATCGATCAGGAGTAAACAACCGACTGAGGAGTTCCGCAGATCAAAAAGCCTCAAAACATCTAAACGATTCAAAATTATAAACCACAAACCAACCAGAGCCACAGAATCCAGTGCTTCAGTGAATGTGGCGCTCTTCCCGTTTATCCTGAAATCGTTTCACCATAATAACAACGAATGTTATTCCGCATCTATATGCTTAATAAAATCTAAATTTCGACTTATTTGGATTCCAGGAAAACACACAAATCTGTTTATATTTAGTTCGCATTTTTACCAACCGAGTGTAGGCCAGCAGACCAGCAATCGTACTTGGGAATGACTAGCATATTGGCAATCTGGAACGATTATTATTGTCGATCACGTTCGACCAAAGCTCCAATGATAATAAAAGTCATTTCTCCATGTTCCCCAAATGATCAAAATCATTCCATAAATACAATTTAGTCTCTCATAATTACGACTTAGTGTCTCATTATTACTGTGAAATTGTTAATCCCAATTTCAGAAAATAAATAAATCAAGGAATCAGTGAATAAATGTCATTATACAATTTTATTGAATCATTTATTACTCATTTATTAAATCAATTATGAGTATTCAGACCTTTTTAGCTTGAGAAACTCAACATTGAAGACACCAGAAAGGTTTCTCACCAGTGTGAGGTTCTGGTGTGAATTTTCAGATTTCCTTTTTGTGAAAAACTCTTCCCACACTGAGAACAGGAGAAAGGTTTCTCTCCAGTGTGAATCCTCATGTGAATTTTCAGATCTCCTTTTATTGAAAAACTCTTACCACACTGAGAACAACAGAAAGGTTTCTCACCAGTGTGAATCCTCATGTGAATCTTCAGATGTTCGTTACGTCTAAAACTCTTCCCACACTGAGAACAGGAGAAAGGTTTCTCTCCAGTGTGAATCCTATGTGAATTTTCAGATCTCCTTTTATTGAAAACTCTTACCACACTGAGACAGGAGAAAGGTTTCTCTCCAGTGTGAATCCTCATGTGAATCTTCAGACTGTCTTTACGTGAAAAACTCTTCCCACACTGAGAACAGGAGAAAGGTTTCTCACCAGTGTGAATCCTCATGTGAATTTTCAGATCTCCTTTTATTGAAAAACTCTTACCACACTGAGCACAGGAGAAAGGTTTCTCACCAGTGTGAATCCTCATGTGAATTTTCAGATCTCCTTTATTGAAAACTCTTCCCACACTGAGAACAGGAGAAAGGTTTCTCTCCAGTGTGAATCCTCATGTGAATCTTCAGACTGTATTTACGTGAAAAACTCTTACCACACAGGGAACAGGAGAAAGGTTTCTCACCAGTGTGTATCCTAATGGGATTTGCCAGATTGGTTTCAGATGTGATTTTTTTTTCTCCAGTGGAAGTTTCAGATTGAGTTTGTGGGAAACTGTTGTTGAAGGAAACATCTCCACTGTGAGGGAAAGCAGACACTGGTTCATCTTTCGGTGTTTGGTCTGAGAAACTCTTGTCCGTCTTCAAACAACTAAAAGAGGCTTGTTCAGTCACACTGTTGAAAAGCTCCTGCTGTTTATTCTCCACTTCACTCGGCTCTTTTCGTTCCTTTTTCACCAACTTCAGGTCTGAAAAATAATTTATTAAAACAGACAATTATTTTCCAGCAATATAGGTAAAAGGCCTAATTTCAGATTCTGATCTCACTGAAAGATCAGTAAAGGTCTGACAGGGGAACCACAGGTTTGGTGATTTGGTCGAGCTGTGGATTGGTTTTACTGGTTTAGATTACAGCTGTTTCAAGGTAACAACTATTAGTCTGTCCAGAAACTGTATTTCCTTTACGTTCACGACCACAATGGTCTGGTGGAGAACATAACAAAGCTTCCGAAGGAGATTGTGTGCTGGACCTTGTAGAATTGTGTGTGTGGTGAGAAGAAGCTGAGAAGAGCGACTACACAGACCATCACTTCTCTTACTGGACCACAGACTGCTCTGTGGTAACTTTTTTATTTTTTTGCGATATTAAACATGATATTCAATCACTGATCCGTCAGATCAGTTAAAAAAATCTGATAAAAAACTTGTCTCCACCGGAAGTAAACAGGTAACTAACGAAACTGTAAACAAACATTCAGTTCCTATGCCTCAGGTTGCCATAGAGACACTGGTACAACACAACATATTACATATATGCTATTCAATAATGGAAATAAACCTCATTAATCATCAAAACACGCCATCTCATTAATTATGGAAAATAAAGAACAGTGGGAAAAGTAATAATACACATACAATTATTAGTGAAATGCTAATCTACTTCAGACCAATTTCGACAACAACGATCATTTTACAACCTGTTCCAACAATAACGCATATAATATATGTCTATTATATATTAAAAACATTTAAAAACTAGCTTTGCATAATACATAACACTATAAAGTTAAAAGCGACCTGGTTTCTCCTCGGCGTGTTGATCGGTGACTCCGGACGCTTCATATTCTCCCGCGTCTTCTCTTTCTTCTTTAATAACGCGCATCTTCATCACAGTTTCACCACATCAAGCTCAGCAAACTTCTGTCACGGATCCACAAGCGATTCTTTCTGAAAACATCCAATTCTCCGGCCCCAGTCACCGCACCGTTTGACGTCACGGATGTGGGTGGGACTAATACAACGCTACGTCAAGGGAACCGCCTTTCTCGGGCGCGCGCACGGACACACGCACGCTGCTTCAATGCTGAATATAGAAACAAAATGCTCAAATGCAATTAAATGAAAGCAGAAATGCTTAAATGCTGTTTCTACTCTGAGCCTAGAGTGTTATAAACTCAATCTCATTGCTGTTCTTCTGCAGTATTTCCGCGCGTGTCGGCTCACAAAATAAGAAACATCAGAGGAAACTGTCATAAACATAGAAACAGTAAATGCTTTAGACAGACAGACAGACAGTCCGACAGACAAACTATATAAATCACACCAGGTAAAATTACAGTAGGAGCTACACGAGTTACTGACAAAAGGCAAATGAAAAGGACATTGACAAAAGGAACATACGTATAATAGTATGTCATCCCAAAAAATTACCAGAAAACAATGCTTTGATTTTTTTTTTATTCCACACAATGTGCTTTTAAAAAGGTATTAATCAAAAGAGCTCAAAACAAAGTGCTTCATAAATCAAATATATTAAAATTAAAATCATAAATAAAACAAAAACTCAAAAACTAAAAAAAAAACGTATGTCGTTTGAAAACGTTTAGACACTTACATTGAACAACATAGTTTTATAAAGAATATATACAGATACGTATATTGTGCATTAATTAAAGTGCTTTTTGCTACATGCCAGTAAAAAAAACTGTCAGTAAATCAGTAAATCAAATGATGTAAAAAAAATACCTACCCTGGAAAAAAAAGTATGTTGGATTTACATGAAATTATTATGGAAATCGGTTCCACATATTAAAGTTAAGTTAGCTTCAAACAAGAAATATTTGATGATTGTACTAAGTTTTTATGAACTAAACTTACATGACATTTGTATGTAAATATAAAAGACACGTTTAAGGCTATTATGTTAAAAAATCTAGGTTTATATAAACATGATTTTTTTATTTTGTATAAAAAGATACGTTTGAGGCTAATATGTTAAAAATCTCATGTTGAGCAAACACGATTTTTTCGTTTTTAATCTAGTACCTGGTTTTTCATCCATCCATTATCTAAACTGCTTATCCTGTTCAGTGTCTCAGTGGGCAACCAAGCTGTCAATGTTACTGTACCTCTTTTACCATACATTGTAACAGTGTCTTGACATAAAGTACTTGCAGTATTGCTCTCTTATGCAATTCTAGCTAAATCAAGTCTCACACAATAAAGTTAAATTCAGCAGCATACTTAACTCTAAATGATCAAAGCAAAAATTGTAACTGCCATCATAACAACACAAACAAAAGATTTCTGGCAACAAAATTCAACTGTATTTAGTCATCTGGACAACACGACTCCACCGTCTTGATTGACCAATAGAACAGGTGCTGCTTAAACAGTACATCAGATAACCTGTGTTCCTTTTTTAGAACCACTTAAACGACTGAATTGACTCCTAATTCCCATTATCCTAGTATTTAAATGAAAACTGTCCAAACTAAAATAATATGAAACAAATCGTAACAAAGTACTGTGTGTATTCTAAAATAAATATAAAAATGCATAACTTTAATAAACATCAACATACATGTCATTTTTGAAGATCAAACTGAGAAGAGGCATTGTTTTACTCCTAAACAAATAAAAAATAATTTTTGCCATCTTGATTTAATTTAAAAAAATGTTATTCTTTAAAGTTGTGTCATTGTTTCATTACTTAAATGTTAATAAATGATGACCAACACGACCTGAACAAAATAAACATTTATGTAATAAAAACAATAACACGACTTTAAAGAGTAAAATTCAAAAGCAGTGAATTGAAAAGTGCAGCAGTCCGTCTTTACAGGTCCAATAACATGGCGGCAGCAAATGCAACGTTGTCCAGATCTTGTAGAATTGTCTGGCCTTCAAGAACATTGCCAATGTCCTCTGGGTTATCACTGCCATGAAGTCCCTGAATGACATAAATAACAACAGTGGTCTCCTCTGTAGCGCGTTGGACGACGTCTTTGTCTTCTGCCTGCACAGTTAGAAAATTTGATATAAAACAAATAATACATGAAACGCAAACTCTTGCTGTGTCATGGTCAAATATTGTGGGGAGAATGTGCGTTATTGAATGAGAACCTTGACAGGTTAATAACACATTGATATTACTTTTTGTTACATAAAAAGTACATTTTATTTGTTAAATAAAAGAATGTTATTAAACATTATTAATACTTTTCTTGTTGTCACTTTGGTGTTGGAACTGTTTGGGGTTAATCTATTTTTAAATACCTTTACGTGGTGAACGTTCCTTTACTCGTTTACCCACATATACATAAATCCCTAAATTTAGGCCTCTTAAACATCAGATCCTTAGCACAAAAATCTCTTATTATAAAAGAAATGATTTTGGATAATAAGCTTGATGTGTTAGCGCTCACAGAAACATGGCTAAGGCCAGACACCTATACTAGACTAAATGAATCAACTCCACCTAATTTCTGCTATGAACACGAGCCACGCTTAAACTCTAGAGGTGGAGGCGTCGCTGCCATTTATAATAATGATTTTAAGATGATTAAAAAATCTAACTTTAATTTGAACTCTTTTGAACTTTTAGTGCTACATATGGAGTTACCAGATATGAATCAGGAATCAATTCTTATCGTGACAGTTTACAGACCACCAAAGCACAATATTCACTTTATAAATGAATTTGGGCAATTTTTAGCAGACTTGGTAGTCACAGTAGATAAAGTGATTATATTAGGCGACTTTAACATTCACTTTGACGATGTTAATGACTCTTAAAATCGTTCATTTAATGATGTTCTAAATTCTACTGGCTTCAAAGTTTAACCATACATTAGATTTGATTCTTTCATACGGTGTTGCTATCCACGATGTAAACATAGTTTCGTTGAGTGACTGCATTTCCGATCACTCACTAGTTTCCTGTGTATTAAACATAGACATCCCAGCTACGATCTCAACGCAATATCGCTCCTGTAGAATTATAACCTCTGCCACTAAAGTTAACTTTATTCAGCACCTTCCTGATCTTAGCGTTTTTAAAGTTGTCCCGGAAAGAAGAAAAAATCTTGACGAGATCACTGAAAATTTAAACTTTACTCTGTCCAATACTCTGGATTTGGTTGCGCTTCTTCAAAAAAAAACAAATAAACATTAAAAATAAAACCAAATGGTATAATAATGAATTGAAAAATTTTAAGCGTCTCACAAGGAAGTTAGAACGAAAATGGAAGAAAACGAAGCTAGAAGTCTTTCGCTGCGCTTGGAATGACAGTATTGTCACGTATAAACAGGCCCTAAAATCTGCGAGAACAATGTATTTTAGTAAACTTATCTCAGAAAGCCAACATAATCCTCGTTATCTGTTTAGAACTGTAGCTCAGCTAACAAAGGAAAAAGGTACAATAGATTCTGTAATCCCCGCACAGCTCACTAGCTCAGGTTTTATGAACTTTTTCAATCAAGAAATTAGTAACATCAGAATGAAAATTGCATCCCTACCAACTAGCACAAAATTAGATACTCCAAAAGAAAACCCACCCGTTATCACACTTAATACATTCGCTCAGATAGGCCATGATGAGCACACCAAGATTATAGCTAGGACTAAAACGACTTCCTGTTTACTCGATCCAATACCGACCAAATTATTCAAAGAAGTTCTGCCGGTGGTTACAGAACCGATATTAACCCTCATAAACTCGTCGCTAGCACTGGGTCACGTACCACAGCTGTTTAAACAGGTCATGAGTGTCATTTCACCAGGACGGCGTCGACGTTTTTCGAACCGTTTTAGCGTCTTTGCGTTGGTCTCGGACTAAGAAAAGCGCTATACAAATGAACTTGAACTTGAACCTTTATTGAAAATAAACTTTTCTCCCCCAGATATTTACACGCACAAACAGACAAAAAAAAAGCTTTGAAAAAATAACATCAACAGGACTACTTACCTTGAGAACACACTTGTGAAATCAACATCATCTTCTTATAAGAGTAAACAGCAGCGGGTTAGAGTAGAATCTTTTTTTTCTCCAGTTATTAGGTCCGTAATGCTTTTACCCCGCGTTAGCTAGCTAGTGATAAGTGACTTCTTATTGCCGCTAAACTTTAGGTTACGTTGCTTTGCCTTAATCATGTTATCACTACAGATATACGGTAGCTCTAGCTAAGCAACTGCTTTAAACCTCCGAAAAGACAAGACACACACATTCAAACAAATAGTAACCATTAAAATGTCAGTCATTTAGCGAAATGTTACGTTAGCTAAGCTAACATTAGCCTTAACGTTGACTGTTTTATAGCGAATTATAGCGGTTTCAAACTCACAATTTACAGTAATAGCCCCCACTCAATGGTCGTATATAACTACCTCTCAGCCTGAAAAAGATTTTATTTCTTTTCTATTTCTTTTCTATTCTATTTCTATTTTACTCACCTTCACCTCAGAGAGAAGTCTTGCAGTCTTCAGTAAAAGTCCCAGTGCGAGTGAAAAAATGGCGGACTTTATAATAGCCCAATAGTGCAGTTTATAAGAACGCAGGCTGCATTTGCAAGTCTGAACAAGATAAAGCATTTCTAACCTCAAAAACGGTTTAAAGCAGCAGAATTTCAAGCCTTTTTTAATTCGTTATTGCTAAGAGAAATACAGTGCACACAGGAAAAAAAAAATGGTACAGACAGTATAAGGTCTATTAAAGTCCTTAAGTCCTATGAGTCTTAAAAGTTCCCAAGGTGTCACAAACATCGGCTTGAAGCCGAACAGGACTTTTATGTTGGTTATCCGGACTATTATTTTGAAGTTTTGTCTCTGTTGTTCGTGTTTATCGCTTCATGTCTGTGTTCCAGCTGTTTTGTGTTCGTCACTTTGGGTATTTAAGTTCTAGTGTTTCATATAGTCTTTGCCAGTTTGTCAGTTGCCTTACAAAACAGTCTGTCAGTTTGTATAATCTTGTTTAAGTTTATGTGCTTGAATCTTCTTGTGTACTGACCTTGCCTGCTTCTGACCACATCTCTGGATTAAACCCCTTATTGAACATTTAACTCCTTGTGTGCTGTGTTCTCATCCATACTGTGCACGTGGGTCCCTCCAGCCCTGTTACGATGACAGTCGTTTTGTGACATAACGTATATAAATGGCCCATACGGTGACTATAGTGGTCCTTTGATTGTTTGTAAAGGTACAAAACTCCTGCTGACAGAAAGAGGTACACAGTTGTACTTTTCACAGCTTTAAGGTAGCGATTTGCTCTAACAATAAATCAGTGACGACAACAAACAATGAACAAGCGAATAGCTCACAAACGCCCTACACGTGTTAATAGAACAGAATGCTTTTGTTGTTCTTGTATCGCTGGGTTACAATGAAATTGAGAATTGAACAAATGTTTTTTATTAAGTTAATAAGATGTTTATTTTTTTGTGAACTAATCCTACCATGATTTAAAAAATGAACTTAATTTACATAGTTGAACATTGACACTGACCTGTAGTTTTATATTTAAGCATGACAGCCACCCAAA
>CM051505.1:13043561-13070778 GCA_028031935.1 Paedocypris micromegethes | reverse complement strand
TATAGTCACCGTATGGGCCATTTATATACGTTATGTCACAAAACGACTGTCATCGTAACAGGGCTGGAGGGACCCACGTGCACAGTATGGATGAGAACACAGCACACAAGAGAGTTAATGTTCAATAAGAGGTTTAATCCAGAGATGTGGTCAGAAGCGGCAAGGTCAGTACACAAGAAGATTCAAGAAGCACATAAACTTAAACAAGACTATACAAACTGACAGACTGTTTTGTAAGGCAACTGACAAACTGGCAAAGACTATATGAAACACTAGAACTTAAATACCCAAGTGACGAACACAAAACAGCTGGAACACAGACATGAAGCGATAAACACGAACAACAGAGACAAACTTCAAAATAATAGTCCGGATAACTTCAACATAAAAGTCCTGTTCGGCTTCAAGCCGATGTTTGTGACACCTTGGGAACTTTTAAGACTCATAGGACTTAAACCGTTTTGGGTTGAGGTTAGAATGCTTTATCTTGTTCAGACTTGCAAATGCAGCCTGCGTTCTATAACCTGCACTATTGGGCTATTATAAGTCCGCCATCTTTTCACTCGCACTGGACTGCAAGACTTCTCTTGAGGTGAAGGTGAGTAAATATAGAAATAAAATCTTTTTCAGGCTGAGAGGTAGTTTATACGACCATTGAGTGGGGGCTATTACTGTAAGTTGTGAGTTTGAATATAATTCGCTATAAACAGTCAACGTTAAGGCTAATGTTAGCTTAGCTAACGTAACATTTCGCTAAATGACTGACATTTTAATGGTTACTATTGTATTGAATGTGTGTGTCTTGTCTGTTTGGAGGTTTAAAGCAGTTGCTTAGCTAGAGCTACCGTATATCTGTAGTGATAACATGATTAAGGCAAAGCAACGTAACCTAAATGTTTAGGCGGCAATAAGAAGTCACTTATCATAGCTAGCTAACGCGGTGGTAAAAGCATTACGGACCTAAATAACTGGAGAAAAAAATTCTACTCTAACCCGCTGCTGTTTACTCTTATAAGAAGATGATGATGTTGATTTCACAAGTGTGTTCTCAAGGTAAGTAGTCCTGTTGATGTTATTTTTTCAAAGCTTTTTTTTGTCTGTTTTGTGCGTGTAAATATCTGGGGGATAAAAGTTTATTTTCAATAAAGCTAAACAGTAAAGGAACGTTCACACGTAAAGGTATTTAAAAATAGTTTAACGACCCAACCAGTTCCAACACCAAAGTGACAACAAGAAAAGTATTAATAATGTTTAATAACATTTATTTTATTTAACAAATAAAATATACTTTTTTACGTAACAAAAATAATATTAAGTGTTATTAACCTGTCAAGGTTCTCATTCAAAGAAGCACATTCTCCCCACATATTTGACCATGACACAGCAAGAGTTTGCGTTTCATGTATATATAGTTTTATATTAATTTTTCTAACTGTGCGGGCAAAGACAAAGACGTCGTCCAACGCGCTACAGAGGAGACCACTGTTGTTATTTATGTCATTCAGGGACTTCATGGCAGTGATAACCCGAGGACATTGGCAATGTTCTTGAAGGCCAGACAATTCTACAAGATCTGGACAACGTTGCATTTGCTGCCGCCATGTTGTTTGGCCTGATGTATGCTTTAAACTTGAACTACTTGAACTAACATTGAAGTTCTACAGAAAGTGGTCATGTAAACCTGTCTGTAAAGATGCACTGCTGCACTTTTCAATTCACTGCTTGTGAATTTTTACTCTTTAAAGTTGTGTTATTGTTTTATTACATAAATGTTTATTTTGTTAAGGTCATGTTGGTCATCATTTATTAACATTTAAGTAAAATAACCAATTACACCTTTAAAGAATAAACATTTTTTAAATTAATCAAGATGGCAAAAATTATTTTTTATTTGTTTAGGAGTAAAACAATGCCTCTTCTCAGTTTGATCTTCCAAAATGACATGTATGTTGATGTTTATTAAAGTTATGCATTTTTATATTTATTTTAGAATAACACACTACTTTGTTACGATTTGTTTTCATATTATTTTAGTTTGGACAGTTTTATTTAAATACTAGGAGAATGGGAATTAGGAGTCAATTCAGTCGTTTAAGTGGTTCTAAAAAAGGAACACAGGTTATCTGATGTACTGTTTAAGCAGCACCTGTTCTATTGGTCAATCAAGACGGTGGAGTCGTGTTTTGTCCAGATGACTAAATACAGTTGAATTTTGTTGCAAGAAATCTTTTGTTTGTGTTTTATGATGGCAGTTTACAATTTTTGCTTTAACATCTAGAGTTAAGTATGCTGCTGAATTTAACTGCAAGTACTTTATGTCAAGACACTGTTACAATGTATGGTAAAAGAGGTACAGTAACATTGACAGCTTGGTTGCCCACTAAGACACACTGAACAGGATAAGCAGTTTAGATAATGGGTGATGAAAAACCAGGTACTAGATTAAAAACGAAAAAATCGTGTTTGCTCAACATAGATTTTTTAACATATTAGCCTCAAACGTATCTTTTATACTACAATAAACAAACTCATGTTTATTAACCCACAGAGTTTTTTTAAACATAATAGCCTTAAACTGTCTTGTTGACTCTGAGCTGCAGTGTGGGGGCTCCACAGGGGACTGTACTGGCTCCTTTCCTCTTCACTCCTCTACACCTCAGACTTCAGACACAACACGGACGGCTGTGTTCTGCAGAAGTTCTCTGATGACTCAGCAATTGTTGGGTTGATCACAGGAGCTAACGATGCTGAGTACAGAGGACTCACTCAGGACTTTGTGGACTGGTGTCGGCGGAACCACCTCCTGATCAACGCAGGGAAAACTAAGGAGATGGTGGTGGATTTTCGCCGGCGACAGTCTACTGTCATCCCACCGATGCACATCCAGGGAATGGACATTGAGAGAGTGGAGTCTTATAAATACCTGGGTGTGCATCTGAACAACAAACTGGACTGGACTCACAAACACAGACGCACTGTACAGGAAGGGTCAGAGCAGACTCTACCTCCTGAGGAGACTGCGGTCTTTTGGAGTGAGAGGTCACTCCTGAAGATCTTCTATGACTCTGTGGTGGCATCAGCAATCCTGTACGGTGTGGTCTGCTGGAGCAGCAGCATCTCAGGCAAAGACAGGAAGAGACTGGACAGGATCATCAAAAAGTCCAGCTCTGTCCTGGGATGCACTCTGGACACAGTGCAGGAGGTGGGTGAGAGAAGAGTCCTGGATAAACTATCATCCATCCTGGACCTGGACTCTCACCCACTGGTGGACTCACTGTCTGCTCTGGAGAGCAGCTTCAGTGGCAGACTGATTCACCCCCGCTGTGTGAAGGAGAGATATCGCAGATCTTTCCTACCTGCTGCGATTAGACTCTACAATTTGAACTTAAATTTAAACTGGTGACTGGAACTATGCTTATGACGGGCAGTTCATTTATGGTCTGTTTTGTTTGGTTGTCTTATATGGGATGTGTGCAGTGCGTTATGGTGATGTTTGTTTATTTATTTGCTTGGATTTGTTGTTGCTGTTGTGACGTGAAATTTCCCCGCTGGGACTAATAAAGGATTTTTCAATTCAATTCAATTCAATTTACATACAAATGTCATGGTTAGTTCATTCAAAAACTTAGTACAATCATCAAATTTCTTGTTTGAAGCTAACTTAACTTTAATATGTGGAACCGATTTCCATAATAATTTCATGTAAACCAACATACTTTTTGTCCAGTGTAGGTATTTTTTTTACATCATTTGATTTACTGATTTACTGACAGTTTTTTTACTGGCATGTAGCAAAAAGCACTTTAATTAATGCACAATATACGTATCTGTATATATTCTTTATAAAAACTATGTTGTTCAATGTAAGTGTCTAAACGTTTTCAAACGTTAAACATACGTTTTTTTTTGTGGTGATTTTGTGGTGATGTGGTGATTTTTAATTTTAATATATTGATTTATGAAGCACTTTGTTTTGAGCTCTTTTGATTAATACCTTTTAAAAGCACATTGTGTGGATAAAAAAAAATCAAAGCATTGTTTTCTGGTAATTTTTTGGGATGACATACTATTATACGTATGTTCCTTTTGTCAATGTCCTTTTCATTTGCCTTTTGTCAGTAACTCGTGTAGCTCCTACTGTAATTTTACCTGGTGTGATTTATATAGTTTGTCTGTCGGACTGTCTGTTGTCTGTCTAAAGCATTTACTGTTTCTATGTTTATGACAGTTTCCTCTGATGTTTCTTATTTTGTGAGCCGACACGCGGGGAAATACTGCAGAAGAACAGCAATGAGATTGAGTTTATAACACTCGGGCTCAGAGTAGAAACAGCATTTAAGCATTTCTGCTTTCATTTAATTGCATTTGAGCATTTTGTTTCTATATTCAGCATTGAAGCAGCGTGCGTGTGTCCGTGCGCGCGCCCGAGAAAGGCGGTTCCCTTGACGTAGCGTTGTATTAGTCCCACCCACATCCTGACGTCAAACGGTGCGGTGACTGGGGCCGGGAGAATTGGATGTTTTCAGAAAGAATCGCTTGTGGATCCGTGACAGAAGTTTGCTGAGCTTGATGTGGTGAAACTGTGATGAAGATGCGCGTTATTAAAGAAGAAAGAGAAGACGCGGGAGAATATGAAGCGTCCGGAGTCACCGATCCAACGCCGAGGAGAAACCAGGTCGCTTTTAACTTTATAGTGTTATGTATTATGCAAAGCTAGTTTTTAAATGTTTTTAATATATAATAGACATATATTATATGCGTTATTGTTGGAACAGGTTGTAAAAATGATCGTTTGTCGAAATGGTCTGAAGTAGATTAGCATTTCACTAATAATTGTATGTGTATTATTACTTTTCCCACTGTTCTTTATTTTCCATAATTAATGAGATGGCGTGTTTTGATGATTAATGAGGTTTATTTCCATTATTGAATAGCATATATGTAATATGTTGTGTTGTACCAGTGTCTCTATGGCAACCTGAGGCATAGGACACTGAATGTTTGTTTACAGTGTCGTTTGTTAGTTACCTGTTTACTTCGGTGGAGACAAGT
This sequence comes from Paedocypris micromegethes, assembly GCA_028031935.1. Classification (NCBI taxonomy): domain Eukaryota; kingdom Metazoa; phylum Chordata; class Actinopteri; order Cypriniformes; genus Paedocypris; species Paedocypris micromegethes. The sequence continues at coordinate 13,065,726 of CM051505.1, read as the reverse complement.
TTTTTATCAGATTTTTTTTTAACTGATCTGACGGATCAGTGATTGAATATCATGTTTAATATCGCCCAAAAAAATGTACAAACTCGAAAGTTACCACAGAGCAGTCTGTGGTCCAGTAGAGAAGTGATGGTCTGTGTAGTCGCTCTTCTCAGCTTCTTCGCACCACACACACAATTCTACAAGGTCCAGCACACAAATCTCCTTCGGAAGCTTTGTTATGTTCTCCACCAGACCATTGTGGTCGTGAACGTAAAGGGAAATACAGTTTCTGGACAGACTAATAGTTGTTACCTTGAAACAGCTTTAATCTAAACCCAGTAAAACCAATCCACAGCTCGACCAAATCACCAAACCTGTGGTTCCCCCTGTCAGACCTTTACTGATCTTTCAGTGAGATCAGAATCTGAAATTAGGCCTTTTACCTATATTGCTGGAAAATATTGTCTGTTTTTAATAAATTATTTTTCAGACCTGAAGTTGGTGAATAAGGAACGAGACAACGAAAGTAGAGTAAAGTGGAGTATAAACAGCAGGAGCTTTTCAACAGTGGACTGAACAAGCCTCTTTTTTAGTTGTTTGAAGACGGACAAGAGTTTCTCAGACCAAACACGAAAGATGAACCAGTGTCTGCTTTCCCTCACAGTGGAGATTTTCCTTCAACAAACAGTTTCCCACAAACTCAATCTGAAACTTCCACTGGAGAAAAAAAAAAATCTCATCTGAAACAATCTGGCAAATCCCATTAGGATACACACTGGTGAGAAAACTTTCTCCTGTTCCATGTGTGGTAAGAGTTTTCACGTAAATACAGTCTGAAGATTCACATGACGATTCACACTGGAGAGAAACCTTTCTCCTTTCTCAGTGTGGGAAGAGTTTTAGACGTAACGAACATCTGAAGATTCACATGAGGATCACACTGGAGAGACACCTTTCTCCTGTGCTCAGTGTGGGTAAGAGTTTTTCAATAAAAGGAGATCTGAAAATTCACATGAGGATTCACACTGGTGAGAAACTTTTCTCCTGTTCTCAGTGTGGGAAGAGTTTTTTCACGTAAAGACAGTCTGAAGATTCACATGAGGATCACACTGGAGAGAAACCTGTCTCCTGTTCTCAGTGTGGGAAGAAGTTTAGACCATAGCGAATATCTGAAGATTCACATAAGGATTCACACTGGAGAGAAACCTTTCTCCTGTTTCAGTGTGGGAAGAGTTTTAGACGTAACGAACATCTGAAGATTCACATGAGGATTCACACTGGGAGAAACCTTTCTCCTGTTCTCAGTGTGGTAAGAGTAGTTTTTCAATAAAAGGAGATCTGAAAAATTCAATGAGGATTCACACTGGAGGAGAAACCTTTCTCCTGTCTCAGTGTGGGAAGAAGGTTTTTCACAAAAGGAAATCTGAAAATTCACACCAGAACCTCACACTGGTGAGAAACCTTTCTGGTGTCTTCAATGTTGAGTTTCTCAAGCTAAAAAAGGTCTGAATACTCATAATTGATTAATAAATGAGTATTAAATGATTCAATAATGTTATAATGACATTTATTCACTGATTCCTTGATTTATTTATTTTCTGAATGGGATTAACAATTTCACAGTAATAATGAGACACTAAGTCGTAATTATGAGAGACTAAATTGTATTTATGGAGTGGTCCTTTGATTGTTCGTAAAGGTACAAAACTCCTGCTGACAGAAAGAGGTACACAGTTGTACTTTTCACAGCTTTAAGGTAGCGATTTGCTCTAACAATAAATCAGTGACGACAACAAACAATGAACAAGCGAATTGCTCACAAACGCCCTACACGTGTTAATAGAACAGAATGCTTTTGTTGTTCTTGTATCGCTGGGTTACAATGAAATTGAGAATTGAACAAATGTTTTTATTAAGTTAATGAGATGTTTATTATTTTTGTGAACTAATCCTACCCTGATTTAAAAAATGAACTTAATTTACATAGTTGAACATTGACACTGACCTGTAGTTTTATATTTAAGCATGACAGCCACCCAAAACACCCTAATGATTGGTCTCACGTTGCTCGCATACGCCCCCATCCACAGGCCGGGCTTTATGAGACCGAAGCACGACACCAGTCTGGTATTGAGTAATATATTTATATTGCAGATTGAGTAATATATTTACAATGAGTGTTCAAATTGACAACCTGAAAAACAATCAGGATGTAAATAATACAGTAGTATTTGGTGGGTATTTAGACGTTAATCTAAATAAATCACACATTGTAAATTTAATTCAAGCAAACTTAGCCGTAATTAGTTCTTAAATGTAATTATAACTCCGTTTAATACAGTTTGTAAAGCATTTTTTCCATCTCTGAACCATACTTGTGAATATCATAATTCATTGTTAAAATACACATGATATAAATCCTGTTCCAAGTTAATTGAAACAGGTCTAAAGTCGCTAATCTAACAATCTCTCCCAGAAAATGTAATATTCACATAATCCAAAGGGAAGTCCTGTTGATGAAATTATGTACTATCAAATATTATTTTGAAAAACGTGATCAGTGTAATAATCCCTAATCCTTGACACTTGTTCCTTTCATTCGAACTTGCATGGTCAAAAACTATTGCTTGGTGAAAGTTTCTCCCCTTAAGAAGAAATTTAATTCAGGCACATTTGGTGAAAACGTTAAGAATTACCTTGTTCTGCTCTCTAGATCTGTCAAGGCGAGATCAGCTTTTCATCGTTACCTCCACTAACTTACGAGACTTCCTTTAAAGCAGGAGTGTCAAACATACGGCCCGCGGGCCAGAACCGGCCCCCAAGGAGGTTCCACCAGGCCCGCAGAATCATTTCAAAGTGGGAAAACAATGCACAAAAGACAAGGAATTCACTCAATTTTGAATTTAGCTGCAACTCATTTATTATCTGCAAAGGGACGCACTGTTTCCATCAGAATAGAAGGTCGTATCACTGAGCCAGGCTGAAAACAGCAGACGGTATCAACGCGTCATCTACTGCTTGTTACAACGTCGTTAATACCTTGGTCTCTATCTCTCGGCTAAACCCCATTAGCCAAAATGCTGTTATCGAAATGGATAAAAGTAGATAAAGAGTGAACGATGCATGATGCCGTGGTCAACCGAGACCCTTTCTCTTGCGAGCGGCCTACTGATGGATCTTAGCCTTTCCCGAAACTTCTCTATTGAAATAAAAGACTTCAACACAGAGTTTGTAGATTCAAAGTTTTTCTGATTTCTGAAGAATGTCGCAGATATTGCCCGAACAGTCGGACCTAAGGTTTTACTGAGTTACTTTCTGAGCCTCTGTCATCGTCTGCCTCTTATTATTCAGAAATCCACGGTTTTATTGAAGATAGATAAGACAAGTCACGAGTTACTCATTTGCATGTCACGTCATAGTTTACACCGTTCGCATCGAGTCCAGATGGCTGACCTTGGAGATACCGAATGAAATCCCCATTGATTCGCTTAGAGCTTTTGAGCTTAAAGCTACCTTTGGTCAACCTATAAACCATTCAGACGACTTGCATACTTTCACTCATGTAGAAATATAAAGAAAGGATAGTAAATGTTAATAAAACTATCAATTAAATGCATTTCAAGCTTAATAAACTCAACACATGATGAAGGCGGCTGAACTTGTGTGTCCCAAGAAGCGACAAGCTTATGCTAATATTAGCCTGACGATTAAAAAGTGTGCACATTAATGTTAGTCAGCTGCTTCACAACAAAAGAGTGTGATGACTTCTACTGTACATACAACTCCATAAATTATAATGATAAAATGAATACATTTTCAGTATGAATTGTATGTGTATGTATGCTTCATGTATGAAGTTTACAGATTTACATGACATTTGAACACGTTACACATTTAATAATATAATAATAATAATAATAAATAATAATAATGAGTATTTGTAGGGCGCTTTTCACAGTTTTAACTGTCTCAAAGCGCACATGTAAATATGTAAGGGAAAGTGTTGCTTTTTATTCAATTTGTCGTCTGGATTGTTGGTGTTAACTAAGTGGCTGCGGTTATGACAAGAAAACCAGCGAGCAAGCACATACGCAACAGTGGCCAGGTAAAAAAAACCTCTTTAACGAGGAAAAACCCTGGGGAGAACCCGGCTCACTCCTCCGGCATTCTAACACTACACAATCAGTGCGTTGGTTGTTCCGCGTCATTTTTAATGATGATTCTGGAACGATGTTTCCCTCCTCAGTGGGGAAAGAGGCGGCTCCACTTCTCCACGCCAACAGCGTCATCAGGTCCACAGAGGTCGAGGAGGCACCACCGATGATCCCGAAGCTCCTAGGAGATTCCGGTTGTACGACGGCGCTCAGGAGAGGAGGGGAGAAAAAATAAAAAATAAAAAAAAAAATACAAGGCAATTAGAATACTTCAAGTACTATAGATTTTGACAATTTTCTGAAGGTGCAGGTGTAATTCGGTTCCGAGCACTAACTAGGCAGCCTTTCTATACGATATATATTTTTTTTTCTGTAAGTTATTTTACAGGTCAATATATGCTTCGTGAAGAGACGCGTCTTCAGTCTAGACTTAAATTGACTCACTGATTCTGAGTCTCGAATTGGACTAGGCAGAGCATTCCAAGCTTGGGTGCTAAGTATGAAAAGGATCTTCCTCCCTGGTAGATTTTAGAGATTCGCGGTATTATAAGCTGGCCGGAGTTTTGAGAGCGCAGCAGTCGTGTAGGCTCGTAGTAAGTGATGAGCTCACTGAGATATAGAGGAGCTAAACCGTTTAGTGCTTTGTAAGTGATTAAGAGAATTTTAAACTGGATGCGATATTTAACAGGTAACCAGTGTAGCGACATTAACACTGGACTAATATGGCTAAATTTTTTGTTCTGGTTAGTAATCTAGCAGCTGCATTCTGAACCAACTGAAGTTTATCTATTAGTTTAGCAGGAGAACCTCCCAGAAGACCATTACAGTAATCAAACCGTGATGTCATAAACGCATGTATCAGTTTTTCCCATCCGGTCGGGAGAGCATGTGACGCAGCTTTGAGATATTCCTAAGGTGAAAAAAGGCAGTTTTACAGACGTTGTGCACGTGACTTTCAAAAGAGTGTTTGCTATCTAAATGACACCTAAGCTTTTCACTTTAGGTGAGGATGAGATTTCAAGCCCGTTAAGATTCATACTGTATTCGGGTGCATCAGACTTTAAGTTTGAGTCAACAAGTAATAATTCGGTTTTGTCTGAGTTCAGCAGAGAAAATTACTTGTCATCCAATCACTAATGTCGCTGAAGCAATCTAATATATTTGCAAATTTTGAGATTTCATTAGGCCGTGCCGAGATATAAATTTGTGTATATCTGCGTAACAGTGGAAGCTATGACCATGCTTTCTGATTATGTCCCCTAGTGGAAGCATATAAAGTGCAAATAGGATTGGGCCGAGCACGGAGCCTTGTGGAACTCCATATTTAACACTAAATCTGGGTGATGAGACTCCATTTACATGGACGAAATGAGAGCGATCAGACAGATAGGACCTAAACCATTCTAAGCTGTCCAGAATACCAACGTAATGATCAAGTCTATGTATTAAAATATCATGGTCAACAGTGTCGAAAGCAGCACTAAGATCTAACAGAACTAAGAGTGAGACGTTCCCTTTATCTGACGCCATTAGAAGATGTTGGTGACTCGGATTAGTGCCGTTTCTGTGCTGTGGTGCGATCTAAAGCCGATTGAAAATTTTCAAATCTATCGTTCTGTTCCAGAAATTTACAGAGTTGTCCGAAATAACTTTTTCAAGAATTTTAGAATAAATGGAAGGTTTGAAATTGGTCTATAATTAGCAATCACGTCGGCATCAAGATGTGGCTTCTTAATAAGCGGTTTTATGACGGCCTGTTTGAACGCTTGTGGACGTGACCTAAAACTAGTGACGAATTTATAATATTCAAGATTGGTTCGTAACTAATGGTAGGACTTTTTAAGTAAAAAAGTTGGTATAGGGTCAAGTAAGCAGGAGGTCGTCTCGGTCTTAGCTATAATCTCAGTGAGCTCATCAGGGCTGACCTGTTTGAAAGTGCTAAGCTTGACAGCGGGGGGGTTTATTTCCGGTATAACCAGTTGTGGGCTAGTATTTGTGGATACAATTTTCATTCTGATATTAGTAATTTTGTCATTAAAGAAGTTGATAAAGTCGATACTAGTGAGCTGTGGGGGGATTGCGGAGTCTACTGTGCCCTTTTTCTTTGTTAATTGAGCTACAGTTTTAAACAGATCACGAGAATTATTTTGATTTGCAGAGAAGAGTATTTAAAATCACTCTTCAAGACCCCCACTCTCGGTGGGTTTCCGGTGGCTCGACGGCCCAAACATATCTACAAATCATTTTGAATGTGCCCGAAAACGAATACATATTGAAATGAAATGAACGTTTAAACATTAAAATGAATATTAACATAATTATATATTTAGCCCAATAGTGCAGTTTATAAGAACGCAGGCTGCATATGCAAGTCTGAACAAGATGAAGCATTTCTAACCTCAAAAACCATTTGAAACGGTTAATTATTGCTAAGTAGCTAAGTAACATTTGTCACAAAAGTACCCAAGGTGTCACAAACCCCAGGTTAAAGCCGAACGGTACTTTTATGTTAAAGTTATGTGGACTATTATTTTGAAGTTTTGCCTCTGTTGTTATAATGTTTTCCCCGCTTCATGTCTGTGTTCCAGCTGTTTTGTGTTAGTCATTAGTTTGGGTATTTAAGTTCTAGTGTTTCGTATAGTCTTTTCGTATAGTATTTGTCTGTCAGTTTGTATAGCCTTGTTTATGTTTATGCGCTTGGATCTTCTCGTGTACTGACCTTGCCCTCTTCTGACCACGTCTCTGGATTAAACCTCTTATTGAACATTTATCCTTGTGTTAACTAACTTAATGTTAAATAACTCATTCAATAAAGTGACAATTGCAGTTGCATAGAAAACCCATGTCTGCATGTTGCTCTAACATAAATCCCGTCAGCTTATGAAAACACACATAACTCCATTAATGAAGGATCAAACCGTCCCAGTGAATATTGAAAAATTCAGTGTCAGTTTGTGTCTGTGTGAGGCTGTCATTTTGTCGTCTGCATCTGTTCTAGATACTGTTTGTCTGGTGCAGGAAAACTTTGCCTGATTCGTCTCGTTAATTTTTTGGACATTCATCTACATTTTTGTACCTGAATATAAAGGTACACGGAACTGGTCCCAAAGATCAGGCCCACAGAATAATTTGAAAGTGGAAATACATGCATAAAAGACATGGAATTAATATTTTTAGCTTCGATTCATGGATTATTGGTTAAGCGGTGCAGTGTTTCCATCAGAGTAGAACAGCAGACGCTATCAATGCATCATCTACTGCTTGTTACAATGTTGTTACTAATAATTTAAACTTTTCTACTAAGGAGAGTGGTATTAAAGTGTGAAGAAAGTAAACACTTTCTGTAAATCTGTAAACTTCATACATGAAACATATATACACATACAATTCATACTGAAAATGTATGCAGTTGTATGTACAGTAGAATTTCATCACACTTTTGTCGTGAAGCTGCTGAATAACATTAAAGAGCAATTTTTTTTTTCATCTCATGCGAATCATCTCACGTGATTTTTATGAAGACGTCACCTTTTCTATTTTGTCATCGTTAGTTTGATTGGTCTTTGTAACTGTCTGTGTGGAGGGCGGGTCTTCAACATATGTCTACAACATAATGATAATGCCCATGTAACGAAAATGATGAGCTAATGAGCTAATAAATTGAAACGTTCTATATTATTACATTATCTGTTGTATAAAACTTTTTAATGACAACTGCCAACTAATATTGCTCACTAATAGATAGATATTACATTTGTTTGTTATTATTATATATGTTGTCGAAGCTAGATTTTATAACAGAAGAGCTTATATTTAGAACACTATTTCATGACTCTATGACTATTATTTGTGTATAGATTTATGTTTTTACAGATTACATTTTTTTATTACAGAAGTTTTGCACCATTGAAGCATATAACCTCTGAGAAGCCTGTCTGAATTTGTCTCGAGGCCGTGCCGTTATCCTCTTTTTTTGGAATTCAAAATATGGTCACCCTACGCTACACCCTTAGATTAGAAGTGTTGTCATACAAAGTGAGAAATGTAGATAATAAGTGTAGCTTTTTCAAAGAAAAATTGACCTCTGTCCTATTTATTTACTGAAATGCACGGGGGAAAAATTGCTCTTTAATGTTATTCAGCAGCTTCATGACAAAAGTGTGATGAAATTCTACTGTACATACAACTGCATACATTTTCAGTATGAATTGTATGTGTATATATGTTTCATGTATGAAGTTTACAGATTTACAGAAAGTGTTTACTTTCTTCACATTTTAGTACCACTCTCCTTAGTTTACAACTGCAATGTGTACGCAGGGATTACATTTAGATTTGGTATGAGTATGTGTAGGTGGTTTAAAAGTGCCTTTCTTTAAAAGTCTGATTTAATCTTAAAAGTGACTTACAGTACTATATTTTTCAGCACTAATTAAGGTGTTGCACATTTGCCTATATAAGGCAAGGAAATAAAGTATGAGGCAATTCAAGAAATTAATTAGAAGGATAGTTCATTAAATTTCAATATTGTTCTAATGTTCTTGTGCTTCTTAAAGGAAAGACATAATATTTTGGTTATTTATAGCAGAGCATGGCATAATTTTAATGGTCCGGCCCGTTTGACATCTCCCATTGACTTTCATTTAATTTTTTCAAGTTAGGTGTGCCAGATTAAAAAGTTTAACGGGCCACATGGAAAAAACATTCTTTATGAACATATTTTAAAAAGTGGGACTATATACACAAAATGTACGTAAAACTGGTTATATGAGCCACGTATATGAACCGGTTCATGCACCGGTTCATATATTTTTGAATTATCCCAAAATGGGTATTTTTTTAGAACCCAAAGTGGCCAAACCCAAAAAAAGGTAAAACTGATAACAAACATAAAACAGCAGATAGTAAAAGAAAATTAAAAAAACAGAAACGACAGAAAAAAAAAGTCACAACTCAATTTGGTTGTCACAACTCAATTTGCTTTAACAAACAGGGCTTGAAGTGATTTGAAAGCAGGTAAGGTAAGAGTACAAAAGCAGATCGTTCTATAGTTTTGGAGCTCAAACAATAAGGAAACAATTAATATAATGCCAAATTGAGTTCTGTGTTTTTTCTTTGAGTCCACGATATTTTCTGTTTCTCATGCGGCCCATATGGTGATGAGCTTTAAGCCATGATTGAAAGGACAAGGTCTCGGATGCAAGTAGCAAGGTGCACCCTAAAAGATATGAAGGTTGAGCAGCACAGATACTCGGGAGGAACTCGGAATGGAGGGGCTTTAGGGGGATGGTTAGGGTTCCAATTCCCGGAAGCAGGAAAGGTGAGAAAGAAAGAGACAGTTAGTGTCTGTGTCTGAAATAGAGGGGGAGCAGAGAGAGAAAGAAAGATGGAGAGAGGAAGAGAGGGTAAGAGACAAACTAATAGTGAAGAACAGAGGAAGGAATAGGGAAGGTGCAGTCTGAGGTGCAAAAAAAGGAAGCTGGGGTGAAAGAGAAAAAGAGATGGACAAAAGGACAAAGAGCAGGAGAGATGGGAAGACAGTGAAAGTGCAAAAGAAACAGGAATGGGAGGCTGGCAGAGACGAGTGGGGGAGTGAGAGAGAGATTAACCAGACAACCTTAATACGTGTCGATGAATTGAATTGAATTGAATTCACAACAACAGACACAAAACAGTATAATACAGGCGCAGATCACAAAAAAATAAGAGGATTATACTGGAACGCTGGATTGATTACAGAACGTCTTATCAGCCGTACACAAGCCAAACACACACAAATCACCTGTGGAGAGGCTTTACACACGCCAAGTGTTCTTCTGCTGTCTGTCCACCAGGGGGCGCACCAACGCGATACTGTACTTCTCTGTTACAGTAGAGAGCGCAGCAGACTGGGCAGTAAATGTCAAAGTAATAGAGTCTTTCACAGTGTGATATTCAATTTACTCTCAGCGGTAATTACAGAGGATTATCTGCAGAAATATTATTTATGAACACTATAAGGATTTCCACGCAGGCTCCTATCAGATGAAAATGCTAATTAGAGTAACTTGTATCAAAGGCCTCCAGGAAATCACAAACATCTGCAAAGAAAACGTGCCATTTAAGCTGTGAAAAAAAACCTCGCACGCAACTGTGGTGCAACACGCATCTCGCTAGCACGCTCAAACTTGAAAAATGCTTGAGAAGTATGCAGATGCGAGATACACTTTGGGGGGGGGGGGGCAGGTGGGAAACAAGCATCACGCTGAGATTTTCCCAATTCACTGGACCGCTGTCAACCGCTATATTACATTTCTTGCAGTGTGGAGGTGGATTTGCACAAGAACAAATTTGCATTTGTGTGTATGAGGAGGGTTTCAAAAAGCTGATTATTGAGCATCTTTTCCATCATCAGTGTGGGATTCTCCAGGCATTAAACGTAAGTCGTGTGCTGCACAGCTGCACGTGTCACGGGGGCTGGAGGTCAGTTCAAGCCTTCAGCTGCAGATCCCATAAAATGGGCCCAAAGCACCAGACATTAATCTGTATGTGATGGATTATTTCCCAGCAGGCTCTGGTCAGATTTAGTGGCGGGCAGCAGTGAATTCCACCAATCCAGATGGGGAAAATCCTTTACGTTACAAATTCAGGGCATAATGTTCGGAAGGGTCATTAAATAATAATCCAAATTAGAAAAAAAGCTACAATTCAATAATACAGTGTGCAGTTCACAATTTATTTACCGAATAAATCTGGACAAAACACCAAAAATGTATTACATTACAATCAGAGCATCTGAGGCAGCTATCCCACCATGCACTCCCCCCTCCCCTTGAAAACACAAGTCATAATAATAATAATAATAATAATAATAATAATAAAAATCCTTCAACATTAGCACCAACGCAAGTAGGCGGTTCCTTCTACAAAACCAGGGAAAAGCACACAACCAAAGGAAGAAACTGTATTTGGACTCTGCGTAAATTTGAAAAATATGACCTTTCTTAAAAGGGAAGAAAAAAAAACAAAGGTGTCCCCTCTCGCTAGGCAGGCTAAAGCATTCAAAGGGCACATGCCACTGACTAGATATAAATCACGATTTCAAGTAACATTGATATACGACGAAACATGTCTACATGTACCCATTCAGAACATGATCATTTCACAGACCGATGCAGGCAGTACGGTTAACATGAGGTACTCGAGACGGTGTAGTCGTTCAAATAGCTAATATTCATGGAGTCGAACGAAAAAAAAACTAAAACAAAAAAAAAACGCCGTCAGCGCGAGTGAATGAGCGCGATTGGCACTGAAGCAACTTGGGACGAGAAGTCGCCATCGTCAAACTCATCCTGCGTCTTTGCCTACGATAACCGCGGCAATTTGTGAAAAAGCTGCATGTTGCTTTTTAAATATAGTAGTTGTTGCATCATAAATAAAAAAAAACGAAATTCGCTCCGGCAAACGGAAAACTGAAGTTAAATAGGTGGCGCTAATCCAGGAAGCAGTTCTCGGGAGCGCGGCGAGTCAAGTGCTAGATGTTTTTCTCTTTGAAGGCTCACGAAGAAAACGTTTCAGTTGAGGTTAGAGCGAAAAAAAGCAGCAGCAATACGGTAGAAGGAACATCTTAATGCGACACAAACTCTAAATGATTAGGAAATGGCGCCTTAGAGAACCGAGAGTCTGAGATGAGAGGCTAACCGTTTAGCTAGCGTCGCCTAGCGTAGCATGGCTGCTACTCTAACCGCTACATCAGGCAAATGAAAGTGAGGAGGCAACAAATCAGTACTTGGACAACTGTGTGGTGACACCAGGAGTGGTTTCGCCTGATATTTGTCGTGTTCCTTGGCGTGCGATGCATGTTCGTAGCTTACTCTGGCTTGTGCGCCTCACCAGCACCATGTGAAATGAGACCGAGACGTAAAAAAACGAAACAGAACATGTCTTGCTACATCACTCGACGCCATCAGCACGTGGCTTTGTCCAGGCGTCCTAGCTTAAGGTGTCCCACACGCTTGCTAGAATCTACCATGTCTCTTCATGGAATGAGAAGTAACAACAGACGCCATTATAATGTGTAGATAGATATATAGAGATATTTTAGTTTTAGAATCTAGAAGATGACTTTGTGCTCAGCTGAAGAACTGCTCCAGCTCTTCCTCCATGTTGGCCTCGGGTACCATTTGGTCCATCTCGCGGTCTCCCCTCCCTTGCGTGCCGGTGGCCATCAGGCCGGTGGAAGCTGAAAACCAAGGATGGTCGAGATTTCTCGCGAGGTGAGGCGCTCGGCCGGTTCCCGCCGCAGGATGCTACGGATGAGACAGCGAGCTTTGGGCGTGAGCGTCTCTGGGATGCTGAACTGGCCGCGGCGGATCTTGCTGAACAGCGAGCTCGGCTCCACGTCGTGGAACGGGTAGCGGCCAACCAGGATGGTGTAGAGCATCACACCCAAGCTCCAGACGTCCGCCGCTTTTCCGGAATAGCTGCCATTTGCGTTGAGGATTTCGGGGCTGACGTAGGCCGGACAGCCGTGTTTGTCTGAGAGCGTGTCGTCTCCACCTTCCAGCAGGTAGGTGTCCTCCAAACTCTCCAGTTTTATGATGCTCCTGGGAAGAAAAACCGTGAAATTACGTTAGCTTGAATGCCATGTGGGATCTGACCTTGTCTTCTGACCTTCAATGGGGTATGAAGGACAATAGAAAGACAACAAATGCTGCTTTTGTTGGATTCTGTTTTGGCCACTGGGATGGATCATTTCTAATCTCCTGACCTTTGAGAGAAAATTATACGGGCCAAAAACAATTTTATCAATTCACGAGATTCCTTTCAAATCGCCTTTTCCTTTGTTATAGCTAAAGCCTGGCACGACAGAACAACATAAATACTCTTCATATTAAATAGCAAATCCCCCTATAAAGCTGCAATATAAATATAGCCCGTGGACCTTCCCGTAAGCATGAACGCAATCCCAACTCAACCCCACAATTATCAAAAGCTAGAACAGTGACGTGCCTGAAAGATGATTCCCAAAACATATCTGACTGGTTCTTAATAATAACTTGACTAGTTTTTTTTTTAATCATTATCTGACTGTTTTGTTTGTAGAATTACATTGTCAATTGTTACAATAACATTGTCATTAATAATTAGATATTGTCACATTAGTGGCAATATACATTGACATTTTTTCCCCATTTAATTAATTTATTCATTTTTTTAATGACTGTTTTATTGTCATGTTATTAAGTGACTGTCTGTCTGCTGTATGTCTACCTATTATTATAAGGCAAACATTTGTAAAGGCCCTCAAACTCAAATAATTAATTCTGAATTTTAATAAAAATAGAATAACAATGAAAATTCTGAAAGTAAATTAAAAAAAGGTTTTTATTTGTCCTGGGACATTAAAACACTACTTGTGACTTTCTGTCTTTTGTTTTTAAATGTTTTTTTTTTCCAAACAGAACTTTCCATTACATGCTATGGACATCATGTGTCAGCGCTTTTTTTTATGAAATGACATGATCGAAGTGTATGAATTTCAATATTAAAGCTAGTTTTAGCTTTAATGCACATTAAATTTTGCAGTTTCACAGTTTGACTTTACTGTGAAAGTTTTTCTTCTTCCAAAGTCTCGAGTGGGCGAGGATGATATTAACAGAGCATTTTTAAATTCTGGAGCTTTCCATACATTGCAGAAATTCATTTATCACAGACTTTGGAACACAACAATCGTGATAAATCGGAATAAACCCATTATAAAGGCAGAGTGCGTTACCACGACTGCAGCGACTCTCACTTAATATCTATTCCGTTTATAGCAGCTCCGAGAGAATTCTCAGTAGAATTGCCTAAACAAAGCAAAGGAAAACATGGTGAAGGTCTATGCAGACTGCCTCGTGACTCAGATAGTGAATCAGAAACTATCAGAATGAAACCGTACGCCTACTCCGTCTCAGCTAAACCTTCAGCTCTCAAAATAGTCCTGTTGCGTTTCACCACCAGCGAAGAGATCGCTTGCAGGTCGTGTAAATTACCAGCAGGTCAGACAACCACGGTGGTCCACGGCTGACCCCACACGACCAGATACCCAGCATCCAAATAATCCCCTAATGGCACGCATCTTAAACACAGTAATGTATTAAAGCACTGCCCTGGAAGCGCTGGAGTGCCACAGTAGAACGTTACGATTGTCCTTCATGACATAACCAGGTCAGGAAACCAATACGCTCTGTCTGTCTCACTTTCCGCTCTGGTTCCAATCTTGGAGAGGCTTTGGTGTTTGATTTCCAGCCCGTCTCCATCAATGGCCACAGCGAGTCGAGCCGAGGACGGTGGAGGCATCAGAGCACAGGCCGGGAGCGCCAAGGTCACATTTTAAGGGCCGGACACTGTCTCCATTTCCACTGAGGAAGCCAGAGGGATTCGAGATGAGCTGACTCAATGGTTAGAGAGGACAAATGACCGTTTTCTAAATGGGGCGACCACCCCAGAGGCAAGAATGACGCGTCGTTTTCTGACGATCAAGGGGAATTTGGGAATTAATATTATGCTCCATGTTATAAATCTAAGTGAAAACTCAACATTCCGTTCATGGTAGAAAGAGACTACTGTATATATGAACATGGACTCGTGTGTGTGTGTGTGTGTGTACAATAGATAGAAAGATGGATGGATGGATGGATGGATGATAGATGGACAGATAGACAAGACAAGTCAGACAGATATAGATAGACAGACAGAGAGACAGATAGACAGGCAGACAGACAGAGATACAGAATAATCTAAGAGTCACACCCTTAGATTTTACGTAAAAAGGATAGTGAAAATTCTTATGCTAATAAGACAATTTAATGAGTATTACTTTATACATGCATGCATGCATACACACACACACACACACACACACACACACACACACACACCTTTTGCACATATCACATATATAGACATACCCACATATATACGCACACAAACACTTGAGCTATCTACCTGTCCTCGTTCTTGAAGACAAACTTCCTCAGCTTGAGGTCCCTGAGGACCAGGCCGTTGTCATGGCAGTGCGCCACAGCTGATGCTATCTGATGGAAAAGTCTGGCAGCCTCTTCCTCCCGCAGCTTCTTGCATGTGCGAACGAACGAGTGCATGTCGCCATGGCCCCTCTCAAAAAACACGTAGGCCCTCGTATCCCCCAGAAGAATCTCCACGATCTGATTAATGTTCTCATGGGTGCCCAGCACAAAATAAGCAGCCAACGACTCCTGATATCGACTGATAGCAAACACCTGAAACGCAGAAGAAAAGAACATTCAGTATTCATTCCAGTCATTGATTCCTCAAGGCCTGGGAAGCTCGGTTAGGTGTGCAGCTTCTGGGAGACACGTACCATTCCATAAATAAAGCATGAAAATCCACGCCCCCTGAGTCAAACACCACTCCTGCATTTCTAGTTCCCACAACATACTCTGAATTGTGGATGTTGCTTGGTAACAGACACTTAAAACACAGGGACAGGCTAAATATAACATGACAGTGGTGGCCATTCTCTCATCAGGAGATAAGAGGTTTTCACTAATGGCTCCCTGCCCATGTCAGCCCATTCAGACTGTCTAAGGTTTCAAAGTCATGTGGTCCCGCTTGCATAAAGACCTGCATTCATGGATGCACATACTGGAACCCTTGAAAGGTATTCCCTGATGCGGCTTCTGCACCTCTAGAACTTGTTGCTCCAATCAATGGTCAGCGAATCGCAAAAAGATTCCAGCATTCGGATTTTGTCTATGGTGTGTGTATTTATAGATACATATTTAGATGGATAGATTGATATGTAAATAGATAGCTTTATCCGAAAACTAAAAATGAATCATTAAAAAATGAATTGATTAAGATAGATAGATATAAATTATATATTTTGCTATAAACGGTTTGATATAGATTAAGTTTACACACAGCATATTTTTGAGTTATAATGAACATAAAATATAACATCTCTAACTTGTAACTCTATACTGTATATTTACACACAACCACACACACACACACACACACACACACACCCAACACCCAAACCAGCACATTTGTGTGTGTATAAATAGATTTTCAGTTTATATGTAGACACAAAATGCTTACGTAAGGCTTTTCTATATTCTACTCTATATAGCTTTTCTATTTTCGAGTTCTGAGTCCCATACCTTGCAGACCAGCTCTTCTCCACTGTGCAGGTGGGTGGCTCTAAAAACGTGATCCCCCTCAATGGGCTCCAACAAAAGGTAATTTCCAATGCACGATATGCAGTGAGAGGAGTCGGGGGTCTCGGGGGACTGGGAGATCCTAAATTGGGACTAAAACTCTGGCTGGATTCTGTAGTCCTCAAGCAAGAAAGCTCCTCGAAGTCGTGTGCTTTGTGCCTCGATCTCCCATAACGCGAAATGTTAATGGGACTGGATCTCTGTATGTTCATGAGTATTGGAGGAGGTTCTTCCAGACCAGGAGGGTTCAGATGGTCGAGAGGTTCCAGTGGAGCGGAAGTGAACAACTGACAGATGCTGACACTACTCAACACCGCGCATAAAAGGCAGACGAGATTCCCCTCGACATCAATGCTCGGAATTATAAAGCATTGACGCAATGACAATCGCCGGTGTGTGCGCGCGGGAACAAAATGTTACGACGAAAACAGAACGGCTTCGCTATAGCGGCCAGAAATAAACGCATCGCATGATCCGCGTAATTGAACGTATAGCTTGTGACGTCACACTCGGCGCAGAGCAGACCGGCGTACGTTTTTTTTTTTGCAATTATTCAAAGACGAAAAGTGGCAGCTGATGTTGTTAATCCTACGCGTGTCCAGCCAAGCGCGAGACTCCAACACGAATCACGTCCACGGATCAACCAAATATGGCCAGGGAAGGAAAAAACAAAAATCCTCCAGGTCGCGAACCGCCTTTTGTTACGCTTGGAAAGTCGACGTCCTCCTCGCGAGCAGCCCAACTCCGGGTTTCCACAAAGGCAAAGCAGCGGCCGACTTTCTCCCCGGGCCTGTGTCTTGTTTTAATCAACAAGACATCTTCCTCTTACATACGTCTTACTTACATTGAAAGCGCGCGAGAGGTCAGCGACACGCACGAGCCTCCGCTCCCGGGACTGACTGACGGACTGACTGGAGCTGTCCACGCGCACAGGACCAGCCCCCCTGACGTCACTTAAAGCCGCGCTCTGATTGGTCCGCCGCTGACGCTGACACATCAGCCAGAGCGAGCCATCCATGCAGTCATGTGAGATAATTGTTGTCCTTGGGATTTAATTGAAACACCCAGGACTGTTTGCTTTGTGGGGTCAATTTTAGGCGCGAAAAGGATGCGATTTAGTTCAATATTTCAAAAGGCCACTGTTACTGTCCCTCTCTTAAAGGCTCTCCTTTCCGTGCCAACGTGCGGATACAGAATAACCAAAAGTCACTCGGAAATTATGACGTGGAGGGAAAAAAAGGCTCCACCTTATTATTTTGTGTGCGTGTATTAGTGTGTCAGTTGTGTAAAGTACTTGAGTAAATGTACTTTGTTACATAAGTATTTTGTTGGCTACTTGTCGCAACTTTTTATGTTCTACTACTTGACTACATTTGTGATCGAGTATCTGTACTCTTTACTCCACTACATTTAAATGGACACGCACGAGGCATTATCGCCATCTGCAGGATGACACCGAAGACACCGGATGGTATTTATGAGCTAAATTACGTGAACATTTATTTGCACATTTGAGTTTGACTGAGTCTGACTTTTTTTTTTTGTTTTTTATTTCTATTTCAATCTAGTTTTTCTATTGATATATTTTGGTCTGCTATTTTGATGTTAAATTTAATTTCTATACTAGGAATTAAAACGTCATAAATAAAGAGACTCTTGTTTTTTCACATTTCTTTGTGCTTTGTGCCCAAATTCAGTACAAGTAAAATACTTTTCTTTTACAGTTCTTTTAGAAAATTGTAATTGGATTTTTAAAATTGGATACTTCACAACTTTTACTAAAGTCTTTGTGGAATTGGAATACTTATGGTATTCATACATTTTCCATATTCATATGGTTTTCAGGAACTCTTTGTGCAAATTGGCAAATAAACCAGCACATTTGAGCAGAACTTCTTTGTCAAGATTCACAACATTATTAACACATTTTTTTCATCAATATTTTCAATAATTAAACTTATAATAAAGCAATAATTTTACATCTTGGTCATCTTATTTAAACATCTGGTGAAGTAATAAGATGTTCTGTAACCCTGTCCCAGTTCTGTTTCGTCTTTTTGTTAACCTCACTACCATGATTTGCATGTGTTGGTGTTTAAATTCTTGTATTGTGGTCCTTAAAAAGCAAAGGCGTTCATAAACAGCACGCTGGATGAATTGTAATGTGGTGCCACCCCACCGCCGTGTATTTCATGTCACAGTGAATGGTGGGTAGCCTTTATTGAGGCATTATTGAGCCCTACAGTCGAAATGTTCTACTAACCATCCAACAAAATGATTTATTTATCTCAACCCTTTTGACATTTTTCATTGGAATGCGAAGACAAACATTGTATAGAATGTGCAGAATCAGTAACGAGAAACTTTTCTTCAGCCCTAAAGCTCTAAAACCAGCTCGAAAACATTCAAAGCCGTTGGTATGTTATATGTACATTGAAGTGTGAAATGCAGATGATTTATTGCGACTTAAATGTCTTAGCAATTTAACAAGCAGAAAAATGTACATTTGTATTTTTTGTTTAGCCAAGGTGATGCTAGTCTGACACATTTGTTTTGATTTGATTTTTATCAACTCATACTGACGTTTTTTAAATAGTGTGAAAGTTGCGTATATACAATACAACCATATAATGCAAAGTTCTTTAAAGAAACGTCTGCTGTTTATTGTGTTTATTTATTTAGGATGTTTTTCACATTTTCTCATCTGTGTTGCAGTGTAACGGCTTTGCTATAGTACTGTAAAGCAGTCACGCTTCTGTTTTTCTCATCCACTGGTGATTTCCTATTTGCATTCCTGCACTCCTGAACCGAGCAGCGGAAGTAAGGAGGTGAAGGTGAGTGAACAGTTTGAGCAATTCTCCACTGTGGAATGTAGGGCGTCTTGTGGAATGCACACAGCTGGATGAGAGACACAGACAGAACTGTCCATTCCAAACAGATTCCACCCCGACATAACACTGCAAACGGGGGAGCGGGTGGCTTTTATTCTGTGGTTCATGACCTTTGTTTTGCCTACGCTTCAGTCTTCAGTAAGCGAAACAAAACACTGCCTTACAAAGACCCAACCGCTGAAAAAAATTGTTCTTTTTGGCTAGCTGAAGCACTAAAGAAAACTGAAACCGGTTTGATTTTGTGCTAAAGAATGAGCTACTGCTAAAAGTTACACATTCTGATTCAAAACGAGGCTGCACAGAAACATTCTACACTATTTGTCTCATACATTGCGGAAAAAATGGGATTCTCTTCACCAAATGGCCCTCATATTCATCGTAGGGTCATTGTGCCAACTAAACTGTGTTAAAATGGAAAACTTCAAAGCGGAGAGTTGCCTGGAAGTGGAAGATGATCTCTCCGGGATATTTCCAAAGGTCATTGAGGAAGCAAAATATCTTAATTAACCCCCTACAGCAATTGAACTCATTGACATTGCAGCTTCTGAAGAGAAAAATTAAGCAATTCTGCTGATGGGAAATATTCCTTTCTGTGTTTTTGAAGCCTAGAGGAAGCCGGACTGTATCTGCCTTCCAACACAAGCACATTATTTTACACATTAGCACAGGTTTATGATCTTTTTCAATCTATGATATGATCATATCTGACATATTGACTTTAATCAGCATTTCCGAATGACCTCTACACTGTTTGGTCTGACTTCTCTCTCTCTCTCTCTCTCTCTCTCTTCTCTCTCTCTCTCTCTCTCTCTCTCTCTCTCTCTCTCTCTTTTTCTCTTTCTCTCTTTCTATCTATCTATATCCATCCATCCATCCATCTATCCACCCCTGAACTTGTCTGTCTCTCTCTCTCTCTGCCTGTCTGTCTGTCTATCTATCTATTCATCTGTCTATTTTTTTCTGCATAAAAAAATCAATATATGCATGAAACAATGTAAATATATCTTTTGAGAGTTATCTTATTTTACAATGATTTTAAAGTTTTCTGGAAAACATTATCTTTAGAACCTGAGAAAACACAACTAACCGAAAGCTCCAGGCATCACATACCCCAACAGCACAACTAAAAAATATTTGTCATATTAAATTATATATGTAGTTATTAATGAATAAAGCCGACCAAGTGGCACAAGGTTAGTTTGTCGCCGTTTGAAATCCCCAAAGAGTGAAAATATGAGCTGAAAGGACATAAATAAATGACAGCCAGGGAATCTTTAATACATTATGTAGAATCTTGCTGAAAGCATGAGAAGAAGCATTAAAAACGCAGGCTGGAAGGAAGGTCTTGTTCTAGACCTGTGATCTTTCAAAGCGCATAACAAGTCCAGAAGGCAACAGTAGATGAAAACCCAATCAAAAGATTCTAAGAAAGAGGTCAAAGTCTGAAACTCGTGTCCGAGGCGTCAAGCACAGAACGTCTAAATGGAAGCTGATGTGTTGGGTTCAGTGTTTTGTAGAGGTTTAGTAACTGCCTGCCAGATACTATGGCAACACGTTTCAACCCTCCTGAGAATTTAGAAAGCACGTCTGTAAACACTCGTGTGAAAATAAACACTCAATCCAAAAGACACATTAGAGAGTGTGGTGTGACTAAACTACGGCACTCGGTTCGAGCAAATGCAATGTGTTTGAGAAATTATTTACATACGTATAACCATAATCAAAATGATATATAAATCAAGCAATGCCATTACCGTAATGGGAAAAAGCCAGTTTCATAAACACAAATGAAATGCATGAATCAATCTGTGACCTGATACTATCCGACAGACGGGAGGAGAAACACCAACATTCCTCCGACTGTCGTGGTATTACAGAATCAGAGCATATTCCGCTGACATTTTGTATGGCACTGTTTATAACAACACTTCTACCGAAATATGAATCAAGTTAATGACAAAGAACACACTGTATTTTTCACTGAAACACTTGATTACTGTGTATAATGCAGTGGTGTAAAGTACTGTACAAGAATAATTGGACTTTTGTTACTTTACTTGAGTATTTTTGGCTACTTTATACTTCAAATATATGTATACTTTTATTATAACCTTTTAACTTTAAATACTTATAACTTTTACTCTCTACATGACTACATTTGTATAATGAGTATTTTGGTAGGCACTTTTCACAGTTTTAACTGTCTCAAAGCGCACGTGTAAATATGTAAGGGAAGTGTTGCTTTTTATTCAATTTATCCTCTGGATTGTTGGTGTTAAGTAAGTGGCTGCGGTTATGACAACAAAGACAAAAACCAGTGAGCAAGCACATACGCGACAGTGGCCAGGTAAAAAAAACCTCTTAACGAGGAAAAAAAACCTGGGGAAAGTGATTTGTGATTGGGTATCTGTATTCTTTACTCCAATAGACACTTACTGTTACTTGTTACATTGTGCGCGACAATTCGGCCGCTTTTTCTACCGCGGTTAATTTCTTAAGCAGACGAGACAATACCGCCATCTGCAGGGTGCTATTTATCAGCTAATCACATAAACATGAACTAGCGGCCTCACTTTTTTTGCACATTTTAGCAAGACAGAGTGACTTTTTTCTTTTTTGTTGTGCCGTTTCTAATTAAATTAAGTTTTTGTTTTTAACATTATTCGTGTTTTTGAGCCTTAATTTAGTACGAGTAAAATTCCCAAGTTGGATACTTTACGACTTACTCAAGTCCTAATGGTGTGATAAATGATAAAAGATAGAAAAAAAACTTTGAGAGGGATACACTCTAAATTGTCAACCTTTTGGACATGTCATAGTGTATATTCATAAATCTAAAAAGAAAGAACAGATGGATAATGAAAAGAGAGTTAGCGGGACAAAGGCCGTTTAAAATCCATCCTAATTTCTTGTA
>CM051505.1:12828759-13037351 GCA_028031935.1 Paedocypris micromegethes | reverse complement strand
GGGGGGGCAGGTGGGAAACAAGCATCACGCTGAGATTTTCCCAATTCACTGGACCGCTGTCAACCGCTATATTACATTTCTTGCAGTGTGGAGGTGGATTTGCACAAGAACAAATTTGCATTTGTGTGTATGAGGAGGGTTTCAAAAAGCTGATTATTGAGCATCTTTTCCATCATCAGTGTGGGATTCTCCAGGCATTAAACGTAAGTCGTGTGCTGCACAGCTGCACGTGTCACGGGGGCTGGAGGTCAGTTCAAGCCTTCAGCTGCAGATCCCATAAAATGGGCCCAAAGCACCAGACATTAATCTGTATGTGATGGATTATTTCCCAGCAGGCTCTGGTCAGATTTAGTGGCGGGCAGCAGTGAATTCCACCAATCCAGATGGGGAAAATCCTTTACGTTACAAATTCAGGGCATAATGTTCGGAAGGGTCATTAAATAATAATCCAAATTAGAAAAAAAGCTACAATTCAATAATACAGTGTGCAGTTCACAATTTATTTACCGAATAAATCTGGACAAAACACCAAAAATGTATTACATTACAATCAGAGCATCTGAGGCAGCTATCCCACCATGCACTCCCCCCTCCCCTTGAAAACACAAGTCATAATAATAATAATAATAATAATAATAATAATAAAAATCCTTCAACATTAGCACCAACGCAAGTAGGCGGTTCCTTCTACAAAACCAGGGAAAAGCACACAACCAAAGGAAGAAACTGTATTTGGACTCTGCGTAAATTTGAAAAATATGACCTTTCTTAAAAGGGAAGAAAAAAAAACAAAGGTGTCCCCTCTCGCTAGGCAGGCTAAAGCATTCAAAGGGCACATGCCACTGACTAGATATAAATCACGATTTCAAGTAACATTGATATACGACGAAACATGTCTACATGTACCCATTCAGAACATGATCATTTCACAGACCGATGCAGGCAGTACGGTTAACATGAGGTACTCGAGACGGTGTAGTCGTTCAAATAGCTAATATTCATGGAGTCGAACGAAAAAAAAAACTAAAACAAAAAAAAAACGCCGTCAGCGCGAGTGAATGAGCGCGATTGGCACTGAAGCAACTTGGGACGAGAAGTCGCCATCGTCAAACTCATCCTGCGTCTTTGCCTACGATAACCGCGGCAATTTGTGAAAAAGCTGCATGTTGCTTTTTAAATATAGTAGTTGTTGCATCATAAATAAAAAAAAAACGAAATTCGCTCCGGCAAACGGAAAACTGAAGTTAAATAGGTGGCGCTAATCCAGGAAGCAGTTCTCGGGAGCGCGGCGAGTCAAGTGCTAGATGTTTTTCTCTTTGAAGGCTCACGAAGAAAACGTTTCAGTTGAGGTTAGAGCGAAAAAAGCAGCAGCAATACGGTAGAAGGAACATCTTAATGCGACACAAACTCTAAATGATTAGGAAATGGCGCCTTAGAGAACCGAGAGTCTGAGATGAGAGGCTAACCGTTTAGCTAGCGTCGCCTAGCGTAGCATGGCTGCTACTCTAACCGCTACATCAGGCAAATGAAAGTGAGGAGGCAACAAATCAGTACTTGGACAACTGTGTGGTGACACCAGGAGTGGTTTCGCCTGATATTTGTCGTGTTCCTTGGCGTGCGATGCATGTTCGTAGCTTACTCTGGCTTGTGCGCCTCACCAGCACCATGTGAAATGAGACCGAGACGTAAAAAAACGAAACAGAACATGTCTTGCTACATCACTCGACGCCATCAGCACGTGGCTTTGTCCAGGCGTCCTAGCTTAAGGTGTCCCACACGCTTGCTAGAATCTACCATGTCTCTTCATGGAATGAGAAGTAACAACAGACGCCATTATAATGTGTAGATAGATATATAGAGATATTTTAGTTTTAGAATCTAGAAGATGACTTTGTGCTCAGCTGAAGAACTGCTCCAGCTCTTCCTCCATGTTGGCCTCGGGTACCATTTGGTCCATCTCGCGGTCTCCCCTCCCTTGCGTGCCGGTGGCCATCAGGCCGGTGGAAGCTGAAAACCAAGGATGGTCGAGGATTTCTCGCGAGGTGAGGCGCTCGGCCGGTTCCCGCCGCAGGATGCTACGGATGAGACAGCGAGCTTTGGGCGTGAGCGTCTCTGGGATGCTGAACTGGCCGCGGCGGATCTTGCTGAACAGCGAGCTCGGCTCCACGTCGTGGAACGGGTAGCGGCCAACCAGGATGGTGTAGAGCATCACACCCAAGCTCCAGACGTCCGCCGCTTTTCCGGAATAGCTGCCATTTGCGTTGAGGATTTCGGGGCTGACGTAGGCCGGACAGCCGTGTTTGTCTGAGAGCGTGTCGTCTCCACCTTCCAGCAGGTAGGTGTCCTCCAAACTCTCCAGTTTTATGATGCTCCTGGGAAGAAAAACCGTGAAATTACGTTAGCTTGAATGCCATGTGGGATCTGACCTTGTCTTCTGACCTTCAATGGGGTATGAAGGACAATAGAAAGACAACAAATGCTGCTTTTGTTGGATTCTGTTTTGGCCACTGGGATGGATCATTTCTAATCTCCTGACCTTTGAGAGAAAATTATACGGGCCAAAAACAATTTTATCAATTCACGAGATTCCTTTCAAATCGCCTTTTCCTTTGTTATAGCTAAAGCCTGGCACGACAGAACAACATAAATACTCTTCATATTAAATAGCAAATCCCCCTATAAAGCTGCAATATAAATATAGCCCGTGGACCTTCCCGTAAGCATGAACGCAATCCCAACTCAACCCCACAATTATCAAAAGCTAGAACAGTGACGTGCCTGAAAGATGATTCCCAAAACATATCTGACTGGTTCTTAATAATAACTTGACTAGTTTTTTTTTAATCATTATCTGACTGTTTTGTTTGTAGAATTACATTGTCAATTGTTACAATAACATTGTCATTAATAATTAGATATTGTCACATTAGTGGCAATATACATTCACATTTTTTCCCCATTTAATTAATTTATTCATTTTTTTAATGACTTGTTATTGTCATGTTATTAAGTGACTGTCTGTCTGCCTGTATGTCTACCTATTATTATAAGGCAAACATTTGTAAAGGCCCTCAAACTCAAATAATTAATTCTGAATTTTAATAAAAATAGAATAACAATGAAAATTCTGAAAGTAAATTAAAAAAAGGTTTTTATTTGTCCTGGGACATTAAAACACTACTTGTGACTTTCTGTCTTTTGTTTTTAAATGTTTTTTTTTTCCAAACAGAACTTTCCATTACATGCTATGGACATCATGTGTCAGCGCTTTTTTTTATGAAATGACATGATCGAAGTGTATGAATTTCAATATTAAAGCTAGTTTTAGCTTTAATGCACATTAAATTTTGCAGTTTCACAGTTTGACTTTACTGTGAAAGTTTTTCTTCCTTCCAAAGTCTCGAGTGGGCGAGGATGATATTAACAGAGCATTTTTAAATTCTGGAGCTTTCCATACATTGCAGAAATTCATTTATCACAGACTTTGGAACACAACAATCGTGATAAATCGGAATAAACCCATTATAAAGGCAGAGTGCGTTACCACGACTGCAGCGACTCTCACTTAATATCTATTCCGTTTATAGCAGCTCCGAGAGAATTCTCAGTAGAATTGCCTAAACAAAGCAAAGGAAAACATGGTGAAGGTCTATGCAGACTGCCTCGTGACTCAGATAGTGAATCAGAAACTATCAGAATGAAACCGTACGCCTACTCCGTCTCAGCTAAACCTTCAGCTCTCAAAATAGTCCTGTTGCGTTTCACCACCAGCGAAGAGATCGCTTGCAGGTCGTGTAAATTACCAGCAGGTCAGACAACCACGGTGGTCCACGGCTGACCCCACACGACCAGATACCCAGCATCCAAATAATCCCCTAATGGCACGCATCTTAAACACAGTAATGTATTAAAGCACTGCCCTGGAAGCGCTGGAGTGCCACAGTAGAACGTTACGATTGTCCTTCATGACATAACCAGGTCAGGAAACCAATACGCTCTGTCTGTCTCACTTTCCGCTCTGGTTCCAATCTTGGAGAGGCTTTGGTGTTTGATTTCCAGCCCGTCTCCATCAATGGCCACAGCGAGTCGAGCCGAGGACGGTGGAGGCATCAGAGCACAGGCCGGGAGCGCCAAGGTCACATTTTAAGGGCCGGACACTGTTCTCCATTTCCACTGAGGAAGCCAGAGGGATTCGAGATGAGCTGACTCAATGGTTAGAGAGGACAAATGACCGTTTTCTAAATGGGGCGACCACCCCAGAGGCAAGAATGACGCGTCGTTTTCTGACGATCAAGGGGAATTTGGGAATTAATATTATGCTCCATGTTATAAATCTAAGTGAAAACTCAACATTCCGTTCATGGTAGAAAGAGACTACTGTATATATGAACATGGACTCGTGTGTGTGTGTGTGTGTGTACAATAGATAGAAAGATGGATGGATGGATGGATGGATAGATGGACAGATAGACAAGACAAGTCAGACAGATATAGATAGACAGACAGAGAGACAGATAGACAGGCAGACAGACAGAGATACAGATATAATCTAAGAGTCACACCCTTAGATTTTACGTAAAAAGGATAGTGAAAATTCTTATGCTAATAAGACAATTTAATGAGTATTACTTTATACATGCATGCATGCATACACACACACACACACACACACACACACACACACACACACTTTTGCACATATCACATATATAGACATACCCACATATATACGCACACAAACACTTGAGCTATCTACCTGTCCTCGTTCTTGAAGACAAACTTCCTCAGCTTGAGGTCCCTGAGGACCAGGCCGTTGTCATGGCAGTGCGCCACAGCTGATGCTATCTGATGGAAAAGTCTGGCAGCCTCTTCCTCCCGCAGCTTCTTGCATGTGCGAACGAACGAGTGCATGTCGCCATGGCCCCTCTCAAAAAACACGTAGGCCCTCGTATCCCCCAGAAGAATCTCCACGATCTGATTAATGTTCTCATGGGTGCCCAGCACAAAATAAGCAGCCAACGACTCCTGATATCGACTGATAGCAAACACCTGAAACGCAGAAGAAAAGAACATTCAGTATTCATTCCAGTCATTGATTCCTCAAGGCCTGGGAAGCTCGGTTAGGTGTGCAGCTTCTGGGAGACACGTACCATTCCATAAATAAAGCATGAAAATCCACGCCGCCCTGAGTCAAACACCACTCCTGCATTTCTAGTTCCCACAACATACTCTGAATTTGGATGTTGCTTGGTAACAGACACTTAAAACACAGGGACAGGCTAAATATAACATGACAGTGGTGGCCATTCTCTCATCAGGAGATAAGAGGTTTTCACTAATGGCTCCCTGCCCATGTCAGCCCATTCAGACTGTCTAAGGTTTCAAAGTCATGTGGTCCCGCTTGCATAAAGACCTGCATTCATGGATGCACATACTGGAACCCTTGAAAGGTATTCCCTGATGCGGCTTCTGCACCTCTAGAACTTGTTGCTCCAATCAATGGTCAGCGAATCGCAAAAAGATTCCAGCATTCGGATTTTGTCTATGTGTGTGTGTATTTATAGATACATATTTAGATGGATAGATTGATATGTAAATAGATAGCTTTATCCGAAAACTAAAAATGAATCATTAAAAAATGAATTGATTAAGATAGATAGATATAAATTATATATTTTGCTATAAACGGTTTGATATAGATTAAGTTTACACACAGCATATTTTTGAGTTATAATGAACATAAAATATAACATCTCTAACTTGTAACTCTATACTGTATATTTACACACATTTACACACACACACACACACACACACACACACACACACACACACACACACACACACAAGCACATTTGTGTGTGTATAAATAGATTTTCAGTTTATATGTAGACACAAAATGCTTACGTAAGGCTTTCTATATTCTACTCTATATAGCTTTTCTATTTTCGAGTTCTGATGTCCCATACCTTGCAGACCAGCTCTTCTCCACTGTGCAGGTGGGTGGCTCTAAAAACGTGATCCCCCTCAATGGGCTCCAACAAAAGGTAATTTCCAATGCACGATATGCAGTGAGAGGAGTCGGGGGTCTCGGGGGGACTGGGAGATCCTAAATTGGGACTAAAACTCTGGCTGGATTCTGTAGTCCTCAAGCAAGAAAGCTCCTCGAAGTCGTGTGCTTTGTGCCTCGATCTCCCATAACGCGAAATGTTAATGGGACTGGATCTCTGTATGTTCATGAGTATTGGAGGAGGTTCTTCCAGACCAGGAGGGTTCAGATGGTCGAGAGGGTTCCAGTGGAGCGGAAGTGAACAACTGACAGATGCTGACACTACTCAACACCGCGCATAAAGGCAGACGAGATTCCCCTCGACATCAATGCTCGGAATTATAAAGCATTGAACGCAATGACAATCGCCGGTGTGTGCGCGCGGGAACAAAATGTTACGACGAAAACAGAACGGCTTCGCTATAGCGGCCAGAAATAAACGCATCGCATGATCCGCGTAATTGAACGTATAGCTTGTGACGTCACACTCGGCGCAGAGCAGACCGGCGTACGTTTTTTTTTTTGCAATTAATTCAAAGACGAAAAGTGGCAGCTGATGTTGTTAATCCTACGCGTGTCCAGCCAAGCGAGACTCCAACACGAATCACGTCCACGGATCAACCAAATATGGCCAGGGAAGGAAAAAACAAAAATCCTCCAGGTCGCGAACCGCCTTTTGTTACGCTTGGAAAGTCGACGTCCTCCTCGCGAGCAGCCCAACTCCGGGTTTCCACAAAGGCAAAGCAGCGGCCGACTTTCTCCCCGGGCCTGTGTCTTGTTTTATCAACAAGACATCTTCCTCTTACATACGTCTTACTTACATTGAAAGCGCGCGAGAGGTCAGCGACACGCACGAGCCTCCGCTCCCGGGACTGACTGACGGACTGACTGGAGCTGTCCACGCGCACAGGACCAGCCCCCCTGACGTCACCTTAAAGCCGCGCTCTGATTGGTCCGCCGCTGACGCTGACACATCAGCCAGAGCGAGCCATCCATGCAGTCATGTGAGATAATTGTTGTCCTTGGGATTTAATTGAAACACCCAGGACTGTTTGCTTTGTGGGGTCAATTTTAGGCGCGAAAAGGATGCGATTTAGTTCAATATTTCAAAAGGCCACTGTTACTTTCCCTCTCTTAAAGGCTCTCACTTTCCGTGCCAACGTGCTGGATACAAGAATAACCAAAAGTCACTAGGAAAATTATGACGTGGAGGGAAAAAAAGGCTCCACCTTATTATTTTGTGTGCGTGTATTAGTGTGTCAGTTGTGTAAAGTACTTGAGTAAATGTACTTTGTTACATAAGTATTTTGTTGGCTACTTGTCGCAACTTTTATGTTCTACTTGACTACATTTGTGATCGAGTATCTGTACTCTTTACTCCACTACATTTAAATGGACACGCACGAGGCATTATCGCCATCTGCAGGATGACACCGAAGACACCGGATGGTATTTATGAGCTAAATTACGTGAACATTTATTTGCACATTTGAGTTTGACTGAGTCTGACTTTTTTTTTTTGTTTTTTATTTCTATTTCAATCTAGTTTTTCTATTGATATATTTTGGTCTGCTATTTTGATGTTAAATTTAATTTCTATACTAGGAATTAAAACGTCATAAATAAAGAGACTCTTGTTTTTCACATTTCTTTGTGCTTTGTGCCCAAATTCAGTACAAGTAAAATACTTTTCTTTTACAGTTCTTTTAGAAAATTGTAATTGGATTTTTAAATTGGATACTTCACAACTTTTACTAAAGTCTTTGTGGAATTGGAATACCTTATGGTATTCATACATTTTCCATATTCATATGGTTTTCAGGAACTCTTTGTGCAAATTGGCAAATAAACCAGCACATTTGAGCAGAACTTCTTTGTCAAGATTCAACACATTATTAACACATTTTTTTCATCAATATTTTCAATAATTAAACTTATAATAAAGCAATAATTTTACATCTTGGTCATCTTATTTAAACATCTGGTGAAGTAATAAGATGTTCTGTAACCCTGTCCCAGTTCTGTTTCGTCTTTTTGTTAACCTCACTACCATGATTTGCATGTGTTGGTGTTAAATTCTTGTATTGTGTGTCCTTAAAAAGCAAAGGCGTTCATAAACAGCACGCTGGATGAATTGTAATGTGGTGCCACCCACCGCCGTGTATTTCATGTCACAGTGAATGGTGGGTAGCCTTTATTGAGGCATTATTGAGCCCTACAGTCGAAATGTTCTACTAACCATCCAACAAAAGTGATTTATTTATATCTCAACCCTGTTTGACATTTTTCATTGGAATGCGAAGACAAACATTGTATAGAATGTGCAGAATCAGTAACGAGAAACGTTTTCTTCAGCCTAAAGCTCTAAAACCAGCTCGAAAACATTCAAAGCCGTTGGTATGTTATATGTACATTGAAGTGTGAAATGCAGATGATTTATTGCGACTTAAATGTCTTAGCAATTTAACAAGCAGAAAAATGTACATTTGTATTTTTTGTTTAGCCAAGGTGATGCTAGTCTGACACATTGTTTTGATGTTGATTTTTATCAACTCATACTGACGTTTTTAAATAGTGTGGAAAGTTGCGTATAATACAATACAACCATATAATGCAAAGTTCTTTAAAGAAACGTCTGCTGTTTATTTTGTTTATTTATTTTAGGATGTTTTTCACATTTTCTCATCTGTGTTGCAGTGTAACGGCTTTGCTATAGTACTGTAAAGCAGTCACGCTTCTGTTTTTCTCATCCACTGGTGATTTCCTATTTGCATTCCTGCACTCCTGAACCGAGCAGCGGAGTAGGAGGTAGAAGGTGAGTGAACAGTATTGAGCAATTCTCCACTGTGGAATGTAGGGCGTCTTGTGGAATGCACACAGCTGGATGAGAGACACAGACAGAACTGTCCATTCCAAACAGATTCCACCCCGACATAACACTGCAAACGGGGGAGCGGGTGGCTTTTATTCTGTGGTTCATGACCTTGGTTTGCCTACGCTTCAGTCTTCAGTAAGCGAAACAAACACTGCCTTACAAAGACCCAACCGCTGAAAAAATTGTTCTTTTTGGCTAGCTGAAGCACTAAAGAAAACTGAAACCGGTTTGATTTTGTGCTAAAGAATGAGCTACTGCTAAAAGTTACACATTCTGATTCAAACGAGGCTGCACAGAAACATTCTACACTATTTTGTCTCATACATTGCGGAAAAATGGGATTCTCTTCACCAAAATGCCTCATATTCATCGTAGGGTCATTGTGCCAACTAAACTGTGTTAAAATGGAAAAACTTCAAAGCGGAGAGTTGCCTGGAAGTGGAAAGATGATCTCTCCGGGATATTTCCAAAGGTCATTGAGGAAGCAAAATATCTTAATTAACCCCCTACAGCAATTGAACTCATTGACATTGCAGCTTCTGAAGAGAAAATTAAGCAATTCTGCTGATGGGAAATATTCCTTTCTGTGTTTTTGAAGCCTAGAGGAAGCCGGACTGTATCTGCCTTCCAACACAAGCACATTATTTTACACATTAGCACAGGTTTATGATCTTTTTCAATCTATGATATGATCATATCTGACATATTGACTTTAATCAGCATTTCCGAATGACCTCTACACTGTTTGGTCTGACTTCTCTCTCTCTCTGTCTCTCTCTCTCTCTCTCTCTCTCTCTCTCTCTCTCTATCTCTCTCTCTCTCTTTTTCTCTTTCTCTCTTTCTATCTATCTATATCCATCCATCCATCCATCTATCCACCCCTGAACTTGTCTGTCTCTCTCTCTCTGCCTGTCTGTCTGTCTATCTATCTATTCATCTGTCTATTTTTTTCTGCATAAAAAAATCAATATGCATGAAACAATGTAAATATATCTTTTGAGAGTTATCTTATTTTACAATGATTTTAAAGTTTTCTGGAAAACATTATCTTTAGAACCTGAGAAAACACAACTAAACCGAAAGCTCCAGGCATCACATACCCCAACAGCACAACTAAAAAATATTTGTCATATTAAATTATATATGTAGTTATTAATGAATAAAGCCGACCAAGTGGCACAAGGTTAGTTTGTCGCCGTTTGAAATCCCCAAAGAGTGAAAATATGAGCTGAAAGGACATAAATAAATGACAGCCAGGGAATCTTTAATACATTATGTAGAATCTTGCTGAAAGCATGAGAAGAAGCATTAAAAACGCAGGCTGGAAGGAAGGTCTTGTTCTAGACCTGTGATCTTTCAAAGCGCATAACAAGTCCAGAAGGCAACAGTAGATGAAAACCCAATCAAAAGATTCTAAGAAAGAGGTCAAAGTCTGAAACTCGTGTCCGAGGCGTCAAGCACAGAACGTCTAAATGGAAGCTGATGTGTTGGGTTCAGTGTTTTGTAGAGGGTTTAGTAACTGCCTGCGCAGATACTATGGCAACACGTTTCAACCCTCCTGAGAATTTAGAAAGCACGTCTGTAAACAACTCGTGTGAAATAAACACTCAATCCAAAAGACACATTAGAGAGGGTGTTGTGACTAAACTACGGCACTCGGTTCGAGCAAATGCAATGTGTTTGAGAAATTAATTTACATACGTATAACCATAATCAAAATGATATATAAATCAAGCAATGCCATTACCGTAATGGGAAAAGCCAGTTTCATAAACACAAATGAAATGCATGAATCAATCTGTGACCTGATACTATCCGACAGACGGGAGGAGAAACACCAACATTCCTCCGACTGTCGTGGTATTTACAGAATCAGAGCATATTCCGCTGACATTTTGTATGGCAACTGTTTATAACAACACTTCTACCGAAATATGAATCAAGTTAATGACAAAGAACACACTGTATTTTTCACTGAAACACTTGATTACTGTGTATAATGCAGTGGTGTAAAGTACTGTACAAGAATAATTGGACTTTTGTTACTTTACTTGAGTATTTTTGGCTACTTTATACTTCAAATATATGTATACTTTTATTATAACCTTTTAACTTTAAATACTTATAACTTTTACTCTCTACATGACTACATTTGTATAATGAGTATTTTTGTAGGGCACTTTTCACAGTTTTAACTGTCTCAAAGCGCACGTGTAAATATGTAAGGGAAGTGTTGCTTTTTATTCAATTTATCCTCTGGATTGTTGGTGTTAAGTAAGTGGCTGCGGTTATGACAAGACAAAGACAAAAACCAGTGAGCAAGCACATACGCGACAGTGGCCAGGTAAAAAAAACCTCTTTAACGAGGAAAAAAAACCCTGGGGAAAGTGATTTGTGATTGGGTATCTGTATTCTTTACTCCAATAGACACTTACTGTTACTTGTTACATTGTGCGCGACAATTCGGCCGCTTTTTCTACCGCGGTTAATTTCTTAAGCAGACGAGACAATACCGCCATCTGCAGGGTGCTATTTATCAGCTAAATCACATAAACATGAACTAGCGGCCTCACTTTTTTTGCACATTTTAGCAAGACAGAGTGACTTTTTTCTTTTTTGTTGTGCCGTTTCTAATTAAATTAAGTTTTTGTTTTTAACATTTATTCGTGTTTTTGAGCCTTAATTTAGTACGAGTAAAATTCCCAAGTTGGATACTTTACGACTTACTCAAGTCCTAATGGTGTAAAACTTTGAGGAGGGATACACTCTAAATTGTCAACCTTTTGGACAATGTCATAGTGTATTCATAAATCTAAAAAGAAAGAGACAGATGGATAATGAAAAGAGAGTTAGCGGGACAAAGTCTTTTAAAATCCATCCTAAATTTCTTGTTAGGTCTATATAATGGAATCACTTTGAAAGGATGGATGGAAAGATCAATAATAAAGATGTGTGTGTGTGTGTGTGTGTGTGTGTGTGTGTTTCCTTTGCATCTCTAAACTAAATGAGTTTCTTCTTCATTTTCCCTGGAAACTGTTTGAGAATTGAGAGCGAGCCTAGTCTAACAACGGACCTCCACCAAAGACGACCCCAGAGTGAAACCAACAGAGCTTTTCCCAGGATTCCAATGGTGTTTCTGCGATTGCCTCTGACATTATTAAGAAGCGTTTTACCTTGCCGGCCAAGAGCCCAACAGTGCAATCAAAACAGGCCTGTGGCGCGAGCTCCTGCCAGCTAACCAACTGTTCCAGCTAAATTACAGTAATGCCGCTATAATTATGATTGGAGAAGCATGTCTCCGCCATACGTGGCTGCAATTTTCATGCCTGGAGGAAATGGGTATAAAAATGTGACGGTGTGGAGGGAAAGTCTCAGCTACGATGGAGGAACTCCTTTACGAGTTTAAGAAGAGTAGCTGTGGGTTTGTCTTTAATTAACCTCACACC
The DNA here is from genome assembly GCA_028031935.1 of Paedocypris micromegethes. Lineage (NCBI taxonomy): Eukaryota > Metazoa > Chordata > Actinopteri > Cypriniformes > Paedocypris > Paedocypris micromegethes. Next base: position 13,024,981 of record CM051505.1, on the reverse strand, counting down.
TAATAAGCAGGTTATGCTGGGAATAAAAAGAGGAATAATTTAAAACAAGCCTAAACTCAGCTGATTCTCTCAGACGCTGAGCTACGATCTCCAGCCCCAAAGTATCAATTAAACCCAACAAGCCAGAGTTATCTTTTATTTCTGCTAGGGGTTGTGATCATCTAAGGCTGCTCGCTCTGTAAGAGCTTTGTGGGTTTATCTCAGAAGAACACCAATTTGTAAGATGGAAATCCTCACCATTGAATAGCTTGGAAAGAAAAAAGGCATTTCAGTGCTTAGAAATGCTTGATTAAGCAAGATAAGGTTTTGCATGGTAATGAATGGCTTTTTACGGCATCCGAATGTGAAGTCAGCACCTTTAAAAGCACTTGCCATTAAAATGACATTCAGTTCAGCAGGGAGTCATAATCCAAAAATTCATATTCCAGATTCATTCTTGCACCAATTTTTTAGTAATTTACCAAGCCACAATACTGTTCACTTTATTGTATATATATTGTTTATATTGTCTTAACAGTCAAACAATGTACACACACACATACACAGGGCAGTATATGTAATTTATATTACATCACATGTTTTTTATAAATGTTCTGAATTCTCTATAATTGAATCAAAATAATTGATTTTTTTCCCTCAACAATATGCATTTTATCCAAACCCGAGTACAAATTGAATATTGATAAATAGTCAGTCCAGAAAGAAAGAAAGATCAAATATATCTTTCAGATATATAATATATTTTCAGATAGATAGATAGATAGATGTGTGGGCAAATGGACAGACAGAACGATCAATCAGAACAATCAGAGAAGTATATGAATTGAGAAAAATAAACAGACAGTCCAACAACAGTCTGTGACAATAAAACGGAACAAGCTGGTTTAAATACCATCTTGATAATATACCCTCTAGGGATAAAAACCATCTGTTTGAATTTGAAAGTGAAAATCAGTTTGTTTTTTCTTCTCTGCAACCCTTTGATGTGCCTACTAGCGCTATTGTCATTCCTTAGGAATTTTCCCTTCCCCGTGCGAGTGGAAGAAACAACATTCCATATCTTCTGTCAGACTAAAGCTGCGCATTCCTCAGTCCTCACACCTGTTTGTGTTCTGCCGAGGAAACACGCCGCTTCCAAAATACAAAAGCGCTGTGATCTCTTGACACCGAAGAGAGAGGGTCAAAGACAGTATGAGAACAGACGGAAAAGCCAATAATGCAGGATTTTTTTTCCTGTTGCACCACCACAATGTGTTGTGTTATTGTGCAAGGAAAGATATTGAACCATCGGAGTGGAAATTACATTACAGTTCTGAGGCCGTTCAATGTTATTACTCTGATATGGTGTATTGTGGCCGCGAGTGAATAAACCAAATGGATTCCAATAACATTCGACTCAACGTGCCATTTCGCATACGCTGGGCCCGGATTGAGTCAAGCTTCACGGAGGCGGATGCACAGGCTTTCTGATGAGAAGTTCACCAGTATGAGCTCGGCAGCCAGCGATCACACCATATGCCAACTTTCAGCAGCCAGGATAAACACACCAACACAACAACGGCGAAACAAATCCGAAAAGCAATAAAAGGCTGCAGTGGCCATCACAGAACTCGCTATTTTCAGCGCGGAAGCTACGGCATTGATTTTATTTTTTGCGCGCAGCTACATCCCTGTGCACTGGGACTTTGTAGGCCACAGAAGCTTTGGAGTTACGATCTTTAACTGTTTGTTCTCGTGCATTCCTCTGAAACAGTGCAGTCAGTGTAATTATTCTCCTTCTGTGCTAAATAACAAACACAATGGCAGCGTAATCACCGAGTCGGGAGGATTGCAGTGCCAGCGCGGGTCTTCCTAGATACAGTGACAGAACGCTCTGGAAATCATTAGCAAAAACTTGTTTTTAGACGCAGGAATGCAACTGTTTTGTTTTTTTCAAAATCGTTTAGGTGAATTTAGAGACGAACTTCAGACGAGGAAACTGGGCCGGACATATTGTAAATGCTCCATCACATGGAATTTCTAAATGTGGTGAAAAACAAATACATACAATTCCAGATTCATTCCAGGTTATAACACTTTGCGCTGAATTTAGGGATGACCATTGTGTCTCTTGAACTCCATGTCCCAGAATCCTTTGTTTCCCCATCATCTGTTGTGCTTTATGTTTATTTAGTTCAGCTGTGTATCATTGTTTATATAGTATTCTGCCATATCTTGTTTATCGATGGTTTTTCTTTATGTATTTATCGGGCTGCTATGAAAACCTATTTGTTGATGTCACAATGAACAACAAAAAAATATCTAAATCAAATTGAAATCAAATTGGTACCTGCACTTGACACATTTATTTTCATAAATTATTACAGTATAATAGATTTAATTTACACTGACAATAATAAAAAAAAGAAAAGAAAAGTGACACTTTTGAAGTGAAAAAAAAAAGTGTTTATTTAGTTATAAATCACTTTAAAGATTAAAAAAAAAATAAAAAGTTTACAACTCTACATATTATGGGAAGTAACGTCATGCTACAATGTTGCAAACGAATAGAAATAAACAAAGATAAAAAAAAACAAATTCATAATATAGACATTGTTTCTACTAGTTTGGGAAACCATGCGTGAGAATTGACAGTATTTTCCTTTTAACAGATTTTAACATGAAAGGACCATAAAAATGTTTTTCCTCCCACACCCAGAGGACTGTGGGAGGAAGCCAGAGCATCCAGAACCCACACAAACATGTGGAAAACATGCACAATGCACACAGAAGGGCCGCGACCGGACCCTGAACTCTGTCCTCAAACTCGGGACCTCCTTAGCGGTCACTCCACTGCCCACTGCAGCCCATAATAATCAGAGTTTGAAAAACATGTTTATATCAGCTTATGCCCATTATAACAGTATGGCATTTTTTATATACAGTCATAACATATTATAGAAAATGACACTTATATGCATATACGTATGCATTCATCACCAAACTCTTCATAAGTTGACCTTGAGGGCCCAAAAGGCTTGAAAAAAGCTGAATAAATACATGCATTAATGTATTGATTAGTTGGTTTGAAAGCGAACATAGTCCACGCTGGAGTGAAGGTCTTACGACAGAGAGACTTCCGTGGTCTCAGAACAGGAAGTGAACGCTGAGCTTTTATCAATGACCATGAGTCACCGCGGCCTTCCGCCATTCTCAAACTGAACAGATCTGAAAGCCAAGGAGTCCGTGCTGAAATACAACTCTCCCTAGAGAACCTACTGTACGGCCAGATGAGAAGAACAAAGCATAGACAGCAAACTAACCAGTTATAAACATAACCAAGAACAAAACAACCGCAATACTACTACTACTAATAATAAAAAAAATAGTAATAAGAATACATAAACAATAATACATATAATTAGCTTCAACGGGAAGTCAGCCACAATGTTAGGCTTTTATTTCTTATTCATTTTTTATATATATATTCTATTTCTTATTTTTTTATATACACTTTGTTTTTTTATTTTAGATATAATGGTGTTATTACTGATACAAGGAAATTCTTATTAGATAACCTTTCGACATAGTGTGACTAATGTTAAATAGAGTCTAGAATTATAATAAAAAGTTCAATTGATTTGTTGCTGTTTGTTTAAAAATTTAAATTATTATTTGTTGTTGTTTGTTTTTCTTTATGTCAGTATTCACAGCATCTTCATTATCTATTGACTTATTTCTGCTTCTTATGTTTCGTCAATTTTGGTTTGTCAACTATTTGTGCATTTTTCTATTGTGTTATTTCATTAACAAAAAAAATTATCTACCATGGCATTGTTAAATATAGTGTTTATCTCATATAGAAAGAAAAAAATAAAAAGCACCTCATTGTATAAGACTCATTCATGATTCTCAGCTTCTTCTGATCCAAATGAACATGCAGGAGTAAATGAGATCAAACTAGTTATATTAAGAAAATCAAACTTCATGAAACAAGCAGAATCAATATCTGCCTTGCACTTACAGTTATTAGAGTCCCGTTGTCAGTCAGCTGCCCTGAAAACAACATGGTCTTTACAGCAAATGGGATTAGAGATTGAGGTATCTGTATTGATCTTGTGTCTAAACAACACTTAGCTTGTGGTTAGTGTCTTTTCCGTTCAGAATCAGATCATCCACTCATGGTCTTTAACACGACTGTTGACAGTGCGTCATGCTAGTTTGCAGCCTAGCTCATTAAAAATACTCAAATTAAAATTGGCAAAAGTTTAAACAGAAAACTAAAACAAAAAAAACATCGTAACAATGAATAAATGGTATAGAAAATTGGGAAAATCACATATATATATATTATATATATTACAATATATACGTACAGTATATTGATTCTAACAGTTACTATTCACTATTATGGAACAATTACGAAGTACAGAACTTTACGTGTTCAGTAGCTCCAACAAGGTCAAGAGCCACTGCTATCGAGATTTCTGATTCCTGTCAACTTTACTCACTAGTCTTAATCCTCGTCTTGTATGCTGTCAATCCATAAACCAAACATTTGGATCCTCAGAGCAGGAGGAACAGTGGTCTTCATAACATTTGTCATCAGAACATTCGTCATCTGGAACATTAAACCTACTTTTATGTTATAAATTCTACAACCTAATGTGATTTATCTCTCTGAAATCTTGTTGCTTTGAAGCAAGTGTGTGTGCAGCGTGTTATGGTGAGTAGTAGTGTGTGTGTGTGTGTGTGTGTGTGTGTGTGTGTGTTACTTAAATGAGTGTATTTTGAATTATTTATTACAGTTGGGCCTCAAATACTAGATTTATATAGTAAACTGGACTAATGTGGACGGAGACCTTTTGCTGGACTTTGTAGGCCTATTTAGGGTCAAGATGCAATTTGGCCTAGAGTTAAAACCAAATTTGTTGTGTGTTTGTGTGCGTGTGTGTGTGTGTGACAATCTGACTGTGTGAAGCCCAGTGTGTGAAAAAAAAAATCTTGAACTTGAAACAACGAGTAGCTGATACTCCAGCGGTCGTAATGACCCTGTCTGGTGTTGTAATGGCAGTTCCCTGATAAGAGACGTCCTACATGGAGCATGTGTGAGTTTTTAGGGAGATAAGCCCTGCTTGCATTACGGCTCATGTCATAGTCTCTTTGATACGTGAGCTCCTGTGATATCATCTCCATACATGTGGCAACTGTGATGGTGACACTCGGTGCAATAGATGTCGTGATAGCGGCGACAAAGCCGAGCTACTCTTTATGTGGCCAGTGCAGGTGATAAGTGATGCTTCATGGCTGTTTTTCTTACCCCTTTTGTTGCCAGGGATACAGCAAATGAAATTAGTGAGCCGAGACTGAAAATATGACATGTCTAATGCACAATGTGTTTCCACTCACTGCTTGAATTTAGAGTCATAAATGTAGTGAAAGCAATTCAGCGTCAGAGGTGTAAAGCACTCGAGTACACTTTTGGAATTTTTGTAAACGTTTTAAATATACAATATATATATATATATATATATATATATATATATATATATATATGTGTGTATGTATAATTCAATTTATTCTAAAAAATTCAGTACGACTAACGCGTAAAGAAACGAAAAAAAAACATTAGACATTGAAACACTTAGAATAGTATTTGTACTTGTAATAGTACTGGAGTAGTCATTTATTGGGACTGTGTGAATTTACAAGTAGCTTGTGTTTATGATACTCTGTACAAGTACAAAGTATCCAAAATTACTAATAAGTAAAATAAGATTTACAATATTTACGAAATGTACAAACATTTTACACCTCTGGCAGCACGGATGTTGAAAGATGTACGTATGTACACACACTCTCACTCACACTATGTGCTATAATCCAGACTTCGAATGGGATTGGGAGAGGAAAATGAAGTACACTTTATAATCCAGGGCACCTTATATTCCGAACTATGTGATCCACTCAGTGATTAATTTAATAACAAAATGTAATGGAAATATTATAAAAAGACACATTTTTGTGATCCTGCAAAACTGGTAACTTTGTTTTGCAATTAAAATATGTATTTAAAACATCTAATTAAAATGATCGATTTAAATTATCTTCCAAAATCTTTTTAGGGGGAAATTTCACACGCCCTTGGATCTTGAGTCTTGACATGTCCTTCAGATTGTGAGGCAATAGCGCTACACAACAACACCAACCGTGCTGCCCCCACGATCCCCTCCATTAAAACAAAGTCAATAAATCTATAAAGTGCAATGCAACAATAACTTTTGCCAGGTCAACTGAAGGTCAAATATTCAAGACTTGAATACACGACTTATATATATATATTCTGAGATTAAATGATTAAACTACCAAGGACTGATCCTCTACACAAATATCACAGTTTCATTAGATGATTTGAAATCTCTCAGTGTTTATTTGTAGTGTTTCAGGCTTCAGCCCACAGATTCAGAGCCACTGTGCCCACTCTCTCCGCTTTCTCTTTCTGAGAGAGAGAGAATTCATGAGCCACCTACACCTGATTCACTAGCATAAGTCATAAAAAACAGCAACCTGATGCATGACGTGACCATTATATCTTGAATGATATTTTTAAGGTCAGCTTCTTATTAAAAAGATAATCTACAATACATCTGGTATAAGAGTCAAGGAGAAAGATAGAGAGCAAGAAACAGACAGACAGAGCAAAAGTGAGAGACATAAAGAGCAAGAGATAGAGAGTGAAATAGAGTCCATGACATACAGAAAAAGCAAGAAAGAGAAAGAGAGAGTGTGTGTGTGAGAAAGAGTTAAATAAAGAGACATCCCATGATGGAGAGAGAGAGAGAGAGAGAGCGAGAGAGAGAGGGAGAGAAAGCAAAGAGGGAGAGAGTGAGAGCAAGAGGATGACAAAGAAAACAAAGAGAGAGAGAGAGAGAAGAGAGCTGAGAAAGACGAAGAGAGAGAGAGAGAGAGAGAGAGAGAGAGAGAGAGAGAGAGAGAGGAAGCCTGGAAACTCTGACTCATCCACTCTGCGCCGCCACTCTCAGCACAAATCAATTTACCATCAAGTCATCTCAGGATTTCCTCCCTCTCATTTGCTCTCGTTCTCATTGTATCTGCAAGCATCTCTTTCTTTGGTCACCAGAACATTCATCTGGGTTACAGCAGTGTTTCCTGTTTGCTCCAGGCCACGTTATTGTGCGGTCCAAAAGCATCAGAGCTGCTCCAGCAATTATGGCTGCACCAGCAGGTTTTATAATGTTCGGCTCTACAAAAAAGCAAGTCTTCAGGGACAGACATGACAGAAACTAGAGAAAACACCTCTGTGTTTAATGATTTTACCATGAACCATGACTGCAAAACGACCGCTACAAAAAAGATTCGACTTAAACCAATAACGGTTAAATATCTGCAATATTGAAAAAAATCGATACAAAAACACGTTCTTTGTGATCCTGCAAAATTGGTAAATTTTTGTAAAAACTAAATTTATTTAAAACATCTAATTAAAAGAATCTATGTTTAAATTATCTCTCAAAATCTGTAAAATCATAACAAATAATAAATAACTGGTAACCTTGAAAAAAAATCTAATTGAATTAATCAATATAATTTATCTCTCAAAACATGTGAATTTATTTGCAAAATTGTAATAAATAATAAAAAAAATGAAAAATAAAAATATGTAAAAATTATTTAATTTATCTGTGAATGTATTTGCAAAATCATAAATAATAATAAAACTAAATAATAAATATTATTTAAATAATTTAACTATTTAAAATATCTCTCAAAATCTGTGAATTTATTTGCAAAATCATAACAGAAAAATATATTTGCCAAATCATAATCAAGAAAAATAACAAAAACAATAAATAATAATTATGGAGGGACTGTATGGAGCTTTCACTTCATTCATGCACACGTGAGTGGATTGCTAAGAACATGTAGAACTTCCTATTTAATTCCTAAATAGGTTATAAAATAACCTCCTGGTTGCTCCAGCCATGCACACAGTCCGGAAAACTCCTCCAATGTTTTCGTGAAGGCCTTCCAAACCACACGGGAATACGAAGAGAAGAACCTCAATGACCTTCTAATGCAATGCAAGGCTCACCAATGCGAAGCAGATGACAGTGCAAAGCTTCAGCCATTAAAGACCACAGTGCTTAAGGCCGACATACAAAGACCTCCAACTACTGACCAGCCCAGAAGATTAGCCTGTTACTCACGCTTCCATAAATCACACCAGACAACTTCTATTCCCTGGATATAGAGAGACAGACTGAATAAGAGAAAGAGAAACCAGGCGAGTTGGGCATCGATTTAAAATTGCATGTAGCCTGAAAACTGCTCTCACGTGTCTCTGCTGGAATCCAATTTAATGCGGCTGCTGGTGTCGAGCTGTTGTGACCCGAACCAGAAAACAGAGTGGAGTCTAATGAGAGTATGAGATGTTCTGCTTTAACACGCTTCACGTGTGTGTGTGTGTGTGTGTGTGTGTGTGTGTGTGTGTGTGTGTGTGTGTGTGTTTGTGTGTATATACTGTAACGGTAAAAAGTTACCTTCTGTGTGACAAATACAGATCTACCTGTCTCTCTATCTGATTTCATCTGTCTTCTGTATAATTATCTGTCTTACATTCTGTTTGTTTGTTTGTCTGTCTGCCTGTCTTTTTTTTCAACCAATGTATCTATCTGTCTGTGTATGTATCTCTCTCTCTCTATCTATCCATCGATCCATCCATCGATCCATAAACTCTCCCATTTCATATATATCTCGATGGATCTGTCTGTCTGTCTGTCTATGTTTCCATCCGTCCATTCATCCGCCTATCTATCTATCTATCTATCTATCTATCTATCTATCTATCTATCTATCTATCTATCTATCTATCTATCTATCTATCTATCTATCTATCTATCTATCTATCTATTTTTCTGTTTGTCTGCGTGCCTGTCTTCTGCCTATCAATTTGTCTTCCTGTCTGTCTCTGTCTATATGTTTTTCTATCAATAATTTATTATATCACACACACACACACACACACCTAAAACACACAAACCTAATGCAATACCCATGCAACCGGCACTCTGTTCTCTGCATGGAAAATGAAAAAAGCACTAAAACTTTTCGGGCACGCGGTGTAAGTTTACAACTCCAGGCCTGGACATCCATCTTCCAGACAGACAAAGAAGGAAACACAGGAAGCGCAGGAAGCTGTGAGACATCCTCTTGTCTGCTGCAGCAGGTTGCCACGACCACCTTGATGCCTGCCGTATTTGTCTCGTTTATCTAGAAATGATGCAACACTGAGCTCAGAGTTAGAAACCTGATTGGTGGCCATGCCGGAGCTCTACAGGAAACGGGAGAAGCGTAGAAATGCAGTACCTCAATAAATCTGGAGATGTTGGGCGTGCGAGCTTCACGGTAAAGCCGTTCCTTCTTGTCATATTACTCTCCCTTGCCGCTAAATTACATTAGGGCTTGGATTCCAACCCAGGCTCTGCAGGCGTCTTAACGCGTGAATAGGAATTGATCCCGTCTTTGAGGCCGTGTCAGGTTGATTTCCCTGACTTACTGAATAGGGCGAGTGACCTTCTCAGGCGAGCTTCAGAGAGACAAGTCAAAGCTCATTTCTGTTGCTTAATTCATTCCCGACCAATGGATTTCAGTGCACGTGTCGGATAAAATAGCGTGTCACCTTTGTGCACTGATTAACCTCACCTCCGTGCGGGCCGAACTCTCGGAAGAGAGAGGTCAGAGGTCACATTCCAAGTCTGACCCCCAATGTTCCCAGAGTCTTTCATTCAGACAGAAGCTAAAGAGATTTTAAATCAGGTACATTTGATCTTACAGCACAACTTCATTATCCAAGGCTACTGGTTTAATCAATGAACCACGAGAAGTTCTGGGTCACTTAGCTTTGACATTTTTATTACGATTCAATACATTTCAATCTCTTGGGAGTTAAAAAAAACAAATATTGATACAAAGAGACATCGAGCTACAAGACAAAAACACTCCAGAATGTCACATTTCATAGTAAAACTTCCAACAAACTGTAACATTAAGTATTTCAGCAATTAGTTATGTCCTTTTCAATTTTTTGTGGTGTTTCCGGGTTTCTCCGGGTCTCCAGTTTCCTAAATTCCAGTGATTGTGTGTATATGTGTGATTCGCTCTATGATTGGTTAGATTGTGTGTCTCGCCTTTAGACCCAGAGCTGCTGGGATTGTGACCCAGAAATGCATCACACAACAACACCTAAAAATCTACAGCTCAGCTCTTCATCTTCTTGGTCCCACGATGATGGATCAAGCTTCAAGTGCTGCACAATCAGCAGATTCACCTCGTTCCTTAAAAGAAAAAAACTTTATTTTCCCACAACTTTGTTAGAATTAGACACACTTCTCTGAATCAAATGTCCCTCGGTTGTTTAAATATTTAAATTGTCTGCCAAAGTATGTTAATTTACTGTCCAAATATCGTCAGTAGAACCCTGGGGATATTGATTTTAACAACAAATCACAAATTTTGTGTTGTGAAAGGCTCGAACGATCTAAAAATGAAAGACAAATATAGATCATAATGATTTTTTATCTCTGAACTTGCTCTCGATTATTTATAACTAACATTTAAATATCAAGAGACATTCAGGAATGGCCCGAGAAGTAGGACTAATGCTCATAATAACGAATGCATATAGACTCATTTAATAATAATAAGTGCGCAGAGTTCTAGTAGTCAGACCTCATTTATGAAATCACATGTTATTACTACAGAGCTCCACTATGTGACAAACCCGTTAAAGACATAAGCGATAAAGAAATTGCTCTTTTATAACCTAACTGTGACAATTCTTGAGTGTGAAATGCACTTTGAAAGCAAGCTTGAGGGCAAAGATATAAAAAATAATAAAGCTACTAAAGTGCAGAATGTGACCCCATTAACCAGTGGAAGTCTTACAAGGGCTTCCTCGTACCCGATTTGATAGGACAAAAAGCCCCTGCGGAGACGCACGAGACTGGTTATTCAGACAGATGAGCAGCGAACTGAGAGCAGATGCATTACAAAGAGGTAAAACCCAAAACGAAAGCCCTTTCCATTCACAGCCACTTCAGCAGCTAATGGTCCTGATCATTGTGCTGAGGGTTTGGCAGACCCTCGGTCCGACAGTTACACCCTCCAGTCTCTAGGAAGCTGCACACGGATCTTTCCAGCCAAACGTGAAGGAAACTATTTGTCCTTCACAGTATCACCCGTCTGCTTTTAAAAGTAGTTTTACCCACAAGTCCACCCATCCATTTTCTATATATCCTTTTCCATTTCTGGGTCACGGGGAGACAGAAAAATGCCTTATTTGTACAAGATTTTAGGTTGAAGCAGGGTCCCCGTTCTAAGGTAAAGTGGGGACCTATGGGCATGATTGGGACCTTTGCCTGGTCCTCACAATTTTTTTCTCGCGTATTTTAATGGTTGGGGTCAGGGGATAGAATGTATTGTTTGTATGTATGTCAATGGTAGGACCCCACTATGAATGCCTTGTGTGTGTGTGTGTGTGTGTGTGTGTGTGTGTGTGTGTGTGTGTGTGTGTGTGTGTGTGTGTTGCCCAAAGTTTTTTTAGCATTTATTTTATTTTACTTTAACCTGGACACACACACACTCATAAAATGTATTAATGTAACGACTTTTTACTGACTCTCTTTGCCTGTCTAATTGAAAACAGAGATACATTCATTTATAACTTCCTTTGCCCCATTTCTGGTTCAACAAATAAATGAACTTCCCTGGAAGGAACCGTGCATGTCAATGAGATTTTATCCGAGCGTATCTATATATCTGCCGGCGGAGTTTTATAAAAATCAACTCACTGCTGAAGAAAAAAACACATGTTCCCAATTTCTACCCAAGATCATTTAGAGACAAGAAGGCTGGTATTACAGTAGAATGAAACAAATGAGTAAATCGTCCTACAAAGTGATGAAAAGTTCTAGAACTTTTTAATGTAAAGATCGCTGAGACCTTCTGCCGCCTTTATGTTGATCACATGCGGGTCATTCAGAATGCTCGAGTCAATGGCCTTGCTGTGAAGTCTTGCCATATGCTAATATCTGAATATTATTACCATACATTTGTGTGCATTGACATTGAGAACAAGCTGACCAGACCTCAGCACTTTTATTGAACTTTGCAAGCTGGATCCTTGGTTGGTTATTCAAAATCTAGGGAAACCACAAGGCAAATGAACGCGTGCGTTTCCTGCTCATCTCCAAAATCTAAAAATGCTTCCTCCTTAACCACACACGTTTTAAAATATGAAATACTTAGTGAATACTTAATTTGCACAGTCTACTTAAATATATACTCGTAGTCGTGTCATGATCTTGAGACTGTCAAAAGAGCTGCATAAATAAATGAACGAAAGCTCTATCAGCAGCCAAAGTATGACAAATAGACGGCGTCCTCTGCTGAACCAGAATGAAAGATCTAATAGATCCAGACAGTTACAAAGATAAATAGCAAAAAATGACAGAAATAGATGAGAAATGTATGGCTGGTTGGGGGAATAATTCCATCAGACCTGGGGTTGTTCAAACTAAATTTATCTATTCATCCTTTTTCTGGGACCATGGGATCATGAACCTGGAGGACCAATCACGGAGCAGGATACAAACACATTCACAGTAGCACTCACAATATGGGCAACTTTCCAGACTCTAAAAAAAACATCCCGAACGTATGGAAAAAAACTCAGATTTGAGTCTCGAACATATCTTCCGCTTTACCACTGAGCCACTGTACCACCTGTACTCTAATTTAATACCATATTTGAGGAAAAGTATGAATAACTGACTGTAAAATTACTCCATTACAAGTCACCAATTTCAAGAAGACTTAAAGTCATAATGAATCAAATTTTAGAAAAACTTGAGAATTTTACTCTTACTGAATTTAAACTAAAATGACATCAAGAAAAACAAGAAACTCTTTATTTATGAGCTTTTATTTTCTACTATAGAAATTAAACTTAACACCTCAGAGTTTCAAACTTGCAGAACAAAAAAATGAACAGAAGGTCAGTCTCAGTGAAACTCAAATGTGCAAAAAATTGGCAACCGCCAATTCATGAGCATCCTGTACTGATATTGCCTCGTGCACCCAAGAAATTAAACTCAGAAAAAGATTTGTCACACACAATCACAATGTAATGAGTAACTAGTATACGTCCAAATGTAGTGAAGTAAAGAGTACAGATCTTCAATCACAAATGCAGTTAAGTAGAGAGTAAAAGTTGCTTATATTTTTGATACTCAGCACAAGTACAAAGCAGCCAAAAATATTCAAGTAAAGTAGCAAAGTCCATTTACTCATGTACTTCACTGCTTTTTTCTCCCTTCCGTTAAAACACCAAGACCAAACGAAGGTAAAATCACGAACAAAAACGTTCCATCACCTTGTAGGAAAAATCACAAGCACCAGGCTTTTATTATGTTGTACCGCCTGTGTCTGTACGTGCCACCGTCTCGCATAGCATTGTGCTGCCGTGTTTGTGGAACAGATGGGAACAGAACAGGCAGTCTGTCATTTACTCATGACTCATCCAGGTTGATGCCTCGGCTGCATCCAATGCTGAGGATGCAAGGCAAGCAAACCCAGCAATCAATCATATTTTAATACAAAACAGCCTCGTTTTCCATCCGACTCACCACTATCAGAAGAAGGCCTAATTAGATGGGTGCAGAAACAGCATAATCCTGCAGAGAACGATCATTACAAACACGGTGAGAAGCGCTAGCCTCGTGATGGATGGCGAAGGACGTATAAGTTGCTCGGAGAATAATTGCCATAACGCCAACGGAGCACCAAAGGGCTGCGAGTGGAGAAGAAAGTCATTATGATGTACTTTCCGAAGAGTTGCTGAACAGCCTCCGGGGAGCGCCGCTAAATCTATACCTACAATACTTCCTGTGTCCGCTGAGTGCTCCGCATCAGAAATTAGGCTGCGTCGATACCCAGGCCTGTAAATCCTGTTTAGAATACCGCTCACAAGTTTTGCATATGGGCTGCATTAGTGTCATCTCGCTGAATGATATTATTGAGATGGACTGCGGGCTAGTGTTGAGCCCATATCATTACTCTTTATCTGCGTGTACAGGCAGCGGCGTTTAGTATGAGTAATGTCACCTGTGTTTGCCCAAACCGCCACGAGTCTGTGTGTGTGTGTGTGTGTGTGTCATGACGAAGTGACAAGGATTGGACTTCACAGCGGAAAGACACACACACATATGCCGTGACAGATTGTTGCCATGGTAGCGTGGCTGCCCCTCAGATCATTTCCAGCCTCTCAGTCAAAAGCAGAGACAAGAAAGGAAGAGATGGCACTGGAAAGCAGGAAGAGCCCTCGGCTGACAGCGCCCAGCTGCGCTCATTAATGTACAAGCGTTTCTGAAGAGCGCATCGAGGTGCTGTTTAACTCGCTCTCACATCATGGACGTCTCCCTGGGGAGAACAGCCCAAAACACTTGTCGGAAGGTTGATGCAGAAACCCAATGCCATTTTGATTATCCAAATCGCCCGTTTTTGATTCAACACTGCATTTTTGAAGTGACATTTCGCTGTTTGGACTGTTCAGAAACTTAGCCGGTGGTGTTTGATGGGGTTTCAGTTGTCTGAAACTTCCTGATGACGTTAATTGTTGGTAAAGTGTCTTTTGTAACTGGGTTTTATCACACCTACACATAAAATGTGGCTTCAAATAGAGGTTGGGTTAAATTAGCTCCCCCCTCTCAGCCCTTGTGGGTGTCACTTTTTTTTATCAGCCAAACTGTATCAACCAATCAGATGATGGAAAGATGCTAATAACAGCACAATTGTAAAATCATATTGGTTTAAAAAACATACAGTACATCTTCTTTTACAATTTTTATCACTACAGATTCTGAGGTCCGTTGAAGATTATACTGACATAGCAGAGCAAAAATAAAAAAAAAAATGAAATCTGAGCAAAAAATCCAATATTATCTATTAGATCTAATATTCTATTATTAGTACTTTTATCCAATCAGTCGAGAGAACTGTTCAGAATAAATTCCTGTTTTTGCATATCTCATTAAACAGCATTTTTAAATTAATATTTAGCTTATTTGGGTCAATATGCAACTTAGTGGTGCATTTTCTGGTCATAGCCCATAGTCTAAACACTGATGAACAATGGACACTTTTCTTTTTTAATGACTCTGTTCTTCCTAATTTCCGCATAGTGGCTTTACATTGGTGTGGGATTGAGAAAATCTAAATAAACTTGAACTTGAATTTTCAATGGGGATTTGATGGAGAATTAGTTAATTCTTTTGTCCTTTGGTTGAGAAAAGATATACAATATAATCTTTGTTATAGATATATAAAAAAAATCAATTTTATAATTATCTTTGTCTTAAGGTTTGTTATAAAGGTCATTATAAGTTGCATTTACTTTCGAATATTTGATAATCTTATTTCAGCCATCGTGGGTGTGACTTTGTGTTTCCCCAATGGAACTGTAAGATCCAGTCAGATGGATCCAATCAGAAAAGTTTTGATGCTGATAACACTTGGATTCGGGTTTGTTAAAATGTGTCCACTCCAACAGAATTTAATCTACACGCAGCATCTGATGCAGCATCAGGAAGGCTGAACTAACACAGCAGAACACAAAAGCTGTCAACAAATCTAATATTGACCTACAAGTTCTAGAAGCAAATCAGCCAAGAGAAACACAGTTGGGAATAAATTAATAACATTTCATTACACAAATGTTAGACTTAAGGTTCAGAATGTAGGTCAGTGCTTGCAAACCGCTGGTGCATCTTGCTGCATTTACACTTTTTTTTGTCAGATTTTCTTGTTTTTCTTGCTTGCCAAATGACAAATGGCGAAATCTTATTTATGATTTTTCTGTACATAGATTCACAAAGAATGATTTCTTTGCAAAGATTGATTTATCTCTAAAGTAAACACAGGATAAATTAAAAATAGGATACATTTGAAAAGATTGGTGTACGTTGAACGATAGACAATATAACCTGTACACTCTATCAAGGACTGTAGTCTATGAAACAATGTACAATTCAAACACTCTTCAAACAACAGACATAAAAAACGAAGCCCTTAGAAACAATAATTCAGTTCAATTACAGAAAAACATAAAGGAAACCTCGTCATAAAGAGCTGATTATTCAACTCCGGCTATCAGAATGACTCAGCATGTGCTGCGGTTGAAGGAAAGACAGCAAACAGACAAAAAAAAGTTCTTGTCAAAGCAAAAGAGACGAAGGAAATAGTCTCATCTGAGGTTACAAATGCCTGCTGTATTTTTTCAGCTGCATTTAGAGACCAAAAATGACCCAAATACCATGTTACTCATACAAAACAGTTGTATAATCGTTTCGTATACTTTACAAATATGAGAGAAAAGGACATTACAATACATAATTGATATAGCTAAGAATTGAGAACAGTTTTTAGCACATTTTCTAAAAGCAAACATCATCAAAAGGCTTTTCTAGATTTTAAGATGTTAGAAGATCTCATTCTAACATAACCAGTCAATTATACATATAATAAATACATTATATTTGTTTCTAATCAAAAGCATCAAGAATACATTAGCCAACTCTAAAACAACAGCAACATTTGCTTTACTTATATTAATTTAATATACGTATTATGGAGTGAAATATAGCTTTCTTTGGTAAAGTTGCAAAACATAGATTAATGATACTTGTGTTTCTTGCTCATTTTAACAATTCAACAGTTACTAATTTTACATACAGCTTAGAATTCATTCTGTTAAATATAATTTTAAAAATAAATCTGAAAGGCAAAGCCTTCAGCGTGCACATGTCCGGCAATTTGCTGTTATGTAATACAAGCAAAATAAGATTGTCGTCTCAGTAGCCAGTGTTTGCACTTCCTGTAATCTGAGTATCCGATCACTCAGGCATGAAGGAAACGGACGCTAGGCTTTTATTGAGGCAGACATGCGTCAATATGTTCTGAGTTTTTCCTGCATTCTTCTTTTGCTGTGCATATAGTGAATTTTGAGACTGGCTGGGTTGGGATGCTCACAGGATGATAAAGTAATAGATGTACCTCTCCGAGCAGAGCCTCTCACTGCGGTGTGGGAGATTGTCTTTCATTGCATCATACTGTTTGGAGGACAGCGCTACAATGTCATCAAGATCTGGCCTGGAGCCATGAAACAAAGCTGCCTAAATATCTGGGCTACCTGATGTGCAGACGCCAACCTGTTTAGAAAGACAGCACTGGGCTGTAATAAAACTGTTTCTATTTAAAACGCTGAGTGAAGACAAATAAAACATTCCTGTCTTACCTAGTTTGACACCATGGATGAAGGACAAAGGTGTTTTGTTGATAAATATATTAGAATATTAAAAATATATATCTAAATATATATACACACACTAAATATATACACACACACACATATATAGATATATATCTATAAATATACGGTATATACAGTATATAAGGTATTAATTGGACTGTATCAAGTTGACTGTACATATTAATATTTACATTTGTGCATGTGTGTTCAAGTTCAGTATATTTATAAATGCTTTTCACAGTTACAGACGTCTCAAAGCTGCTGTGTGAAAAATGTAAAAGAAGTGAGAGAGTGTGTGTGTGTGTGTGTGTGTGTGTGTAGGTGTTTAGTTCGAGGCCTAGTCCTGGTGTGATTTTTTTATTCGTTTTCTTCCCTGTCCAAAAAGAGGCGTTGGGTCAGGAAACTTGACCGCAGTGTGTGTCCTGCTTTGTGATTGGTTGGCCACCAATCTTTAGTGTGTGTCCTGACTCAGACCCGGAGTTGCTGATATAGGCTCCAGCTCCCTGTGAAATGGAGTAAGCGGTAGAAAATGTTTATAAATTATAACAAATATATCATATACCACAACGGTCTCACTGTTATAATACTCGTTTTTCTTTTTTGTTGTTTTGTATTAAATCAACTTCAAATATTGTATGCGCAAATCTGACCTCACCGACTAAACTATTAACTCTAGGCGATTCATATTGTTCTCATAACGTATTTTTTTCTTCATAAGTACACTATTCAATTTGATATAATATATGTAACCAAAATGAATTATTTTATGAGGACTGAAATTCCTCATCACAAAAACATCCACCTCCTTCACCTTCATATTTAACCATCCTCACTTCTCACAGCTCATTTCTCACTTCAACAATACTAAAAAAGTTTTTTTATTCTAAAAAATCTCCAACTATAATAAATACTCTATATGGTCATTTCATTTGCAACCAACGTTCATTTGCAACCGTTCACGGATTCACAGATTATTGCAGACTTGTACTTATATATATATTTTATAAATATAAAATATATTTTATTATATTATATACTTCTTATTTCATTCTAGTTCTCTGTCTCATCTTAGATCGACTGGTTAAAAGCATCATAGATGAACTAGTTGGATACGTCACATGCTCCACATGCTCATTTTTTATGCAAGATGTGGACTGAACAATGTTTGTTGAGTTGCTGCAAATAATGTCCATCCGTGACATTTTTGCTTACACAATCGAGTAGCTGTCATGCTGTGTGCGCATGCATTTAAGAGATGAACTCTTCCTGCTTCTATCAACTGAGACCTCACCTGCAATGGGGATTCCTGTCCGGACGTGTGATATAGGTCACTGGCAATGCCATGCGGAGCACTAGCCACTCAATATGGTCTGGTACGTGCCATTTTGTCCATGACCCACTTGCTGATCGAAGGAACACAGTGTTCCCCAATTCCTCCAGTTGCTATGGCAACACGGCGGGAGCAAGACGCAGGCTGTGGACATCGGTTTCTGTTCTCAAACAGTGATGTGAGATATTTCAGGTTCCAAAATATTTCAGGTAGGAAAACAAAAACAAGAATCAATGGACGTTCACGAGGTCCAAGTGGAAGAGATAAATCATGCAAGCCAATCCCATAATTGGCCATCGTACTCTTATAATTACAAGAACATTTACTTTTAATCAATGTGAATCCTTAAGCTAATCTATCTTGTTGTGTCAAATTCCACCGTGTTGTCCAAAACAGAGAACTTTTGTAACCTTTTTCTTTGGTTGGACTTAAGACCCAATGGACAAATGTCCATGTGGATTCGAGCCTGGTAACTTGAAAGGATTACCAGTTAGTTGTAGAACGTCCTGAACGACTGTAGATGGTCCATACTGTATGGTTAACTTGGTCCTAAGCATAGGTACTCAACCAGGATGGCCGAGTGGTTAAGGCGTTGGACTTAAGATCCAATGGGCAAATGTCCACGTGGGTTCGAGCCCCACTCCTGGTAATCTCCTGCTCTTGTAGCTGATTGGCAGTATTTAGAGACTAGTGTTTGTAAAGCATGTGTATAGGTTCATGATTGTGTTGAAGCTAACTCGAGATCCTTTTTGAATCTGTGATGATCCATTGGCTAAATGTCCAATCTCGAGCATGGTTATCGAGTACCGTAGGCCGAGTGGTTAAGGCGTTGGACTTAAGATCCAATGGGCAGTTGTCCACGTGGGTTCGAACCCCACTCCTGGTAATCTCTTTGTTCATGTAGCTGTTTAGCCTTATTTACAACAGTGCTGTCCACACATTTTCAGATCTGGATCTACTTGTTAAAACACAGGCAGACAGTCGAAACCAGGGAACAAACACAATCAAAACACTTGGTCTGCTGCACAGCGCAAGACAATACTTCACAACAGTGATTATTGTAAAGCGTCTGATAAAAACCACACAAAATCATTAATTTCCTGCTCCGACTATGCCATCTTCTACTCATACTCCATTCACCCTCTTGGTCTATCAAATCCATACATGCCTTCATATGTTGCCTTCTTTTTGCCTGGCAGCTCCATCCCCACCATCCTTATAAACTGTAATTACAAACAGCTTGTTACTTATTTAAGGTCATTCATTTCAACTCAATTTTCAACTCGGACAATTCAACCTCATGTTCTCTAGAACTGGAGCTTTTCTGACCAGGTTGGCTGAGTCGTAAAAATGGTGGATTAGAGATGGATAAACGTCAACAAGAGATCAAACCCTGCTCCTAGAAATGGCTTCGTCATAATAAGTAGTAAATCTAATTATTATTTTACATAATGGTAAATGCTATTAAAACATCCTTGGTGGATGATTGCGAACAGGTGCAAGCTGTCAATAAGGCTTTTGTAACATGAAAGGATTACCTGTTAGTTCATGAACGTCCGTAGATCACTGCGATGGTGGTTAACTTGGTCCTAAATATAGACTTTCCCAACCAGGATGGCCGAGTGGTTAAGGCGTTGGACTTAAGATCCAATGGACAAATGTCCACGTGGGTTCAAACCCCACTCCTGGTAATCTCTTGCCTGAAGTTATAGCTTGCTGGCTTGATTTAGGTGTTTGTAAAGCATCTTTATTTGTGGATGAAAGTGTTAAAGCGAAGTCGAGATCAGTGACCAGGAATGATACATTGGTTTAACGTCCATTTCCATAATAGCCTATATCTTGGTTAGTTAGTACAATAGTCGCTTTGTCTTAAAAGTGCAGCATCCTAACCAGGATGGCTGAGCAGTTAAGGCGTCAGACTTAAGATCCAATAGACAAATTAACTCTTGCTCATAGTTATAGCTTGTTGGCAAGATTTAGAGA
Organism: Paedocypris micromegethes; assembly: GCA_028031935.1. Lineage (NCBI taxonomy): Eukaryota > Metazoa > Chordata > Actinopteri > Cypriniformes > Paedocypris > Paedocypris micromegethes. Next base: position 13,004,303 of record CM051505.1, on the reverse strand, counting down.
CTTGTGTTTGTTAAACATTTTGTGCTGAATGAATGTGCTAAATCGAGGGGCTTTTATCGATCAGTTAATATCCATTGATTAAACGTCCATTTGTTTCTATGACTTGTAAACAGTGTGCATAGTTAGTACAATAGTCACTTGGTCCTACATGAATGATTTCCCAACCAGAATGGCCGAGTGGTTAAGGCGTTGGACTTAAGATCCAATGGACAATTGTCCGCGTGGGTTCGAACCCCACTCCTGGTAATCTCTTGCTCTTAGTTCCAACTGTTTAGCCTTATTTACAACAGTGCTGCCCACACATTTTCAGATCTGGATCTACTTGTTAAAACACAGGCAAGCAGTCGAAACCAAGGAACAAACACAATCAAAACACTCTGCTGCACAGCGCAAGACAATACTTCACAACAGTGATTATTGTAAAGTGTCTGATAAATACCACACAAAATCACCAAATCACACCAGCTCCGACTATGCTAGGCATCTCCTACTCTGAATCCATTCACCCTCTTGGTCTATCAAATCCATACCTTCATATGTCGCCTTCTTCTTGCCTGGCAGGTCCATCCCCACCATCCTTATAAACTGTCGTTACAAACAGCTTGTTACTTATTTCAGGTTATTCATTTCAACTCAAGGACAATTCCGCCTCATGTTGTCTAGAACTGGAGCTTTTCTGACCAGGTTGGCTGAGTTGTAAAATTGTTGGATTAGAGATGGATAAACGTCAATAAGAGATCAAACCCGGCTCTTAGAAATGTCTTGATCATAATAAGAAATAAATCTACCTATTATTTTATATAATGGTAAATGCTATTAAAACATCTTTGGTGGATGATTGCGAACAGGTGCAAGCTATCACAAAGATGTTTGTAACCACTGATTACTAGTTAGTTCTCGAACCTCCGTAGATCACTGCGATGGTGGTTAACTTGGACTTAAGATCCAATGGACAAATGTCCACGTGGCTTCAAACCCCACTCCTGGTAGTCTCTTTCCTGAAGTTATAGCTTGCTGGCATGATTTAATTGTTTGTACTGCATGTTTATTTGTGGATGAAAGTGTTAAAGCTAAATCAAGATTCTTTTGGACCAGTGATGATCCATTGGTTTAGCGTCCATTTGGACAATAGCCCATACCTTGGTTAGTTAGTACAATAGACACTTTGTCTTAAAATTCCATCGTCCTAACCAGTGTGGCCTAAGTATTAGTCACCAACTGAGTATAGAGTTCCCCAACCAGGATGGCCGAGTGTTTAAGGCGTTGGACTTAAGATCCAATGGACAAATGTCCACGTGGGTTCGAACCCCACTCCTGGTAATCTCTTGATCATAGGTATAGCATGTTAGCATAATTTTGAGACTTTTGTTTGTAGAAGTTCCTTCTTGGTTGATGAATGTGCTAAATCAGGAGTCTTTTTGGACCAGTGAAGGTCCACTGGTTATATGTCCAATTAGGTTGATAGCCCATACCTTGTAAAATGTTGTGCATGGTTAGTAGTACAATAGTTGCTTGGTCTTAGAAGTGCAGTTTCCCAGCCAGGATTAAGAAAGGATTACCAGCGGTTAAGGGGTTGTGCTCAAGAATGGACTTGGCGTGATATAGAGACTTGTGTTTGTTAAACACATTTCTTTTCTCTATTTTTTGACAAGAATAACAAATTGTTAAGTTGTTTAACTTAATACCCACTGGTTTCCACGTCCATTTGGTTGCTGACAATGACTATTATAAATGCATCCTACAATTCATGTTAAGTCATTTCAAACTTATCAGGATCTTATCATTCACCTTAATATTTTAGTCCTGGTCATTACAGCCAATATTCTGGTCATTACGCTTTCCTTCTTGTCCTCAGTTGGTTAGTTTTCTTCGTTGTTCTTTGTGTTATTAATTTCTGGTGAAGTCAGCAAACTAAGCTTTACTTAATATTTTCTTTAATAATTTAGCTGTACCTTTCCTTTCATTTATGTTAATTTAGTAGGTGTTTTCAGTTCAATTAGTCGTTTTTTTAAAAATGCTGATTTTTACTATTTGAAAAATGTAAAAATCAGTAGAGCTGACGTTTAGAAATGTCATGGGTTTGATTCCCAGAGCAAATTGCACTACAGCATTTCATAAACAATACCAAAGATGCTTTGAATAAAGCATCCTTTCTTTAGGCATCCTTAAAGTTATAGCTCTGTATAAAGAAATAAGCTAGTATATAAAACTAGCATAGTTTAAAAAAATTCTAGACCTGGCTGAAATGACAATGAAACCGGAACCTTCTGACTCATATTGATGCTGAGTCCCTCTTTCTACATCCTCCTCGTAAGAATTTTCAGAATACATTTGAATGCAATCACTCGTGGGCTCAACACAAGACTGATTGAAGAACTGCTTATAGCACCTTCTCTGGAAAGGAAGTCTGGTCCCTCTAGAATACCAATCAGCTACATTGCACCTGTTGTCTATGCTGAGACATCATCTTCATAGCTGATTAGAGTAGTGATTACTTCCTGATAGGGCGGACAGTTGGGTTTGCTGAGGCTGGTTCTACTGCAGCTCATTAGAATCAGTCCAGTGAAGTCTTACTAAGCAGAACTAGCATGAGTTTGGCATGAAAAATGCAAGCAACAGCAAAATGGAAAAGAGAATGCATTTTTTTTGCCGGGTTTTATCTTTGTTCTATAGTCTACGAGGCTGTTCTATAGCGTTTCTTTGCTGTAAATCATTCATGTGGTGCATTTCCACTTTGGAAATTGTATTTTGTACACTTTCTATCTATATTTATTATACATTTCCTTTTTACTGCATAATGTAAAGTATATATGTGTTTATACATGTTTATATATACATATATACCGTGTTTACGCAAATAAAAGCACCCGCCTGGTTTTTCAGGTACAAAATAAAAATTGAAAAAAAAAAATATATATATTTTATGTTTTCTGACTTAATTACATACATTTTTTTCGTTACTATTTTTTTCTTTATTTAACAAACTTACTAACTTATGACTCTTAACTTGTATCACTTCAATGTTGTTTTGCTTAAAAATAATTAAAAAAATGTTTTCTAGCGGTCGAAACTACACCTCCCATCATGCTTTGCTGTTCACAGGTTCCCATGAGCCTTTGCGCTAAAAGAGCATAGCGTAAAGCTGACTGAGCTCAATTTTTGTTAGGCGTAAATATCAGAACAGTCACGTTTTTCTCTGTGTAGACAGAGCAATTTGATTGTGTTTGACTTCGGTGTTCTTCGTTTTGAACTGTTTTCTGTTTGCTCTGAAGCTTTTGCAGCTGCTGGTCTCATTTTCGAGCGCTAGCATGTTAGCCTTTAGCACGGTGATCTACAGATATAATCTGTCTGTTCACATGATTGTTTTTCGTTTAATCTTACTTCTTACAGTGTTATTTTTTCCCTGTTAAGTGTCGCAACGTTTCTAATGTTTCTCTATTTAATTTATTGAGCTCATACGCACTTCTGCCTCCAGAACCATTATTAAAAGAAAGGAGCACTTATTTTTATGGTAAGCTGACCACTTAAAATTGACAATTATAAGCACCACACAGCAGCTAAAATTGGGAAAAAAAACGTATATATCTATATATATTTATATATATTATATATATTTTTTTTTTTAATAGAGAGGGCATTCCTTTTATACTGCATAAATAATGTAAAGTATCTATATATACAGTGTGTTTATATACGTGTAACCATCTTCCAACCAGATGCAAGATAATGAATGAAAAAATCTGTGACACAATTCACATAAGGTTTCATGTGCATGACTCTTTCTAAATCTAAGTGTAGGTGGTGTAGACTGCTAATCTTGTTAACATCATTTTTTTTTCAATTACTCCACACCAGCCAGACATTCACATTCAAAGCCACTTACAGAGCTATATTTCTGATCCATAAATAAAGCAGCGCCCGTGGCCTTGCAAGCTCCGCTCTCAAGCAGTTGAGCCAAATGAGAATAAAAACGTGCAGAAAAAAATATTTTCCACAATAAAAAAAATAACTAAATGTTTTTTTTCTTAGAATACAAAAGCTGTCGATTATACACAGTCGGATAGAGTAAAAGTGGGCGGAGGAAGAAATGCCTGTCCTTTAAATAGATCCAATTGAAAACTACAGGAAAGATGAGCACATCTTACTATGAAACATGAAGGCAAACCTGCAAGGATGGCAACCTCAAATATCTCCACGACAAGCCCGACAACATTACACCTTTTTGAACTAAAGCTCAAGGGCATTCGTGAAAAACAGAATAAAAAAGGGGGGCGGGGTTGGAAAGAGAGACGAGGGAGGAAAAGAATAGGAGAGAAAGAGAAAAGGAGAGAGAGAGAGCAGCTGAATCACCTCCGCACCCTTCCATTGGGGTTTCTAGGGATGAGTCATACTCATTAATGGTTGGCTGCGAGGAAACATCTGCGCAGCCGCAGAAACACGCGCAGTCGAGCTCTTTGTCAGACGGGATTCCCTTCTCTGCATGCAGAAGCGAAGCTACTAGTCCTGCAGGACACCACAGGTAGTTTATCTGCACGATGAGTCATGGCTCAGACGGGCGGGTCACACGTCAAAAACACACTCTTATTGCCCAATAAAAATCAGCGGTGCAATAAAAGAGGCATCAGTGCCAGTCTAATGCAGAATGTATTGCGACTGAGACAGACTGTCTCTCTGCCATTTTTACTAGTTTATGAACAGTCGATGAGACCATTTTAGAGCAATTTTTTAAATGTTAATAGTCAAATAAATCACAATTGATGTGATAAACATTGTTTGTTGTGATAAAATGGCATTTCCCATGCGCTAATCATATATGAGAACATATCGTCAATGCAATATTTTATAAGAAGCATAAACCTGCCTGATTGCCTAGAAAGATCTCTTTTCTTTTAAAATCTAACACACACACACACAAATCCATCTATACGCATCTATACAAACATATACATCTCTTACATGCACAGACACACACATGAAAACACATATTGACAGCTATAAAAAAATATAAATACATCTTGCACACACACACACACACACACACATCAACCATATACATCTTTAAAATAAGCACAAACATGGTGTGTGTGTGTGTATATATAGATATAGATTTTTATATTTATATCAGTCAGATTTATAGATATATACCGGTATAATATAATATTATATATAATATAATTTAATGTATTATTTTCAGCACACACGAATATACTGCATATTCATCATCTACACTTATCTGTCCAATAATAAACATGTCTTCATAAACATGTAACAAACACACATATAGACACACGGATATACATAAATCATTTTTACAAACATCTATAAACATATCTCACACACACACACACACACACACACACACACACACACACGCACACAATGAATCAGAAACATTAACTACAGGATATAAATCTATACAATGTAAACACACACAAGCACACCTTACACACAAACTATAAACATACATCCATATACACCATTTCTGGGTCACAGGGAGCTGCAGCCAATCACAGCAACTCTGTACCTAATTACAGTAACTATGTATCTATACAATTATAAACACATCTCTCACTCGCACACGCACACACACACTAAGTTTCCTATACATTCCAATAAGTAGACAGAACACGACAACAATTAAGCATCAGTGTGTGTTTATAAGTTAGCAAAGCAGCAGTCGTTCTGTAAGGAAGAGTCATAATAACTGTCTGCTAAAACAACCTGTACTCTCACGTCCTCACACATATAGACTTTAACTAAAAACAACCATGACAACGTGTGGATCACCAAGGCAACGCGACTCATTGAGCTTCAGAGAGCAGACGGGTCTAATGAGGAATACAGAGTGTTCCCTCTCCGCTCCAGGCGCATGGAACAATTGACACTCTTCCTGCTGATGTGGACCAAACCCGCAGACAGACTGCATGGACAATACGCTATTCTATACGTCTTTAACAGTCGCAGGATGCCGAGCTCAGTTATTAAACGTTTCTCTACAAGAGCGCATTAGAACGTCATTAGTCACAAAGCAACACCTTAAAGTGACATGTTGACCATTCAGAATGCATACATTTACCCGCTTTTCTTAGTACGTGAATGGCTGCGGCACAATCATTATTCATCCCCCGCCAATTTAGATGATGTCATCTTTGGCAGACCAGGCGAGTTGTGTTTGTTTGTTTTTTTTTTCATAATGGCAAAGATATTACTCATATTTTGATGTGTTTTTTTCTGCTGCTGCTGGATTTTTAATCTTTGCTGTTGCTGAATCTCAATAAACAGTGTGTGTGTGTGTGTGTGTGGGTCTTGACTTTGCCAGCCTGAACGCAATGTCAAATTTAATAGAATGTCAGGGAAATCCTTCAAAATCTGGATAATCTGTGATATCTAAATCTTTCCACCAAAACCACCGCGGTTGGTTTTGACCTGGACGTTAAAAGAGGAAAAGGCTAAAAACCTGTGAACGTTTTTGGATTTTACAGTAGAGAGAGAGAGGGAGCGGGAGAGAGAATTTTCTTTGTGTTATTGTTCATTATCTTACCTTTTATATTACATTTTGATATATTTTATAGAGTTTTATTACATATTGAAATATAAATAATACATATTGAAATATTTATACAATAAATATAAATATTTGCAAGCTGTTATAAAGAATTATTTTCATCATGTATTATTTTACATTTTTTATAATTTTTTACATCTGGTTTTGTATACGTATGTTTAAATTTCCTTTTCACTGAAGTGTACTTAATCTTTATGAGTTGCAAAGACAAATCACGCCATTACGTACTTTTCACATGATTGTGGGCGTGACGAATATAATTTTAATTTGATTGGATTTTGAAAACATTTATTGCAAATCACATTTAAGAGATAATAGCTGCTAACTGTATGTCTGTCTGTCTTTATAACAGACAGTCAATTGACATTCAATCATGAAACTCAAGAAAACGAACAATCAATATGGTGGATTGAACTGCGAAAAGGACAATTAACTCTATTTTGTAATTTTTGATTAAATGTATTTCTACTTAAGGTAATTAGCATATTCGAAAACTCAAGCAACCACAAAAGTCTATTTGCGGTAGTTGAGTGAGTTAATTGTGTGAGTTGAGAAGGAGATGAAACCTTTCTCCTGTTATTTCTCGCGAGACATTGGTGTATCCGAAGACTCAACTGTCAACTAATCACTTCTGGCATGATTTTAATAAAGGCATTTCTGGGAAGATCGGACCAGAACCAGTGGACCCTTTTTGAGGTTAAGAACAGGGAGTGTTGATGGCGATGATGGCACCATCTGTCTAGTGATGTCTCATTTCACACAAAGACTTCTGTTCACAACCAATTCAGATCATGAACAAACTGGGATGATTAAACTCCCTTTAAAAAGTTACTGATATCACCAGGATGGCCGAGTGGTTAAGGCGTTGGACTTAAGATCCAATGGACAAATGTCCTCGTGGGTTCGATCCCCACTCCTGGTAATCTCTTACTCATGGTTAGTAGTAGAGGTACTCATTGTTTCATATAGATATCTTGGAGAATTGCAGGCTCAATTGAGGACAACTAGTTTTAAAATTGGAAATCAGGTTAGAACCTGATTTAAGTCAAGTTACTTCGAACCCCTCTTTTGATAACTAAGTAAAAGTAGTAAGGTTTGCTTGCATTTATTATTAGATTAAGATTTAGACAACCATACATAATTGAAAGAGAGTAGGACACCAGGATGGCCGAGTGGTTAAGGCGTTGGACTTAAGATCCAATGGACTAATGTCCTCGTGGGTTCGAACCCCACTCCTGGTAATTTCTTGCTCACAATTATAGGTTCTTGGCATTTTAAGTAGATTAGAACATGTTTCTCTTTACGGGAACAGATCTGACTGTTCTAAAATCAAATTTCAGAAATATTAGTCTATTATCCGAATCCATGCTTGAGTAAAAGATGAAAAAAATTACTACATTACAAGCTTCAAGTCATCATTTCCAACAACACTTGAGTAAAAGGAAATAAAATGAATTAAGAGTAACATACAGTAAAATAAATGAAATTGAACGCCTCAATGTTTCAAAATGGCAGAACAAAAGAGATAAAGAAAGAATAAACAGTAATTATCTGTCAAACTTAAATGTGCATGATTTTTCTCATAAATAGCATCCAGTAACTTCAGCACCCTGCAGATGGCGATATCACCTCATCCGCTCAAGAAGTTAACCACGGTAGAAAAAGTCACAATGTAACAAGTAACGGTAATTGTCCATTCAAATGTTGTGGAGTAAAGAATGTGATCTAGTAGAGAGTAAAATTTGTAAAGTAAAAGTACAAAGTAGCCCAAAAATACTTCACACCACTGCATTCAATTCAAAGAATGTATAGATTTTTTACGAGAACATAGTAAGTATGAAACAACAGTTCCCTGATGTGTATAAAACTAGATTGCTATTGTAATAAAGGCAATCAAGTCTAGTATTCGTCTAGTAAAAAGTTCTGGTGTCTGCTATGCGAGCAGTGTTCTTTATTCGTCAGCGTACAAACCCCAAATCATAGAAATAATGGGAATTTAAAATAAAATAAAATAACAGGATTTATGCTTGTCTTACGTGTTGTGTTTCGAACAATAAAGGACATTATGTTACGCAAAGTACGTCTCATCTTTTTTTGGTTCACTTAATTGGGAAAGCCAGTTCAAATTATCCAGTCCCAAATGGAATCCAGTGTGTCAATCTTTTTTTTTTTCTTCAATTCAGTGCTGTAGTACACCAGTGTTGTATTTGTATGATGTTTCCAATTTAAAACACACACAGGGTCTCGAGCCACTGTGGGAAAGCATCTGGCCTGCCTCCAGCGCCTCCCTCTGCTAACCAGGCATGAAATTCCTGCGGCAGTGAGCAAAATGAAAGAGCGTGAGCTTGTGCGTGCGTGAGTGTGTAAGTGTGAGAGTGAGAGACACGTCCCATACACAACAGGCACAGTAGTCATGATGACCGAGCTGACAAGGGATGTCGCAACGTAATGAACGTAAACGCAGAAGTAAAGAGGAGAACAGGAAGGAACTTAATGGCTTCTCCAGTCGCCAGGAATGTGCTGACAAGCATGTCCCTTCAAATTAAAATACAAGGAGACAAAACCCAGAACATGCACCAACACATGGCTTCACCTGGCACTGGAAGACGCACTCTAACATGCTTGGACTCCAGCAGCGGGGAATACTGGTGTACTGTGTCCGAGTCCACTGGGTTTACATCAGGGCACGCTGGGACGCTTTAGAGTAATCAGACGATAGAAAGTGAGAACACAAGCGGAAGACTGTCAAGGCCTTCAACGCCTTTACTGAAGGCCTAAAATTTTCTGAATCACCATGTTGGTAATTAAAATTTGTTAAAGCCTGGTAATTGTGTATGTAAAAATGTGATAAACATGATCTTTGTGTAACCAGGATGGCCGAGTGGTTAAGGCGTTGGACTTAAGATCCAATGGACAAATGTCCTCGTGGGTTCGAACCCCACTCCTGGTAGTCTCTTGCTCTAAGTTAGTAATATATATGTACTAACACATAGTAGATGTGCTTGATTTGAACTTAAATTATTGTTACGTGCAGTGTTGGGAGTAACGCGTTACAAAAGTAACATATTACACTAATATATTACTTTTTGCTGTAACGCAGTAGTGTAACTTATTACTTTGTGTATTTTCAGTATTATATTACTCGTTACATGCAAGTAACGCTTGCGTTACATCAAATCTTTCACATTCAAGACAATAAATCAAACATTTGATACTTCCTGTTCGTAAATAGACGCGTAAGTCATTCGCTGGTGGAGTGTTGTATTTTGTAACGGCTGCACTGAACTCGAGGTGTGCTCCTATTGGCTCTGAGATCGAGGTTTGCAGCTATTCGATCCGTCTGGCTTGCATAACTGCGGCTGCGCAGTTACGCGGGCGGGCACGAACTCGCGGCAGATTTGATGAACATGAGTGGTACAGCCGGTGGTACATTCGCGATATGGTCTTATGCGCATTATTTCAGTTTTGTAAAAAAACAAGAACATTGTGGTGAAATGCAACCTCTGTGTAAACGCAAAACAATGGTAGACATATAAAAAACAGCACTAGCAATTAAAAAAAAAACAGCTGGAGCGGCGCCATTAGATCGCTCGACCTGGAGAGAAAGAAAACAGCAACGACAGTGTCCTCTGCACTTTATAGCCAGAAAGCAGGACAGTATTGTGTGGTGAGTCATTCAAAATGAATAAAACGCACGAAGTTTACATAGTCCTGTCGTGTCTGATATCAGATATACCCAAGTTATTCACTGATATTGGAGGAAAATCGCTTTGTCTACCATATTTTTAACACTTATTAATTATTAGGGTTGACAAGCGTCTTTTCCCCAGACATCCGGGCGGATTTTATAAATTCACGATAATGTCCGGTTTTCCCTCTTCTTCAAACGACTAATACACGTGTACGTAGGTTCACAACCCGTGCTATAAATTATATGAGAAAGTAATATTTGAGAATGAAATTGCGCGTATCGTTTTGAAACAATATGGGTCGACTTTTTTCTTGTATTATTATTTTTCTTTTAAAAACAATCACATTTTTAAAAACATTTTTCATTATTCACAAAAGTCTGACCAAAATAGTTACCTATTTAGGTTTTTACTGATTTTTTTTTTATTTATGTTAATTGATTATTTTAACTAAGTTATAGTTTAGCAACATTGAAGCACATTAAAGCATGTTCATCAGCCTCCGAGAAGCCTGTCTGAATTTGTCTCGAGGCCGCGCTGATTGTCTTTTTTTGGAAATCAAAATATATGGTCACCCTACAATTATAGATTATGTATATTGTTATCTGTAGCTTGGAGAGGCCACAGTCATTACACTACATAACTCTATGTCTTCCACTGGTTGTAACATAAATTACTGTACAAGTAAAAGGTAAATGTTGTTATTTTAGGACATTAATTTCTACTTCTGTAGTTATTTTGGTGAAAGTAACTTAAAAGTAATACAAAAGTAATGTAATATATTACATTTCTGAGACAGTAATATTGTAATGTAACATTACTTTTTACAAACAGTAATAAGTAATATGTAACATATTACAATTTTAAAGTAACTTGCACAATACTGGTTACGTGATATATCCAATACACTTATACATACACAGTGAACATTTGTTTATTGCGGTAGATAGGTTCCAAATCAGCTCATCACTTACTACAGTACTACACCACACCTTTGCTCTCAAAACTCCGCCCAGCTTATAATACTGCGAATCTCTAAAATACACAAGGGAGGAAGATCCTTTGCATACTTAGCAACCAAACTATGGAATGCTCTGCCTAGACCAATTCGAGACTCGGAATCAGTGAGTCAATTTAAGTCTAGACTGAAGACGCGTCTCTTCAACGAAGCATATATTGACCTGTTATAATAACTTACAGAAACAAAATTAATATAATCGTATAGAAAGGCTGCCTAGTTTAGTGCTCGGAACCTAATCACACCTGCACCTCCAAAAACTGTCAAAATCTAATTATGGTATTTCAAGTTTTTCTAATTACTTAGTTTTTTTTTGTGTTTCTCTCCAAACACAACTGCCGTACGACCGAAATCTCCTAGGAGCTTTGGGTTAATCTTTTCTATGATGCCTCCTGGACCTCTGTAGACCTGATGACGCTGTTTATGTGGAGAAATGGAGCCGCCTCTTTCCCCACTTGGGAGGGAAACACCTTCCGGAACCGTCATTAGTAATGGTGCGGAACAACCAACGCATTGATTTTGTAGTGTTAGAATGCCGGAGGAGACTAGCACCAGTGAGCCGGGTGAGAGAACCAGGGTTTTTTCCTCGTTAGAGAGGTTTTTTTTTACCTGGCCACTGTCGCATATGTACTTGCTCCCTGGTCTTTGACTTTGTCTTCTCATAGTCTTAGTGATAATCATAGCCATTTACTTAACACCAACAACCAGACGATCAAATGAATAAAAGCAACAATTCTCTTACATATTCACACGCGCTTTGAGACAGTTAAAACTGTGTAAAGCACCTTACAAATGCTCAGAACTTGAACTTGAACAGCAATCCGGCCACGGTAGCTCGCTATATTACACAATATAATCCACGAAGTAAGGACACTGTCACGGATCACAGCGTGTGATGTCTTTGACTTTTATTTTGACTCTTTCCCGGACTCCTATTTTGAATCCCGTCACGTCGCCGCCATCTTGGCTCGTTCCGCGTTATGTTGTGATCAGGTGTTCTGTGTTTTGTAATTATTAGTTCATCACCCAATGTATTTAAGGTCGTTTCACTCCGCGTTTCGTTGCCAGATCGTCTGCGTCGTGTACCAGTCATCCAGCCTTATTTCTCGTAGTCAGGTTTGTTATTTTCTCGCCATAGTCTCGTTGTTGGTTTCTAGCCAAGTCTCGTCTCGTGTCTTGTCCCGTTACCGATCCTGCCCACGTTTTTGACCACTGTTACTGCTTGCCGATTTGGACCTCGTTTTTGATTTATCGTTGCTGACCTTTGCCTGCTGACCTCGATTAAACGCCTTGTGGACTTACAACCACTGCTCCATCTCCTGTCTGTGCACGTGGTTCCGACACACACCCTCGTCCCCGTGACAGACACCATATTTACATATACGTATTACAGCACAGGTTAAAGTTACACAGTAACGTAGCAGCATCTATCCGTCGAGGGAGCGGCAAACAAAGACCAGTAGCCAGAAGATGCTACTGGTTGGAGACAAGCCAAGCATCTGTGGATTGGAGAAGCGATCAAAACACCAATCACAGGCTAGATTACAAAACTTGGGAGCTGATTTGTCATCTATCGGCATTGGAACATCCTCTTTTTGTTTTATTTCTTTTTGTACTGAATTATATGTTATATGTAATGCAATGAACCATCAATAAGAGCAGAATTTACAAATTATTAATGGAATTAACAACATATTTGGGGTATTCATATTTTTTCCGAAAGAAGGTCGTAAATCCGCCATAGTCGAACCGCGAAGTAGCGAGAGTTCACTGTATATGGGCATGTTGCTTCAAACCCTTCTTCTGTTAAACTTGTAAAAACAGTAGTAAATTTTGCTTGTTTTTCATATTATTGTGTTTGGTTAAACTACATTCTTGGGTCAATATATACATGTTTACAATACAGATCTTTTTACGTCACCAGGATGGCCGAGTGGTTAAGGCGTTGGACTTAAGATCCAATGGACAAATGTCTTCGTGGGTTCGAACCCCACTCCTGGTAGATTGTATTAAATGTTGTAGTTCATGCATCCATTCAAGCTAAATTTGGAGCTTTAGTTTGCAGCATAGTGAGTGGTCAAGGCAATCAACTTGAGATCCAACATTTAACAGAACATGAGATCATATTCTGCACACAATATGTGCTTAATCTAAATGTTTGCCAACCAGAATGGCAGAGTGGTTAAGGCGTTGGACTTAAGATCCAATGGATAAATGTCCTCGTGGGTTCGAACCCCACTCCTGGTAATCTCTTCCCTCTAGTAACAATAATTATAGAAAATTAGAAAAACAGCAGAACACTGTCAAGGCCTTCAAAGTCTTCTCTGAAGACCTAACATGAGCTGAATAATCATTGGAGGGAATGTGGATTGTAGGTTAATGTGTACTGCTAAAATATGTGGGTTCCTAGGCCAAAGCTGAGAATTATAATTTGGCCATTTATATGTATTTACCACATATTTATATACGTAAATTGGATCCTAAATTCAAGTTCTAATTGCTAATCCATTTAAGTTACAGAAGATGTTGTTTTAGATTGAGTCTGTTCACAGTCTTTCAACAAGAATTTTATTTAAGCTTTCAAATCTATATAAAGCAATGAGCACATCTACTACTATGAACAAGAAATTACCAGGAGTGGGGTTCGAACCCACGAGGACATTTATCCATTGGATCTTAAGTCCAACGCCTTAACCACTCGGCCATCCTGGTTGGGAAACATTAAGATTAAGCACATATCGTGGTTCCAAAGACTAGGTTTATACTAGGTTAAGACTAGGCTAGGTTTATGCACAAGATATTGTCAGGATTGGCCTTGGTACCCACATATTACAGCCGTAAACATTAAGATCCAATGGACAAATGTACATTGGCAACAAAATAAAATATAAAAAAGAACAATAAGTCAGCCTCAGTCAAACTCAAATGTGCAAAAAAAAGTGCATTCGCTAATTCACGTTTGTGTGATTTAGCTCATTAAAAGCATTCAGATCCTTCAGCACCCTGCAGATGGCACTGCGTCCACCCAAGAAATTAAAGCTTAATTAGCATGCTTTAAACTTTGAGTTGAGATAAACATGTATAAAAAGTAACATAGAAGCTCAAAGACAATGCACACTTTACTGTACAAATATTCGTATGAAATTAATTTATTTTTAATAAAAAAAAAAACCTGTGACATGATTAATGAACAAAAAAAGCTGCTAGCCGGTTTTACTTTGGATTTTTCGCAAACAAGTTTAAATATTATTATTTCTTCTTCCATATCTTCTTCACAAAAACACACTTCCTGTATGGAAGAAAAATGTCAGAGGGACAAAAAGCTCCAGGGGCCAAACTCCTAAAATGCAGAGATGGAATTAGGTGCTTTTCATACACAAAAATGCCTGAAATGTATCATCGCGTGCAAGTATATGAGCGCTAGTAAATTAAGTCTCGAGTCTTTATTTATCTTCAACACTTGTAGCACATGTAAATTTGTAAAAAAGCAGCAGTATGGTGAAGCATTTAGCTGTGTGCTCCATGTTTCATTCAGCACTTGCATAATATTGAGATGCTGTGCACATTATACATACTCTAAATGAAGCTGAAATATTTATAGCACATACTGAACATCTGGTGCCTTCCATCCGCAAAGCAGAACTCCTCCGTTTCGCTGTGTTCTATGCACAGTCTTCATGCAAATGACCTTTAATGGAAGGTTATCTCGTGAAGCAGTCCACATTAATCACTGCACTTTTGTCTTCCCAATTGGCTGAAGATCAAGCAATCAATGAGATCTCGAAAGGAAGAGATACAAGTTATTCAAGGGCATCGGAGAGGGGAAAAAAATCGAGCCCTCGGGAAAATCAAACACACAACACTGGATTCGTTTGGCAATGTTGGTTTCGGGATCAAGTCACATCCTGAGCTGCGGGTTTTTATTTTTAACATAACACTCCATTCACAGTTTATGACTCATGCTATGGCAACAGTTACTGTACGTATGTGTATGTTTATTCAAATCGCTTCTCCTTAAAAGCATATTAAAAACTGTGCTCTGCAATTATTACCGTTTTGAGCAGTAAAAACTGCCTTCCAACACACAATAATAGGAATAAAGCGAATATCAAATGCATCTGTTTTACCACGTTTGGCACTTGGATTACAAGTAATCCTCTGAAATGGATTACAAGTCGCATGGCGGTTGTGAGAATAAAGGTTTTGTTCAACTCTGCTCTTGTCTTGGAGACGTCTGTCCAGCTTGAGTGGCTTTTAAGAGCCGTGTACGGTTACACTCGAGGAAGCTCAAGGGCGGTTGAAGGAGAAACTCAAGAAATAGACATAGTGAGTCATGGGCGCGCTCAAGGCACTAAATCACTCTACTATCTCTCAGCGCTAAATATCTTTTTGTCAATGAAACAAGCGTGTGCTTCCCAAATACCGTATTTCAATTAAACCAGTGACAGTATAAATGGAGAACTGTCGGTTTGATATCGTCTATATTCCTGTTCTGCTCTTGACTTGTACTATTTGTGGGTAGGTGGAGGTTGTTTAAAAAGAGGTGTAATCAACTCATGACCAATCAGGAGAGAGACTGTCAGGCAAAAGATGGAGAAATGTAAAATGCCAGAAGACACTGGAATATGAATAAGTGAGCTGGCTTCATAGTCACCTTTCTGCTTGCTCATTGCTTACACCCTTGTTTCTTTACAAAAGAAATTGTTTATTATTATTATTATTATTATTATTATTATTAGTAATAATAATAATAATATAAAATAATAATATGTAAGGTCTTGACAACTCTTAGCCTCAGTTCTTCCCAGTGAATTAAGGTTTTCTAACTAGACACAAGACAATTTCATCAGGTTTCAAAAAAGAGTAGTGGTCAGTCTTTTCAGCGTGCTTCTTCTCAGCTTCGTTCCAAATCACTCACAAACTCATTCCTAACTCCTCACCTTGCACCTCACACTCTTCTTACTTGCACTTTCTTACACTCACACTGCTGACAGACTGACCAGTAACTTTACTTATAATGACTCGCAGAACAATGAGATTCACGTTTCAACCCAAATAGGAAAAAAGGCCTGGGACCCAGGCTCTTCACTTGACCATACAGATTATTGAAGAGAGTGTCCTTCCAAATCAGCATGTGGTCTGAAACGCTGGTTTTACAACTGGTCTTATCAGATCACATTCTACATCAGAGACATTAAGCAAAGACAAAGAAATAAAAGAATGGGAACAGCCCCACATCAGGGCAAAAAACATTGAACAAATGCAAAATGATTCTTGAAATAAAACTAAATGTCAATTCAACAAATCATAACTCTAACATTATAATAGTAATAATCATCATCATCATAATAATAATAATAATTGAAATGTTATTCATCCATCAGTGGGGAAATGTATTCTCTCCAAACAGGGAACACACACAAACCCGGATAAGTGGGCAGTCTCAAGTGTCTTGCCCAAGGACAATCAGAGGGATTCGAACCTGCAACCTCTTGGACAAAATGTTCAATTCACAGTACTCCGCTTATAGTATTTGTGGCAGTACAGTATTTTCGTACAGCATTTATTTTGCACGATCTGTGAGTGTGAAAAGCTTTTTATACATAACTTGTTGTTGTTCACTTGAAATACGGAAAGGGCCTTCATGAATTCAATGAAGGTTAAAGAGTTTAAACCCTCTGGAGCATCAAATTACTCTTTCCTGTCCTCATCATTACACGATATTGTTCTTGCATTCACAGAACAATGGCCAACTTGAATGGCACGTATTGAGTTCCTAAATGAAAAAAGACCATAATAACATTTATTTTGAACTGAGAAGGAAGAAACACCATGTCCCCGATGAGCACTGGCCTGGATATAGGATTTTCTACATGATTACTAACAATGTGGTTGAATCTGAAACCAAGAACATATTTAGATGGTTTCATACAGTGGAGCCAAGAGGAAAAAGTGGGTATAATTACATTCAATAAGAGTTGTTTAAGGACAGATGACCAAGGTCAAAGGTAAAAAGACACTGGCCCTTCAGTTGTTTTGATGGCACAAATCGTCAGGCAGAACTGCCCATGGAAAAAGCCATTTAAATCATTCACTGTTATTAAATTATGAAAACCTAAATCATACTTTACAACACTAGGTTAATACTGTATTATCATTAAATACGTCTGGTGTGTGGCTGCATGTACAGTACAGGCATTTAGGTCCAAGTGGTGCCCTTTTATAAAATGCTTTTAAAAGAAAGTGGGGCCCTGTGGACACTTGTGGGGACTTTTGGCTGTGTCACAATTATGAAGGCCAGGATTTGGCAAGGTGAAAATGTGTGGGGGAATACAAATGTACTATTATATAATTAGTTTATTTGCAAACGCATACTTTTTAGCACATTTGTTCCATTTTTGTTCCAAGTTTTTCCAAACTCACCAAAACATTTTCTTGTATGCAAGTCTATGGTGGGACCACCAAGAAGCAGTTGTGGTCTCGCGTAAGGGAGCTACTGTAGACCTGCAACCCAGCTTTGGGTGAGGTGTACACAGAGGTGTAAAGAGTTCTTGAAAACCATACTTGAGTAAAAGTCAAAGAGTATTCCATTATAAAGAACTCGAGTATTTTACTTGTACTAAATTAAGGCTGTAAAAATGTGAAAAACATAAAACTATGGGGTTTTATTTTCCAATACAGAAATGAAAGTTAACACTTCAATGTTTCAAAATGTCAGAACAACTATATTAAAAAAGAACAAAAAGTCAGTCTCAGTCAAACTCAAATGTGCAAAAAAGTGCAACTGCTAATTCATGTTCACGTGATTTAGCGCATAACTAGCAGCCAGTACCTTCCTGCAGATGATGATATCACCTCAAACAAAGAAATGTGCCAACTTGTCGTGCACGTCACGTCACGGTTTAACGAATAACAGTAAGTGTCTGTTCAAATATAGTGGAGTAAAGAGTACATATACAGAATCAAAAATGTAGTCAAGTAGAAAGTAAAAGTTGCAAAAGTTACGAAGTCCGTTTACTTGAATACTCTAACCACTGGTTCCACAACTAAGCTTCCTAGAGCAAAATACCGACCTCCATATGATCCCTGGGCGCCATGCCCACTGCTCCGGGGTTGTTTGTGTCCATAATTTCTGTAAGGTCCTTAGTGGCCATGTTGTCAAACTCACTTAGTTTACTATAACATAAATGCCAGCATGTGTGTGTGTGTGTGTGTGTGCGTGCGTGCGTGCGTGCGTGCGTGCGTGCGTGCCCGCGCGTTAATGACTTATTTTCTCCAGAAGAATTCGTCGGGTTTGTAACTTTAGCATTAACAGACGTGCAGCACTGGGAGTTTGGTGTAGAGCAGGAGCAGAAAGCTGTCTGCTTGTGAGCGCGTGCCGGCCGGGTTACCACAGCGCAGACACCGTGGCTGAGCTCCAAAACCACAGTCTCCGGTCCTCACAAGTGCACTGTGACTCACCGGAAGGAGCGCGCGCTTGCAGAACTCATTAATGGAAACGCAAGGAATATGGTTTTCCTGTGTCAATAAAGAAATCTTGGCACTTGGCGGGCCACGTAAACCCCGCGGTGGATCCTGAACGAACCAGGTGTTCTGTTGCGAAATCTGCGGGTTCGTCGTGGTGCTTCTGCGCATGTGCAGACACGATCGCTTTCGTCCGACCGAACTCAAACGACTCGAGTAAAAATGTTGTTCAATGCATACAGGACATCTTCCAAACAGCACGAGGCACTTATCGAAAGCATGTTTCTTTTTTCATAGCATAGTTTTGCTTTTGACATAACACAAGAAAATAAAACGTGATGGAACACGATTTGTATACATATGGATCAAAGAGTGAAATGTTCATCTATTTTATTGTCGTTTTATTTACGTTTTATTGTCACTTACCTTTCAATTCACAATTCAAAAAGTTTAACGAGTTGTTCTTTTTGTGCGAGTGATAAGAATTAATATTAATTTCGGACTGTCATACTATTAGTTGTAGCCCAAAATATGCGAAACTAGGACCAACAGCGTTGCTTAGTGGACATTTTGTGGTATGACACAAATCAGATAAAAGTGAAGTAAAATGCATTTATAAATACTGAATGAAAAACATTTATTTGTACAATTTACAAAGACGACTTTGTCAATTATCTTATGGGGTTTTTATTCGAGACCTTTTAAGGAAATGTATGCATAACATTTAAGTTTATCATCTTACGTTGAAATTGAAATCAGCATTTTAAATAAATTATGTTTCCGCAATACTGTATTTCCTGATATTTTGCATTGTTCTGTCATTGTACAAATCTCAACAATCAAAATTACGAAGTCATCCGAAAACTGGTTTCGTTAATTTTCATCAGCAGCAAAGCACGCCATTCGGTACTCTCCTATACTCACACACTTGCACGTTTACACCAGTAACCTGAGGCGCTATCTAGGTACCGGAATATGTAACAACATCACAAACAGCAATTGTGTTTTTGACACACTACGAACCTATAGGCTCAGAGTAGAAACAGCATTTAAGCATTTCTGCTTTCATTTAATTGCATTTCTGCTTTCATTTAATTGCATTTCAGCATTTGTTTCCATATTCAGCATTGGTGGAGCGTGTGTGCGTCGGATGACAAAACCAGCTAACGCAGTTAAAACAATAGTTTTGCAAGATCTCGCAAAAAAACATTTTTTTCCATGTCCCTTCCGGGGCTCCGTAAAATACGGTCAGTGATAGCGTAAGTTCAGCTGAGTGCTCATGAGCGGGGAATAACAATACGGTTAGAATATTGACAATCGTACTCACTTTAGAACTATAGCTGAAGACGAGGGCCGGTTTGTGACAATGAACTTCTTGGGTGTTTTTTATGGCATCTAGCGATTATTCATTGACTCTTGGGCTGGAAAACAGTGGCTCTATCTGGCAACACTGAATTAGACCCAGAAATCCTTCTCACTTAGGGTGTACTCACACTAGGCACTGGGGCTGCGATCCATTCCCCGCTAACCGTACGATTGGCTATATATATATATATATATATATATATATATATATATATATATATATATATATATATATATATATATATATATATATATATATATATATATATATATATATATATAAACGATAATGTTCCCAATATATATCAATATTGCAAGGGAACAAAGTGATACAAAGTTTTATTTTGTATTTAAAATATTTATTTTATTTCAACAAGCTTATACTGTATCTAGTTCGGTGTCTGTTTTGTAGAGAACAACAGGTAAAAAGTATGAAGTGACAACATCTTTACTGGATGATTTTTTAAAAACTTCATAAAGTGTATCATAAAATTTGTCAGGAGTCAGTCTAAGACCCGGATCAGTAAAGATTTTCCATTTCAATAATATTTTATATATTTTTTTATTTTACAATAACATTTTAGTCTTTTAGTATAGTAAATAAACTGGTGGTTTTTATTTACAATAAAGTGGACGCTCATCCATGCGTGTTGTGTTGTGTTCTTTTACAACGTTTTCAATGTGTTTGGAAGAATATCTAAAGCACACAATTAGTTTTGGTTCAAGCTAAATTTATTAAAATGAACATAAATCAAAAAGAAATGCTACACTTGAGGCTTTAATTATTAAATACCGGTATACTTCATGATATGCTGGACATGCACATGAATATGGCAAAGTGGAAAGTGTTTACGTTTTTTATATTTTCTCACACACGCAAACTCTTCTGGTATTACAAGGTGCGTCATTCCATCCGAATTTTTTACTCTCAACACAGAGTTCATTTCCGTTGACATTATTTGGTTCTCCATGCGCCCAGAAGCTGTGAGAACAGATCAGCAATAGAATAAGATCAACCACGAGAACCATTAGTGAGTTATTAACACTTTTCAGTCATTCTCACCTCTGAGTCAGAGCAGTTCCATCAACCCACTTCCAGGCAGTTTCCTCTTTTTCTCTTCTCAGACCGATCCAGCTCTCAAACGATTGATATAATCCTGTGCGATTGTAAAATAGTAATTTAGATTTGTCAAGATAAAAGTAAATGAATAACAAACATTACTCACTTCTTCTTCTCTACTGTTGATGATGATCAGTCTGTATTTTTTCTCTACAGTGTTTCTTACAGTCAGCCATCCAGATTTGGCCATAAAACGTAAGTACCCACTATCTTTGTAGTAAAACCATTCTTCTGTAAACACAAAAACTTCAAATGTTTTCTGTTCATCATTCACACTATTTGACTAAATCAAGAGAGGCCTACTCTTAAAACCCCAGAAAATGCAATAAAGCACAAAGCGCGCGCGCGCACACACACACACACAAACCTGAGGTATTGAGCCCCTAGTGTCATTTAAAATTACCTCGTCTTTCAGATAGACTAGTGACGCTGGTCTGTAGCTGGTTATTTCTGGTTAGAGAGGTCAGTGATTCTGGTCTGTAGCTGGTTATTCTGGTTAGAGAGGTCAGTGATTCTGGTCTGTTTCTGTTTATTCTGGTTAGAGAGGTCAGTGATTCTGGTCTGTAGCTGGTTATTCTGGTTAGAGAGGTCAGTGATTCTGGTCTGTAGCTGGTTATTCTGGTTAGAGAGGTCAGTGACGCTGGTCTGTAGCTGGTTATTCTGGTTAGAGAGGTCAGTGATTCTGGTCTGTTTCTGTTTATTCTGGTTAGAGAGGTCAGTGATTCTGGTCTGTTGCTGGTTATTCTGGTTAGAGAGGTCAGTGATTCTGGTCTGTTGCTGTTTATTCTGGTTAGAGAGGTCAGTGATTCTGGTCTGTTGCTGGTTATTCTGGTTAGAGAGGTCAGTGATGCTGGTCTGTTGCTGTTTATTCTGGTCAGAGAGGTCAGTGACGCTGGTCTGTAACTGGTTATTCTGGTTAGAGAGGTCAGTGACGCTGGTCTGTAGCTGGTTATTCTGGTTAGAGAGGGCAGTGATGCTGGTCTGTAGCTGGTTATTCTGGTTAGACAGGTCAGTGATGCTGGTCTGTAGATGTTGTCTTTGGACTAAGGTCAGTGTCAGAACTATCAGCAGAAGACTCGAAAACAGTAAAGCTGTGAAGACCAACCAACAACTTCCTGTAACTCAGACAGAAAATAGAAAACATTATGGATGATAATACATTTAAACCTATAAACTGGGGGTTTTGTTTTCTTGTTTTACTTTTGCTTGGGCTGCAGACGGCCGGTTTTTTATTGTCCACATCTACAATCTCAAATGATTTAGGGACTTCCATTGTGAATTTCTGGGCTTGCGTTTGTTGTCCTGAAAGTAAAAACGTGTTTTAATCACAAATCTAAAATCATATATTTCATGTAGATGATTATATTCTCTACATATTTACATATACAGTATTATACAACCACTTTAGTTTCTGACCAGTGGAAGTAAGCTTTTCTCATGGAAAGTGTGTACTAATTATTTTCAATATTTAAAGTACACACACATACACTGATAAGGCACTAAATTATTTAATATAATTTGTTTGAAAAAAAAAACAGCGGTTACAAAGCTTCCAGGTTCTGAAGAAACTAAATTGTATTTATCTTCTAACGTGAGTTGAGTAAAAACAAGTGTGACTATAAATAAAAACTATTAAAAAGTAAACCTTGTTATGTTGCATATTTGGTATTGCACTATTATTATATTGTGTTCACTTAATAATAACAAGAACTATATTACATGATTATTACAATTTTGTAATTCTATTACATACTATGTTTTAAATAAGTGAGTTTAAGTTTCGTTAAAACTTGAAAACTGTTGTATAGTATTGTTTTAACCTGAGCTATCATGATTAATTCAACAAAAGTAATTACAGTAGGTTCATCAGCTTTTACTAAAATGGAAGTGCGAGCTTACTGAGCAAGAGTTTCGTGCAGTGGACAGAGTTTGTTGTGAGCGACAGAAGAGAACGATTATTTTTATAGCTTTTTTACGTTTACGTGGTTAACGTCACGCCATTAGGGCCCTGCGTCTGACGTCATGGTTTACGCGCGCTCACAACACCATGACCCAGGATGCTTCTCTGTCTCTGGTGCTGTTCACGTGACTCTGTAAATCTCGTGATGAGGCAGCAAATAACACAACACCAAATCATTTTATGTAGGGGAAAAATGAAATAAAATTATCATTATTTACGACATTCTCTGTCCGTATCTGCCTCGCTAAAAGCGATTAAAACCATCTAGTCCAATCAAGTTTGCGGAATACTCCAGTATATTAAAATATGGGGTGTTGGGCAGTAGCTTCGCTAACTACATTTTTCAGTAGCTTGGTAGCGAAGCTATTTTCTGATTCAAGTAGCTTTTCAGTAGCGAAGCTATTTTTTTGCTCGAGTGGCGGAGTAGCGTCCGCACAAGCTACATTTCACTAAAGCTACATTTACGTTGAAGTTTCACATTCGCGGCGCTGCTCTAGTACGCGTCTCGCGAATGAGCCGAAGCTTTAAGAGTCGATGCTTTGTACCGAACGACAAAAACCGACTCCCACAAAGAACCTCAGTCGCTATTGGTCAGATCTGCTGAGACTTTTTTGATGGGTGCACGATTCGGCCAATCACGTGTGAGGACAGAATAAACTCTCGCCTATTATGCGAATGAAGAGGGCGGAGTCAGAACGAAGCGCGTCAGGTGTTCTGAAAATTACTCCTACAGCAGAAGTTCCTACACCTATGTCACTGATCAGCTGTTGACGTCAAAACTGAATACTAATATAAATAAGTACAATATCGTGTGTACTGTTATAAGTGTCCATGTTCATTTAGTGCATTTATCGCGCACCGGGAAGGGTGAGAACAGCTGAGAAGTGACGTTTCATTAGCGCGCATGAGCAACTTGCAAGCTAGAAACAGCTGAGCAGTGACGTATTGTGGCGATCCGCTGCTGTGAGTGCAGTGCTAGAGCAGAGCCATGTTCTAACGCGCGTGTTACAATATATTGTACTTATTTATATTAGCATTCAGTTTTTACGTGTTTTAACGCGCTTGTGCATCGAGCTAGCTAGGAACCGCTGAGCAGTGACGTCAGTGTAGGAACTTCTGAGCTGTAGGAGGAATTTTCAGAACACCGGTAAATGACAGGAGCGAAACCGAAAAAGCAGCAGCATCTGGCCGCAATTCAGTGAAAGTGGCGACTAAATCGCCCATTATTGCCCTTTGGCTGGGGGAGAGAGGAAAAGCGAACTTTCTATTGTTTAATTAAAAGTTATGTTGAATAATTGATTTTCACAAATAATACCATAAGCCAACAAATGGAGGAGTTAAGTAATTATGGAATAAATATAATATAATATTATAATATAATATATTTTAAAATATAAAAAGCCTTCCAAAATGCAATACATATTATATACATATTTATACCAGATTGCTGCGATGCCTAAGTGTTTCCATTTACACCTGTTTAGTTGTAAAAAATTGTAATGAAATGTAAGTTGCTTTGGATAAAAGCGTCTGCTAAATTACTGTAAAGTAAAGTAATTGTGTGGAACATGTTTATTGTTGTTTTTTTGGCATATTTGTTACAATTTATTTAAACTGTTTGGTGTTATTAAATAAATACAGTAAAGAGTTAAATGGAATGGTTATTACTGCTGTTTCATTGGCAGCTTTAGTGATTACTGAAGCATTGACTTGGAATAAAGGTCAATTTATAAATTTATTGAAGTAGTTTGAATGTAGTTAAGCTACTTTTGCCATGTTGTTGTAGCTTAGCTTCGCTACATTTCCCAGAGGTTAGCTTCACTGTAGTGAAAGCTACATTTATTGCAGGTTAGCGAGTAGCTTAGCTTACTACATTTTATAAGTAGCTTGCCCAACACTGGCTGTCAGTAATGCAACACCTCATTTTCACGGGGCTTTTCCATTTCGGCCGTGTGCGAGATGGGTGAGAAATTATTAATACGATATAATTAGTACTGTATTTGTATTCAACCGCGAGAAAGACGGTTCCCTTGACGTAGCGTTGTATTAGTCCCACCCACAAATGACGTAATTTAAACGTTGCGGTGAGCGGGGCGGGAGAATTGGATGTTTTAAGAAAGAATCGCTTGTGGATCCGTGACAGAAGTTTGCTGAGCTTGATGTGGTGAAACTGTGATGAAGATGCGCATTACTAAGGAGGAAAGAGAAGACGCGGGAGAATATGAAGCGTCCGGAGTCACCGATCAACACGCCGAGGAGAAACCAGGTCGCTGTTAACTTTATATCGTTATGTATTATGCAAAGCTAGTTTTTAAATGGTTTTAATATATAATAGCGATATATTATATGCGTTATTGTTGCAACAGGTTTGTAAAATGATCGTTTGTCTGTCGAAGTTTGTCTGAAGTAGATTGTGCGTTTAACTAATAATTGTATGTGAAGTATTACTTTTTGTGCTTCCCACTGTTCTTTATTTTCCATAATTAGTGAGATGGCGTGTTTTGATGATTAATGAGGTTTATTTCCATTGTTGAACAGCATATGTGTAATGTTGTGTTGTACCAGTGTCTCTATGGCAACCTGAGGCATAGGAACTGAATGTTTGTTTATAGTTTCGTTAGTTACCAGTTTACTTCCGGTGAACACAAGTTTTTTTTATCAGAGGTTATCTGGCGGATCAGTGATTGAATATCATGTTTAATAGCGCAAAAAAATGTACAAACTCGAAAGTTACCACAGAGCAGTCTGTGGTCCAGTAAGAGAAGTGATGGTCTGTGTAGTCGCTCTTCTCAGCTTCTTCTCACCACACACACAATTCTACAAGGTCCAGCACACAATCTCCTTCAGAAGCTTTGTTATGTTCTCCACCAGACCATTGTGGTCGTGAACGTAAAGGAAATACAGTTTTTGGACAGATTAATAGTTGTTACCTTGAAACAGCTTTAATCTAAACCAGTAAAACCAATCCACAGCTCGACCAAATCACCAAACCTGTGGTTCCCCTCTCAGACCTTAACTGATCTTTCAGTGAGATCGAAATCTGAAATTAGTCCTTATTACCATGTTGCTGGAAAATAATTGTCTGTTTTAATAAATTCTTTTTCAGACTGGAAACCGGTGAAAAAGGAACGAGAAGAACAGAGTGAAGTGGAGAATAAACAGCAGGAGCTTTTCAACAGTGTGACTGAACAAGCCTCTTTTAGTTGTTTGAAGACGGACAAGAGTTTCTCAGACCAAACACCGAAAGATGAACCAGTGTCTGCTTTCCCTCACAGTGGAGATGTTTCCTTCAACAACTGTTTCCCACAAACTCAATCTGAAACTTCCACTGGAGAAAAAATATTTACATCTGAAACCAATCTGGCTTTCTCCTGTTCCCTGTGTGGGAAGAGTTTTGGACATAAAGGACATCTGAAGATTCACGTGAGGATTCACACTGGAGAGAAACCTTTCTTCTGTTCTCAGTGTGGTAACAGTTTTTTACGTAAAGACATTCTGAAGATTCACATGAGGATTCACACTGGAGAGAAACATTTCTCCTGTTCTCAGTGTGGGAAGAGTTTTGGACATAACGGACATCTGAAGATTCACATGAGGATTCACACTGGAGAGAAACCTTTCTCCTGTTCTCAGTGTGGGAAGAGTTTTTCACAAAAAGCAGATCTGAAAATTCACATGAGGATTCACACTGGTGAGAAACCTTTCTCCTGTTCTCAGTGTGGGAAGAGTTTTAGACATAACGGACATCTGAATGTTCACATGAGGATTCACACTGGTGAGAAACCTTTCTCCTGTTCTCAGTGTGGGAAGAGTTTTAGACGTAACGAACATCTGAAGATTCACATGAGGATTCACACTGGAGAGAAACCTTTTATTTGTTATCAGTGTGGCAAAGGTTTTTCACAAAAAGTAAATCTGGAAATTCACACCAGAACCTCACACAGGTGAGAAACCTTTCTGGTGTCTTCAATGTTGAGTTTTTCAAGCTAAAAAGGTCTGAATATTCATAATTGATTTAATAAATGGAGTGATTCAATAAAATTGTATAATGACATTTATTCACTGATTCCTTGATTTATTTATTTTCTGAAATTGGGATTAACAATTTCACAGTAATAATGAGACACTAAGTCGTAATTATGAGAGACTAAATTGTATTTATGGAAGGATTTTGATCATTTGGGGAACATGTAGACATGACATTGACTTTTATCATCATTGGAGCTTTGGTCGAACTTGATCGACAGTAATAATCGTTCCAGATTGCCAATATGCTAGTCATTCCCGAGTACGATTGCTGGTCTGCTGGCCCACACTCACATTTTTGCAATTGTGCTTGGCCTGCTTATGTTGTGATGTATTAATACTGGTAGATGGAGTAGTCTTTCATGACACTTTGACACTGATATAATATTAAAGAAGTTGGTAAAAATGCGAACTAAATATAAACAGATTTGTGTGTTTTCCTGGAATCCAAATGAATCGAAATTTAGATTTTATTAAGCATATAGATGCGGACGTAACATTCGTTGTTATTATGGTGAAACGAGACATCCCGAGCCGGATGTCTCCGCCACTTTAAACACAACCGTCGCAAACTGTCGCGAATCACGTGCAACAGCCGTAAAGCGATTTTAAAGCGGAAAATTAAACTTTTACAAAAAGAAGATAAATTAAAAAAAATAAACAATGAGATTCAGCGATTTTAATTATTTTATATTGTAACGCAAGTACATTGAAAGTAACTGTAATTTTTAAATTACTTAAAAATAAACAGTAATTCGTCACTTTACTTTTTCAGTGAAAAAGTAATTTAATTACAGTAATGCGTTACTTTGTAATGCGTTACACCCAACACTGCCACTGACACATAAGCATATAAAATCTAAACCTAATCCTTGCGTACACCTTACAAACTAAGAAGAGTGATATTAAATGTGTAACGTGTTCAAATGTCATGCAAATCTGTAAACTTCATACATGAAATATACATACACATACAATTCATACTGAAAATGTATTAATTTTATCATTATAATTTATGGAGTTGTATGTACAGTAGAAGTCATCACACTCTTTTGTTGTGAAGCAGCTGACTAACAATGTGCACACTTTTTAATCGTCAGGCTAATATTAGCATAAGCTTGTCGCTTCTTGGGACACACAAGTTCAGCCGCCTTCATCATACATCGTTCACTCTTTATCTACTTTTATCCATTTGGATAACAGCATTTTGGCTAATGGGGTTTAGCGGAAAGATAGAGACCAAGGTATTAACGACGTTGTAACAAGCAGTAGATGACGCGTTGATACCGTCTGCTGTTTTCAGCCTGGCTCAGTGATACGGCCTTCTACTCTGATGGAAACAGTGCGTCCCTTTGCAGATAATAAATGAGTTGCCGCTAAATTCAAAATATGAATTCCTTGTCTTTTGTGCATTGTTTTCCCACTTTGATGATTTAATGATTCTGCGGGCCTGGTGGAACCTCCTTGGGGGCCGGTTCTGGCCCGCGGGCCGTATGTTTGACACTCCTGCTTTAAAGGAAGTCTCGTAAGTTAGTGGAGGTAACAATGATGAAAAGCTGATCTCACCTTGACAGATCTAGAGAGCAGAACAAGGTAATTCTTAACGTTTTCACCAAATGTGCCTGAATTAAATTTCTTCTTAAGGGGAGAAACTTTCACCAAGCAATAGTTTTTGACCATGCAAGTTCGAATGAAGGGAACAAGTGTCAAGGATTAGGGATTATTACACTGATCACGTTTTTCATAATAATATTTGATAGTACATAATTACATCAACAGGACTTCCCTTTGGATTATGTGAATATTACATTTTCTGGGACAGATTGTTAGATTAGCGACTTTAGACCTGTTTCAATTAACTTGGAACAGGATTTATATCATGTGTATTTTAACAATGAATTATGATATTCACAAGTATGGTTCAGAGATGGAAAAAATGCTTTACAAACTGTATTAAACGGAGTTATAATTACATTTAAGAACTAATTACGGCTAAGTTTGCTTTAATTAAATTTACAATGTGTGATTTATGTAGATTAATATCTAAATACCCCCCAAAATACTACTGTATTATTTACATCCTGATTGTTTTTCAGGTTGTCAATTTGAACACTCATTTTAAATATATTACTCAATCTGCAATATTACTCAATACCAGACTGGTGTCGTGCTTCGGTCTCATAAAGCCCGGCCTGTGGATGGGGGCGTATGCGAGCAACGTGAGACCAATCATTAGGGTGTTTTGGGTGGCTGTCATGCTTAAATATAAAACTACAGGTCAGTGTCAATGTTCAACTATGTAAATTAAGTTCATTTTTTAAATCATGGTAGGATTAGTTCACAAAAATAATAAACGTCTCATTAACTTAATAAAAACATTTGTTCAATTCTCAATTTCATTGTAACCCAGCGATACAAGAACAACAAAAGCATTCTGTTCTATTAACACGTGTAGGGCGTTTGTGAGCAATTTGCTTGTTCATTGTTTGTTGTCGTCACTGATTTAATGTTAGAGCAAATCGCTACCTTAAAGCTGTGAAAAGTACAACTGTGTACCTCTTTCTGTCAGCAGGAGTTTTGTACCTTTACAAACAATCAAAGGACCACTATAGTCACCGTATGGGCCATTTATATACGTTATGTCACAAAACGACTGTCATCGTAACAGGGCTGGAGGGACCCACGTGCACAGTATGGATGAGAACACAGCACACAAGGAGTTAAATGTTCAATAAGGGTTTAATCCAGAGATGTGGTCAGAAGCAGGCAAGGTCAGTACACAAGAAGATTCAAGCACATAACTTAAACAAGACTATACAAACTAACAGACTGTTTTGTAAGGCATCTTATGTTAGCTTAGCTAACGTAACATTTCGCTAAATGACTGACATTTTAATGGTTACTATTTGTTTGAATGTGTGTGTCTTGTCTTTTCGGAGGTTTAAAACAGTTGCTTAGCTAGAGCTACCGTATATCTGTAGTGATAACATGATTAAGGCAAAGCAACGTAACCTAAAAGTTTATGCGGCAATAAGAAGTCACTTTATCACTAGCTAGCTAACGCGGGGTAAAAGCATTACGGACCTAAAAACTGGAGAAAAAAGATTCTACTCTAACCCGCTGCTGTTTACTCTTATAAGAAGATGATGTTGATTTCACAAGTGTGTTCTCAAGGTAAGTAGTCCTGTTGATGTTATTTTTTCAAAGGTTTTTTTGTTTTGTTTGTTTGTTCGTGTAAATATCTGGGGGAGAAAAGTTTATTTTCAATAAAGGTAAACGAGTAAAGGAACGTTCACCACGTAAAGGTATTTAAAAATAGTTTAACCCCAACCAGTTTCAACACCAAAGTGACAACAAGAAAAGTATTAATAATGTTTAATAACATTCTTTTTTTAACAAATAAAATATACTTTTTACGTAACAAAAAATAATATTAATGTGTTATTAACCTGTCAAGGTTCCCATTCAAACAAGCACATTCTCCCCACAATATTTGACCATGACACAGCAAGAGTTTGCGTTTCATGTATTATATGTTTTATATCAAATTTTCTAACTGTGCAGGCAGAAGACAAAGACGTCGTCCAACGCGCTACAGAGGAGACCACTGTTGTTATTTATGTCATTCCGGGACTTCATGGCAGTGATAACCCAGAGGACATTGGCAATCTTCTTGAAGGCCAGACAATTCTACAAGATCTGGACAACGTTGCATTTGCTGCCGCCATGTTGTTTGGCCTGATGTATGCTTTAAACTTGAACTACTTGAACTATACATTTGAAGTTCTACAGAAAGTGGTCATGGAGCTTGAGAGAAACATCCGCTCCAACAAAGCCCGAAGTAACCTGTCTGTAAAGATGCACTGCTGCACTTTTCAATTCACTGCTTGTGAATTTAAAAAAATTTTACTCTTTAAAGTTGTGTTATTGTTTTTATTACATAAATGTTTATTTTGTTCAGGTCATGTTGGTCATCATTTATTAACATTTAAGTAATAAAACAATACACAACTTTAAAGAATAACATTTTTTTAAATTAAATCAAGAAGGCAAAAATTATTTTTTATTTGTTTAGGAGTAAAACAATGCCTCTTCTCAGTTTGATCTTCAAAAATGACATGTATGTTGATGTTTATTAAAGTTATGCATTTTTATATTTATTTTAGAACATGCACACTACTTTGTTACGATTTGTTTCATATTATTTTAGTTTGGACAGTTTTTATTTAAATACTAGGATAATGGGAATTAGGAGTCAATTCAGTCGTTTAAGTGGTTCTAAAAAAGGAACACAGGTTATCTGATGTACTGTTTAAGCAGCACCTGTTCTATTGGTCAATCAAGACGGTGGAGTCGTGTTTTGTCCAGATGACTAAATACAGTTGAATTTTGTTGCAAGAAATCTTTTGTTTGTGTTGTTATGATGGCAGTTACAATTTTTGCTTTGATCATCTAGAGTTAGTCTAGTGGGGAGTTGTGGTCCAGTGGTAGGGGACATGGACTCGTGTCCGAAAGGTTGCAGGTTCAAATCCCCCCTACTACGGGTTCTCCAACTAAGTGTCCTTAGGCAAGACACTGAACCCCACATGCCCCCCGGGCGCCACGGCTTAAGGCTGCCCACTGCTCCGGGTTTGTGTGTGTTCACTTCACTGTGTGTGTGCACTTTCACGGATGGGTTAAATGCAGAGCACAAATTCAGTACGGTCCCTAGTGTCACCTCACTTCCTACTAGAGTTAAGTATGCTGCTGAATTTAACTTTATTGTGTGAGACTTGATTTAGCTAGAATTGCATAAGAGAGAAATACTGCAAGTACTTTATGTCAAGACACTGTTACAATGTATGGTAAAAGAGGTACAGTAACATTGACAGCTTGGTTGCCCACTGAGACACTGAACAGGATAAGCAGTTTAGATAATGAATGGATGAAAAACCAGGTACTAGATTAAAAACGAAAAAATCATGTTTGTTCAACATAAGATTTTTTAACATATTAGCCTCAAACTTATCTTTTATATTAAAATAAAAAAATTATGTTTATTTAACCCAAGATTTTTTAACATAATAGCCTTAAACGTGTCTTTTATATTTACATAAAAATGACATACAAGTTTAGTTCATAAAAACTCAGTACAATTATCAAATATTTCTTATTTGAAGCTAACCTAACTTTAATATGTGGAACCGATTTCCATAATAATTTCGGTATTTTTTTACATCATTTGATTTACTGATTTACTGACAGTTTTTTTACTGGCATGTAGCAAAAAGCATTTTAATTAATGCACAATATACGTATTTGTATTTATTTTTTATAAATCTGTGTTGTTCAATGTAAGTGTCTAAACGTTTTCAAACATTAAACATACGTTATTTTATAGTTTTTGAGTTATTTGTTTTAATTTATGATGTATAATTTTAATATATTTGATTTACAGTATGAAGCACTTTGTTTTGAGCTCTTTTGATTGATACCTTTTAAAAAGAACATTGTGTGGAATTAAAAAAAATCAAAGCATTGTTTTCTGGTAATTTTTTGGGCTGACATACTATTATACATATGTTCCTTTTGTCAATGTCTTTTTCATTTGCCTTTTGTCATTAATGTTAATTATTAGTTTTGCCAAGCGTCTTTTCCCCAGACAACCGGTCGGATTTTATAAATTCACGATAATGTCCGGTTTTTCAAAGGACCATGTAGGTTTGCCACCCATGCTTAGATTATTTGAGAACGGAAATTAATCTCAGACAGAATATACTCACATCCTTTTTTATTTTAGGTTTCTTCAAAGTTATATGAAGCACTGATGACACATACTATTGGAGTGTTTTTGCTTTTGCTATATTACACTTTGCTACATAAAAATATATTGATAGTTATCATTTGAAATAAAGAATAAACGTAAAGTAAATATGTGTGCTCATATGCTGCTTTACCATGATGTTTTACTGCTTGAAGTTGAATCTAGGTTTAGGAATGGAATGTTTCTCAGAGAGAGAGAGAGAGAGAGAGAGGGGAGGAGGTGAGTCAAGTAGTGAAGTCATGTCGCGATGACCGTACCTTATCTTACCGTATCTTAGCTAAAGATAACCAGCTCTTTTTGATGTGTTATGTGAAGTGCTTTTGATGTGTTGCGAAACCACCTGGATATTACTGTGTGAAAACGTAAGAGAGACTCAGAAGGAAAACGCAAGTTGAACAGAACAGAATGAAGGAAGACAGATTTTTCTCTAAGAAGCTAGCCGCTCCACTACTGCCTAAGCGGACTTTCTCGCTGCAATAAAATAAAAGGCTTTGGACTTTGAAAGTGCTGTGACTATTTTCTGGGATGAAATAAGGTCCATCTTAAGGAGAAAACGAACCCAACACATACACAGATCCCAGAATGCACATCAGCTGCCTTGTAGAAAAAATAATTGTAACATTAATCAAAAAGCACCTTTTTTAATGTATTTTTTTCACAATTGTTTTGCAGAATGTTCATATCCACATCCAAAATCCAAACTTGTAATGATGTTATTCAAATAGTTATTGTGTTATTCAAAATCTATTGTCATTTATAAGCCTTTGTTTTTTTCTACAGTGATTGACCATCTACCGATGACTTATCAATGCTGTTTATCTGGTCGCGTACTTGTTGGAACTCTGACAAATTATTTGATTGTTACAAATGTATTTGAATAGAGGTTTATGGTTTTAAATAAACCATTTGGTAAAGCACATTTTTTATCCATTTGCTGGAGCCAATCATAGCATCACACACACACACACACACACACACACACANNNCACACACACACACACACACACACACACACACACACACACATACATAAAAAAAGGCCACAGCCAGGATAAATCCTGATGTATTGATTGGATTAATGTAATGGATCCGTGACAAAACTTTGCTGACCTTGAGCTGGTGAAACTGTGAAGATGAGTCTCAGTCCGGATCACTCAGAGTGCAGACCACTCGCTCAAGTAGCATCTGAGGGGGATCAACAAAGCCGTGGCGGTTGTGAGAGCGGGCTCTGTGAGGTCCGATACGCCGATGGTCAGTCCGTCCTGAGCCGGGGGAGACTTGAGGTCGGGGACATGAACGTGGGAGTATGTCGCATCTTCGGCCAGGGATGACCTCTTTCTATCCTGAGCATCTTCCACTCTGACCCCAGCCAGCATCACATCTTCTCTTACAACATCCATATATCTCCGCCTTGGTCGTCCTCTTGCCCTCTTCCGTGGCAGCTCCATCTCCAACATTTTTCTTTCAATATATTCACTATCCCTCCTCTGCACATGTCCAAACCATCTCAGTCTGGCCTCTCTGATATTTGATGCTAACACAGGTAACGTGAGCTGTTCCTCTGATGTGCTCGTTCCTTATTCTGTCTAACCACGTCACTCAAAAGGTGAACCTCAACATCTTGAAGGGACTCAATGCTGATCCTTGGTGTAGTCAAACCTCCACCTTGAACTTAAAAATTGGCCCCAAGGCATCTTCTCGTTCTCTAGAATCTTGCTAAACAAACAGGATACTCTACTAGATGGATGTCTCTCCTAGACACTTCTACAGGTACATTATCAGGACCAACAGACTTTCCCCTTTTCATCTTTTTTGTGGCCTTCCTCACCTCATCCTTTCTAATCTCCTCTATTTCCTGTTTTCCATCCACTCCCTTCTTTCTGTTAATAATCAAAAAAAAGTGAATGCCAAAAAAAAAAAAAAAGTGAATGCAATGAGCTGTTTTTTTCATCTTTTTTTTCCCAAGCCCAAAAAAAAAGATGTTTAATGCAATGCGCTCCGTAGTTTTTTGCTAATAAAATTGAAAACAAATGTAAATTTTGTCGAATATATTAACCGTCGCTCCAAGATCGATACGAACCCTGAAATGCCTGTTTAAAACTCACACTCCCATGATGCCCTCTGCCTCAACTGCACTCGGGTTGCACGTCTACCGGAAATACTCGTGTGGTGCGTGTGGATTGAAATTGTACAGGGCTGCCGTTTTACTGGCCTTACGGTAAGAAACCTCCAGCATTCTATAGAAGCTTTACTGCTGCTCACATACGTGAAGTTTTACCGCAACAAACAAATATACGAGGATAGTTTGTAATTTGCGTCACTACAGGAACGGGAACGAGCTAATAATGCTAACGGCGTTAGCGATGTTTTTGTTTATCGGCACATTTTACCTTTTCATCTTGCCTTTGAATATTTGAGAATGTGTAAATGAAATATAATTGTCCTACGATACGATAGGTCAACATTTATAATTGCGATATTAGTATTGTATGTCCAGCTAAAATTCACACTTTCGCACGTTGTGTTACTTCGACACATAAGTTTGTGTTGGTGCTACTTAAAGCACCGAAACTATATATTGAAAAATGTATGTCATTGCTATAAACGGTGAAAAATAATGTTTTTTGAGTAACTGTCTTCACTCAGTGTTTGCAATGCAAAGTGCCGTATAGAGTACTTTATTTGGTTACTAGGTACAGTATACAATATGAGACCGTTTGTTGGATACTATATATAATTACTTGTACAATATAAAATACTGTACTATTATATATGTATACGGCCTACAGTTTATAAACTGCACTATATGATACTACTTTTTTAATCCCACAAAGAGTAAATGTTATTACGATGCACTATATAGTTAACACTGCATATAGTTACTATAGTAACTATACAGTATTTTTTTTATTAGGGTATACTATTTTTTTATACTGTATATTGTATATATTATACTATACACAGTATTTACTTAAATACTGTAATTACATAGTATTTAGTAACCTATATTTAAACTTTATACAAATAATGTCAAAAATTCAAAGTACATACTTTGCTCTGTATTGGTATATTTGTTTGGGTCATGCTAATAAAAAAAAGTATTATGATAAAAAACATGTATTAAAATGCTATTTAAAGATATTTTTTTTTAATTTAGAAAACAGCTTAAAGACATAATAATTGAATGCATGTGTCAAAATGTGTTGGTTGACACAGGTCAATAAAGTAAAGACAAGTGTTGACAATTAGTCTGTAATTTGAAAATGTTCTTTTTGTTTATTGTTGGATTATGTTTGTTGCTGCAGGAACCAGAGAAAATGTGTGACAGGTTGTTACAACTCCAATCTGGCTGCCACCATCAGAAGATGCTCAGTGCCATGTGGGAGCTGAAGACCACGGGGACACTGTGCGACGTCACTGTGCAGGTGGACTACGAAGGAGAGTTGGAGGAGTTTGAGGCCCATCAGGTTGTCCTGGCCGCGTCCAGCGGTTACTTCAAGTCCATTCTGCTGGCAAAAGACAACATTAGAAAGATATTCATGTGTGACATTCCACCCAATGCATTCTCAAAGTTTCTGGAATATGTGTATTCCGGCAAAATGGAGATTGAGGAAGATTTATTGGCCACTGTAATTCAGTTGGCTAAACACCTAGACTGTCAAGATTTGATAGACCTTTGTGAGTCCTTAAAAACTCCCAGCGTTGACCCAGAAGAGTCTCCAAACATAGAAGAAAACATGCAGGCTGAAGTAAAGACAAAGCATGTGAAGAAACAAATCAAGAGATCTTCTTTTAAAGTGCCTGAAAGTCCTAAAGGGCCTGAACTGGATGTTCTTGACCGGAAAAGCAGTAGGTTAGCTGGCCGCAGGGTGTCTGTAGAGTTCCCCTCAGAAATCCCAGATGAATCTAACGTGGCAGAAGAAGAAAAAAGTAGTTTAGACACAAACGATGCTAATGGAGACACAGAGATGGACTCCCATTATTCTCTACCCGACGTTCCCGAAGAAGACTCGGATGAACCCGAGAAGCTGGAAAAGGAGAAAGGAAGCACAAAGTTCAGGTGTATGAATTGCAGCCGTTTTTTTTACTATGAGAAGAGCTACCAGAAACATTTGAGGATTGTTCACGGAGTCCAACTGGACACGGTCTTCTGCTGTGACATCTGCAATCAGACGTTCGCCAACCGAAACAATCTGAAAATCCACCAGCGGCATGTGCACAACGACGACAGGCTCTTCTCCTGTGACATCTGCAGCAAAAGCTTCAAGCGCAAGAAGGACGTGACACGGCACAGGCGGCAGGTTCACGAGGGCGGCTCCAATAGACACTTCTGCTGTGTGTGTGGGAAATCACTGAGCTCCAAAACCGCTTTAACCCTGCACGAGAGAACACACTCTGGCCACAAACCGTACAAGTGCGATATATGCGGCTCCAAATTCTCCCAGAGCTCTGCCCTGAAGACGCACAAAAGGTACTGGTCAGCACCATCAACATCAGCAACTCATGTGACCCTACTGGTAGTCATGTGACGATCAACTAGTTTACAACTAATGTAAAATTATTAGTTATTTGTTAATAATGATGAAATCTACAACTAATACTAGCAATTTTAAAAAATGAGAACTAATGTTGCTTTTAAAAAGTTGGTTTGTTTGCCAGTTTTAGTGAACATTTCTAAATGATTTTAGCTAGTAGAGTGGTGTAGAGAGAGACGTGTTGACACGGAGAGAGATATGGAGATAAAGACAGTCAGAAAGATAGATAGATAGATAGATAGATAGATAAGACAAGCAGATAGACTGACACATTGGATGAATAAATGGATGGATGGATGGATGGATGGATGGGTGCGGATAGATAAGCAGATGGATGGATGAATAGCTAGATGGACAGACAGATGGTTAGTTGGATGGATAGATGGTAGGATAGATGAATGGCTGGATTGACATGGATGGATGGATAGAACACAGTGTCCAACAGGATGCTCGCAGTAAAACAATAGCAAAAGAGACAAAAACGTTAAAATAAAAAACAAAAAACAAATGAATAGATACAACACAATATTAACAAAACATTTCTTTTCACAATATAAATATTACAAAACAGAACAGCAGAACGACGACTGTGGCTGGAAAAGCAAACCTGGTTGTCTTTATTTCTGAAACCTGATGATTATGTTTGTTGGTATTTTAGAATCCACACGGGAGAGAAACCTTTCGCCTGTGATATCTGTGGCGCCAGATTCACTCAGAACCACATGTTGTCCTACCACAGGAGATGCCACACGGGTAAATATGATCTTCATCGTCCTCGTCACAGATCAGATGCTGACCATAATGATGTCCATTCATGTCTGAAAAGGTGAAAAGCCGTTCATGTGTGAACATTGTGGGAAGAGCTTCGCCTCGAAAGAATATTTGAAGCATCACAACAGAATCCACTCCGGCTTCAGGCCCTACAAATGTGAGATGTGTGAGCGAGCGTTTGCTCAGAGGAACTCGCTTCACCAGCACATGAAAACACACACAGGTATACTCCATAGAGTTCCTACTATTCTTTACGTGGCAAAAGATCAGTATCACTCAAACGTTAATTTAACAGAAAATTGTGTTTGTAAAGACGCCCTGTTTGTACCGTTTAGTAAGGAATTTTTAGCAATTGATTAATGAAGAGTCAAAATGTTATAGAACCTTTACTACCTTAAAAATCATGTGGTGGGATGGTTTATCATTTTTTTCCTGAAAAGTAATTTATTATGAAAATCATCACGATTATTGCAAGGTTGTCACGAGATTCAAGATGGCGGATGTAGCAAGTTTTTTATTACAGTAACTGAGTTATTATATTGTTTTATCACATTATTAAACCTTTTTTTTGGTAGGGCTTTTTGGATTTACATGCAAAATGCGGCACATTTTACGAAACTGCAGTTGGCACAAATTAATTTTGTAAAGAGAGGTAGCACTGTACGTTTTTGTTAGCATCACACAACTTGGTATGTGGTGTTTATGAGTTTGTTCTTTTGAAAGGCATAAAATGGCCACGGAACTTGATATGGCCAAACATGAGTGGACCTGTACAATATTTGTGTCCTTTTAATCCTAAACTGATTGTGATTGTATGTGATGGTGTGGCAGGTGAAAGGCCGTATCATTGTAACCAATGCGACAAACAGTTCACGCAGCTCAACGCTCTCCAGCGCCACCAGAGGATCCACACGGGAGAGAAGCCCTACATGTGCAGCATGTGTGGACGGACATTCACTGACAAATCCACCGTACGCCGCCACACACTGGTAAAGCATTTCTTACGTGTTTATATGTGTATATTATGTATTTGCATATAATGGCGTATTACAGTGCTGTGAAATTTAGTCTCCTTTTAGTGTTTTAGTGTATTTATTTAGGTTTACAAAACCATATGTCTCTGAAAAAGAACAAATGACTGTGAATATTTAAGTCCTAATAGGTTTACTGGCGCCATTTATGACCCTCAAATGATGTAAAATCATTATTTTATCATCATAAAATAAAAAAAAGCGTAATGTTGTTAAGAATATTTAACTTGAATAGATGGCTTACGTTCGTTCATTGGCGTTTACGTTCAATTTGTTCATATCGACTGTAAAGAAACTAGTATTGACAGACGGCCAGACAGACAGTGACACGTATCCAATTACATAGCACAACTTCTTTTTTTTGTTTATCTACATAATACATATTAATTAAATGTAATAATATAATATCTCTTTAAATGTGATTAAACAGGTAACGTTTAATTTTGATTGTATTTAGGCAGACCTTTAAATGTTTTTTACCACAACTGTGTGGTGCTCATATCATATCATTTGAGTAAACTCTACAAGGAGACAATGTTTATTCAGCCTTTTGTTTTATAGCCATTGGTTCCTCGGGTAGAATGTCTGAACCATGATATTGCTGCTTGCAACTATCTTTCATTAACAGTTTCGTTCAGAATATGAGTTGCATTTAATTTAAATGGCTTGTGCATCTTATGATTCTGAAAGTGTGCGTTATGTGTGTAGAAATGAAAGGAATTTATGGTCTTTAATCGAATTGTTCTTGACCATAGACTCATGACAAACTAACTCCAT
The DNA here is from genome assembly GCA_028031935.1 of Paedocypris micromegethes. Classification (NCBI taxonomy): domain Eukaryota; kingdom Metazoa; phylum Chordata; class Actinopteri; order Cypriniformes; genus Paedocypris; species Paedocypris micromegethes. The sequence continues at coordinate 12,964,179 of CM051505.1, read as the reverse complement.
GGAAGAACTTCTTGGTCGTCCTGGATGGAAACGTTGAAGACAGAGCTTCAAAGCCAAAGGTTTCTCAGAAGAAGAACAAGGAACCAGCTCCTCTAGACGTGACCGGTCAGCAGACTAACGCTGATAAAGTCCAGGACGTGGTGGCAGTTTCTGGGCAGCCCGTGACCATTACAGGAGACTGGGCCGCTCCTGGAACCATCGCCCTGGTCAATCATCCATCTTTAGGTGGTCTCACGGTCATCCACACAGACGTCACTGCGGGGACACAAGTGCAACCTCTGGTCACCAGCGACGGCACCAGCGTGATCTCACTGGACGGCTCCAGTGTTGGGATGCCCGTCACCGTTCCCTTCACCATTCCCATCTCCGTCGCACATTCCATCTCTTCATCCATTTCGGTGCCCATCACTGTCCCCAGCGTTTCAGAGGAGGTGAATATTAAAGCTAAAGATTCGGAGACCGTCCTGACACCGGACCCGTCCATTGGACACACACAGCATCCAATCACTGAACAGGAAGTCGGAGAACGTGCAGCGAATGCTTCCAACATCGTAGAAGTATCGATTTGAGCCTCATCGAGTCTGAGCTGTAAATATTTTACACCTATACTGGATGGTCTTTTTACTCTTCGTTCTGTTCGCTTTGTTTTGTTGACTTTCTGGTCATTTTTCTGAACTTTTTTCATTCATTTTTGTTTAAACCATTCTCTGAATGTAAAATGGATGTATTGAGTAATGTTTTAATCAAAATGAGACTAATCTAGCAAAATTCCGTAAAAACGAATAAATGACTCACTGTATTGGAACTCTGAGTCTTTTTTTATTTATAGACTTAGAGAGCTTTATTATCATTGTGAGAACAATTCAATTCTGTTTATATTTAGTATGTAGTTGTAATTTGTGCAATTGTAAACTTGTGTGTGTGGGGGGGTGAATGTTATTATAAAATGCTTTCTCATATATAGTGTAAATTATATAGTGTAAAAAGGTTGATGAAATGATAAATACAGAGACATTTTAATATAGATGTTTATTTCTGTACAATGAAAGTACAGTTTGGTCAGCTTCTTAAAAAGTCTCCGGGTTACATAGACGTCACGTGACACTTCAAACACAGAACGACATGCGCTGCTTAAGACATGAGCTATGCATTCAAACGCTACACACACGAGAAAAAACATGTCACTAAATGTTACTCCTCCGTTTCAGTGCAATTGGACGTTTAGTTTGCCGTAAAAAATAGACTGAAAAATGTTTGACTGAGAAGAATGAATTGATGCAAAATCAAATATGAGAAAACACTTGAGTTTTGATAGAGAAAAGAACGGTTTCATGAGATGTTTGGAAGAAATGAAAACCGTTTAACAGTACAGAGGATCTTGGCGTTAAAATCAATCATTCTAGCCAATCAGCATCACCAGAAACTAGACAACCAAAAGACACATTTTTATTATTATCCTAAAAATAAAAACTAAAAATTCAAAACAAAAATACATAAACCTGCCGCGTCTAACGAATAAATCTGTACAATTCATGCAACTCTAGCGAAACACAATTCCCCGCTATCTCTGCAGTCGCTCACTTCTTCTTACACTGAAAATAAACAATGTAGAAAAATCCTCGTAATAATTAGCATGAACCGTTTTAAGCAAATTAAATGAGTAAAACTCGTCTAATAGCATCGAAGCAGTACATTCTATTGAAAAAAAGATTCATGCAAAGTGTTATGAGGACTTCAGAGTTTTAGATTCGTTATTTTTCAGTGTATAAACTACTTTCGATCTTCAAACCAGAGTGCAAAATTTTGATATGTGCTATATATTACATAACTGGGTATCAGTGTAACAGTAGAGCTTATATTTATATCTAGAAACCTTGCAGCAATACGTTTTAATATTTGTATTGTAACCTCAGGTGAGAGGGGAAGTGACGGGTGGGCATGCAGCGGGTGGTCTTCCCACTGTCCACATCATTTTAGGTCGCCCTCGTCTCCCTGAATGGTCTTCTTGATGCGCAGAAGCATGGTGGTGAGCCACTGGTCCAAGCGTGAGATGGAGTCAAACTCCTTCACCTAAAACAACGACGAGTCAAGTGAACGAGTGAATGTCTGCAGACACATACGTTTACGAGAACAGTACAGTTGTACCTCTACTAACAAATATTTTGAGTTACGAAGCGCGCATTCGAGCAAATATCACCTCTAGTTATGAAATTGTTTCAAGATATGAAACACCAAATGTTGTAGCGACACGATTAAGGAAATCTTTCAAAATTAAGGTCCCTTCGTTTAGAAAGCGGTCCAAAACAAAGGACCCTCAGATTTGTGATGCAAACCTTTATTTTGAACCGTTTCCTGTACTTTCACTTGGTGGGTTTGTTTGGATACTTGTTTCGTTTTGCGTTATTTATTGCAACAGGATCTTGACAGTGTGCAAACAGTTTCGTTACCTTCTTAATCAGACAAAAAAAAAAAAAGTGCGAGCATAAAACAACTAACAAGCGATCGCCATAACTCGGGATTGTGTGTCCGTATCCCACCTCCATTCATCATTGGCATCGTATAGCCGCTGGAACCGAAAGGTAAATTGAACTAATTTTTTTTTCTTTACTTTAGTCTTACAGTACTCATTTTTTTTTTTCCCCAACAACTGTTAGGTAAAATGTGTATTTTTTAATCAACATTTTATAATTTTATCATTTACATGTAAAATGTGTTTCTACATGAAAAATGTTCTATTTACAAAACTGCTTTTGACACTAAGGTAAATACTTTCATAAGTAGAGGTACCACAGTATATGGATTATCTAATGACGTTTGTCTAATGACGATAATATCTAAGGATGTTTGAAGATAAAGACTTACAGCTTCCGTGAAGGCCTCGGCGTTCTGTTCCTCATGAGCCTCTAGAAGTTTCTAGAAAACCAGATTGTCTTTTAAAACACAGAAAATCCCCCCAAATTCATCAGCAGATGAACAAACCTTTAAAAGCTTGCACTCTCTTGAATCCGTGAAGGCCGGGAACATCTCCTCATACTTCTCAACAGCAAGCTGAAGCCCAGAAACATCATCAGACGTTGTTCCTCAGACCTGGCGTGTCTCAGACTGACCTTTGCATTGAGCTCATCCACGATGAAGTGACACAAGGACGCTTTGAAGAAATATTCCTTGGCGCTGTATTTCAACAAGGGGTTGTCCATGGTGCTTGCTCCCACCTGTTTGCGCAGATAGATCATTCACAAGTGACGTCTGAGCGAGAAGAAAAGCGACGAAGAGAAGACAGACGTACCTGCTCGTAAATCTCAATGGACTTCTGGTACTGCTCCAGCTGAGCACTGTATGAAGCCACCTTCAGCAGACACTTGTTAGCGGAGCTGTGGGTTTAGTAAACGGTGTGTTAGGATGGAGCGTGGACGTCTTTGTGGTTTTCAGGCTCACCTGTTGGATTCTTCTCCTTTGTAATAGTCAGCAGCTTGTTCGTAATGCGCAATGGCCTTTAGGAAAGAACAAACACCTTCTCCTCAGTGTCACCAAGACGAGTCAGGTCACTTCAATAGATTTGATCTTAACAGTGCAACTTTAGAATGACAGTAATAACTACACAAACTGAACCGAAAAGTCAACAAAAAATCTAATTGTTACTGAAACTGTAAGGAACAATTACAAGACCTGCAATTTTTTTTAAATGATGAAACACAAAACAGGAATGTAGAATGCAGAAATTTAGTAGAACTGTGGAAATTTGTGTATCATGTGATACTTCACACAACTCTATACTAAAATTTGAAATTTCTGGTTTTACATGGCAGGATTAGTTGTGTGTTACAGTGTCAAAGAGGCTGAACTGGACAGAAACTGATTGGCGGACCACCATGTAATATAAAACGCTCTGAAGCGTTACAGTAGTAAAAAAATAACTAAAATGTTACTCTTCCACACTGTAATTTTTTTCAAAAAAGTTTTTCATTAAGGTAATGTAGCGAATATGTTACACACTCACACTCATAAACCAAAATTGATTTTTGCTGTTCAAAATTATTAAACTTGAAAGATGAACGTTGAAAAATACCTTAGTTCAAAATGAACTCCAGACACAAAGAATTAACATTTTTAATAACTACTCAGGGGTAGACAATAAGGGAAATTTTCCACTGGCCCGACTATCAAAACCACTGGCCCAGGTCGATGCACATTAATAGCAAAAAAAAAATACAAAAAACTGTTTGCTTGAAGAACATGAATATCATTGTATATTGTTTCATGTAGGTTTAGAGTGCAGCAAATTTGAGCAAAAACAGAACAAGTGCAATTCTCTGCCTTTTCTTTTCGTGTTCTCTTTTGCTTTCCCTCAATTCCTCTCGTGATTTTTTTTTCTTCCTTGAAAACATGTCACCTAGCTCAGTGGCGCCCATTTTGAAACATTTTTGTGTCTTGGGCCCAATACCGCACCTATTTTTTTTTACTTCATACTGTCAGTTAGATGCTTTTGTCCAAAGCGACTTTCATGTCATTAAAAATGTGTTAATATTTGTAAAAATTGTACAGTTTTTCCTGGGAATCAAACCCATAATCTGGTGTTTCCAACCCCAGCTCTACTGACTGAGCTGCTGCTGCACAAATTATTCCGCCACCAATCTTAAAAAGTGTGCAATTTTTTGGTGTTTTTGGCAGTTTTGTCATATACATAGTTCCCCTGCAGTGTCTGGTTTGCTCTGTTCAGAATTAATCAGTATCAGTTGAAAAACATCAACAATAAAACATTTATCATCCAAGTGCAAATAATGTAACGTAGTAAATATAAGTGGTGTTTTTACTCACTCCGGCCAGAGTAATTTAAACTGCAAAAATACAAAAAAAAAAATACAAAATACATTTTAATACAAAAATACAATTTTAATTTATAATTAATTTAAACGAACTCCCAGAATGTCTGGATAGTTTTATCAAGACCATCAAATAAATAATTTCAAACGTGTTTAAACATATAGACTTTTGAAATATTGGACAAAAGGATCACTTTGCTGCTGCGTCTGAATTTGACGAACATCACGCGACCGATACTCTGTTCTTTGGGTAATATTCATGATAGTAGTTTGGCTAAAGTGTGTAAAATAATAACGTGTGTCGTTATTGCAGTCGTGAAAAGCGTAAAGAAAGCCCCTGTTCTGAAAATTCCTCCTACAGCTCAGAAGTTCCTACACTGACGTCACTGCTCAGCTGTTTCTAGCTAGCTCGCCGCGCAAGCACGTTACAACACGTCAAACCTGAATGCTAATATAAATAAGTACAATAACACACGATATTGTACTTATTTATATTCGTATTCAGTTTTGACGTGAACAGCTGAATAGTGACGTAAGTGTAGGAACTTCTGAGCTGTAGGAGGAATTTTCAGAACACCGCGTTAGCGTTCCGTGATTTAACAAACTTTTCTTTTAATAAAATTATCGCTAAGCAGTTGCCGCCTTTTTTTTTGCCGCTTTATTAAATCTTGCTTTTCGTGTTTGATGACAAGATTTATCAAGATTATTCGCGCGGAAGCTACTACTTGTGTATGCGGCGGCGGCGGCGGAGGCGCGCGCACAACCACGTGACGCGGCACTTCGGCAGGAAATGCCCAAAAACTCGCTGCACATTAGTGAGTCTGTCGGGATCACATAACGCGTTAGCGGTAGTTAGTTAGCGAGCGATTTAACAGAAATGCAGGCAAATAATGAGAAATTAAATTTTTTTATCAAGTCATTTTACTGGCCCCACCGGGCCAGCAGTTGGACCGATATGGTGGCCCGGTTGGTTATAAAAGTCCGTCCGGGCCACCGGGCCATTTATATTGTCGACCCCAGCTACTTAATAGTTTGGGTTTGTCAAAAAACCTCATCTCAAAAGCATTGAGTCTCCAGCTCAAAATGCTGTAAAATCAGAGTTAAACAAATCAGAAATATTTAGGAGAATAGTGAAGGGATCCAAGAACGATCTGCTCCGTTAACTAGGATTTATTCATTTGAATCAAAGCCAAAGTTCATAGTCTTGCTAAAGGACACCAGTTGTGGAAGAGTTGGGATTTAATTTCAATTGGGGATTCGACCCTGCAACCTTTAAGTTCCAATTTAACCTCCCTACAACTAGGCCTAAATTGTCCCTTCATAATTCTACTACATGCCTCTTTATACACAAAGTAAGACTTAAATCAGAATCAAAAGCAGAATTTAATTTTAAGTGAATTAATTTCAAGTGAACTTTTTGCTTACATGAATAAATGTACAAAATGGGTGTAGTAGCGCATTGACAGAACAATAAACCAATAGCAAACTAGCTACAGTTTCTGTACATGGCAAAACATGGCCAGTCTCAGTTTGTCACTTTGTCTCATTTGTACATTATTTCTTTACATGAATTCAATAAAATTGTGGGAAACTTGGTGTAAGTAAAGAAATCTGGGAAGTAGCAAATCGAGAATCATCAATGTACACAAATCTCTTTCTAGTACAGTATACATCACACAACGTACCTTCTCGATGTCCACCAGCTCCGACTCGTACACTTCTGCAATCGTGATGTGATGCTTGGCAGCGATGGTGAACCGTCCCTGAAGACACAACAACAATCACATGACTAAATGAACATAAAATACGGCCGATTTCGAAAAAATGGACGACTTTTTGGGCTTATCCGGACCAGAAATAATCATGTCTGATTAACTGTAATAGACAATGTTTTTTTAAAACACAATCAGTCTTCATGAGCTAGCACAAACGTTAAAAAAAATGTAAGGAGCTGGATCATTTAAAAATTAGAAGATCCACAGATGTTTGTAGACTTGGATGCACATTAGTGTGTTTCCATCTATTTTACAAAGCCTCCCATAAAAAAGGCAAACATTGTCACTTTTTCATCAACTACAAAAGCATCTTACCATGTCTGTGTAAATATCAATTGCTGCATTTAAGCACTTGATAGCCTCTAATCGCAAGCATTAGGAGAAAAAGCAAGAGTTAAACAGTGATACACTCCATTACAAACAACACAAAGATTTGATAATATGAAACTTTTTGTAGATACATGAAAACAAACATGTTTTAAAAAAATGCTGCAAAATTATGTTGTTTCGTGAATTATTTTCTAAACATAACATACGTTATATTAATTTGTCAATTATATTAATTTGGCAATATAACAAAAATAAAACATTCCGCTTTGTTAGCTGATAAACATGTCATCGTCTTTCATGAAGAAAAAGAAAAAGTATTGTTACAACATAATAATTTTGTTTTACATAAAGTTGTCATACCATAGTGAACCTGAAGGACGCATTCAAATATTATAGCCTTTTCTTCACCCAAATGTCTAACATTTAAACAACCTCAGCATAATCATTTAAAACGCGGCACAACACTGCAGCGACACAGACAGTGTGTTGTGTATCTCACATCATATTGATGTGACGGAGCAGGTGCTGCATCACAACAATAGGAGAAGGTCGCAGAAGGTCGTGGCTGTATTATGGCCTCACCTTGTGGATCTGCCTTCTTGAAAGCGTTTCCTGCATCTACGTAGCTGGTGGCGGAATCGTGCTTGTTCTGCAGCTGCATGTGGATCCGCGCCGCCTGGCAGAACGCGTTACCCGCAGCTGGAACAAATCATAATTCAAAATAACAATTATGACATAAAAAATAGAAACAGTTAAATAGAGAATGTAAATGGTTTGCATTGATACATTTTGATAATACAGTGGTACCTCAACTTCCGAATGTCGATAGATAACGAAAATCCAGAATAACAAAATGCGTCGGCGCGAAAATGTTGTCCCGAGCTCTGAAATATTTTCGCTGTATGAGGAGCGTCTTTTTCTTACCGCTAGCCTGCATTAAGATCCAGACGTGTACGAAACAGTTGTTTAATCTTCTTTAAACGTCACAAAAAAAAAAACAACAACAACTAATTCGTTTCGGAGATCATGCTTCCAAAGTATAAAATACGCTTGTATTCTTCCAGAATGGTGATGTTTTTCTTCTCTCCCGTAGAGCCGCCATCTTGAAATGACGTCGTGCAAATCCCTGAGATTTGAGTGAGAACGGTGCATCGCCTGGTCATCGTTTTTCCAAGATTACGGAAATCTCAGGTGTTTGCATGTCACTTCAAGATGGCGGATTAGCGTTCATGTGAGATTGTCAGCTGTATCATTATGTACCGTATCTTTATAAACATCTGCCAAAGGGCAAACTAAACAACTGCCATACAACAGGTTTTTATTATATTTATTACCAATCATCATTTATAAAAAAAAGATTCTGAATTTAAGAAGTCAAGGTACGGATTAGACGGATTACGTATAAAATGTGGAAATTTTCGCTGAACGTAACACTTTCGGCACAGATTAGTTTCGTAAGTCGATGTACCGCTGTACAACATTGATATATTTGTTTATCTTCTAAAGCACTTTCATTTCTGGGTCATGGCGAGCTGGAGCCAATCTCACCCACTCTGGACCTGAAGGCAGGACCAATCACAAAGCGGGACTCACAGACACACACTTTCACACCTATGGACAATTTTCCATATTCCGTTTTTCTTGAACAGATGTTTTTGTACTAGCGGAGGAATCCGGAGGAAACCCAAACAAACATACACATTCGCACACAAAAACTCTTAAAAGGATGTTTCGGGCAACATAAATTGTGTGTTTCACCTACCGCTCCAGTTTTTGGCCATTTTGAACATGTTGGCCGCTCTGGCGTACATCTCGCAAGCCTCTTCCACTTTGTGGTTTCCTCTAACAGATGGGGGGAAAAATTATCTTTAGTGTTTAATGCTTATAATTCTTGCTCGTCTAAATCTTACTGTATTTAAATCTTGTCTTGCTTCCTGTCAACAGTCGTTTCATTAATCCAAAACCTTTACTTGACCATTTTTTAAATGGTTAATGATTGTAAATCTGAATTTGAAAATTGAACAGTGAAAATGAATATATAATAGATATCAGATGTTTTTGGAAAAATAAATTACTGGAAATAGTAAAGAAGTGTGTGCATATAGGTCACGGTTTTTAATAAACACTGATTGGAAAGTCTTTCAAACATCTCTTCTTGTGGGAATTTTCAAATAGGTCAGTATTAATAATAAAGCAGCATTTTATATTTACCAAACCTATTTTACAAAATAACCAGTCAGGTACAAACCTGAACTGTTAATAAATGTTGTAATAAAGTGTTCGCTATTTATAAGGAGAAAAGTAAAAACCATTAAAACATTTTATATATATACTGTATGTTTTTCTGAAAGAAAGGTGATGAAAAAAACAAATGTAAAAACGTCATTCAGAGACAAGAACAAAAATGCAGATCATATTAATAATAACATCTTATTAACATATTTATTGTTATTGTTAAATAATTACATTGAATAATTATTGGACAAAAATACTTTAAAACTTCAAATCATTAATAAAAAAACATTACTCAACATTATATATAGACTGATTTGCTACTCGGATGAAATAGAAAATAGAAATAGAAAGAATAAATGTATTGTTATTCTTACTGTAGTTATAAATAATGTAGTAATGAAATGATAAAGTTAAAAATAAATACCGCAGCCATTGCACCACAAATGCGACAGCCACGAACACTCAAATATTGAATCCCTAAACTATGACATAACTGCTATTATCGTTATCATTTTAATCCGTTGCAGATTAAAGATCAGTTACGGGCTGATGAGGCGAGCGCAGAGCCTTTTCACCCAACACGAGCCTGTTTTCTATCGATTGATGCGCATAGCGGCCTATTAATTTGGCCTTCTTTACACCAGATTTATGCTTTTGCACGGAATTTCAACAACAAATCTCATAATAAAATAAATCAGCATGGAAACAAAAAAAGCATAATTGTATTTGGTTATCGGCCACGCCAATAAACCATCTATTAAACCACTTACGGAACCATCGCTTACCCAAACATTCCTCCTAAAAACGAGCCGGAAGACTTCACTTTCTTATCAGCTTCAGCCATGAGCTGAATTGCCTCCTTCTCCTTTCCCGAATTGTCCATGTTTTACGTTTGTAAACTAACAAACAAGTCGGAAAAAACGTAATCGGTCGCTTCACTGGAAGCCTGTCACTATGGCAGCGAGGATTACTCTCATTGCGTTTATCGAGCGTGGGCGGCCGCGGCGTTGAAGCAATGGCTCATGGGAGTTGTAGTGCGTTTTCTCCTCAGAACAAAGCCGGTCAAGCGCGTGAAAAATAAAAGAAAACTACAACTCCCATGTAGACGCGAAAAGCACGTTACATAATACAGCAAACATTGACAGGTTGTAAAAAAAAGTCACGCGCATAATAAAAAGTAAAATAAAAAGTATGCACAACATTTAATATCATTACAGTAAAAAGAATCATACGAAAACGTAAACTTCTTTTTCCGTATTTAAACTGTAATTTATTATCACTTACTGCAATAGAACACAGTAATTATAGAACACATTATGTAACCCCCTTAATATATGTACAACTCACATTTTTTTGTTTATTTTTTCAAAACTGAATGGATAAATTCTATACAATTATTTAATATCATTGTCAACATGACGATACACTTGAAAATCAAATAAAAATAAATGTAATAACGTTTCAGAAATAAAATCAAGAAAGCAGGTTTTTCAGGAGAATATATTCAGGAAACATCAGGAGAATGACATCAGGAAATTTCCTCTGGGTTTAGAAAAACATTAATTGTCAGGAAGGATCAGCAGCAACGTTCAACAGAAGATCCCACGTCACCCGTATAACAGAAGAACGTTTCACACGACGTATGATTGAACCCAACACAGGATGATCGCGTATTCCCCTGAATCAGACAATCTCTTGTTCTAATGTCATGCTTCAATAGTTGACTAACAGCTACTAAAATTTACTAAGAACTAAATGTCATCTCAACATAATATATAAGTCCAGGCATTCGTGTTTCCTTCAAGTCCACAGAACGTTGAATTCTGAAAGTGATTAAGTTAAATTCCATTGGATGAGCTACTGGAAGCCTGTTAAAAAACAATAACAACAACAAAAGTGAGATTATATTTCTATTGAAAATGTTCATTAAAATTCTTGTAATGTTTTAATAACAGTGTGCACTTTTTTAGTGTGTGATTACTGTCCACTGTGTTTTTGAGCAGATAATGTACGCATTATTTATATTGTTATGGTCATGTTTGTTTACTCATTAAACTTTGTCTCTACTGTTGTGACATGAAATGTCCCCGCTGTGGGACGATTAAAGGCTTTTTAAATTAAATTAAATGTATAGCTTTTCAGAATTCTTGCTGAATTAATGCAGACTGAAATTCAGTTTAATTGCAGCTTTTAATTAATTACCAATTATTATTGCAATACAGTTGCACCCTGACCCACGACTTTTGTTAACAAAATAAAAATACCACAAAACTATAGCATTTGATCCATGTGAAGAGAGTACATGAAAACCAACAAAAGGTGATTGACGCTAGGGGGCGCTGTGACGTCAATCTCTGAATCTGAATCTGAATCAATGTCTGGAGCTAGTACATTTGCTCATTCTTCAAAGCAAAATAATTGACCAATGACTGCTCTTATTTATTAAGACCCGTAAGTCAATGTACCACTCTATTTGCATAAAGCAACTGCTCTTGTTGCCGTACTGTTCATAAAAAACTGCACACAAATCAAATTAACAAATTCCAAAAAATTGCCATCTCAAACATTTACTAGGTATAATTCTTAATGCATTTTATCATACAGAAAATTGGTTGAATGAGGCCAAGACTACTGAAACGTGCTGTTGGGAAAGTTTGCGACCAGGAACAGGATGTTTGCCTGTTAGGAGGAACTTAGGCCGGAGTCGGACTCTGCACTAGCTTCCGGAACTTTTACCTGGCTTGAACTGGAGGCACAGGGAATAATGTAGGCGGTTTCCTGCAGGCTGAGCTCCTGTAGTGAGAGCTGGTTCTCTACTTTGAAGATGTTTGGCTGTTCGGTCTTGACGTCGCATATTCTGTGAAGGAAAGAGCAAGTTCTTACTTCATGAGTAGGTTCATGAGAGTCTCTATCAGCGGATAGAGAGGGTGTGAAACGTAGAAAAAGGAAGAAAGCGGTTTTGCTTTTAAAAAAGTAGAAGTGACTCCACTTGGAAATGACCATGCAAAAGTTGTGACCAAGAGGAAACGCATCATGAGCTTGTACTGATCACCACAAAATAAGTGGTGTGAAGTAATTGCGTAAAAATACATTGTTACTTAAGTATTTTGCTACTTTGTACTTGTACTGAGTATCAAAAAATATAAGCAACTTTTACTCTCAACTTGACATTTTTGATTGAGTATCTGTACTCTGTACTCCACTACATTTGAATGAACCCTTACCATTACTTATTACATTGTGATCTGCAGGGTGCTGAAGGTAATGGATGATAATTTATGAGATAAATCACATGATTTAGCATTTGCACTTTTTTGCAGATTTGAGACTGACTTTTTTTAATCTACTTTGTTCTGCCATTTTAAAACATTATGGTATTAAATTTACTTTCTGTTCAGAGCCTAAATTTTACTCAAGTCTTCTTGGAATTGGTGACTTTTAACTTGTAATGGAGTAATTTTTTACAGTAATGTATTTGTACTTTTACTCAAGTATGTTATTCAAGTACTCTTTAAGCTTCTGTGATAAGAAAATAACAGCAGAATAGTTCTTCTAAATCCTGCTTGGCAGAATATGATGCAAAATACAAGCTGCATTGTAATTCGAGGTCACAACAATGAAGTGTTAACAACATGCAGAAATGAACAAGTAACGAATGAGCAAAAACAAAATAAACAAATGGCTAAAAAAACCTAATTCAATTTGATTCCCCAGTTCAATTATTGAGTTTAGATTTAAAAGACAATCTAGACACTTTGTTACCACTGTCCTACTCAGAATAACCGAACAGTTTGAGGTCTAAAATCCTGACATAGAATATCAGTAAAACATTCTATATCTAAAGGCTTATGTACCGTAATCAAAATATTTGAGAATTGTGTAACAGGAATTATAATTACAGATGACTGACTTGGAAAAAGTCAGACGGAATAAAAGTAAGGCTCTTGCTTTCTTGCTCCACTCAATCATGCTGGTTTGAGAGCGGAAGCCATTAACTTTTCAATTCAGTCTTCACTGTTGGCATGACTTCACAGAAAGAAATCATGAATTATAGCGAGTAAATAATTATAGCAGAGAAACTATAGCAGAGTAGTGCAGAAAAAGAAAAAAAAAAAAGTCAACCTGAAACTTGGTCCAGAAACACTGGACTAACAGTGAACAGTTGTTTTTAGGTTGATAAACACACAACCTGTCAGGCATCAGCAAAAAGTCATACAAAAACTACAAACACAAGTGGGATGCAAATGACATTACTGGAGTCACAGGGAGATGAAGCACGGGAAAGTTCTGCCAAGTACTCGTCTATTCTGTTAAAAGAATCACGTGAAGAAGAAAGAGGGGAAATGGCAATGTTTAGGGAAGAGGAAAATAAGCCTTTATATCATTACAGCAGTGAAAAACATTGTCTTAGAAAGAGATTTAGAGCAGATGTAGGTATGAAATATTTAGGTATTAAAGTATGAAATATGTCGGCATGCATACATTGTGTACAAACATATGTTAAAATCAGGCAGAGCGCGTTTCTCAATTTGTCTTTCTTTCACTTTGCTATTTAAGTTCTTTCCAACAAAAACTGTCACTTTCTTGGTAGTTTAAAAACAACATCTGCGGTTTATGATTCTACATCCTCTGGTTTAATATTCATTTCTTTAATTTCCTTATTAAGGATAGGGGAAAAGCCAAAAGAGAAGTAGTAGTAGATTAAAGATCTTTCCATAATTAATTAATCCATTGTTATGCAAAGATACTTGCCGTTTCAGAAACATTGTTTATTTTGTATTTCTTTTATTTGTTAGTTATTTTTTAGTAAGGTATTTTTGTTCTGACATTTCACACTTTTCCTAAAAAATAAATATCGACTCCACACTGCATCTTAAGAGACATTTGCGAAAGTTGTTGAATATTGCTTTGTAATGCACCAGTTATCACTCAATCCCAGTGACTTGGTGCTTTTCAAGTAGTGACACTAGATTCAAATAGCAACCAATGTCTCTCAGATGGTAAGATAAATAAGAATGTATAAATATGAAGGGGGGAAAAAAAAAAAAGAGAATTCACGCAAAAAAGCCAATCACAAATCATTTCGTAGCATTATGATATACCACTATATATACACCACTATAACTCTTGGTCAGTTTTTTTTGACATGTACAGTAAATGGCGCACACAACAAAAAGCATAAGGATATATGTTCGACAAAAAAAAAAAAACACAAACAAATGTGACAACAAACACATTGGCAAGGGTGGGAATAAAAATTAAATATAAATAAAAATAGTTATGCTTTAAGTTGATTTAAATGTATTTTTCTTTATTAATAAGGCTACAAATGTTAAACAGAGTTATTAAAGACCAACAAAATCGTTCTAGTCACGGGGCCACACTTGGCCACACTATTTATCAGTTTTTTACAAGTTATTACTGATAACTACATGAACGATTAGAAGTTTGTGTCAGACATGTTGCATTATAATACTAAGTGTATTACATAAACACAAGATACCACTGTACAGTTCTTGAGTTCGACCTTTAGCTTGCACCGTCAACCACTGTGGCCTATGAAAGATGGCTCTTTCAGCTTATAGCTCAAAGAATTTGAAAAATATATTTATCCCTTTAAGTTCTGTGATTACTTCTTTAGCCAATTAAAGTCTACAAAAAAATCCAATGCATTATTATTACTATTATAACAAAATAAGGCCTACCTGTCAAATATAAGCCCATCAATACCCTGCTCCCTGAGCTTCTTCCTGTTTTCATGGTCATTGTTATGTTCACCCCAACTGAAGACCACCAGCCCGTTCTCCTTGGCCTCTTTGATCAGCTCCATGTTGTTTAAAAGCTCTTCCGTATGTGCACAGATCCCCTGTGAGCACAAATACATGAAGATATCAAGTTCCACAGCTGTCATCACACACCAGTCACCGTGTTTGTTGTAAATAGGCGTCCTTGTACCAAAATATCATCACTCCGAGCGAAGCTTATGGCAATCTTTGTACTCCGGCAGCGGATGTCCTTGAGATCTGGGTACAGCTCCGTCACTCCTTGTGTAAGAAACAGGATGGGGTATTTGTTCTGCTTCTGCCTGACCCTGCAAGACAATAACATCTGTAAATAGTGCCGTTTTTAAATGGAAAAATAACATAAAAAAAATGGAAAGGATGCAAAATCTATTAACTA
Organism: Paedocypris micromegethes; assembly: GCA_028031935.1. Classification (NCBI taxonomy): domain Eukaryota; kingdom Metazoa; phylum Chordata; class Actinopteri; order Cypriniformes; genus Paedocypris; species Paedocypris micromegethes. The sequence goes on along the minus strand of CM051505.1, from coordinate 12,948,839 downwards.
AACGTATGTTTTTGTGCGTTAAAGTTCATTTTGAAAAAAAATCTAATCAGTATATGGTAGAGCTGCACGATTCTGGATTAAATGTAATGCACATATTTTTTGCTTAGAATATAGATCACGATTCTTTCTGGATATTTTACTATTTTAAATATTTAACCCTGAAAATCAGGTTGTCAAACTGCAATATAATAACACATATTAATCTTTGCTATAGATTAAATAAATGGAATGAAAAATATAATGTAATGTAAAAGTAACGTTGTATAGAAAAAAAACCCCACTGTTAAACGTAATCAAAATACACATTTCAAGGTACAGTATTATGTACAGTTAAGGAAAAAAATAATTAGCTTATTTTAAAATCCCTTTTGAAATACTTAGCAAACAATTATTATTTTTGTAGGGGGACTAATAAATTGGCATCAACTGTATATGTTTGGTGTATGTGGTTTGCTGAGTGTCATCTTCTGGTTTTCATCTTCCTCACTCATTCTCCCGGTTCTAGGGCAGGTATCAGTTAGCAATTGGCAGAATCGTATAAATGCTTGATTAATATCGCGATGGGGGTTGGAATCGAGATCGCGATCTATTAACGATTAATCGTGCAGCTCTAGAATATGGTAATCTGATGTATAAATTAGGTTAAAAATGTATAAAACTCCTACATTGTGCAAACATCAGGATCAAAGCAGGAGAAGATTATCCTTCTCTTGCCGGCGTTCTGCAGCACGCATGCCAGGACAATGTCTAAGAACACGTTCATGTTGAAGTAGGTAGAAAGTTTCGACTCCCATGAGCCATTCTGTTCAAGAAAAACTGATAGAGTGAGTGTGCTTCTTTTGTATTATCACCGAGGTCAAACGATTTCTTGAGGACACACACCATGAATTGGCAAATCCATTTCAGCTCAATGTTGAATCCTACGTGATCTGGAACAGCCTGGAAAATCTGAAACATAAAATGAAGAACAGTTTAAATGTGTACGGTGTAATTGAAAAATAAGTTACACATTCACTCTTGTTCCTAAATATGTGTTTAGGTTAATTTTACATTGACATTTTAAATATACAAAACAATAAACATCATGAAGGTTCAAGTCTCAAAATAACAAATAAATCATATATTAATATTTAAAAAAAAAATCAAACCTGTGACAGAGAAGGAAAAGGCTGGTGTTCATCAATATTCTCCTCTTCATCATGCAGATCTAGAGAAATGTGATAATTTCTCTTTAGATTCTCTTATAATCCTAATTTAAAATGTGTAAATTTGTTTATTCTAAAGCAATGTTAAGTTTACCTTTGGAGTCACTGGTTTCCATTGCGGTTGTATGGACCAGCTATTAAAAACAAACAGCATAAATATACAAAAAATACATTAATATAGAAACAAAGAGATCAGACAAAACGTTTTAGAATCCCACTTTGAGAAGCTGAAGTTGATGAAACGTAAGATCCTTGACAGGAACTTCTATCAATTCTGTTGAATCCTTGTCATTTTTCTACAAAAGAAAACATTTCATTGTGTCTTTTGATTAGCCACTTCTAATTGTTTACATCTAATCTTGGCTTAAAATCACAAGGTTTAATTCCCGAAACTCTGACAAACTACACACTCAATGACTTGCACTTGAATGCTGGAGTAAAATGTAATGTTTCGGAAAAGTAAAAAGAAACCTTTGTAGAAGAAATACAGCAGGTGAGATCATGGTAGACAACCGGAATCAAATCTTTGGAAAGATGAACATCAAACTCTACAAAAGCAGCTCCCTGTGAAAAAAGCAAAACTTAACAAAAATACTTGAAGTTGAATCGCTTTCAGACTTACATGATTGGCAGCACTGAGAAATGAGGCGATTGTGTTTTCCCTGATTTTCTGGTGTCTGAAATGTCTAAAATCATAGTCAGAAACATAGAATTACACTACATCGCTGTGTATAATTATATAAACAATACACTACTTGTATACACTACATATATAGAAAATGCTCTAAATTTGAGATAACAGGAAAAATTATTATAAAAAAAAACAAACTGTAAAAATCTAATAACTCGCACAATTAAAAATTTAAATTTAATCCAATTTATTCCAAAATTCTGTTAAGCAAAAACCAGCTATATGAGTCAAGTTGAGAAATAATATTAGAAATCCAAGCTCACTTGGCAGTATACGTGCTCCCCACTCCTCTATGTCCAACATCTAAAGTGCTCCTCTTCTTCCAGTATTTGGTAAATGACTGACTCATGTCACACTGAAGGCTTTGGATCGGACGCACCACAAGATAATCCACTGAAATACCATCAGGTTTGAGAGCATTACTATTAATCAATTAAATCAATTATTACACAAATATGTATCCATTGCATTGTCACAGAGCAGCAAATCAAGATAATCAACACATTATGGAGTACTTCTCATATTTACAATATTAACTGGCTTCAAAAGTGAATATTGGCACAAAACTTTCCATTGAAAGAATAAAAAAGAATTTCCGTTAAAAAAGAATAAGCATTTGCATGTGTGAATGAAATTGAATGTGTAAAGACAGCGAAATATTAATCACATTTTAAGCTTTGCAGCATTACTCGTACCTTTGACTTTCCCGATGGTCTGTCTCGAATTGCGGCTCATAATGGGGAGCGTGACGACACCTAAATCATTCCCACTCTCCACAAATGAGGAAGATAAAAGACACGCTGTGCCCACGTGGCCTGGATGAACATCTCCCTGCACCACAGGCTCACTCAAGTCCTCCTACACAGAAAATTCCACAAGAATGCAAATTGAACAAGTAGTTTTAGATCTGTTATTCATGCTAATACATTTTATAGATTTACATGTTATACTTTTTCCCAGACGTTCTCGATTAACACACCTCAAAGAACTCAAAAGTAAGTTCAAGGTTGTCAGGATCCATAGTATGAATGATGTATTCTGTCCACTTTGACGGTTCCAAAGCATATCCACATTCTGGTTGGGAATGACGGGATTTATATCCGTCATCACTGATCATACTAATCTCTAGTGTTGTGGGCATCTTATGCCACGACAAAGGACTTTCCTCCTCTTCTTCTTCTTCGATGCCTTCCAATATCAGTTTTAGTCTAAAACAAATTCAGAAAACAGATTAATGTGAATGTAAACAAGATTAAATTTAAAACATAAAAGGGGGGGGGGTTCTAGTAGGTTTTCTAAATATGAGAGTACCTGCTTGTACCTACAGGTTGATTGGTCCAGTTTATGATACCATATTAAGATTATATTGAGAAAACAGCAGCAGAAAAAGTAAACGATTGAGTGGTGGAGAAGCTACGAAAGAAGAATTTGATTGAAATAAAACTGAAAAATTGAATTGAAATTGAACTCTATTTAAGAGAGTCTTTTAACTCTATTTACAGTCTTAAAACTATATTTACTTTCCATCTGAGAAAGGAATAAGAGCCGGTCTCTAAACATTGGGTCATCTGAATACACAAAATGCCGAAAATTAAAATTAAAATTGGAATGGTGTTTACTGTTTAGATTAAAAAAAAAAAATAAAGATAAATAAAGCATTACCTGAAACGAGAATTCTTGAATTTTTTCTTTGTTATAGATACGGGAGGTTTTACAGAGAAATGAAGCCTGAGGCGAACTTCTGTCTGGCATGTTAACCAGCCGGAGTCCACACACTTCAGCTCATCTGCAGGGCAAACACTTGCTTAATTTATTTAAAGCTAAAATAGAATGTAAAACCAGATGAAAACGGTTGAAACACTGGAAACTTACTATGGAGTCCAAAATTTCCATCATCAACCACAACCTCTGGTTCTATAAATCAAAAGAAAGAATTAGTGTCAATTGAAACTAGCTACACATCACAAACAGATTCCAACAAAGACATTGTACAGGGTTTACGTGCATAATTTGGTTGCTTAGAAATATATCGATTTGTTCAAGTCACGTCAAGGTCGTAAAACACTTTGGACATAATAAATTCTTCTGTCCGACTAAAATAAAAATAGTTTACATAATTATAGTGTGAATTTGTAACATGTGACACTTGAGTTTAAAAATGTTAACATTTAAATATGCATTTGTTTAATAAACAGATAGCAGATAAGGTAAACGCCAATAACAGAAGCAAAAGGAAAATCAAGGAATCACTTTAACAAGAAATAAAAATTGAATAAATAGAAATAAAAATAAAAATCAGATTGCTAGGAAATAAGTATCCAAGGATTTATCAATTTAAACTTATTTTGTTACATTGCTTCAGGGCAAATAACATTAAACACAACACAAAGGTAAAGGAAGTTGAGTATGTGTTTGACAGTAACTAAAAATTTACTTGTCTCTGGTATTGTTTTGAAATTCTCAAGCATTTGGAAAGGGAAGGTGGGTATTAAAAATATTAATATCACATATAGGGGAATGAGATACCTGTGGGACTCATTGAGCGGGGATGCTGATGTGTCTCCCATTGATTGACAATGACTTGGCATGGCCCTACAGAATTCTGTAATTCAAAAGGATTTTATTATGGTATTTTGTTAATAACAATAAATATATGATTTATTATTAGAATAGATAAATAAATGTATATTTATGGAACTTTTTTCCATAACCTGCACAGAATCTTGCACAGAATCTAGAGGCTGACCAGGTTTTTTTTTTTACTATACAACGCACCAATAATAAACATCTATTTCCTATTCTATTTTTAAATTATGAAACATTTTCATCTGATTATTTTTTATTTTTTTTTATTTTAATCATTTTCTGTTTGCTGACGTTTCTGGTGCTAACAAAATATACAAATAGAAATGTATTTCATTGTACATTTTAAATAAATTATATTTTATTATATATGGTGACCCAAAAGGCGCCTATAAATGCCTATATTATTAAATCATTTTTATCTTACTGAGAAATCATAATCGAAATCTCACAAGAAAATTGAACACAAATTGAATACTTTAAAAGACGGGCTCATGTTATGATTATTGCATACTTTCAAGAAAAATGTAATGATGAAAAACCTCACCTTGGCTTCCAAAAAGAATCCTTTGAAATAACGATACTTGATCTCGGTCCCTTTAGGAACCTTAATAGCAGTTGTCCACAGTGTCCTGGAAGGGCAACCAGAAACAACAAAGCAGATTAACATGCGTATGTGCCACGTCTCATGGTGAGCTTGATGGCAGTAGACAGCATGGCATGTGTACCCGTTAGGGGTGGGCGATATGGGTCAAAATTCATATCACGGTATTTTCTAGTGTACAGACGGTATCGGTATTATATCACAATATTGTGAGTTGGAGGGTATTATTTTTTATAAAGTACGAAATTAAAACGCAAGGGGAAACCTGGAGAAGCAGCTGTCATTTTTAATACCGTATATCTGTTAAAAGTAGTCCAGGCATTTATTTAAAAAAAAAAAACATTTAAATTAAATGGCCTGCAGTCTATCTTTTAAGAGAGTGCAAGAGGGAGAAAGAGAGAGAGAGAGAGAGAGAGAGAGAGAGAGAGACATAGACAGTGAGAGAGAGAGAAACAGTGAGATAGACAGCAAGAGTGAGATAGACAGTGAGAGATATACAGCGACAGAGAGAGAGAGAGAGAGAGAGAGAGAGAGAGAGACAAAAATGGAGAGAGCGAGCGCGTGTCACGCTTTCCCTCTCTTTCGCGCGCGCGTGTCTGAATCTAAAGTTGCGTGAAACCAAGGTTAACATTACAGCACTCGCTCTCACTAAAACAGCCGCTCTAAAAAAACGGTGCATTATAGACATGGAGCAGCGCGTGCGCGACGCATGCACCTCGCGGGTGATCTATTAATTCAGTTTCTTCCAACGCTTTCTGTATTCGATTAGCAATGTATCTGTGTCGTAATTAAAAGTTATAACGAAACAAATGTATTTTAATGTATTAAAGCATTAAAATGCTTTAATACATTATATATGTGTGTGTATAAAAGGTAAATTCATGAAAGTGCCACGATATTCACGATATTGCAAAATCCACGTGGCACATCTCAATACCGGTATTCACGTTAATACCGGTATACCGCCCACCCCTAGTACCCGTCATTCTCGTCTGGGTGAAGGGTCACGGCTTTCTGATGACACCAGCTTCCCAGACTTTCACAACTGCCGACAACTGCAAGGACCTGACCTGAAATTTAAAAAAAATTGAAAAATTGAAAAATACAGTATTAGAGTACATACATGACTGTTGCTACAATACAAAGTGCATACATTTTTATTTGCATCTCAAATACACAACTTATTTTGTTCTTGTAATACACATACAAAAGTAAGTGTGTGTGTATGTGTGTAGCATCTCATGAAATTCGCTAAAAATATACTTTGCACAAGTTTTTTAACACACACACACACATATACATAATTTATTAAAATTCTATAATAAGATGTATATATCGTTACGAGAATTGTATTAAGTAAACAGTTGATTTGACTTTTTAAGAGTTATTTTTCTAGTGCACTTATAAACACACACATGAACGTGCACGCGCATTCGGCTAGTCAGACAATGCAATTATGGACACTTAAAAAAATCTTGAAGTTGTTATTACTTTCGCGTATAACACCAATGACTTTATTAAACTTAGCAAAAAAATGCACGTTCTCTCACCCAGGCCAGTGGTCTCCCTCACCATCAGTGTCACAACCGAGCATTCCATGACTGACACACGGGCAGGAGAAGAGTGATAGAAACCCTACATCACAAGACACGACATTCCATCAAATGAAACGTATCTAATCGGCACATTCATCATTATCTAATCTACATTTCTGATACATACAGAACACCTCAAATCGCGATCACGTTTGGCAAGAACACTCACATTTACTTGAACTTAACAACACCAGGAACACGAATCTGGCTGCAGCCGGTTTTTGTCAGCTGTATCAACAATTCTCGCCATAGTTGATTATTGTTTCCTAAATCCGCCAAAACTCATAGCAACAAAAATGACGTTTCGAACAAAATTTGTTTCAAAATAAGACGCGAAATGTGACTACAGACACCACCGACCATGAAACGACAAAGCAGTAGCTGTGATTTTATGTGAATCATGCAGTCAGGTTCTTTCCTAAGAGTGAAACAAGTAAACACTACCTGAGTTTAGTGACAACGACCCATGTTTTGAAAAATTGTGGAAACCAACCGGAAACGGCTAAGCGCGCGATGACGTGCACGTGTTTATGCGACCGGTACTGTAATTCAACACCAAGGAAACGAAACACAAAAGTCCCGTCCATGTGTCTCAGTTTATCCACATACATTTTTATTTTTAAAACTGCAGTTACTGGATTTGAACGTTAGAACGTGAGAAACAAAGACAAAGTGCGATTGAATAGACTACAAAAGCCACGCCCTTTTGCGTATTTTTCCTGAATCTGATTGGTCGATCAGGCGACTGGCAGCCTAAATGTATTGTAACGTCACATACGCATGCGCGTGCAGCGTCTAGTTTAGACATTAGATGTAATGGCAATTATTGTGCTTAACGCTTTGTCAGTAAATTTCCTTTTGTTCTGAAACAAATTATGTTTGTCTATACTTTTTATAATTAGTGTGTGTATGTGTGTGTGTGGTGTGTTGTGTGTGTGTGTGTGTGTGTGTGTGTGTGTGTGTGTGTGTGTGTGTGTGTGGTGTGTGTGTGTGTGTGTGTGTGTGTGGTGTGTGTGTGTGTGTGTGTGTGTGTGTGTGTGTGGGTGTGTGTGTTCGTGTGTGTGTGTGTGTCTGCGCTTGTGCGCTTTGTGCTTACTTGGAGTTATATACATATATTCTATTACTTTATTTATCCGAGAGGAAAACTGATCAGGATAAAATGTTCGTGATAAATTAGTTTTGTTTTTAATGAGTGAGTTTTTTTGCCGTGTTTTCTAATTTGTCTGCTGCATATATTGAGGTTCCGAGAAAAATGCACAGTTACCTATAAACCTCCACGCTATCTAATGTCTTATCAGGCAAACAAATACTGCTTTGAGTTTTATGTTTGAACTTTTAATTTTCTTTCAATCTCAAAATAAAAAAATGCTGTTTTGATTTTTCATTAAGCTAACAAGTAAACGTTTACATATTAGTTCTTTAACATTTAAATACTTGCGGATTTCAAACTGCATTTCAAATCTAGATGCTACACTTCTTAAAACGATATTTTGTACATGTGTGTATGTTTATCTTTAATTCCAAAAACTTTAAGAATAAAATAAAAACAATACACCCCAACCAATATTAGCCCACAGATACTATGTTTGTTGAATTTTCTGCTGTTTTATAACTAATGCATTCTTTAAAGCAGTAAACAATAGTTTGCATTAATTTATAACAAATACTGTATAGTAAATACTGGTAATCCTGTAATTTGTCGAAGCAAAAAAACTAAAACAAAAGAAACAACACCATCTAGCGATGAGATGGTATAATGTCAGTTACGTATAATAGATTTATTTTCTCAGATTTCGGAACAATGTAACAATTCTATCACTAACCCTAACCCTAACCCCCTAACCCTAAGCCCTAAGCCCTAAGTACACTTGTACTAACTAAACATAAAGTAAAAGAAACATTTAACAGAATTATACAAGAATCACAATACAGAATAAAAGTACACAAATGTTCAATAAAATTATTCTCAGAGAAAAGAGACAGAATGGGATTATTGAGTCCAGTGAAGTGAATTGAAATCTGGTGTTCTGGTTTAGACAACAATCGAAAGTTAATAGTATATAATAAGGCCACACAAAAATACACTGGTCAGTGCAAAACAATAAAATAATATAGTATTAAGTATGTTTAATTACTTCAGTGTTTAGTCTCAAACTTCTGTATATAGATTGTCTTCAATGCTTTGGGCTGAATCAAAGACTGGCTTTCAATCTGAACAGGGCTTTAATGGAGATGAGATTCCGATATAATAGACATGACATCATTCCCAGGTCATTTGCACTTCAGGACTGCGCACAGAGAGCTTCATTTGCACATCATACAGCATGTGATGATGGCGCATTTCGTTTCGTTCAGAGACAGAAAGAAAAGGACACTTTAGAACATGTCGAGGCTTCACACATCTACAAAAACCCATTCAGCAGATTTGCTATAATAAAAAGCGCGGACATTGTTGGACCGCAACAGAAAACATCAGTATCAGGTGAACAGAGGCTTGATTAAATACAGTTGACATTCATTTACATGAACAAACAGTCTGTCTCATCCTAATGCTGCCATTGGCATTTATAAGACTGATTCAGAATGGCTACTGAATTAGAATTAGACTGGTATTCATGTAATCAAATTACAAGCAGAAGCCCACAGGCTGGTTTTAATATCGATTTAGACTAACTATGTTGAACTGACTACTTTGTCTGAGACATTGTTTGTACATGTCTTTCTTGCTCGGACAATTTCATTTTTAAACGTGCTGTGGCAGTTGTGATCCAGTGGTATGGAATTGGACTTATATCTGAGATGTTCTTTTACCTGTGATTTTCTAAATGTCTATTTGCTACAATATTTTAAAATCTGAGATATATCACCAGACAATCTGAAAAACTTCTGACTTTATTTCATTGATATACATGATACACACAGTTATATGCGTGCTTTCTTTTAGACTTAACATATGTTATGTATTGTGGGACAACAGCACATTGCAGGACCAAGTACAGAGCCAGCAGAGGCTGCAGGCGTTAAAAAAGTAAAAAAATGTTAGGAGAAAAGAACCTTTAAAAAGGAGGAAAAGTGCTAACCACCATGTAGTATATACATAGACCACCGTTCTGTTTATGGTTTACATTATTAAAAATAATATAAAATGTTATTTCTATTAAATGCTTTTTTATTTTGGCTTCGCCCATATTTGTATGTAACTTTCAATGCATGTCATTGTGTTTGAACCATCTATATTTATATATATAGATATTATGGATTTGTTAAAAAAAATTCTAAATTGTATGGTTCCAAGCATAAAAGCATTTCATAAGTCATTTGAATTCCGAACACCAGACCTCTTGAAATGTACGTCAAAGATCACTTGTTAACAGGTAAGACACACTTCTCTCTGTATTAGTTCCTGTGGAGCAGCAGATTCAGCCCGACGTGTTGAATCACTTGGCTGCTGTTTACCACTTGAGATGATATAATTCAAACGGAAGATCACTTCTAGCCTGAAGACATCTGGGATAGGTCTGCTGAAATGTCAGATCTGTGTGCTTGGCATTAGTTGAGCAGTTGTGTGACTGAGAGTCAGAAGAGCCTGTGTAATCTGTGACGTCTGATTGATTTCAGATAGGGCACAGAGGTATGATCAGATGATGAGCGTAATCTGATCAATTAAAAGGCCGGGTCATCTTTTGTTTGGAAACTTCTGAAAGAATTGAATTAAGTCACATAATTATCACTCCCTCCCTGAAGTCCCGAATTCATTAGATTATCTCAAAAACTACAGGCTGAGATTAATCCAACCATCTGACCAGTGTGCAGCCAATCACTTAGCTTAGTTTAAAGAATTATATATTTTAGTTGATTTACCACACACATTTTTATTGTATGCAGACTACGGAAAGCATATGTATATGCTGTATGAAAATAGCTTGAAACTAATAAGAAATGAACTCTATACATTGCTAATGTGGTAAATAACTAGTTGTAAATGTCTAATGTGTGGTGCAATATCTACATAAGTGCCCATTTCCAGCAATTGTTGCTCCAGTGTTTTAATGGTACAATGTGTTTGCTAATTGTGTCAGAAGGAAAATGGATGATTGTAAAACCTTTGTTTGAGTGGCAAAGAAATCACCATAACTAAAACTGGCCAATAAAAGAAAAATATTAATATGGGCAAAAGAACACAGACATTGGACAGAGGAAAATTGGAAAAATTAGAACAACTGAAAAGATGCTGGAAGAGTTTCTGATGCCATCTGGGTAACGTGAGGGTCTGGGGTGTCTTTGGTGCTGATGAAGGTGGAAGATTTGTTCAGTGTTAAAGGAATTTTGAATAAGGAGGGTTATCACTCCATTTTGCAACACCACACCATTCTTTTGGAGAGTGCTTGATTGGAGTTTCATCCAACAACAGAATACTGACCAAAGCACACCTGCAAATTGTGCAAGAACTATTTAGAAAGGATGCAGGCAGCTGGTATTCTATCTGTAATGGAGTGGCCAGCGCAGTCACCAGATCTATAACCCCATTGCTGTTGTGGGAGCAGCTTGACTATACAGGACCATCCAGCCAGTTGAGCATGTGAGACACTAGAAGTGTGGGGTGAAATTTCTCCAGATTAACACAACAAATTATTTAAGAAATACATGTAGCTAGAATGTCTGCAATGCTACGAATGGAGGATTCATTATTTCTAACCTTGTCAGTGTGTTGACTATATTTTCTATTCAGTTTACAATTCATGGTGGTAAATAAAGTGCGACTTTTCATGGAAAACAAAATTGACTAGGTTACTTTTAAACGCTAATAAATATATACATGTATATTTGAAAAATTGTGTAAACATAAATCCCTCTCTCTCTCTCACACACACACACACACACACACACACACACACACACACAAGTTGATAATGGTTTATTAAAGCTTAGCTTTTTGATTCAGCATTCATATAATTTAGTTAGAAACTTGATTAGCAGTTAGAAGAAAATATTCATTTCACCACCTTTGTGCAGCAGAGCTCTAAAAGCGCCTTATGATTAAATTATAGAATAGTCTTTCAGCCTTGCAGAAATCCTGTCTTTGTAATTTATTGCGTTTAAGCTTTTTAACTTCCTCAGCTGAATAGCAGCAAGACAGAGACGATTACAGAACCTCATTCAGACCGTGCCAGCAGAACTGCTAGCATCGATTTACAGGCAAAGGACAAAGATGATAATATATATGACAAATAGGGTAGTGCACTTTTGAAAGATTTATCGCGGCCCACCTTGATCACGACTGTGTTTACAGTGGAATATAGGAAGGCATGTTGTATACCCCACAAGTCTCTGCTTCTGTCAATGTCGGGGAATTGTTTAATCAATGCTCTTCTTTAATTAAAAGACATTTGTTACTACAATACAGTTTGACAGTAATGTGCAATGTATAATATATATTAAAATGTATAGAGAAAATCTGGTAATATGTGAGAACTTAACATGCAAAACTGAACATTATAGAAAGGTTCAAAGTGTTCTTGGGCTAGACACCGATCACCACGGCCTAAGGCTGTCCACTGCTCCTGGTTTGTGTGTCACTTTACTGTGTAATACCACTAGTTGGTTAAATGCAGAGCAAACTCCTAGTATGGTCTATAACTGGCCACTTAAAAGTGTGAAAATTATTTAGAATGTTAGAAATAACAGTACAAAAATAAAGTTCTCCTTTGAACTTAAAGGTAGGATGAGTTGAAAAAGGTACAGACTTTGAGGATTGTATCTATATTTATAAACTTAAATGCATTCATGATTTCTATATAATAGGATAAAATAAAAAAAAAAACATTTTTAGCTTTTCTGGTAATTATATTTATTTAGTTTAAAATTAGCTAAAAATACATCAATTTGCTTGGTAAACTTCCTCATTTGAATCCACAAACTATAAAAACACAAGGACAAAACACAGCAAAATATAGCAAAATGTTTTTCTATGAATAGTGGAATAATGTCTTAAGAGAACAAGCCAAAAAAAAATAAAAAAAATAGCACTAATATCTTTAAAGTTTCCGTAAAGATCCTCCATGCCTCCAGCAGTATTTCATGAAACACATCACATAAAATCACTGGACTGGAAGGAGCCGATGATAAGGCGCTGATAGAGACTCTCCACCACAGAGACTCGAGCCCAGTGTCTATAAATCTCCCCTTTCACGAGTTTCAGGTTGTGGAGGGTGTCTCGCATCAGGCTTGACGTCATCAGCCCACCAACAAGACCCCAGACAGCGTGTCCCACCGTGCGCTCAAAACAGCGATCCCAACCGCAGCGAGCGCAGGTCGGAGCCTGGTTTATGCTGCTTCAGCTCAAAACCGCACTGAGAAGACAAAAGCTTCACTAGGAAAAGATCAACAGCAGGACATGGCTGTGTGCATCATGAAGTTTGCAACTCTGGTCGTCTTCTTTTCCATCTTCTCTGCAGGTAAGAAAAAGGCTTGTGGGTGAGAAATGTAACGCACAGATCGTTTCAGCACCACGGAGTTTCAGCACCGCGGACAGCGGCAGATCAACTCGGTGCAAGATAGAAGCGCATTTATAACGGGATTGTTCTGCATGATCACAAAAGAAAAAAAAGCATGATTTTAATACAGAGCTTTTATTCATTTAGATGGAAAGTCCTTACCAACTGTGCAGGATGATAGGAAAGAAGACCTGGTAAGCTGGAGCTCTCATAACAGTCAAACCAAACGCATTTCTTGTGTTTCATATTGATTTGTACAAATTCGTTTCAGCTAGCTCAGTGTTTAGCTCAAATTCTCTCCAAAGTCATGTACAAAACAAACCCTGCTCCATTGGATACAGAATGCAAAAATATCCTTAAACCAGGTACGTTGACTTCTCATGCCTTCTATTGAGTGATTTTAATAATAGGGTCTTTCCAACAACACTCCCAGTGGAGTGAACTAGATGCCTAGCTGGAAAACAGTCAAACTTCATTATTGTCTCTCATAAACTGTATATCCTGCCTCTCGGAGAGATCAGTTATGGGTCAGTGGTTTCATTCTAAGACGGTGCAGTAATAATTGGATGTGTCAGTGTTAAACACAAGCAGTGAAGCGAGGAGAAGTCTCAAGGCATGTGCTGTACATTTGCATTGTGTCTCTTTTGTTGTCTTCCAAATTTAGGCTCAGATCCTTCTACTGTGGTCGGGGCCGTTCAAAATGAAGTGAAAAAGCCAAGAGAAACCAACAGTGAGGATGATGGCGAGCGGAGTCAGGAAGAGTTCCCGAGTTTTGTAAAAAGAATCTTGGCAAGACGTCAAGACATGGATGACGAACGAAGTCAAGAAGAGTTTCCGAATTTCGTGAAAAGAATCATGGCAAGACGCGAAGAGCTGGATGACGAACGAAGCCAGGAAGAGTTCCCCAGTTATTTGAAAAGAAGAATAATGGAAAGACGTGACAACTTGGATGATGAGCGGAGTCAGGAAGAGTTTCCTAGTTACATAAAACGAAAATTGAAAAATAAGCGTAATGATGTTGAAGATGAAAGAAGCCAGGAGGAATTCCCAAATTTTTATAAAAGAGGCATCAAGCCTAAAAGAGAACAATATTATGATCGAAGCCAAGAAGAGTTTCCACAAAAAAGAAATCACAACGATAAGCGTGATGATCCGGATGATGAAAGAAGCCAGGAAGAATTTCCGTCATACCCCTATAAAAGAAACCTGAACAAAAACAAGCGTGGGGATTCCGACTATGACAGGAGTCAAGAAGATTTCCCAAGTTACTTGAAGAAAAGAAACCAAGGGCTCGATGAACAAGATGAAGAAAGCCAAGAACGAGACAAACGATACTGGAAACCTTCTCACAGATACCACCACAAGAAGAAGTACCACAAAAGAGACGAGGAAACAGATTGGCAGGAACCAGACTATGACAGGAGCCAAGAAGCTTTCCCCACCATCAAAAGAAACCATGCAGATCCAGGGCAGGAAATTGAGGAACTTGGGGACATGAACTCACCTGTAGAATCAGATGAAGTGGAAAGGGAAATTGCAAAGCGATATTGGAAACCCAAACACAGATACCATCACAAGAAACACCACAAGCGCAGTGTTGACCCGGCAACGGAGGATTATGAGGTCGCTCCTCTGGTGGAAGCTTACGACTATTTGACAAAGAAAAAAAACGGGTTAGAAGAACATGAGCATTACCATCCAGCCTGGTCCCAGAAAACCCCCGAGTTGACTGAAAGCAACGTCCAGAATCTAGAGGATCTTGCCAAGAATCTTCGGTACAAACGAAGCCTGGAGTCACCAGGCTCTGAAAATGCTTTTGCACAGCAGAGGATTCTCATCCCCGGAGAGGTAGACTGAGTATATGGCACATGCTGAATTCGCGTAATCGTATAAAGAGCCAATAACAGAAAACTATTATTATTATTAATAATTAAATTTTTGCCCCAATCAACAGACAAAACAGAGACGCTCACATAAATCTAAAAATTCAAACCCATAAGTTCAATTAGTAGTTATACTTATATTAGTGAATATACAGTGGATAGATGTGTATGCAAATGTAAGTAAAAAAAAATATATATATATATTAATAATATAATCTTTGTCGCAATCAACAGACAAAACGAAGACACTCTTCTGGTAAAATCAGAAAAATGATGTTTCAAGTTGTCAGAAGTTGAATAAGTGGTTATATACTGGTTATTACTATTATGTATATATTGAATATATAGTGGATGGATGTGTATGTAAATGGAAGTAGCCAGGAAGTCTATTTGCAGTTACAGTGTGTAATTAATTACAAACTGTTTGGTAAACAAGGAATTGTTTTTTCCTTTTCCATTGATTATCGTTTTGATACAAACAGTTTTGCTTTCCTTATCTATTATATTGATCTTAAAATTCCTTTGGTTCATTGCAGAACTAAAATATACTTTTTGTAATATTTGCATATAAAAGTGTTACATTATGTTTCACGTAACAGAAACCAATAGTAGTTCCGTGGACATGTTCTGATCATGTTGTGACTAGGGCCTTCATTTGTGCATATCCGGTGTAAAATTACACTTTAAGGCTTGAAGGAGTATGATTGGTATTTAACATGGCACACATTATTAAATGATACATAAAACACAATGCACCTCTTTTTCTCCATTGCAGAAGTCTGAAAAACTGGACTCGGCTGAACAGCATCTGAACAAACCGTTTTAAAACAACCATGAAAAGCAGCATCACCTTCTGTTGCATGTCCAATCAGCATGATGTGCGCTTGTTCGAAAGCTTAAAGCAAAAGTATTGTGTCCTGCTGTGTTTTAGCGTTTAATGTGAGAAACAGAAAAAATAAAACAAGAAATGACGTCATAATCTTCTTAATGGTTAGTGACATGCTATTTTTATTTCTTGAGATGTACGAGCATGCTACATGAGGAAACTGAACGCTTAACGTTGTCTACGGGGTTTGATAGCTGTACTTTGCATTTAATAAACTATATTGTTGTGGGATCAAACTGATTATTTGGATTTCCAAATAGGATATCAATGGAGCATGTTCCTATAAATGAACCCAAAGCTACCAAACACGCAGGGATCTAAATGCAACATCTAAAGTAACTAGGGTTTGCTTTTAAATTAAGCCTGGCAACAAAAAGTAGAACAGCAGACAACAAATAAAAAAAAAATATTCCTCTTAAATAAACGATTAAAACAAAAGGCCTAGGAAGTGCTTCCCTCGTCCAGTTTCAACCTCTTGGCGACAGGCTCCTGTGTTTTTAGATTAGCAGGATTGGCTTTGGCAGAATCTGCAGAAACTGTGATTCCGGACAGGAGATACCCACCACCTCCACTCATGAGCAACACTGGATGTGTCCTGTTGGGCAGGACCTGACGTGATCCAAAGACACGATAATTAGAATAATTTATAATAAATTCATAACCCAGATAATGAATCAGAGAAGAGAAGTTCAAATGTTAGTAAACGTTCTATGAGCGTTTGAATGTGAGAAAGCTCACCTGGTAATGTCTGAGCCACGAGTCTGTTAATCTGAGATTGATTACTCCTCCCTGTTCTCGGAGTTTAGTGTAGCACTCAATCAGGGGCTATATAAAACAGAACATGTATTAACATACCGTGTTGCAAAATAAGAAACAATGTGACAGAACAAAACACTTGACAGACCAATACTGTGACGGAATAAGTTGGTGTTCTTTAAAAAGACAGTACATGTTTTATTATTCTGTAATCTAAAGCTTGGCATTTCCCCAGAAAAATGAGAATTTCTCAGTGATAAAGAGCAAAACCTGGCTCACATTCTCTGCCATTACATATTTATCTGTGCTAAGTATCAATGTGACAAATCTTTACCCAAAACATCCAAAACTGGAAGAAAAACTACTGCAGTCATCATACTAATAAAATAAGCATCGTGGTAGGTGCTATATTTCCCGCTATGGTTTCGCTATAAACTAGCAACTAGACTAAGTTTAAAAATCCACATTTATTATCGTAAACGGTGTGACCACCAAAATCCAAATCAAAGTAAAAGCCTCCATATTATAAAAGATCGCGGTTTTAAACTCAAGTCAAGTCAACTTTATTCATAAAAGCACTTTTTAAAAACAGCAGACTGTGCAGAAAGTGCTTTACATTAAAACATGGTCACATATAATCCAATACACTATCACAATAAAATGTACAAAAAAAAAAAAGATATATTTCTAAAAGCATTTTAAGAATAAAAAAGCAAGTTACTGTACCTCTCTATACTGACAGAACACCACAAACGGTCGTGATGGTGCCACCAACTTCAACAGACCCATCAAAACGCTGCAGGGATGAAATCGACTGGCAATCACCAACCTGAAATACACACCAGTTTCTGTTCTCAAAGCCCTCCACCGTTTCAGAAAACCACTATTAGTCGATCACAGGACATTTAGTAAAGGGCAAGTTGTTGAAATTTTTTTTTCGTCTTAGAATTATTTGACAATTTATTTTGACGGAGACAAAAATAAAAGTTAGTATACGATGGACTTGAGACAATAACAAATCAAGAACTTTCTCTAAGAGCAGATACGCACCCATCTGCGTTTCTATCTTTCAGCAGAGCAGAAGCTGCAGTTAACTTCTTCATTCTCTCCTCCATCTTCACCTTCTTCTCTTGAGCCTGAAATAATTCTTAATGTAATTTTTTCATCTTAAGGTCAAAAATGGACAATAAAGTTTAAATAAAATGTTACTATATTAACCTAGAAACTTTAGAATTTGGTCCAATTAACCTGTCACAATTTGAATCGAGTGTGAGACGAGTTTGAAATATGAGTATGAAAGCTTGTATCTCCACAAATTTTTGAGTATCTAAAGTCAAATAATTTTTCAAGATTATCTAATAACTTTTTTTTAAGTTTTTAAATGAAATATGCTCCAGTGGCAGTAAAACCTCACACATCAGCAGCAAAAAAAATACAGGAAATTTGGTTTTTACCCTGAGCTGACGGAGTTTTTCTAGCTCCGCTCGCTTTATCTCTTCTTCAGGGCTGCAGATGACCTCCATATTCTCTGCTGCTTCTGATTTCTCTTCACTAGTCACACCTGAGTCAGACTGATTCTTCTCGGTCTGTTTAGCTTGAACGTCTCCATTGTTCTCAGACAAATCCAGGGTTCCTGCTAGCAACGCTTTGATTTTACAAAGAGGGAATTCATGCAGTGTTTCATGGAAGTGCGACGGAAAGCCAAAACTCTCCATGCCAGCTTTTGTTGGACCACTGCCAGGATATATTTGGACTACTGATCCAAAACCTGTAAATAAAAAAATAACAAAAAAAATCAGCAGCAAGCAAAGTTTATTTAAAAAAAATGGCAGAAGGATCAAAACAGTATACATTTTGAGAATTATTGCAAGGCAAAATATTATTGCAAGGCATATATTTTACCTCCCATTCTCTCCATCACAGACCCCAAAACAAGTCCAGCACACGTCTCAAAAACTATAATTTTACTGCCAGCATGGATGTTTCCGAGAGTCAACATCTGAGCCAAGGTGTCATATCGCAAGTGACTGAAAATGCACAAAAATAATATTTTATTTTAATGCAGGACAAAATAAACACACCCGTTTTACGGTTTCAAACAATTGAAGCTAATGAACAGATACCAAATTTTCCCTGGTTCTCTGCCGTGGTACATCATAGCAAGGAGACGAGCGCAGGGTTTCAGGATGGTCACGTCGCTTTCATACCTCGACAGACATGTAATATTAATGATAATTATACAATTTTAGTGGGAGCAACTCCTAAAACCTACAATGAAGATTCAACTCACTTTTTCTTTTTCTTCTTGATGTACTTCTCCTGTGCAAACTCAGTTTTATCTTTGAACGTTGAACTGTTGTCTATAAGTTGCTGAACAATCTCCTAAGGAAGAACATTGAAAAGCTTTTAAAAAAAAAAAAAAAGACCAAAAAATGGGAAAAGCACAATCCACAATCAGGAGTGTCAAATACTTCATTCAAGTATTTTTGGCTACCTAGTACTTGTACTGAGTATCAAAAGTATAAGCAACTTTTACTCTTTACATGACTGCACTTTTTTCCACTACATTTGAATAGACACTTAAGTTACTTGTTACATTGTGATTTTTCTGAGACTGAGACTAACATTTTGTTCTTTTTTATCCATTTTGTTCGGTCATTTTGAAAACATTGAGTTTAAATAAAGTGAATAAACTTAAATTAAATTTCATTTCTACTTTTTGAGGAAAAAAAAACTCATACATAAAGAGTTCCTCGTAATATTTTAATATATTTATGTAGATTACATTTCTTGGTGATTTTTGAGCCGAAAACCAGCACAAGAAAAATACTGAATTTAAGAAAATTTGATACTTTATGACTTTTACTCAAGTCTTCTTGGAGTTGTTGCCCAGTAACCTGTAATGGAGTAACTTTTACAGTAATGTATCTGTACTTACTCAAGTATGGTTTTCAATTCTTTACACCACTGTTCACACTACACACGTTATTCTATTATTATAATGCATGTAGAAACCCACTTGTCCTTTCAAGCCCTGCTCCTTCAAAGTCTCAATATCGTCTCGAGTCAGCCTCTGAGATCTGCCGTCATCCACGATGTGTCGATTGTCCTGACCAGCTTTCTTGGAGTCTAAGCACAGACAACCATTAGAAGACTGTACACTTAATATATGAATAAATGACAAATTAAGTTCACGGTCTTGTTACCCAACATGTCTCCTCTGTGTTTCGGGGGTTTGAGCTTGAGTGAACCTCCTGCTTCAATCTCAAACACAGTTCCATATAGTTCTCCCACAGCCTTGTCTAGAAACAACCACTGCTTCTCAAAAACCACTTTCCTAAAACACAACAGCGACTAATTGTCAGAATGAGCAGAAAGGAGTTAAATTTAAAGAAATTAGCCTGAATTAAAGTGGCGTTTAAAAGACAAGTTCATTTCAATCTCAATTACACGTCTTTATTTTAAACTACACATATAATTTTATTTACAGTGTTAAGTTACATACCAGTTAATAACCGAGTTTTTACTTACTTTTTAGCCTCGATCTGCACTGATTTAAACACATCGCCCTTTTTAAGTACAACATAATCTCCGTAGGTGATTCTGCTTTCGGCGTCGCTGTCCTTATCACAGTCCGCCATTGCAACCAGTAAATTAAACCGGCTGGTGGAAAGTTAAAGCTACTTTATATCAGAATTTCCGTCTTCTTCTTCTTCTTTTGGTGTTTTATCAAAATTTCCAACGTGGAAATTCAAAAATACGACAACACTATCCGCTATTCAAACAAGCGAAACTCCTTTACGCAGCACCCACGTGTGTTGTCACTTCCTGATCGGACAGGAATACTAGCTGATCGCCGATCGCCAGAGAGGATGATGCTGACGAGTCAATTGCAGAAGGTGTCGATCACGTACTTGTGTACATGTTCACATTTTCATTTTAAATTATTCTAAAACGGTCGGTGGCCATTACAAAAAAAAACATGCAAAATTTTAAAACATGCAAAATAATTGATTGAACAAAACTTTCACTTTTCAAAAACGACAAGAATTATACTCAGATCAGCACGTAAAAACTATAGAAGCTTCCTATTAAAACTGTGAATTTGACCGTAACAAATAACTTTAATTCAAAGAGATGTCCGAATTTAATCACTTCCGATGGCTAAACTAATATATTACCTGCACTACAATGTTTTTCTCTAACACTCAAACGTTTAAAAAAAATTATTTTTTCTTTTTTTTTTCTTTTTTCTTTTTTTGTTACGTTCATTACGGAAAATGTCTTCTAGCAAACCCATCCTATCAAGCTCTGCATTTGTTTTTTTTGCAAATGCTTTATTATTTTTTGTACGTGTGCATATTATGCTGTGGTAAATAGTGCATTCGGTCAACAATGCATTCTTTTATGACAGATACTGCGGAAAAGAAACTACTGGATAGGTTTATTCAATGTTCAGCTGACAGAGGAACAGCCATTTCTTTATTGTAAAACTCTGTAATATTTTGCCCAGCACAATTTGAGATTCGGACTCAGTAAGTTGATTAATGTGAAGACTGAAGACACATCTCTTCAATGAAGCATTTATTTAGCTGTAATAATAACATGTCAAGGTTTTATTAAAATTTGTATAGAAAGGCTGACTAATCTAGAAGCCCGGAAACCGAATCACACCTGCACGGAGCAACTTGTCTTCCTTTGTTTTCACTCCTCTCCTGATACCCTGAGTGATCTACATCTCAGCCTTGTGCAAAACACAGACCCCAACATGCTCCGTGTGTGTGTGTGTGTGTGTGTGTGTGTGTGTGTGTGTGTGTGTGTGTGTGTAAATGTGGATGGGTTAAATGCAGATCTTAATTTTGATATGACCCTTAGTGGCCATATTGACTAACTTACTCACTTTATTTTTCTTGTTAGACATAAACTGCATGTGTAAGGACAACAAAGTTGAATATATTTTAATATAAAACAGACTCTCTAATTAAATTGCAATTCATGTAAAAACACATTCCATTCACTTTTATTGTGAAAACAGTGGAAAAACGAAAAATAACGGATTTTCGGCATAGGTTTATACATACACAATAAAATCATCCAGGTCTGATCTGGTTCTGTATTTAAAACTAATAAGATGAAAAATATTAACCCAATACTTAAGAATAGTTTTTTTCTTTTTGCCTACAACACAAAAGAACTGATAACTACATGTGGAACTCCAAGAAAAGACTCTTCCTGTTTTAGTACAGCAATACAGATGACGTTAAATCAATCTTGTCCTCCGGTGAGTTTGTGAAAGAGTTCTTCATCTAATGTTTCATTCTGGTCTTTCGAGCGTGTGGAAAGGAATATATAGCCTCCGATATATTCATGCACCACTTTGCAATCACAGCTCAGGCAAGAAAAGGCCACAAACACGTTCTGGTCAAACTCAATGGCAACCTGTGACGCAAACAACACATTTAACAGTTACACTGGGTTTGTGCGCGAGTCACGTGATCATGGAAGTACCTGTCTAATCTCCCAGTTGACGTTCCATTGTTTCATGTTGGAAAACCTCCAGGTAGTGATTGGCAAACCATTCGCCATGTCAATACGTATAAGCCTGTTGTAGGAAATTCCCAGGATCTCATCTTTCTTGCATCCCCGGAATCTTTTGGCAAACAAAGATTAAACAGAGTTTTATTTTCAGTGTTGTTGCCTAAAATGGTGATGAAATTACCTGACAATATAGTATTTAATGCCAAATTCCGGTAGAGACTGCCAGGCTTGAATAAAACGCAATTTGGCTTCCATAAGAGAGAGCTGAGAAATATTGTGATGAGCATCCAAAATCCGTGTGCTCAGCTGAAATTATAGGATGGAAATACATGATATTGAGGAATTTCTCCTGTCTCGGTAAAGTCCAATTTTGTGTTATTGACGTTGACCTGTTTTGTTTTGTACTTTTTCGCATATCGTGGCGAAACAAAGCACTCGGCTTTCATCTCCATAGACTCCACGTCGGGTGATGCCTGACCAGGAGAGGGCGCAAGACTTTTCATCTGCAGGAACGACTGAATATTCTTCACTTCGGTCCGATATGAACTGTAGGCCATCGTTTTCCCCTTCGATGCCAGAATGCAGGCTGCTTTCCATTTGGAGTACTGTGTTTCCTGTTGCGAGGGAATATTTGTAGGGAAACATGTAAACTGAATATGCTAATGTGCTTGTTTGGAAAAGCATTAGGCAAGGTTTAGACCCACAAACTGACATTCTCACAGCGGATGTAGACCTCGTTCATTCCATCAGCCACGGGTAGTAACAGCTTAAGCCCAAACTTCCGTTCTGTGACATTGACATCAGGGATGACCTCACATCCTGTACAAACAAATAAAAAAAAGTATTATTCTCCAGGATTACCTAGACAGAATAATACTTTTCTGCTCACCGCGTAGATGAAGTTGTTCTATAGGTTCCTTATTCGAGGACTCTTTGTTTTTAAAATATGAAATGGTAGTGTCCTTGAAGACAAACCAGTACTCTTTGTATGGCTTCAGTGTCAGCCGTTTGGGTCTGTAAAGCAAAGAAACCGTAATAAATAATGTATTAAATAATTAATTAAATGCTATATATTATCATCATCAATATTACTATTATTATTATTTATTATAATAATAATTATTATTGTTGTATAACATTTAATGTATATTTAGAATTAGATATTGATTAAAGTGCTAAATTATTGGCTTTATAGTTAATAATTAATTTTCATTTCTGCATATGTTGTGTAAAAGGAAGTCTAAGTATTTCAATAATTTGTTTCAAAAAGTCAAACTGGTATGTTATATTAGCTAATTACACACAATGTGTAATATTCAAGCCATTTTTTTGTTTTACTTCTTATGATTATGTCATAAGAAGTAAGATCACAAAGGCTTGAAATATATATAATACATAAAGATGAACTAGAATATTGTCATGTAGTTTTACTTAAACAATTAATAATCATCTTACCTGAGTAATTTAAGCGTATCTTCCAGCTTTGGTATATCAGTAATGTCTTCCTGTAACAAGTTATGTTAAAGTTAATACCAAACATACCTAATTAGATGGTTTTAAATGTAAATGTACAGTTCTGTGTTAATCATTCAATTTAGAGTTCTATATACCAGGATTTTATTAGCATTCCGCCCTTCTAAAGTGGTTTCTAAGTTGGATAGAGCGGCTTCCACTTCATCCACTTCAGGCTCATTGGAATTGTCCAGCGGTTCCGCCGTCAGCGTCAGTTTACAGATGTGATACTACAACAAAGTCAGGCAATTAATGTGCAAATTATTACTCCATCACAATACTGTACTGTATAAAATACTGTTATACTGTTATTTGTAGACATACAAGGTGCCCTTAAAGTACTATTAAATATTTTAATATTGACTGTGCACTATAGTCCGTTCTCTATAATTTTATAATCTGCCGAAAATGTGCCATATATATGAAAGAGTTTAGGAAAGAGGGGTTTAGTAATGATGTCTTATAGTCATACAAATACATTATTTTTAACGTGTTCTTATTGTCATTTATATAATATTATTATAACAGTTTATTTAATATTTATATTTAGAATAATGGAAACATGATACTAATTCATTCTCACCTTTACTGTAACATTGTGAATTTCTTTATTCAGAGAAACTTACAAAGCATTGTCATTAAAAATAAGGTTTTTCTTTCAAAATATTACCATCACAATACATATATGTATAAATAAATAAATATTACTATCACAAAACAAACAATTCATTAATAAGGTTATCGAATAAACTATTTTTGTTTATGTTACTTTCACAAAAAACTATTATACTGTACATAAATCTATTACAAAAGCATGATAAAGTACAGTCAGAGTAGCGCCCTCTAGTGGCACTAAACTGCATTTAAGCGCAAGAAAAACCTTGAAATATACAGTTTTGGTCTTCCTGGGGCTCAATCAACAGAGAATTATCAGTATGGAGTTTGCACCACCAAATGAATTGAAATAATATAGTATTATAAACTTATAGAAATAGAATTAAGGGTCTAAAAAAAAATCTAAATTCTTTCTGTACTTTTGATTTCTTTGTTAATTGAGGTTCTTTGATGTACTTTGTTAACAATTTTGTTAATGGTAACATTGTTGTAATACAAACAACAACCGGTAATCAAAAACAATACAGAGAATTAACTACATAATCTTCCATGTGTGTGGATAATTCTTTTATTACATCACATGCACAGATAATATAGTTTTCGACCGTGCGTCTCTAATTTGTGAAGATTCAGCTCCACTTTATTGTGATCACTGCAACCAAATTTAACACGATCATGTGCTGGGAGAGAATGTCCCATCCTTTGTTCTGATGTAAGTTATATCACTGGCTGAAGGCGAAAAAAGGACGCCGCTGAAGCAATTCAACACCGCTGATGACAGGATGTCATTGTCACAATGACAAAGCCAGACCCATCCATTCATTTTCCAAGCCGCTTCGATTTTTGCTGGATAGATTTCAGAAGCCTCTGAGCTACAGCCAAACACAAAACCCAATCCGAATCCATCCAAAGATGGACAGACACACACTCAATAGCGTGTCTCTGATTTACTAGCAGATTCGAGCTGTGGCCTAGCACGAAATAAACGACTGGTCAGGCTTTACCATGCTCAGAACAAGAGATTGTGTCCTTCTTGCTGTGAATTATAGAAATACAAAGAATTTGTACAACAATCTCCAATGCAACGTGGAAAAAGATTATTTGAGTGTAAACCGAACGTGCTGAGATAATGAATACGTTATTTTAACATCATGGTCATTTTAAACAATTTGTAAAAATATATTTTTTATGAACAAGTTTGTAAGAAACGTTAGTTCTTGGTTGTGTCATGGTGTTTAAAAATGTTAAAGAAACATTTAAAGAACATGTGGAACATCTTTTTTTGGTGGAATAAAAAGGACGACATGCATAAATAGAAGTTTAAAGATTGACTGGCGTGCAGATAAGAACAAATTAAAAGCTTATGAAGCTCAGTCTGTAGAGCGCAGGTGTTTCAAACACTGGATCATGAGTTCGATTCCGTTCGAAAGCAGGAATTTGTTGAATTGCAAAAAATGTGATGGTGATTTGGATAAAAGCGTCTGCTAAATGACTGTAAAGTAAAGACTGTTCAAAATACACGTCAGGTATTTTCCACAATCTAACGTGAAATTCTCCAGTGCAGGAAGTCATGCACATTTCAAGTTCAAGTTTATTTATATAGCACCATCAAATAGACTTTTACACTGGTAAAAAAAAAAAACACCTAGAACAGCGTTACAAGACCTTCTACATTCTTTTAAATTTAGATTCCTTTTGCTACTAACTACTATCTTTTCCCATCAGCAAAACACATCAATAATGACAACCTCAAATCTGCAAACTGACTGAAAATGCTTTTCTTCTTTAACATACTATTGCCACAAACGTGCAAATCCTGAAAGTTGAAGCTACCTGGTCCAATCAAAACGTCTGAAAACTGTAACAATGAAGACCAGTACCTGCAAGGACGCAAACATGAGCATCTCTTCTTCAGTGCAGTCGATCTCCTCCAGCAGAATGGCCCATCGAGCCTGTTCATACAGCTGAGTGATTCTGACAGCATCATACTACAAGAGACACAGATCAACATGCTTCAGAAGGTCAGAATACCAGCACAGCTTGTCATTTTTCCCAGTATTTACTACATGTCTCACCTTGGGGTTGAGGTCGAAGAAGCAATGGTACTTAAACCGCAGCAGGAGCCGCTCGTTCTCCTGAACTCCCTGTTCCATCAGTGAGCGAGAAGAATCCAGCCACCTGCAGAAGAATTCCATTGAATGAAGACCATTAAACACCAGACACACAGTGAGGTGTATACCAGAGTTGTAAAGAGTTCCTGAAAACCATACTTGAGGAAAGGTTACAAATCGTTACAAATTACAAATTACTACAAATTACAAGTCATCAATTCCAAGAAGACAAGTAAAAGTGTATTCCAATTTAAAAAAAACTCGAGTATTTATACTCACAACAAGAAGCTAGAAAAACAGGAAGCTAATTGTAAACTAAAAATACTTAAAGTAAAACTAACTAAATTTACTCAAATACTTTACAGCACTGGTGTGCACACAGTCACACTGTACCCAGCATTAATAGCAGCTTTTTCCTCCAGCGAGCGAGGTTTGTAGAGTTTGGCCAGATCCTCTGGTGGGAGGTTGGGCTGGCTGACCGTCAGCTGTCTCTCCCCAAACCATATGCTCGTGGCTGAAACAGGTGACCCACTGTCGGGATCGTATGTCGGGGTCATGGTTTTACTGTACAGGCCGAGAGCTCCTGTAAACACAAACATACCAATCAACTTAAATAAAATATTGAATTCATTTGAAATCAACATAATGTGTTAGAGTTCTGGTTAGAATTAGAGTAAATGTTTTGTAGTTAATGGTGGGACCCCACTAGGATAGAAATGCAATGTGTGAATAAAAAAATTGTGTGCGTGTGTGTGTGTGTGTGTGTGTACCTCCACCCATTTCACTGGTGATGTCCATGTTCAATAAGTCATCAATAGCTGCATCCGCGTTTTTGTCTTTTTTCTTTTTCTTTTTAGGTTCGTCTGGTAGTTTGATGAGAGACAGTTCTTCAGATCGCCGTATGTCTGTGAGCATGATCAGAATCAGACTGGCACAAAATATGTTGTGTTTACAAATATCTACAATTGCATTCCAAGATAGAGTCAATCTTAACAAAAAAAAAAAAATACACCATAAACGGTTACATTGTGTTTTACAATCATTGTATATTTTTTGAAATTTTTTTGAATTTATTTTGTGTATAAATTGAATTTAGCATCCGAGTGCTTTGCGTACTGAGTGCTTTGCAGATTTCGGCTACAGCTCTGAAGACCACAGTGGAGAAGCTGACGTGGAGTTTGATGGTCTTCATGTTGGGCAGCTGGAGACAGAGAGGCTTGTGTTGTGGCGTGTAGCGCAGGTCTGCATCCGCCTGGACTCCATACTTATCCAGAGTCCAGTGGGTCTTCAGCAGCCAACAGCTCTTCTGCTCCCACCAGATAGCGTGATCAGACCAGTCCTGCGGAGCCTCTGACACACAGAAAACATCATCAAGTTAGAACGCACAAGTGCTGATATGATGTCATCAATCTTAACAATGACATCACTTGCTGTGTCGAATTTAGACACTGTCACGGTCACAAAGATTTTACAGACAGACAGAGAAAATGACAGAAAGAGAGAGATAAGCAGACAGGTTTGTAGATATGTAAGTTGGTAAATGGAGACATAGAAAGAATGATAGACAGACAGACAGACAGACAGACAGACAGACAGATAGATCAAACTTTTATAGTAGACCAATCAGACAGTCATTCAACTCTAAAGTTTTGTAAACAGGAAACTCGAGGCGCAGTCTGATGGTGTCACTACTGCACATAATCCCTTATGGCATTATTAAATTTGTTTCAATTATTACAACACATCCATCATGAATATATCTCACACATAATCCTTAAAAAAAACTCAAAAATTGAGTCTGCCGCGTCTTAGCAGTAATGTATCAGTCATTGTACCATACCATTTTTTTTAAAGTCTTTTAAACGTAATCTGTGTTATCAGGAGTTTATCTGCGCGACTCTGGTTGTGACACAGTGAACTTCGGACTCCATGAGTCAGAGAATAATGGGCGAGAGCTCAGGCTTTACAATCACACGCTAAGCAAACATTGGCTCACCTGCACTTTACTTCTACCGTGTCAAACAGGTAAAAGTTTAACTCACTGGTTAAAAAATGCTTTACTTTAAGCTTTTACAGTTAGCTGTGGGACTTTTATTCTGTTAAGTAGGTTTCCACTTTTCCCATGTGTATAAACATGGAATTCTCTGTGAAGAAACTCACTGATTTTCTCCACGAGCTTGAGCATTAGGCCTCCGACATGAAGATCGCCCTTCACACGGAATTTAAACTTCATGCTTTCATCGCCCTCGCGCTGGTCCACATGGATGGAAAGTTCCCAGGAGTTATGTCCATACTCTGCTGTGGTGGCCATCATTCAACTGTCTGCAACACACAAACACAAACAAAATTATTCTTATTGTTATATATTTGGAAGGAAATGTGAAAAATACCATTTTAATAAAATAAAATTAATAAAAACATGAATAAGAATTAATTACGTGTATTTTCAAAATTAAGGATAAAAAATATAATGGGTTTTGTCAATGATATTGTATCATGCTATGGGAGATGTTTATAATTGCCACTGTATATTTTTTATACATTTTTTATTTAAATAAAAGTCATACAATACACAATGTTTACATGCTCAAAAAAACGTATGTTTTTTTTCTTATGGTTGAGAATCAAACTCACAACCCAAAACACTGAAAAGAGTTTTTATGGTAAAGAAAATAATTATAAGAAGATAAGTTTGTAATGAGAAAAAGCTAAAATACTGGTGAGTAACAGATAGGGCGGAGAAGGAACATGATTACAAAACAAGAGACCTCGGCGGAAAATTCCTGACAAGCAGAGACAAGACCGAGTCTGAGGAGAAACACCAGAAAGTCTCACTCAAACGAACAAGATCTCCACTGAGCTGAAAATCAATTAATGAAAAGAGAGGTTTTCATACACAAGTCAATACGCGGCCTTGCAAAACTAATTTTTAATAATTTAGTAAGCAAGGTCAGTTTACAATTTTTTTATCTGTTTTTATTGTATTTCATTTCTTACTTATTTATTCTCTTTCTTAACTGCATCCCCTCCACCCAATCCCCCTAGTTTAAATGCTGGAAGATTTGGAGAAAACTATTTCACTATATGTCGTACACTGTGTATGTGACATAAAAAAATGAAAAAAAAAAAAAAAAAAAAAAAAAAAAACATGGACCAACTAAAACAAACTTTCTGTTGCCTTAAAGCAGGTAAGAGCTAAAGTTGCAGGTTCAAATCCCGGTCACAACTGTCCTTGGACCCTCACACGATCTGCAGGTGCTACAGATGCCCACTGCTCCGGGTTTGTGTGTGTCAATTCCCTGGGTGTTTAAATTCAGAGCACAATTCTGATATTGTCCCTAGAGGCCATATTGACAAACTCACTCACTTTACATACCTGCAGGCACTAAAAAAAAAAAAGAATCCCGGGCTCCCCGCCCAACACAACAACCAGATCACGTAGATAAAGCAGCACTTAGAAAAACTCTACGCTCTGCATCCCATGATCAGAACAATATAGAACCTTAGGTCAATCAACTTTGATCAATTGCTTTGCATATAACATACACTTTTATCCTAAATGAATAACGTTACATTATCGCTTTATATATAATGTTTCTATTATGATTTAGCCCACAACAATTAAAGTCACTAACTAAATGAAAATTCTAAATCTAAACTATGAAACAAATATTGACCAATAAGAGCTTTAACGTTCCCATAATCAATACAAACATATTTTTTTACTTTCCATTAAGTGTTAAAACATTGTACAACTATTAGATTTCAACGATCCAATATGCATATATCATATACTTTATTTATGATTAAAATCATGAGATTCTAACAAATAAACAGCATAACATACACTATATAGTAAAACAACAATGTTCCATAAGTCAAACTATCATCCATGGTTGTCTTTAAGTGAAGGTTTCAAACGTCTCATAAGAAACGTATCCCTTCACAACATCTCCTCATTGAATCTAAATTTAATTGAATCCTTACGATATCGCTTACCTGCATGAGCGCTTCCGAGTGTTTTCCCGTTTCAAAGTGAACAGATTACCTGTCCTGCTGCGTGGACCTACACAACGCTCCTCCCACTTCTCCAAGGCGCGTAAAACCACCTCATGAATATTACTCATTGTTATATGAATATTATAATTTACTATTCTGTTTTACATAATCGCTCATAATTTAGTATCAGTAGAACGAGGGTTACGTCGAGATCTTGGACTTATAGATGCGCATAAAAATTGTCTGAAATCATTGAAATTACTAACTACACAGTAACAGGACGGAAGTGACGCACCCACCCGGTAGCAAATGACTAAACAATATTGTAGTTTTTTCAATAAGTTGGGAATGATTAACCTGTGTTTTACTTTTCCTGTGTGTAGTGTGAGTCTGTTACTGTTTGTAAAAAATGTAATTGGTTCTGATTGGTTGAAAATTAAATGAATCATTTGGTCTGGTTCCGAGAGTTCGATTGATCTGAGGCAACACAATATCGCAACAACAGCTGATAAATTTGCACCATTCCATGACTAAGAGTCCAAAATTATAAAACAATTATCAAACAACTAGATTTAAGGCACACATATTAAGCCTATGTCTTGCAGACATTTTTCATGCTTCAGTGAAATATAATGAGACTTAATAATTTAGTAATAAAATTACTAAAAACAATAGATTAGTTAAATTTCAGTTAAAAAGCAATTTTCAGAAGTTCATAAAAATGTTTTGTTCCTTTTTGCCTCTGGTTCAGATGATTCAAAGAATGTTAATGAAAACAATAAACAATGTCCAAATAGACCAAGAGTAAGGCTTCTAGTCCTAAAATTGTTCAAAATGTATTTTTAAATCAACTAAATAATTATTGAATTAAACTGTCCGGCAGAGGTCAGCCTTGCTTTACTGTTAATATGTACCTTAAAACGAAAAAAAAAAAAAAAAGAAATAAAAAAGCATTAATGTGCGAATTAAACATTTTCAATGAAAACCGTTGATTAAACTACTCTTAATAGTAATTTTTCCAGCATTTTGGCCCAAGTATAAAAAGTGACAAACTTTCAGACAGAAAACTTCAAAGATGTTCTTCCTTTATCACTAGGTGGCAGTGTAGAACTGGTTTAATTGTGCAGTTCAACCACAAAACCAAAATCCAAGACTTGCATAGTTTCTCTGTCCCAGTGGGGTTTATTTTAATGGTTTGGTAAACCTAAAACGGAATGTGGACTTGACAGAAAAAATCAAATGTCAACGCTGAGCATAAAAACCCTAAAAATGTGCCAATGCTGCACTCTCGACGAAAATCTTCCCGCTTACAGCTATGTTAATTTAAACCATGTTGGGAGCGTACAGCCTTTTGTTTTACATTTGAAAACATGTACGACAACGAAAAGCATAACTGTTTACAGCGGGAGTCATTGACTTGCAAAGCACAGCACACTCTTAAATTGCTGACCTTGTCACTGAACCTAAGCAATTAGCCTGTTTGTTATAGTTTGGTCAGGGCAGTTAGTTAGATCCTCGTGCCCAATAGAGAGTCTATTGTGTGGACTATTCCTAGATCCTCTCCTAGCCAGTGCTAAAACTCAGGTCGGGTCCGATTGCGATCTAAAACCTAAATCCCTGCTCGGAATCCACACACGGAGGCCAGCGGGATCAAGCTATGCTTGTGGTGCGCTCTTTCCCTAAGTGGATCAGTCCATTAAGAAAAAAGAAAAGAAAACATTGTTGTTTACATCCTCCATATGACCTCATTTGACCTCTCCGCTCTAGCATTCCTGCCATAGTTTTGACATTTAAGCACAAGTACATGAGGCGGACAGGGAAAACAAGGCTTAATCACACCCAAAGGGCGAGCGAGAGATAACAAAACAACTTCTTAACCTGTGAGTTCAGAGGGTGATGGATGCCACTCCATCTGCACATCAGCCTTTTAATTTTCTCTTCTCGCCTCCAAAGAGGCCTTCCTCTTCCTGTGAACCTGGCTGCCGATTCTTTGAAAATGTTATTTTAATCACGGCAAACTATAGGAGGGCCTCTCGTTTGGGTGGTTGTTTCGTGTGAACCGCAGTTCTGATGCTCGGACCCTTTTCCGCCCAATGCTGGATGCGTTCGGTGGAGGGATGAGCCACAGGAAATGAAGAGGGTAAATAGACAGAACAAGCAATGAAGCAGATGGTGAGCGAGCGGTTTTGATGAGGCCGAGCTGATTACTTTAAAGTAAAACACATTTGCCGTGGCTGTCCTTTGTTCCTCTCTTACATGGTAAAACATGGCGGTTGAATGCGTATTCGCAGAGCGGATTATCTGAGGTCTGACGCTGAGAATTACCGTTGAGCGACTGGAAATACGGCAGGAATTTCCAGTTAAAGTGATTTACGCTGCTCCGACATTCCCACACTCATTATTTGTGTATACCTCTGGTTTTACAGTGTGCCCCAGCTCTCCATTAGTGACAAACCCTACTAAATTTCTTATTTACAACCGCCGATTTAATTCAAGTCAAACATGTCAACATGTCTTAAGAGACGGTTGAGATCACTTGTGTTCACGGATCAGGCTCGGCTAAGTAAATATTACTGGGCTGTAGTGAAAATAAAGCCCGGCTCAGGTTACGCTAGAATTAAGCGAGTTAAAAGTCTTGCTGTAGTGACGCTGGCATGTATTCACACCGTACAATTATTTCGCTAACTGTATCTCGCACACAAGGCCAAATTATACGGTACGTCCCGGCGAATGATGATACATGCTCAGAAACTGCTGTGAATTCCAGCTAGGACGGATTGAAAATTGCATTACTAAACATCAGGAGCGCGGTGGAAAGTGTGTAATTATCGAGGAAATTAGACACCTTTATAGCGACATGCTTCGAAATTCGCCGTTTTTGTAAAATACTTTTTAAGCGGTCTGGATGAAAGCGGCGTTTTGTGTCGTTCAATGTTCTTGTTGCTAGGGCCGAGCTCGCAACAACAAAAGTATCGGGTCGATTCCCAGAGGAAGAATTGTTTCAGTTGTGAGAAAAGAAAAGATTTTTGTAAAATGTAGCAATAGACCCCACCCCCCGATTTTTATTAAAAAAAAAAAGGAAAATGATAATAAATAATGCAGAGATCAATTAACTTAGATAACAAATGAAATTTACATGGAATTAAGATATATTCATCACATCCTTGAATAAATTCTCTCTCTCTCTCTCTCTCTCTCTCTCTCTCTCACACAGACACACACACACACACACACACCCACACACACACATATGCAAATATATATTGTTAGTTTATAGATTATTCCTATGTTCTCCAATTTTAATTTGGAATGTATTTGACTGGAATGTATTTGACACAAAAAAGCCACAAATAAATTTCCAGATCTTAATAATGATGATAATAATGATTATCATTAATAATGATAATAACTTGAAAGTTTTGATTCTACAACTACGAGGACTTTCTGACTTAAATGCCAGAAGCTGGAATTATTACCATAATTGTATCAGAATGGCCACACATGACTCATTTTAATAAATAATAACAGTATTCTCTCCAAACAATCAAGGAAATGTCCTTTCAAAAGCCAGTGGCTGGAATTAGTAGCATAAATAAGCACACATTTGTGATTCGAATAGTTTTGTCCCCTCAACAAGAAAATGACTTGAAGAAAAAAGAACGACGTTCATCCCTGTCCTCGGGTCTCTTAAGACACGCACGCTTGATGCAATAAAATCCCATATGTTGGACAGTCTAATTTAGGAAAGCGACTACCCACACAGGATCCAATGCTAAAATGTTGAACAGTAAAACAATTCTTCACTCCCTCTCGGCAGACCTCTGCCATGTTTCTGAAACCTTACGAAATGAAAGCCAACAGGGGGTAGTGTGCAATCATTCTCCTCCATCTGGCCTGTCCACTTAAATTAGCCGGGCCTTGCATCCAACAGCATCTGTTTCCAATATGGTGCAGGGACGGAAGGGTGGGTGCTTGGCTTTGCAGCGGAAAATACAGCCTACTGTACTTTTAAATAGCCCACGGGAGAAGAGGGACGGATGTGGTCCGTATCGCTTTATCCCCAGATTCCTTGTTTCTGGACTGCCACTTCTTTACCGCCGAAGGATGGCAAATGTACAATTAGGAAGGAATTTGTGCGAGGCTATCGGAGCACGTGAGCGCCGCCCCGGTGGCACATGCTCCCACGTCCCATTGTTCACGACCCAACCTTATATATAGTTTTATGAGTTCACAAATGGGAGTTTGAGTGCTAGTCTTACCAGTGATTTAAAAGTGCTGAAAAACCCCAATTGCACCAACAATTCACACAACGCGGCTACCTTTTTCCTCAAAAGGCCAATTTGTTGGTGAAAAAAAAGTTAAAAGCGGTGAAAAACGACCAGGCAAGTGATTTTATCATGACAGATGTGAGCGCGCAAAGCTGCTACACACCAGACACACATCACTTTACGGCTGAGCTCAAACATAAATACTCTTGTCGCTACACATGTGCACATTCTTATGGTGCTAAATCATAAATTCAGGCGGAGTTCTTTCCTCTCCTTTTCTTTTAAGTGAGGAAAGGGGCGAGAAAGTCGATACTTATGGACGGCTTAGACCAATGATGCTGCAACATTTCCGGTCTCGGCGCTGTCTCGCTCAAACCGCGGCCTCGGACGAGCGCTGTGGTAATGACGGCACACAATTTTAACTTTGCGTATCTAGTCGTCGTAAAAAAAAAACATTACTGGCGGCCAAATATTAACGTACATTTTTTGTGCAGACATTTTGATAAAAATTAAAAAAGCTATACTTGCTCAAATATTATATTGAAAGGAATATGCATACATTAATATTTTTTATCACTTTAAATACAAAACAAAATGCCAATCTTTTGTTGCAGAATGAAGAGAAAAGCAGGAAGAGCCATTATAAAATTGCTTTTTGTGAAGTTGTTTTATGAAATGTTTTAAGCAACAAGTCAATCAGATTTGTGTTTGAAAAATTTGAACTGTGTTAAAACATATTCATGGCACCCAAATATTAGAGCTCAAATCAGGATCAGAATTAAAAATATTTTTTATGCAGACATTTCAGTAAAAATATTATTTTTGGCTTGCTCAAAATTTGAAGTTGAAGGAAAACATACTAATAAAAGACATTCTTTTGTTGAAAATGAAAAGAAGGGCAGGTAGAGCCATTGTGAAATCGCTTTTTGTAAAGTTGTTCTTATTTATGGGACATTTTAAGTCGACCAGATTTGTTTTCGAATTCTTCGAACTGTGTTAAACATATTCATGGCTGCCAAATATTAGTGATAAAAATCCTGATCAAATCAGGACCAGAATTTAAAAAAATATTTATACAGAAAATGTTCATAGACATTTAGATTTTAAGCAACAAGTTGGTCAGATTTGTGTTTAAAAACTTCAAACTGTGTCAAACATATTTCAGGCTGTCAAATATGAGCGACATCATTTATCAGTAATAAAAACATAAAGCTTTGAATTTTTATTCAAACCGACCATTAAAAAAAGTCATTATTCGCTTGCTGGAAAATTGAACTAAAACGTTTTAGAGTTATGTGAATGTTATTGAAATCATTGTAAAAAAAACACAAAATAAAAGCACACATTACAATATTCTTATATGTTAAATATAAGGATAAACTTTATGTGAACTCCCACACTACTACCGCAGTTGTGGTCCAGTGGGAAGTTGCTGGTTCATATTCCGGTCTGATTGATTTGTCCGTGAGCAAGACACTGACCCTTACATGCCCCCTGGGTGCCACATCTTAAGGCTGCCCACTGCTCCGGGTTTGTGTGTGTCACTTCACTGTATATGTATTGTAACTTCACTGGATGGTTAAATGCAGAATACTGTCCATAGTGGCCATAATGACAAATTCACGTTCTTTCTATTTAACTAACAATGCTTTAGCCAACCTGCATTATAGAAAGAGATAAACTGTACATAGTAAATACAATACAATACAATACAAAGTAACACTTTTAAGTGCAATAAAAATATGTAATGACTAGACAAAAAAAAGAAACATAGTAATAGTTACAAAATAAAAGTCAAGAAGAATATTAACAAAGGCAACCATAATCTACAAAGTACTGCACCCAGGACAAAGACACACCTCAGACAACAAACCGCAACGTTACAAACCATTATTTAAACCAAATGAATAAATTATGAGCACATGAATAAGTAATGACTGTAAAACTAAAAACACAAAACAAAAGCGTTTGTGAACCATCATGACCGGATTATCTTTGACTCCTGAAATGCGAAGCTGTTCGACGAATCAAGCAACAAGTCGACTAGACTCGTATTTGAAAAGCTTAAGCTGTCAAACAACTCAACTGATTAATGATCTCATTTATTTAACGGATCTGATGTAACGGAGGTTTAGTTAAGATATATATTTACATGTACACACACACACACACACACACACACACAAACACACATTCTTCAAGCGCTCGTTTGAGCAGCACATAAGCCGGCGGATTTGTTTAAACATTCTGATAAGCGACTTAATGTTGCGTTTGTTGTAGTAGTTTGCACATATATCAGCGGCGAGCCATGGCTATACAAAGGATCATTGTGAGGAATGATTTGTTATTTTACACGTCTCGTGGGAAACACTCAGGTAGTGGCACATTCAGCAGCGACGTGGACTGAAATGGCGATGGCGAGGTGTTGCGAGAAGCCATCTGGAAAAGATCTGGCATTTTTCAGAATCCATTTTTGTTTATTCAGGGCCTGAGACGCGTACGCGTAGCGGCAGTACAGTTTCCAGCTCGGAATGAATGAATTCCATTTTTCTATTCGCACTCAGGAAGGAGATGCTCTGCAAAATCTGATAAGACTGATGACAAATCTGAAAAATTGCTGACAAGTGCCGGACATTTTTTGGCATGTCTCCTCAGACCCTTCAGTACATGCTGAAATACAGATTACTTTTGAGAGCTTCTTTCAGCGCAGTTTGTAGTATATCTTATATATGAACACACAAACTGATTTATAAAACACACATACACAATGAGAAAGAGAAGGAGAGCGAGAGAGATGTAGTTTGTACTGCAAAGCTATCCAAATGGTCAAACAAATCTCACTTCTTATTATATAATGTTATTATAGTTCAAACTAGATATGTTTTGGCTTAAAAAATATAAATAGTTTCAGCTTCATCAGTGGTGGCTTTCAGTGGATGCTTTCAGTAAATATTCAAAGAAAAAAAATTCACCTGTTTCCTTTCATTCAGCTTCCCAGGAGAGAGAGAGAGAGAGAGAGAGAGAGAGAGAGAGAGAGAGAGAGAGAGAGAGAGAGAGAGAGAGAGAAAGAGAGAAAGAGGACAGAGGGGGGTATAAGAGAAAAAGAGCGAAATGAAAGGGTCAAAAGGGAGAAGGAAGAAGAGAGGGATAGAGAGAGAGAGAGAGAGAGAGAGAGAGAGAGAGAGAGAGAGAGAGAGAGAGAGAGAGAGAGAGAGAAAATAACGTGTATTGTAAGGCTGCACAACATGAATAAGAAAATCTTACTTTTTACTGAATATTACAATTACAATTTTATTACAGTAAAAATATTTCTCTTGGTTTTTATTTCCCCTCTTCCACAAAATGTTTAACATTTTAAATGTGTACATTACATTTCTGAGTTAATACTAATTTGTAATGCTCCGATAAAGACTTTTATTATTAAATGAAATAAAGTCTTTTAAATTATGATATTTTTGATAAACAATATCGTGTTAACAGGCATGGCTCCCCCCATATTTTCTTTAAGACACTGCTACAACTTATTCACATGAAATATTGTTCCACATACTTCAGACGGGAAAACGCCAAGACTCCACACATCTTTCTGGCGCAGTGGTCTTCAAAAGAGCCTAATGCCTCCAGCATCACCTACGTCTTCCTTCTCCTTCATTTCTCATTTAAGCATCGTTAACACAAGTTGTTTGTAGAATATTCACTCTACCTTATATTTGGCGGTCAAAGGTCAAGAGGATCCATCAGCGGCGGGATGAGGATTATCCCATTGACATTCCAATTTCAGAGTCTTTTCTCTCTGACTCATGGGAGAAAGGTCCTGCTCCGTGCTGGCATCAGGAGCAATTACTGTCGCATTAGGGATCATCATGACATGTTGCTCTAACACACAGAGAAGCTTCTGTTTTCATCTGGTTCTTTAATGCCCGTCCATCAGGTGGACACGTTTAGCCTGACTGAAACCCACCCGGAGATCTTTGAAGTGCGATTGTGAGGAACCAAACACACCGGCGTCCTCTGGTTGAACCTATCAGAAACGATTTAGCACCTCTTGGCACAAATTGACTTTATTATTCACATGCTCTTCCACTTTTAGAAAGAAATATAGTCGCAGTATATTGTCGTTGGGATGTTTTCATTGGCAAGTGGGAAGGAAATGATTTTATCTTCCCCCTGAAATATTCATCGCTTAGCGTTCGCTAACAATTGCTTCTCATTTCATTTGAATTATTGCAGCGTAATTTACACACACACACACACACATACACACACACACACACACACACACACACACACACGTTATGTCTGGTCAGTTTATTTCAGTTTAATTGGATTATTATTTGAGGAGAAACAGTATGAGTTATTTGAAGTGTGCTATTAACATCTCAAATCAAATCATGCACATTATGGCATGTAGTGAAATGTTTTACCACAACGTCTTCAGGAAACTACAAGAAGATGCAAGGGGAAATGAAAGTATATACCATAAAACCCAGAAAATTAGAAGGCCACCTCTATTAGAAGGCCACTTTTGTAGAGGTGATATATACATAGATTACATAATGTAATCTGCATTTTCAGCGCAATGAATTATCATTAATCTCTTATTTGTTTCTTTTGCCATATACAAAAAGTGTGATGTGCATTCTCTTCTCATCAAAATTTGTTTTTTTCTTTAAATCGTAACTGACTTGCCCATTGTTTTCTTTAGAAAAATACAGCGCCACCATCAAATAGATGCGCACCATGGTGGAAAAATAGAACACCATTGCCTCCTATTAGAGGTTTTACGGTAAACTCATTAAAAACACCATGAAGTTTAAAAAATTTTGTTCAATATAAATGAATAAAAAAGAGAAGATCATATTTAATTCATTTAGATTTATTAGATTTATATTAGAATGTGCGAAAAGAAATGACAGAAAAATGATCCTAAGACACTGTACGTATATCTATCTATATTGGTAGTTGAATTAAAAAAATAAATAATATAATAAGGAACTGGGGAATTATCGGCTTTAGCGTTTCTATTAAGTGAAAAAGCATCGGAATTCTTAGCATTCCTGTCTGAGCGCAGCTCTGGTAATGGATCTAAAGGTGGAAGCGCAGTATTATAGCAGCTCCTCTGAGATGTTCCGAGGTCGCTCTCGGCTTACAGGAACCTCCCTGAAAAAGGCCTCAGGTGCGGGGATTACTACACTTCTGTTTTCCGAACAAAACCCAGGTTGAGTTTCCCTCTCAGCCCAAATCCCACAATGGGAGTTTGCATCATAACCACAAAAAAGAAGCGATGTCTTGGCCAACAATGCCAGACAATTCGTGTTTACCCGACACTGGACCAAACAAGATCAGGCATAAAGTGTTCTTCTAGGATTTTCAATGGTTGCGGATGCAACAGGAGAGTGTTGTAGAGGCCTGGCTTGAAGATCATCCTCAGGCAGGAAAATATCAGATGTTCTAGTTTGTGACATTGTGTTTTCCGGATAAAGCAAAAGTAAACTGAGAGACTCTTTAAAGAGCAGCCAACCTGTGTGATGTTTCTAAGCAATTAAACGCACTAATCTGCCATTTTAAAGGCTCTTTATTCCACCAATAAAGAAAGCGGAAGCGGGCGAAAACATGTGTGGAATCGGAATAAGCTGTAAAGTATATAGCGCTTCGCCGTTTAGTCGGTGGTCACTGTGAGATTATGAGAAGGCTGCCTGTGGTAATAATTAAGCTTTTAAAAACGCCCGGACACCCAAGACAAATTAAAACCCATCCTTCCCATACACCCGCAGCCCACCTTGTCTGGAGATGGAGACCCCGTCCCAATCTCACAGAAATGGATTAAAAGCCATCTAGATGACTTCCCGTTCACAACGCTATTATTTTCCAATTGTACAGATTAAAGAGTGTTTGACTGTTGTGCCCCTTCGCCCGATCTTATTTGTGTTTTTGTTGGAGGGAAATGAAGCGGTCTGGCTGTTATTCTCACTCGTCATCAGGCCCTAATACCGGAGCTCCTCGGGTAACATTAGACGCTTAAACGTCTCTGAGCACCAGACCTGTCACGGCTCTGAGTGAAACCACTCACCCTCCAGAGCTCGGCATAAAGGGCCCGGGTCACAAAAGGTTCTCTAAGAGTTTACTGTTGTATTTAAATGCTTTTGAAGTCGCAAACAACAGGGTTGATCTGGATAATAGTGCTCCCTCATGACTTTGACCTCTCCGGGACGGGATTCCCTCTTGACTGTAAGGCTTCTTTTTCTTCCTACCGCCGCACTCATCACCTAGAAGTCATGCTATCCGTTCCGGAGGTCATCTGCAGGGTTAGTCGGGTTAAGGGATCAATGAAGTTTCACCTGCTTTTAACGAGGGAAGCTGATTTGCTGGTTGGATTGAACATGAGGAAGTCGAGCAGGCTGTACAGATTACAGGTAGCAGATTAGGATGGGAACAAAGGGAGAAGATAGACAGATGATATTCAGTCCGAAAATGTGAAACTTTTTACACTGTGCCACAACGTATACAAAAATGAAATATGAACATTTAAATTTAAACTGAATGCCAACTTGTGGGAAAAGAAATGGAAAATCAATAATCCACTCTGATGATTATTTTATTGTAGCGATGTCTGCAATGGTTTATTTTTTTTGCTTCGGGAAAGTTTGGGTCAAGATATCTCACATTGAGTCTTCACAAAATGAAAAAGGTGGAACGTGATCTATATTATGCTTTTTTCTGCTTTTTTGTTACCAGAATTTCATTTATTTTATTATTTCAATTTATTTATTTAATATATCTTCTTTCTTGTCATTCATTTGTATTTATTGTAACTAAATGTGTCAGTAAAATTGTCAGTATTTGAATTTCCCTTCTGTGAGATCAATAAGTTCATTCATTCCAAAGATTTTCAAATAATATTGTACAGTCTTAACTTTTTCCTCAAAAGAACAAAAATGAGTAAGTATTTGTAGTTCTATACTCACTAAGTCTGTGAGTATAGAAATATAAGAGCAGACCACATCTTCACGCAGTATGTTGGGCATCGCTAATCAGTAAAATTGTCAAAGGCTTTACTCGCCATTATTTCATTAACCCAGTTAATTTTTTGTGTTATATGTCATCCTCAAAATAACAATTTTCCCCAAATTCCTTTACAGCTTTACAATTTTAACCAATAAAATGCATTAAAGATAACTGACTAGTGTGACTAAGAACTAGTGTGAGTTTGGTCACAGTGGTTACTGCTAATCAGATTTCAGCGCAGTTTGGCATTGTTCATCACATTGCTTTAAAATACTTTCTTTTGTGTAGCACAATCTGGGTGGGTTTTTTTTTTGGTCACAATCTCCTTTAAAATCACAGAAATCAAACTGAGCGGAACACAGCATTTTAGAAGAATAAAAGAAAAAGATTAAAAGCATCAACCTTTTATTTCTCTAGAAAAAGAGAAACACCGGATGAGCGCTTGGCAAACAGGATGTTCCAACTCTTTAAATACAGCAGTTACTGAAAACACCCGAAACACCTGCTTTTATCTTCCTCGAGAATCACGAAAACATATTTCCCATTCCTGTTGGTTTGTGTACGGAGGACGATCAAGCAACATGAAAAACTATTACAGATGAAACATTGATCTTGAAGCGAGTGAAGTCTGTTGAACATAAAAAGCCAGAAATACTGTATATACATGCCTGCAGGTGGTCCGAAACGCGCTATACAAACAAGGCGTTTGATCGAGCAGCATCTTCCCTGGTGGCTTTAGTGATTAATCTGATGAGGACCGACTTTTATCTACAGACGGCGCACTTTTTGAAGGCAAGTATGAGCACGAGCTGTTATGTCTAATACCGCCTTTATTCTTTGCCGCTCGATTGTGAAACAATACAGGGGGGTGAAGAAGGTATGAGAAAAGTCTAAATCATTTCTCGTGTAATCTAATTGGCAGTGGTGCAAAATACTTGAGTGTACTTTGTTGCTTTCGTATTTATTTTACTGAGTATCAAAAGTATAAGCAACTTTTACTCACTACATTTTTGATTGAGTATTCATAACCCACTACTCATTTTAAATCCTCTACATTTGATTGGACACTAACAATGTGATATGATACAATGTGTGTGCGGGCGATAACTCAGCATCTTTTTCTACCGCGGTTAATATCTCGGGCAGACGGGGCGATATCACCATCTGCAGGGTGCTGAAGGTACTGGATGCTATTTATGAACTAATTCACATGAATTAGAGGTTGCACTTTTTTGCACATTTGAGTTCGACTGCGACTGACTTTTAATCTGTTTTTTTCTGCCATTTTAAAACACAGAGGTGTTAAATTTCATTTCTATATACAGTAAGCAAGTAAAAACTCATAAAGAAAGAGTTTCACAATTCTTGATCTTGGTTCACATTTTTAGCCTAAATTCAGTATGAGTAAAATACGTAAGTTCTTTTTAAATTGGATAGTTTTAGACTTTTACTCAAGTCTTCTTGCAATTGGTGACTTGTAACTTGAAATGGAGTATTTTTTTCAGTAATGTATCCGTACTTTTACTCAAGTATGTTTTTCAGGTATTCATTGCAGCTCTGCTAACTGGTCAGTAATAATAATAATAATAATAATAATAATGAGTATTTGTAAGGCGCTTTTCACAGTTTTAACTGTCTCAAAGCGCACAAAAGTCAGTCATCTTCTACAAGTACTTAGTCCAAATAGTGTATTTGTTTGAAAATGTAAAATTAGCCTATTAGCATTAGCACACTTTTAAACATTAATGTGGATATGAGTCTGCCTTGTGTTTTCATTTAGTTAAAATCTACAGCATACCGTATTTATGCGAATATAAGCACCCTGATTTTTCCTGACTTGAAATGTGGAAAAATAGGCACGTAGATTTTGCGCATATATGAACAATGTGCATTGAACCACCCCCACGGTTTTGATCTAAAATAGAAAAAACAGACGTGCTTATTTTT
Source organism: Paedocypris micromegethes (assembly GCA_028031935.1). NCBI lineage: Eukaryota > Metazoa > Chordata > Actinopteri > Cypriniformes > Paedocypris > Paedocypris micromegethes. The sequence goes on along the minus strand of CM051505.1, from coordinate 12,905,147 downwards.
GCGTAATTTGCATATTAGCATACTTTTAAACAGAAGTTTAAAAAATATCTTCACAGGCCACTTTATTAGGTGCATCTGCCAAACTGCTTGTTAAAGCAAATTCCTATTCAGCCAATCACAAGGCAGCCAGCATGTCAATATATTTAGGCATATTTAGGATGTTAGAGACAATTTGCTGCAGTTAAAACTGAGCATCAGATTGAAAAAGAAATGTGATTTAAAGGACTTCAAGAATAGCATATGGGCTGATCTGAGTGTTTCAGAAATCAGTTATCTGCTAAGTTATTCCCACACAAAAACATAGGGTTTGCCGTGATTAGAAAAAGTCTTATTGATGCCAGAGGTCAGAGGAGAATGGCCAGACTGGTTAAAGCTGATAGTAAGACAACATTAAATTTAAAAAAAAAAACAGAGATATGCAGGAGAGCATCCCTGATCACACAAAATGAGGAATCTTGAGGTAGATGGGCTACAGCAGCAGAAGACCACACCGAGTGCCACCCCTCTCAGCTAAAAACAGGAAAATGAGGCTCGTCATTCTCACACAGGCTCATCAAACTTGATCAATAGTAAATTGGTGATACGGTCCCTAGTGGCCACACTGACAACATTTATTAGGTTTGATGTACCTAATAAAGTGGCCGTTGAGTGAATATTTATGTTCTACCTTTTCACGTTATTTGAATATAGAGTGTATTTTTATAGTTAGCATTTTAGCATTAGCATACTTTTAAGCAAATATGTGTTTAACTTCTATCGTGTACCTTTTTTCAGTTTCAGGCTGCCAACAGATTGATTTGACTCAAACCTTCTCAAAAAACCTTTCATCGTCAGTTGGAGTTCCATTGAAGGTTTAACTAGGAACCACAGCATCCTTTTTGACAGAAGGGAACAAAGCTGGTTTTTGTGCACCTCTTCTGGGAGGCCAGTCATTCTTGTCATGTACATGTGAAATTAATTATGAGGAAATACTAAAACACTTGGGTGGAAATTGCTTTTCACCAGATGGTGCGCGTGTGAGGATCAATTTAGTATTCTTGGTAAAGAGAAATGACTGTGAGTTCGATTCAAGCCCCTTTGATGAAAGCCAATCTGTCACTCAAGAAGCATGAAAAAAGAAGCTGAACTTCTATGCTACTGTTTGTTCCACTTTATGGAGCCTGAGGTAATATGATTATTTAACCAGGTTAGAAAAATACAATGTTTCGTTCTTTGGTAGAATTTGACATAATGACAAGGGGGCCCAGTCTTTCTCAATGATCCATACACAAACCAACTGAGACGCTTTTTTCTCACTCCAATAAGAGTGGAGCAGAAAAAAAGAAAATCTTTACAGTCTTATATTAGATAACTGTGTGAGAGAAGAATGAACTACCTGTCTGGTTGAAGTGAATCAGCAGGAATTCACTTAGCGGGTGTATCCTTTCTTCTGAAATATTGCGTGGCTTAAGTACACATCAGCAGATTAGTACTGGACTGTTGGGACGGCTTTAATAATTGAAAGTTGGAAAGTTTAATAATTGAAACAAGGACGTGTATAAATAATCTTATGTGGGGGCTACATCAAATATTATTTTTTAATATTTACTGCTTTTCTCAATTGCAGAGTGTCCCAAAGCAGCTGTATGATAAACATTAATTGTTGAATTATTGTTTATTTGTTGTTTTAAGACATTTTTTGGCTATGACCGGTTGGCATGACATTGGCTAGAGAATACATAACTCTAAAACTCGCGAGAGAGAAAACTAACCTATGGAGAAGCTGACTTGCTGGCATGAGTCGGGTTCTTCTTGGCATTCTAACGATACAAAATCTTTGCTCAATGGTGTTTTCAGGAGCCATATGAACGATGTCTCTCTCTTTTTGGACACATTTCTCCGTCCTTCCGTGGTCCAGAGCGACGTCATCTCCCATATTATGCTCCTGATGATGGACACCATCCTTCAACAAAAAACAGTGACGTCAACAATGAAAAGTGACGTCAAGTGATTTTAAGAATGTTAGCGAAAGTTGTCACATTGCAGAGAAACATTAATAACAACTTGAAAGCATCGTAAATATTGAATCATTTGAAAAGGACAAGGGATTGAAGCTGTAGAAACAAAAATCTATGGACTTTGGACTAAGAACCAGAACTGACTTGCTTTTTGGGAGATTGAACATGAGAAAGTGAACTTTACAGATTACAAATGTCAATACAAATATTACGATTAACTGAATTGATAAAACCTTATGTAAAGAATGTATAGTGGAAAGAGTATACTGTCATTCACAACATAATATAGCGTGTAATAATGGGATGTAATATAGTATGTCACAATTCTCATTCATGGGAATTATTCTGGATACTTTTCAAAGTCAAGAAAAGCAATGAACGGCGTTGAAAGTCTCAAACAGAGGGTTATAAACACGCAGGAATAATAAAGTAGAATCAAGAAAGGCCATAAAAACCAGCAAAGCCTCAAAAATCAGGTAAATAGGCTGCCAGCAGATTTAAGGAAGTCTCCGAGACTGGATCGGAGAGGTGTGTTCTCCAGCATCTGGGGTTTGTTTACCTCACGACATTACAGGAACATCATGGCAATGGAAGAGAGAGTGGCGAGAGGGGGAGCCGGAGACAAAAAAAAACAACTAGAGAACGAAAGAGAGAGACTGGTACAGATAGAGATGGAGGGGAGAGAGAGAGAGAGAGAGAGAGAGAGAGAGAGAGAGAGAGAGAAACTAGAGGGAGAGAGAGCGAATAAGTGGAGAGGGAGAGAGAGGGAGGGAGGGAGTGAGGGAGAGAGAGAGAAAGAATGAGAGAGTGTAGCAAAGAGAGAGAGTGAGAAAGAGAGCATGAGAAAGAGAGAGAGAGATGGAGAGAGAGAGAAAATGAGTGGGGGAGAAAGAGAGAGAGAGGAGAGAGAGAGAATGAGTGGGGCAGAGACAGAGAGAGAGAGAGAAAGAGAGTAAGAGGCGGAGACAGAAATAAATTATAGGCAAAGTGTTTACCCGATGTGCATGAAAAAAGATTCAGCCACGATTTGATTCTCTGCTATAATTTAAGGCAGTGTTTGATCCGGCTGATTGTTCTCTACACTTCACAAACACTTTTTCACTGGAATAAATACAGCAATCATGTCATGGGACCCAGAAGAAAACAAGCTGCTTTCTTGAATCCAGTCCTCGCACTTGAAGGAAACGTACGCTCCCACCATTTATGAGTAAAGTAAACAAGTCCACTCGGTTTTCCCTGTCGAAAAACGCCCGGAATCCGGTGAGATCTTCCAGGGAAGTCACCGTACTTGGAAATATAGGAATGCGTCCATACAGTGAATTGACTTTGACTGGCGAATTCCTAAAGCCGGACGCTGTGAAAACACCACGACTCGGGGTTAAGTCAATATCGGCCGAGATGCAGAAAACACAAGCGCAGGCGTTTAGATAAGTGTTGATAAGTGCACAATCGCATCAGGCAAACACACGGTCGTACATGAGGATCCTATACCGTGCCACAAGAGGCGGGCGCAGTTAAATGTTTACACAGCTGCTCTCAAGATTATTATTATTGTGAAACCACACACTTTTAATGTTGCTGTGTGGATGCCAAGACGTGTCTGCTCCTCGCCTCCCTTCTGAGCACTTCCAACTCCTCTCCACATCGCACCAGCCTCAAAGTGACAGATTCATTGAAGATTCTGTGAACGTTCGGCTATTATACTGCACATGTCTCCGGCAACGTTTGAGAAAGATAAATAAAGAAGGTTTACTAATTTCAAGAAAAGAATCTACCCCATGCACCTTTCCGGGCCACTTTTTTTTTTTTTTTTACTTTTCCCACACACACTTTGTGTGCTCTAATTGAGCAAATAGGTCATTTTTTTCAAGGGATGGTTCATGCAAAGTAGTCATTATTTACTCGCCTTCATGTTTTGGCAGGACTATTTGACTTTTTTGTTGAATACACTCATGGAACAGTTTAGCTGTGTGTCCGAGCGGGTTTCAAAGAGGATGAAAGTGGATGCGAATTGACACCTGTGAAAGAACCAACACACGACAGAAAAACAGACTGACAGATATAGAAAAGACACTATGTAGAATTGATGAAGAAAAAACCAAGTATCAGTTAAAGTGCGATAAATAGCAACAAACAAATATAGTGATGTACGTAGTGTATCACAATTGTAAATACAATATCCCATTGTATTTCTTTACTTTTTTTTTTTTTTTTACTTTTACAGTCATTTACCAGCCACTTTTATCCAAAGTGACTTACAAGTCATTACCATTTTTAATTTAATTTACAAATAAGCAACTTCTTCTTTAGGGAACTATTGAGCATTTGGGAATGCTGAATAATTATTTTAATGTTATAATTTTTTAACAATGAAGTTCTGCAAATGCACAAACAAACTGGGAAATGCATTATTTGGAGACAGACATTTATACATTATTCCAACTAATTACATATTGATCCATTTTTTTTTTTATTATTATTTCTGGGTCACGGAGCCAATCCAGGCAACTTTGTGATTGAATTAAGAATTTGTGTCCAACCAATCAGTGAGCAGGACAAAACAAACTGTAAAATTTGAAAAAGAAAAATGTAAAAATTGTAATTAAATGTAAGTCGTTTTGGATAAAAGCGTCTTTTAAATGATTGTAATGTAAAGTAAAGGACAAACAATCACTCTCTCGCTCACATCTTTGGACGTTTTTCCAGACTCCAATTGTCTTTGTTGTTTTTTGATTGTTGAAGGAAAGTTCAATGATCTTTTTTTTTTTCTATTCAATTTTGATCACCTCCTACTCCAACTTTTTATTTCTCAGTGGACGGGCAAACAGATCTGGACAACGGAAACCATTCCCATCTTCTACATCCCAGACAATTCTCCTTTCCATCCCCAGTATGAGACATTCCCTATTTGATGTAAATTGTGTATCTTTCCGACCCTTTCACAAGAACTCTCCTCATTTTGTTTGACGTGTACCCAATTGCAGTGTTTAGGTTTGTCTATCTTTGGTATGTGCACTTAAGGTTGCTTCTCAAGTGTAAACCTGCAGGCCCGGAGACACAACCCACCATCAGATGCCTTCAAATATCCCTCAGTGCAGACGTGGTGTCAGTCAGTGAAGCTCAAGTGGCTGTTAAAGATATTGTCAAAGTCGAAGATTAATGATCTGTTTTCTCTACTTGTCAAGTGATATATGGTTAATAGGTAGAATGCTAGTTCCTGATTTCGAGGTCAAGTCTGTAAGCAGGAAACATGTATCAGAGCGGAAAAAAAAAACATTTGGTATTTCCCGAGTCTCTAAAGAGCCGGAGCACCAGTCACGTCCTAATGCGCCAAATTACATCATGAAGTCGTCTTTTTAATTGCCACTTTGATGAATGTTGCCCAGACCGGCTTCAACATGGGCGATCAGTAGCTGTATTTTCCGTAATTTACATTTAATTTGACATTTCATCCATTAATCTTAATGAGCTAAATGCGAGCCTCGAAGTGGGAGGTTTTCTTGCGTCTATGTATAGCCGAAGCGTCTTATGGCTGCAGAGGAGTCTATAAACAGCTGCATGTGCTTAAGCAGAGAAATGTAAATCTTGACACGGGATGTTTATGCAGCCCAAGCTTCTAATCATGCAAACGTATAATTCAGTGACATGTGGTGTCTTTACGAGACCAGTTTGATTCAAAGGGCAGATCCCTGTATTTACCAGTCTCTCTCTCTCTCTGAACCCGAGCACATTACATCTCTCATCTCATGTCTTCAGATCCGCTCGAGTTTTCATGAGCAGTGGTCAACGCTTTCAGGATGATCTCTTTCAGGTCTTCAAGAGAAGCTTTTGAAAAATGAAGCAAAGTGCAGTATTGTCAGATGTCTGAGACATCAAGACGTCTGACCTCACTTCCATGAAAAAACAAAAATGTGAATATGAAAACACACATCGCACACATTTCTATAAATACAAAGACAGTGATGTATATAAAGTATATAAAGCCTTTATTTTGGAGAAAATTTGCTATTAGTAATTATTTTATTAATAGCCGTTATTGTGCCTTTCTTTCATTTGAATAAAAGCCTTAAAGCCGAATCAATACATGTAAATTACAACAAGGTACGTGTTATTTTTAAAAGAGCTTATGAAATGTTGAAAAAATTGCATTTATAATAATTTTAGAGACTTTTGTTGGATCTATTACGTGTACTTTAGTTAAATGCAAAGTGCTCAAAAAATGTTGAGATTATTTTCAATTGCAAATCATATGAAAAAGATAAAGTTATAAGATAGAAAAACAAAATAAGTGTTACATTTGCCTGTAAAATGGAATCATTACCCCGTTTAAAATTCACACGCAACCTCTCCAGTGGAACTGTCAGGTTTATGAAACACCACAAGGCAAAATTTGTGAAGAAAACTTGAAGCTGTTCAATAATTTGTTAGAACTTTACTCTTGTGTGTCTTTTGTTCTTAGTTAGACTATCATTTTAATATTTACTCGATTACTGCTTAATCCTGTTATGCTATTACTGTGATAATAACATCACATTTTGTTCAATAAGTCGTGAATGGAATAGAAAGCAACACTTGGATACCAAATCCAGTTGTTATACAGGAACAATTAGCTGTTGGAACAAAATTACAAACTGAATCAATAGGAATCAATCATTCTGATATTCCTAAACTGTATTTTGAAAATAAAGTTGCCATTTCAAAGCAACATACAATTAATTATATACTCTATATATTTATTTTGTATTTATTTATTTTTTTTGATTGTTTTATTTGATTGGCCTAACATTTCTTTTGTCCATTTCTGGGTCACAGGGTGCAGCAAAAGGGACACACACATTCACACTTTCACTCACACCTATGGTTAAATTTCCAGTCTCCTTTTTCCTAGTAATGCATTTTTGGGGTTGTTAAAGTAAAGTAAAAACCTCAAACAAGTCTGGAACGGGTAGTTCTCAGTGTGAGGCAGCAGTACTACCCACAACACCATTATGCCACCCTATTTATTTACTGAAATCTCAATGATTAACCATAGTATAAATATAATTTCTTCTGGTCTCCAGACTATCATTGTTAAGACTCAAGAGGGTGGTCTTTGTCAGGGTTTAAGAGAACAAAACACAAGCTCATCTAATGAACAGCGGAATGCACATCTCAGTGCCAAACAACTGTTAGCACAATGTAAGGGTCTCAAGGTATCTTGATCTGAGCCATCTCCGTGTCTTTTCCAAGACGGACCCCTGGAATGCACGTGATGACAGAATCTCTTGGTGGACAAGAGAGAAGCTTTGGCACAATGATTTTCTTTAACGATGGCTGCTCTTCTTAGGCCCGGCCATCCAACTCAACCTACTGGTACGTCCATGAAGACAAATGGCGTTCCGAGAAAAGACAAGCCGGACAGAATTCCTAATCTAATCTGCAAAATGTTCAATGATGGGGAGAGATGGACATTCTGTCACACACACTGTTTGTATTCTTTACGTATATGTGTAAAGATTATTATCTTACATGTGTTAGTCGTAACTAAACTATAATGCATATCATAAGGTTGTGAATAACATGAAGTATTTTGCATTTTTGCAAAAACTTTTATCAACTGAGATCAATTTTCAGTTGTTATTACAAGAATATAATCTGTAGTCATCCATATGCAAGGTCTCAACAATTTTAGAGCGTGGTTTGCATTTTTTTCTATTAAATTGTAAGATAGATTTCCCTTTATGCACAAAAATGCAAACATTACTACTTTGGGGGAAAAATGATCAATGACATCACTCCCAGGAAAGAAATCATTAATCTGGAATTTCTACCCAAAGGCTGCCGTGATCCAGCAGTCGGGATCTAAACAGATAACTTTAAGCAAATAATGAGATGGAATTCTGAAGATAACATTTCATCCAATCAGAAAATAATTAGATCAACATCAATAATGACTTTAGCTTTTTAATGGGTAATTGGGGAAGCACACAAACACCTCCCTCCACACCCTTGCACGCAAACACATGCGCACCAGCAGACCTTGTGGACACATTCTCCTTCACTGGGCTCAGCCCACACTGGAAGACAATAAGGCGAAGATAAACATTCTTTTCACTCTGCTTGTTTTGAGTAATTACGGCTACTTAACATGCATTGTAAAGAGTTATCCGTGAATCTAAAACACCTTTGGCCGGTGGAGAGCTTAGAGCACTATGCTCATGACCTGATGTTTAGTCAACAGGGCAAATGCTGGAGGTGTGTCGAATGGAGAGAATTAAGACTTTAATCATTTTCCATCAGTTTAATATTCCCTGTTAAACCACAGAGCTCCGGGATCTTTAATCAACTAAGTGATAATCAGATCCGTGAAACAAACAGAATTTTCCGGCCTGAGACTGGTGGAGACCAGTATCATACGAGGAATGCATCAGTGTATTTTAATTGCTAAGTGGATGATCCTGGGATTATCCCTCATAAGATGTTATTGTCTTGGTGGCACACAAAGATATCTTTTGATCTCAATGGGTTTAATCTATTGCTGGCTCTCCCATCTCAATGGCCCAGTTGCTTTTGTCAAAACAAACTCACCGTCAACGCATAATGGAAATGAATGCCTGCCACCAATGAGAGGTTTTCAAATGCAGATTGGTACGGCAAGTACAGTGTGGGTGAGGAGGCAGACTCATGTGGATGTGTCTAGCTCTGATGGCTTCTGTCTGGGTTTCTGCATATGAGAAGTTTCACATTCAAGTTTATGCCCTTCAGTATCACGTGTTCTGTTTGGAAAATAAATGAGGGGGGGCAGCACAGATCAATGTGATCCTCGTGTTCATTTCTCACGGTGGTTTTACACAATAAAGCATGTGGACTCTATTGGGTTTAACACTCCAGTATAGACACCACGGTCACTTCTAAAGACCAAAGGTCATCACATTTGCACACTCTTTGTTCGCGAGTGTAATCCAGTTGTAAAACGAGGTTTAATCCAGTCATTAACACATCGTGATCAATGATTCGCAGGGATTTACCAAGTTGAAGAGGAGTTGAAGGTAATATGATGAGACTGCCTTGATATTGTTAAACATATTTTATACGCGATTCAAACGCCATGCGAAGATCAAGCCCCCGTTCCATTTCGATTTGGTTTTGTGATTTAAACTAATATTCGTTTACGAGTATTGTAGATTTCGTTGTAAATGTACACAATTAGTGTTGTAAATTACACAATTATGAACTGTTCGCGAATGTGGCGTAGATGTTTACACCTTCACGCTAGAATCGTTTTACATAAACGTGTGCGTAAAGAACACTGAATATGCGCAAAGGGCAAATGCGACCGACCGCAGACGGTGGGCATGGTCCAACGTTTGAATGGGGAACGCGCGGCGGGATTCAATGTACGTACTTGAATGGTGACAGTCATCGTGACATCACCAGACAACAAAAAGTCTCGCGCTCGCGAAGCGAATCGCTCCCAATCAATGGCACGTACGCGGCGCGCGGCGCACGCAAGGATGAGTCTCCAACTCCAAGCAGCCTGCGAGAACTTCTGCTGACAAACCGAGGAGATCTGCTGTCGAGCTGTCACAGTCGGGATGTTTTATTTAACTTAGCGGTCGCGTCATTTGTTTTTAGACTTTTGGCACGAGTATGAACAAGAAGAGACGATGTTGCGGACGCTTCGTGTCGTGGGATAAAATTGCGCTTGTGGATTAAAACACGAATTCATGAGGGATTTAACAGACGACGAGAACGCAGACCGGCCACAGCGCTTCCTCATTCGGTAAGGCATCGATCATTTATTTCTGAGAAAAGTTTCGTTTGTAACAAACCGTGACATCCATCACGCATATATCTCGCGTCCTTGTGTTTACCTGTGGACACAAAGGTAGTTGGAAAGGTCAGGAGGAATGCGCAAATGAAAAGAAAACACTTCCTTATCATACAATCTCTTTGTCGTCTTTGTTGCCTGAGTTGTGTTTTGTGCGCAAGATCTACCACCTGTAGCCTCACAACTCTGTCTCTGCCTCACCAAAATGTCTTTTTCTAAACCTCCAGTCCTTTTGAAGAGCTTCCTTTCATGATCTAAAGACAGACCCCCACCCAGACGCTACTCTCTTATCTCCCCGTAATTGCAGACTCCATGTCTGCTGTCTTCATGTCTCTCTTCTTTCGATTTCTTTTGATTTCTTCTTTCCTGTTCCATCCCGTTTGCCTGCCATCCTTTTCGGAGTCACCTAGATCAATCTCAATCTATAACCGGCAGCGGTGAAGTTGTTTTTTTTTTTTTTTTTTTGGTTCATCACCTCACAGTCATCTTCCACAAAATCTAAATATGTCTGTGGTTTGAAGCAGCTGCAGGTTGAGCGTGGCCAAGGAATATAAGTGGTTAAAGCTCTGGGCTGGTAATCCAGAAGTGCTTTAAGGACTTAAAAAATAACTATTGCTAGTTAAGAAAATAAACCATAAACTCGTATGTGCTCTGGTTTATCTGTGGACAATCTGTTAAATTCATGCCCTTGAGCATAACCTGTAAATCCAATTAAGGAAACGTTGTTTTTTATAGGTGTGTTGTACTATTTCAAAAGTCGTGCTTTCTGTCAAAGTTTAACAGGCTTTATGTGTTGTAAAAAAATAAAGTCTATAGGTTTCTACCAACGAAGCTGAATTGTGCTATGTTAAATGCTTGGTTTCACAGATCTGTTTTGTAGACCTTAAAGTTTTAAAATGTTGTCCATGTAGTTTTAAAAAAGTTTAAAAACTTCACTAATTTTGAGCAGGAAAAAAAGCAATGAAGGAGCTTCAGGATGGAAGATCTAATCCGTGCTCTTTCTTCACAGGAACTGACTGATCATGGTCGCCGTGGTCCGCGCTCTGACGGTGCTGTTGCTCGGTCAGGTGTTGCTAGGTGGTGCCGTCGGACTCATTCCAGAGATTGGCCGACGGAAATACAGTGATTCTGCAAGACACACACCTGAGCGGCCAGACGCAAACACCCTGAATGAGTTTGAGCTGCGGCTGCTTCATATGTTCGGACTGAAAAAGAGACCCACTCCGAGCAAATCCGCAGTGGTCCCGCAGTACATGATGGACCTGTATCACATGCATTCCGAAAACGACGATGCCCACAGCCGGCGCCCGAGAAGCATTATGGGAAAGCACGTGGAGCGGGCAGCTAGCAGAGCAAACACTATACGTAGCTTTCATCACGAAGGTGAGTTTGTTTGAGCTGCTAAAACAGTGAGAAATAAGAAACCTCTGTATTTTTTTTTTCAAAACATCGGACCATTTTATGGAATGATGTGATGCAACCACTTAGACACATTCCACAAACTGCTCTCACTATTATTACTGAGGCAAAAAACTGCATTCTAATGACGACTTTACTCCCAATAATTGATAGTGTTTGAGTGCACTTAGGGTAGTTTTCCCGACAAGGAGTGCAGTTCACACACTAGTTATTTTCCAAGAATCCACAGTAACAAGCCTTGTGAGGAAACCTAGGGTGTTGGAACAGAAGCTGATTCTGCTCGTCTCCCTTAACTTGACGTTCCAAAGCCATTAATGGTGACTTGCTTCTCTATAACCATCCATTGTGCTTAACTTTTTAAATCGCATAGCCGCGTAATTCTAGCCAAACTGCTCAAGCTAGTCGGTGGGTGGCCTTGTGAACAGTCCGATTTAAATTGACTGGAAAAGAATCTTTCTTTACCTTTCTTTTTTTTTAATGAAATCAAACCGTGTGTGATCAGGTGGCATGTCAATTAAGTCTCTTTCAGGCGTGTTATCTGATTAAAATCATTCAGGCAACATGCCCTTTCTTGCACAGGACGATTTGAGCCTGTGAAAATCCACCGCCGACCAACTGTATTCGGTTGAAAGGCTGATATTTTTTAACTTAACAATGGCTTAGTCGATTTAGACAGAACAGCACGGAACCGGACGGATGACATCCAGTGGTCGAGGCGACACACTGCAAACAGGACGCTGCTCGGATTTGCGCGTATCTAGTCCGCATCGTTTTGTTTACTCCACAAGACAAACTTTTCTCGTGTCGTCTGAAGTGCCTGTGATCCTCCCGCGCCTCAGGCCCTTCTCATAGTATTTTATTTTCTTGATATTATGCAACAAGTTTAAAGCTCCTTTGCTTCTTCCTAATCAGATAAGAGCCTGTGAAGGATCCGATCGGTTTGATTTGAGGTCTTTTGTTAAAGGCGCTGAAAGATGCTCGGTTGTGATAGCTGTCATAAAAGCCACTGCTTTGCCTTCTTGCTCTGGCAGAACATACAAACAAAAATTAGGAATGTCAATACACTCATAACAGTTGCCGACTTCTTCTGGCAAGCCTGAACGTGCTCCCACTTGAGATGGACTGACTGGGAGAAAGAGACAGAAGGTGAAAAAAGACAGACAGAGGGATAGAAGAAGAAGAAGAAGAAGAAGAAGAAGAAGAAGAAGAAGAAGAAGAAGAAGAAGAAAAAAAAGAGCCGGGCTTTCCCACATCAAAAAAACTCGGTTATCTTCAGTAGGCCTTTAGTGATTACAAAGCAGATAGGCTGGATTATTGGGAATGGAATTTCCAAAATGTTTCTTTTCAAAAACAGATTAAGAGGGATCTTGGGTCTCGGAGCGTTTTATTTTCGGGCCGTGAGTGGCTGATTGCAACCTTTATTGAGCAAGGGCTTTGGAAACAAGAGAATGTTGTCAGTCACAAACAGCTTCACACTTGCAGCTAGTCTTTCATTTTAACACCTGGTTCTACTGTGTAATCTCTCAGTCAGGCCAGACCAGAAAATGCTGAGTGGAAAATCCTATTCAAAGTCAGAAAAATGTCAGGCTTCAGCCTGAAGTGAAGACGCTAATCACATCAGGCTTCAAATTCGCCCTTTTCTGGCTACCTGGAATCATTTTGAACAATGTTCTATTGTTTTGCTTAACCAGATTTAGCTAAGAACCGTTTCGTGGCTATTTCTTTTAGCTGGATTCTTATTGGCTTAATTGATTGGGGCCTTTCTCAGGAAGATTGATTGTGATTGGCTGTGAATGTCTTGCTTCATTTCTTAAATGGGAATTTTCGTTTTTAACGTTTTGAGCTGCGCAACATGCTCTTGTATTTACTCTATGACTCCGCTTGACCCTTTTCGTCTCTTGTTGTTCCCCCAGAGGCTTTGGAGGCACTGGCCAGCCTGAAAGGAAAAACAACCCAGCAGTTCGTTTTCGACCTGTCCTCAGTTCCCATCGAGGAACTGGTTTCGGCTGCCGAGCTGCGCATTTTTAGGGACCAGGTTCTCTCCAGCTCCAACAGCAGCGGTGCGGGCGGCCACCACAGAATTAACGTTTATGAGGTTTTCAAGCCAGCCCGGGATCCTTCTCAAGAGCCTCTTACCAGACTTCTGGACACTCGTCTGGTGAAGGACTCCCACACTCGCTGGGAGAGCTTTGACGTAGGTTCGGCCGTCGAGCGCTGGGCCCGTGACTCCCAGCTCAACCACGGGCTCCTGGTGGAGGTGGTCCATCCAGAGGAGCCTGAAGAAGGAGAGGAGCTGGAGAGGAACCGGAGGAGGCACGTGAGGATGAGCCGGTCTCTTCACAGAGACGAGGACTCATGGGCTCAGGCTCGTCCCCTTCTAGTCACGTATAGCCATGATGGGAAGGGGTCCGCCGTACTGCATTCGAGCAGAGAAAAGCGCCAGTCAAAACGCGGCCAGAAGCAGCGGAAAAAAAAGGAGCAGTGGATAAACTGCAGGCGACATGCCCTTTATGTGGATTTCAGCGATGTGGGATGGAATGAGTGGATCGTGGCACCGCCCGGCTACCATGCGTTCTACTGTCATGGCGAGTGCCCGTTCCCGTTGTCGGACCACCTCAACTCCACCAATCATGCCATCGTGCAGACTCTGGTCAACTCGGTCAATTCCAACATTCCCAGAGCTTGCTGTGTACCAACAGACCTCAGCCCCATTTCCCTGCTCTACCTGGATGAATATGAAAAGGTCATTCTGAAAAATTATCAGGACATGGTGGTGGAGGGCTGTGGGTGTCGATGAGAACGAAACCCCCCTATGAAGACATTTATTTATACAAAAGGACTTTCACAGAGCTATTTTGGAGGAAGAAAGAAATATATGAATATATTTATGTCGACTGAGACCAGAAAATAAATATTTGAACGTGTGCTTGCTTTTGTTTCTAGTGGTTTTGAAGAGTTCTTTTTTTTTTTAGCCCATGTACATTTCATAAAGAGTGCAAATGCACATGAAGTATAATGCTCAGATGTTTAAGATGTATTTATTGCATAACCACTTTATTTGTAAATGATGTGTATTTATCATGAAAAATATATGATCTTCTTTTCAATGTGCATCTGGGAATACATTTTTTAAAACCAAAAAATAAACAATGAATGAGTATGCTTTTTTTAAATCATGGGGTGAGTGTGAGGGTGAATGTGTGTGTCTGTGTGGGCTGCTCTGTGATTGGTTGGAAACCAGTTTAATGTGTGTGTGTCCCGTGAGAGCCAAAGTTGCTGAAATGTGCTTCAGCTCCCGTGACCCAAAAATAAAAAAGATTAAAAAAATTGGATGGATGGTATAACAAACACACTATTCCAAATAAGATTTAGTGGCTACATACGGTATGTAAATAAACATCTTATTATATAAAGAGAATATAGAAGAATATATATTAACAATAATAATTTTTATTATTTTACATATTAGCTCAAAATTTTAGAATATTATTATATTTTTATATTCTGGATATACACTACCGTTCAAAAGTTTGGGGTCACGTATTATAGTTTATGTCCTTATTTTTGATAGAAAATAGAAGAAAAGCACTGCTTTTGTCAATGATAATAACTTTAAGCTTTTCAGAAATACACTCTAGACATTGCTAATGTGGTAAATAACTGCTCTAGCAGTAAATGTATGGTTTTCAGTGCCATACATAATATATCTACATATGTGTAAAATGACCCATTTCCAGAAACTGTCACTCCAGTGTTTTAATGGTACAGTGTGTTTGCTAATTGTGTCAGAAGGATAATGGATGGAAGAATCGTGGTAGCGCTGCTGGAAACTGTTTAGCTGGTTAAAGAAGCTATAAAACCAACCTTCCTTTCAGCAGGTTGAGAATCTGAAGCATTTGTGGGGTCAATCAAACTCTCAAAATCGTCAGAACTTTCATGTGAAACTCGAAAGTCTATCCTTGTTCTTAGAAAATAAAATGTGACTTTTCACAGAACACACAAAATTGTCTAGGTGATCCCAAACTTTTGAACAGTAGTGTGTGTGTGTGTGTGTGTGTGTGTGTGTGTATACACATCGACACAATATATATATGGTAAAATATACAGTACAGTATAATACATAATGGTACATTAAAATTGCTTCTAAATTAACTCTTTATTATCACAGAAAAAACAGTGGCACGCTCGGATTTGAAATATAAACGTCTTACTGTTTTTCTTTCCTATTTAACTTTATCAAAAGCCTTTGCTTCCTTTTGGCTAGTGTGTCATCGTGCAGATCAAACCACAGCTCTCGTATGGAAAAGCTCCAGTTTCTGTGGTTTCATTTCACCATATTCTCATTCAGCACCACATTGAACTGTTTTACTTAAAAAAAAAAAAAAAAACCAGAATGAATGCTTTTAATGAAAAGTGCATTTCATGTAACAGTAAAAGCCCACTTCCACCATATGGTGGAGGGAAATGTTCTCAGCGAGTGTTATGTGAAAAGGTTTGTCCTTAAAGAGTCCATAAAGCTTTAATTGAGTTGTATGGCAATACAACTCCCCTGCCATGTTTCACGTTCAGCGTTCCTCTGTCAGCCTGCAAGTTCTGACCCTTTGACTCCGCTCTACCCGAGAGATCCAGGGAATACTAGCAGGGTCAGGGTCACATACGACAGTCCCACAGGAAAGTCATAAAACATTTCATTTGCTAGATTTGCCAAACAAATATATCAGTTGCAAGCTGTGCTGTAATTTGTAAAAAAAAAATTCAGATATATAATTATACTTAAATAATTTATACTTATATAAATTATATATATATTTCTCATATATAATTTTACGCAATTATTCCAAATTATTCTATTTTTTATGTGTAAATATGCATTGCATTATTGAAGTGGAACTTTTTGAGACTAGTAGGAAAGTGACTTTATTCAGCTGGGACACAAAATATCTTATCTATCTATCTATATATCTATATCTATCATATCTAAAAATAGGTAGATGATTTAAACCATAAGGCATGAGTCTTCACGGATTAAATACCGTATGTTCTTTTTATTGGATTAGCTTTGCTGAATACGTCATTTATACTATATTTATATTTTATCTTCATAAAAATAATGATCATTTGTTTTTGCTTTAATGCAAATAATTTGTAATTTGCAAAATAAATACAGTTTTTTGTAGTAGCAGCACATTGTAGTAAAGGACAGATACTAATAAAACATAAAATGTTACCCTTATATAAATGTAAATATTTGACTCATTATAATTATAACAAGTCAAATTACTCAACACGAAAACACGTTTTCTCATTCGACCCGTTGACAGAAGTCATTAAAATGATTCATATTGGAAGGCAAGGTTCAAAATGTCAAATTAGAATGTCAAGCGAGTGCTCTCTCTGTTTGCAATAATTCAGTCGCGTCTAAAATCATATGAAAAGGAGCTTCTGTTAACCCTGACAATGACGACATTCAGTGAAGATGCACCTTAGCAACAGGTCAAACAGAACAGTCTGTGCTGCCAGTTTTCTTTTTAAAGTATCAAAAAGGTTGGGAAACACAACCATATGGCTGTGCGAGCATCGGCTCGGGCATTGGGAGGGATTCAGTTTGGCAAGGAACCGTAATTTGATTCGTCTCACTAAGTGCAAACCACACCGAAAGTATCTGTAGTTCCTCTGACCAGATTCATATGGCATCCGAATCCGATTTCCAGATTTCTGGCGGTCGGCGTTCGGAAAGTATGCAGTGCGTACCTTTGATGAGGGGAACCCGACCGAGCTGGAATATGACTGCTGGCACGATGCCAGACGGACGCTGAAATTCGGACAGGGTCTGCGGCTGATCGGAAGGCCTTTGTTTTCCCACAGCGGCCGGCTAATTTGAGAGAAGGTTCACTACGCCTTTCTGAGAAGCGTCCCTGAGATGACGACCAGCACACTTGGAAACAGAGTGCCTGTGGAGAAGCTCAAAACACATCAAAAAGCCTCGCATCCACATGTCGGTGGAAGAGGAAAGAAACACAGAAACGACTTTTCCAGAGTGACCAACAAACCCAGAAATGATGGGTCTGATTCTTCCGTGCCTCTAAAGAACACATTATTCTATTACATTATTGGATTTTATTGTGTGCGTGGGGTGGGGGTCCGTTTTTTTGGAAGGGACAACGGAATAGAAGGCCACAGTGTGTGTGTGTGAGAGACGGTTGGGCCAAATTAACGTGAGGAAATGACTCAGATGTATTTATGGAGTCGTGTGTGTTTGTGCTTTTTCCACTTCTGCTCCTGGAAAAGGAGATTCTTTGCACATCAGCCCTTTCACCCAGAGCAAAATCTCACTCCAACAGAGCCCAAACATTTATGGCTTTGGTCAAGCTGACCCGTGGTGTCAAAGGAGAAACATGCTGTGACCTATTGTGATTTTTTTCATATGGTTGGAATTGTTTTTGACGTGAGCATCCATAAAATTCCTCACAATGCACCTGGTTAGGTTTTGCTAAGAAGATTTAAAACGGTTTGGAAATATCCAACAACAACAAGTGTGTTGCTATGTATTAATGGCTAAATTAATATTTTCCCACAAGGCAGCAGATAAGAAAATGGAAAAAAAGAACAAGGAACCTGTTTATTTCCCACTCCTCTAAAAGGAACTTTGCGTGCGCTTGTGCAAAACCAGGAATTTTCAGAAGCCAGAAGAACAATGTATTTGACTTGGAAGCAGTTGCTCGACTAATCCTAATCCCAGACAGAATTTCATGAACATACATACATGTCATTTATTTTCTCTCAACTGAAGCTGAAAATTAAATGAGTCTTCAAGGAAAGTCTGACTTTATTCAGAAAAATAAAATCTCCAAAAAGAATTACATTACACTGTTTCTAACATTCTAACATTCTACCATTATGGATTTGCCACTATGTTTAATCCAAAACGGATTATAACATAGTTTTTTTTCAGTTTAACATTGCTAAATAATTTAAACAGAATGTGTCAACAAATTAGAATTTCAGACTGTATCTTATCGAAAAATATGACTTGAGACTGTATCTATTATTTTTATTATTGATTACAAAACGCAAAGATTCTTAAAAAAGATTAAGATTCTAAAAATATTTTCAAAAATGGCTTTGCGGTTTATCTTGAAAATGTTTTTGTGTGGAAAAAAAATTAGGAAATAGTCCATTTTTAGTATGCATTAGTGTGCATTATAATCCATTGAGCCTTATAGTGCATATAAAAATAATTACCGTAATAAAGTTACTATAAAGTTCTACCAGAACAAACAAAAAAATCAGAGTCTTCAGTAGAGCATCTTTTTCAGCGGCAAATAAAAAGTAGCTTTGTTGAATAAAATACAAAAAAAATCCTTTGTTCACAAAACACCCAAATATCCACCCAGAATAGAATTTTTCTACTTTACACCAGAACTCAAAACCAACATGAGACACAAACATACACCCACAGAACAGGTGCCATAGACGGAGTGAGTCAGAACCCGCGCCGAGCCTCGTGTCAGAGCCCGTGCCTGCTCTGATTGGCCGACTCATACATCCAGCTATTTGTTGTTGGGACGCAGGCCTCTTTCCCCTCACTGTAAACCACATCGCTCATGCTCTCCAGAGACCCTGTGTAGTAAACTTTGGTCATTTTTCCTGACATTTATTGGCTGACGGTAACCATGGCATTGCGTTGACTCTCTGTATGAAAGCATTTTGATGTTTCTCATAAAAGCCTCGCATGGAGGATGTTTCAGTTTGGAACACTCTAGTGAGCAAGCATGTAAACAGATGGTCGAAGGAGATATTTGGGGTGTTTGTTCCTGAAGGGCAGCTGTAGCGTTGAGTTAAACGAAGTTGGTGGTCTATCTGTTCTCTATCTTTACAGGAATTTGGTGGTGAACGCACTAAAGTGCAAATTTAGTCAAGACACTGCTTAAAAGCGATGAAAAAAGAACGCCTGGGTCATTCTCGGTTCCCCAAATTGAATCGCGGCCTCCACATTTAAAAAAAGAATGGATCATATCTTTGGAATTTTACACAGTTTTAAACAGTTGTTTGCTGTTTGCTTTGAGGATACAGTTAATATGTTAGACTGTTAGTTCTGCTTCAAATACAGGATTTGGAAAATGCAGTCAAACAACAAGTGTAATGTTGAAGAGCGAGGATAATAAAATGTGAAATATTACCAAAAACCGCACCACAGCAGTAGTTTACTGGCAAACAAAACTGTGGCCGGATTATGAAATTACTTATCTTACACTTGTCTTTCCATCTCTTTGCTATCACAGATGTTGGTATCCTGAAGTGTCCCGGCAGCATGTGGATCTGATCTTCCACTAAAAGTTTCCAGGGCCAGGTTCAGATACATATGGATTTGCTGATATACAATACGCTATTTTGTGGAAAAAATGTTTTTGAAGACTATTTCGGATACATCTGCTTCAGGTTTGCCTCGAAATCAGATACACTCAAGGACTGCATCAATGTCACTGTGATTCTCGCTAAAAACTAAATGCGCTCTGTGTATACTCAAGCTAATCAGGCTAGTTTGTGTTAACGTCTGGCTAAACCTGGTTGCGCGCACACAAACACACACGCACGCATGCACACCTCGGCGTAGGTGGCCTAGCTGCAAAGCCTCGTCTTGAACCTGCTGCTTAGAACGGATTAACATGGAGCTGCCGCCAGCTGCAGGCCTCGAATCCAGTGGACGGGGGCAGGAAGGAGGGTGGGGTGGTTTGCTGTACGCTGGGTGGTATGGTGCTAAATCCCAGCTCACACGTTTCCCATTAGCGTAGTGGACTTCGTATGAGGCGCAGGGCGATGCTGGTCAGGGACGCAAGGCATGCCAGCGCAGCCTGATTCATGGTACCAGTCAACGTGGATCAGCTTGAGCTAAATTGCATAATAAATGCCAGAGAGCGTGTAACACCATTCGAGACAATTAGCATGACCTTTCTAGCTCATCTGAAAAGCAAGCAGATAAAAACACAGTAATCGTAGTTTTCGGACTATTAGGCGCACACACACTTTTACTGATCTATTTTAGGAGAAACACGGCGCCCAGAAGTCAGTCAAAATGCGACAAAGCTAGCAGCTACGAGGCTACTCTCAAAGTACTCAACACAGAGAAGCCATTAATCTTTCTAGCAGAGGTGTAAAGAGTACATGAACAACATACTTGAGTATGCTTAGTGTAAAAATGACTCCATTACAAGTTACAGTCACCAATTCCAAGAAGACCTGAGGTAAAGTATCCAATTTAAAAGAACTTGAATATTTGAATTGAACTGAGTTTGCTCAAAAAACAGAAATCTGAAAAACAAATCCGAAATGTCCGATTTTCACTCTTCTTCAAAGGACCATTACACATACGTAGGTTCGCCACCTTGTGCTTTAAATTATTTGAGAATGAAATTGCGTGTTTTGAAACAGACTAACTGCTTTTGTCCCGTATTTTATTTATTATTATATACATTGTTGAAGCTGGATTTTGTAACAAAAGAGTTGATATTTAGAACAATATTTCATATTATTAATGAATGAATGAATGATTTAATAAGAAAATAGTCTATTAGACTATTAAGACTATTAATAGACTATTATTTTGTTACAGATTTAAGTTTTTACAGATTTTATTTGCTTTTCTTTTGCAGAAGTTAGTTTTGCATCATTGAAGCATATTAAAGCATGTTCATAAACCTGAAATGTGGTCACAATGTAACAAGTAATGCCAAGTGTCCATTCAAATGTAGTGGGGTAATAAAAACATATACAGAATAAAAAATTTGGTCAAGTAAAGAGTAAAAGTTGCTTATATTTTTGATGCTCAGTACAAGCACAAAGTAGCAAAAAAATAGTAACCAAGTAAATAACCAAGTTAAGTCCATTTACTCAAATACTTTACACCACTAGACACCAATTTTTTATCACTGAATTAAAACAGTGTTTTAGCTCTTTTCCTACTGACAGACCATGAGATAGTCAAAATAGACGAAAGCAGCTTAATCTCTGACAAAAGCTAGCAATGAGACCGATCTTTTTGCTAATGACAAGGATGCGCTCATGCTTGATGCTGAAACTTCAAATCCAAATCTAAAAAATCTTGCAAAATGGTTAAAGTCAGACACTGAGGGTGAAGAATTTATCGTGAAAAATGAATGAAGCTGTATGTGGTGCTACAATGTAAAAATGTTTACGAGTTTAATGAGTGTTTTAAATGTTTAGTTTTAC
The DNA here is from genome assembly GCA_028031935.1 of Paedocypris micromegethes. Classification (NCBI taxonomy): domain Eukaryota; kingdom Metazoa; phylum Chordata; class Actinopteri; order Cypriniformes; genus Paedocypris; species Paedocypris micromegethes. The sequence goes on along the minus strand of CM051505.1, from coordinate 12,883,694 downwards.
TGCATGTTTGAAATACAGTATCTAAAAAGTTGTAAAAATGTCTGGTGTGTCTTATAATCCAGTGTGCCGTATAGTCTGAAAAATCTAGATTCTGAAAATAAGAACAACAAAGACTCACTTTTGAGAGACAATTTTATGTTGTTGTAGTTTTCAGCGTTTAACAGACAGTTTCACCAACAACAATTTACATTGCCTTACAGTTACACTTCGACTTGACATCGTCATTTTCCCCGGGAATCAAACACAAACCTCTGCCTTCCAACAGTAAAGCTGTAACTTTAACTAACTAAAGCGTCGACTTTCCTCCCATTAAACAGGTTTGTTTGCAAGTGTATCTTACATTACAAGTTGCATGTGGGTCTGATGAGGTAGAACTTCACCCCAGTGAGAGTTCAGATGAGATGGATTGCCTTCTGCCTGCTTACTTACCTTGAGTCACTTCCTGTTTCAGGACTCCAATCCTGCTGTCCTTCGGCTGATGTCATGGCAGCTTTTCACTCAAGCCTATGGAATATAAACATCTGGCCATAAGATGAGTGACTACATCCTACTGCTTTAAAGCAGGTCATTTTATTTCAATAACGGTTTCTGTCCTGAGGTTTTCTTTTCTTTATTCGGCCTCATTTGGGAGTCACATATATAATTAAAGGCGCTTGGTTCTTTCCGGTACTTTTCTTGGCGCGCGCTCCTGATAAAGACAACATAAATTACTCCATCGCATGCCACTGCACCTCGACGCATTCGAGCAGACACCTCTCTGGGTATGTTCTCAAGAGGGCAGGAAATGCCAAAGAGTCATCGTCAGGCACAAGAGGAGGAAAGTATCGGTGGGTTAAAGGTCAGAGGTGAAAGCAAAAGGGCAATGGGCATATTTCAACATTCATTTCCCCACTAATTCTTTCTAGGAGCCTTTGACGCATCGCCTTTTTGGTTCTCCTCTTTCATTTGGTTGCGCCTCATTTGTCCCTGATGACTGCCTGTTGACAGTGAATGTGGCACTAATAGTCTGTTGTGGGAAAGTAAGCACTGTGTCCTGGACACTACTTGGGGAGCCATTCAACAAACCGGTGGAAAGTTAACATATGCTCAGAAACAGAGGGGAAAAGAGCCCCCTTTGGGGTGAAACCATGCTTAAGTAAAAGTACGAATACCTTACTGTAAAATTTACTTCATTACAAGCTACAAGTCACCAATTCAAGAAGAGTAAAAGTCGTAAATTGTCCAATTTTGAAAGAACTTGAGTATTTTGCTTGTACTGAATTCAGGCTAAAAACCACCAAGAATGTGAAAAACAAGAAACTATTCATGAGGTTTTATTTTTCTAATGAAATGTACCACTTCAATGTGAAAATGACCTAACAAAATAGAAAAAAAAATCCCAAAAAGTCAGTAACACGCAAAGGTCCAAAAATTGCCACCGCTTGTTCACGTTCATGTGATTTAGCTCATAAATAGCATCCAGTACCTTCAGCATCCTGCAGATGACAATTTCACCTCGTCTGCCCAAGAAATTGACAGCGGTAGAAAAAGACGCCTTTTTGTCAAGTGTCAAGTAGAGAGTAGAAGTTGCTTATATTTTTGATACTCAGTACCAGTACAAGTAGCCAAATAAAGTAAAGTCCATTTACTTAAGTTTATCGCCCAGAACGTTTCAGTGTGGCCACTACATGCACGGTCCGTGTAACCTTGGTAACTTTATTTATTTCAAAAAAGCCTCACAGACCCTGCATTCAAATTTAGGCTAAAAAACAGACTTTTGCCGTGTTACCGCTGCTTTATTTAAATTCCTACCGACAGAAAATGCAGCATTATTTGGACTTTCTGAAGTGCTGCAGGAATGACATAAGAATGAGTAAATGATGACAGTTTTCCTTTTCAAGCAAACTCCCCCTTTAATGGTCTCCCCGCAGATGACACGAGATAAGATTTGAGGTAGACTAAACACTGAGAGCTGAAAATGCTTTTTTGAGGGCAGGACACTTTAATACCTTTCCTAGCGGAGCGTAACAGAACGTACCAGGACATCCTATAAATCTCACAGTAAATAGTTGTGCAATGTCCTCTGAGACAGTTTAACTAACATTTCTCCCAAATATTTAGACCCAAAAGAAAGAGCTGAGCGTGGCACAGGGGAGAATAAATCACCAGAGTGAACCGAAATATGCGTCTATTGATTATTTTGTAGCGTTTTAAGTATTGCGGATTCTGAGAGCCTACTAACGCAGTGTTTCTGAGGTAGTGCCGTTGGGTTCGGGCTTTCCAGTGAGGAGCAGGGCTGAAGTATATTGAGTCCATGTGGGTAAGAAGGTTTTAATCGGAGCATTACCCATATTTCTTCCTGTTTCCAATTTAGAGTTGTGGTGGTTTCTGTCCCCTGGCCAGCAGTTTCTCATCCACCGAATGTCCGTTTCCTCTGAAGTGAATAGTAGCAGGTGTGCTGGCATTGTTCTTTCAATATGGCCTTTTTTTCTGTTGCTGGGCTGCATTTCTCCATCTGACCTGCATTTACGGATGGAAGGATAAATAGAAAGATAGAAACTAAACAAATAGACCAACAAATATAGAGTGTAAGTAGCTACATGAAGACATTAGACATAGGAGACTTTATTGTTGTAGTTTACACAACAAAATTTTGTTTGGTAGCTATCTGAGGTCAGCAGCAATAAAACAGTAGTAGTGCAATAAACATAGTTAAAATATATAAAATATAAAAATGTGAAAGAAAAAAAGGAATGTATAAATAAATAAAAGGTACGTTTGTGACATGAAGAATAACAGACAGATATTATTTTGTATTTATTTAATCGTATAAAAAAATACGAGAAGTTACTATAATGAAATTACCATTATTAATGATTTCTTTTGGAGAAAAACGATACAAACTTAAAACTGAATGGTTGGGTGAATGCATGGGTGGATAAAAGGATGGAGCTATAGATGAATGAAAGAATGGGTGGTTGACAGACAGACAGACAGATAGATAGATATAGACGTATAATCTATCTATAGATAAAAATCATATTCAATCAAATGTCTTTAACTACTAAGCATACTATTATCACATGTACTTAAAAAAAAGACAAAAGAAAAATGACCCTGCATCGCCCTTGATTTCAGAGGGCTCTGCCTTGCGATGAAAGATGTCATAAACACGCCTTGTGCCAAACTACACCCATCTCCTCCACCTATTTCTCGCATGACTTCAGCGCCGGAGAACGGAACCCACCCACTGCGGTCTTTCTTCTCAGGGGCCTGGCATGTCATCTCCCAGGAAAGGGGCAGCCCTGATTGGCAGAGGGAGAAATACAAAGTAAAATCTGTTAAAGCTCATTAGATCCAGTGAAAGCAAATGAATGAGCTTGTTCAGTCACAGCTCCTGTTCTGTCTTGGGCGAGGGAGATGCTGTCAGGATGCCTGAAGTCACACACAGGATTGGCGTTAACCCAGACGACCCCATCAGTAAGATCTGCGGCTTTCTAGCCTAATGATGGGGCAACTCCGTGTCCCTTGATTTGCGCTCAAAGTCAACGCAGATTAAACAAATCCAATCTGGCCATTGCACCGTGATTCCTTCCGTCCTTTTCCCCCCAGTAGTTTGGAAACAAAAAAAAAAGAGACTCCAGTGTAGGTCTCGAGCATATTATCTCTGGACTATGAATTCTTGACTATGAAAACAACGACAGCGAAACTATTGTTCCCACAGCGTAAAATGTATTCAACGTGCCTAATCTTCACTTTCACTGAAATATGAGGCATGGCCGTGAAAGGAGCATCGCTCCGAGCAGCGTTTCAGGTGCTTAAATGGCGTTTTTCCACCTTGTATTACTGTTTTGTATTAAGCCTTGGCTGGATTTATTTCCTCCACATGTGAACTTGCAAAACACTACTCGAGCGTGGATTGCCTGGAGGTCCCGTTGACATGAACTTTACAGTCTTTCCAATGACTTCCTCCCCGTGGATGTTCACCACACTGGTTCTGACAGCAATGTTCCGTCCTCTCTTTAGCTCAATGTCGGTTTGCTGCCTTTAATCTGGGATCAAATCAGAGCGAGTAGCTGTCCGCCTAATTGTATCACATTATCTTGTCATTGTACTGTGTGCGGAAGGCATGCCGAAAGCTCATCTGCCACATTATAAGGCCCCTATTAACCTCTGACCCCTGTTCTGTGTGTATAGACCCGGCTGTTTCTCACACCCAACCCTGGGCCCATTAACACGTCGCTATGGCTCAGAAAAAAAACTATTTTGACGGGCTGTAATTGCCGCTAAGTGACAGTAGACAAAGACGGCCTTTGTGTTTGTAGCTGGCCGGGCAAACCTGTCCAGAGATTTGCTTGGGATGGGATCTGAGACCCCTGTTGGGCCTTTCCCCACACCCACACGCGGCAGGTCGTGTTTGAAAGTGTGAGATAATGAGGAGTGGCTCCAAATCCGCTGGGCCAACGTGGCTCAGCTCTGCTTCCTTTATCGAAACCTGCAGATTGCTCTGCCTTGAGCTGGGGATGCGTAATGAGTTCGCGTTAGCTAAAAAAGGTCACGGGCCACTAAAGGTCAAGGCACTTCCTGTGAAGAACGCACAGTGCAGCAGGTGCTGCCATGAGGTCATTCAAACGCTGGCTGCCAGTGGAAGGAACCTACAGCACCGGCTCATTTGAAAACATCCAGAAACAAGGTTGGGTTTGTTATGACAAAACGTCAAGGCAAATTGATTTTGCGCAACGAACATGCTGCCATTTGCTGCGGTGCCTTTTCTGTTTTTTTTCCAGGATACTTTCTGGGGAACGTGGTGAAGTATGAACCGAGTAGATCTGCTCAAACGTAGTTTATAGCTGCTCAAGGCGTGTTTATAATGGTGTGTGGGTTATTTTGCTGCTCGGGCTGAATTAAAATCTGAGGTAGAGCTTCGTACCTTGAGGCTGGGGAAGGGATACAGAGCAAACACGTTTGTTTTAAAACTGCAAGGGCTTGTTTGGGCCTTTTATTTCCTCGTCCTATTTCACAATTTAGAGCTATTTGATATGCTTACTTGTAAGTATGAGAGAATACGTCAATTTAATTTCTTTTTTTTTTGTGAAGCGCTGGTCACGGTTGCAGACGGTGAATGATATAAACAGTCGCTGTAAATCAAATATTCCTGGATTATTTCAAATTAAGATCAACATGGCTGAGCTTTATTGTTGATTAACCCATGCTTCAAATAATCATTGTGGCTACTACATAAACATTACCACAGGCTATGGAATTAAAATACAGATGATTTTGGTTATTTGGGTCCCCGGTTATTCAGACCAGACGCTTATTTTTAGGCCAGATTATAATATCAGGTTCCAAGTTCAAATCCTGATACATAAGAATAATGTTTTCCGTTTATATGGGCCAAAAGAGAATAAGAAAAGAAAAATTTACCGGTGTATTGCTGTAAAGATCTTGACTGGAGGAATGTGACACAGAACGTTTTATAAGACAAGTTGAGGGAACAGATCTGACTTATCAGAGTACAAATCCTATGGCAGTTGTAGTCAAGCAGTAGGGGTTACAGGTTCGACTCCCAAGAATAGCAAGAGAAATGTACAGGAGGATGAAGAAGATTTTGAAGAGTTTGCATATTTATTTTTCTATTAGTTATAGGCTATATAATTTACAAGAATTTAAAAGCATCAAGGGCTGCGATCAACTCTGTGTAGTGTTCTTCTGCATTAAGTAGTAATAGTTATGGTGTTTGCCACACAATCTCTTCACTGGGTGTTAAAATGATCCGATCTCGATGAGTTCAAGTTCAAGTTTATTTATATAGTGCTTTTCTTAGTTCGAGACCAACGCAAAGTCTCTGTGCGAAAGGGAAAAATAGTCTTTAAAGAATGTTCCATTGAAAAAAAAGTCCATTATTTATCTGTGTTCAAAAATTTTAAAAAGAGTCAGTTAAGAAAAAGAAAAATGTCCATAGTCCTTCGTTGTTCAGAAGAGCAAGCTAGATTGCGACAGTGGCTAGGAAAACTAGGAATGAGTCCCGATTAACCAGAATTGACTGTCCAATCTTCAGCCAGACACTAACGATTATCAGACTTACTAAATAAAATATGGCTATAAAGAGGAATCACTATATTACAAAAACCTGCACTTAGTGCCCACCATTTCCATAGTTGAGATGCTCACTGGATCTGTACGTTATAAAAAAGGAGTTCCCCAACTAAATGCTGTCATCCTTGTATTTTTAAATCTGACGTCAGTCAAAGAGCCCAAGTGGCATGGGAGTCTTCAAATACGAGTCTCCCAGCCTGTCATTAAGAAACTGGAAACCACCTATCAGAGGAGAAGCGACTGATGTGGCTCCTATTCCTTTTTGCCAACCATTTCCAAAACTATACTCAGTCAAAGCAATGGGTGGCCAGTGGCAACGTCACAACACTTCTTGGACAGAATTTATACCTTCAAATGTGGAACTTCAAGAAGTGATTGTAGACAGAAATCCCAAGGAAGACTCGTGCACCAGACTTCCACATGTGGCCAGAACATGACTTCATGACAGAAAGGTTTGTTCCATAGGACAAGAGTTGCATCAGACCGGAAAAATCTTCCAGTCCCACGGGATAATGATATTTCGGTAAGGTTTGTTTTCGAAAATCACTATGAATAAGAATGTACTATTTCTCAATATGATTTTCAAAAACAAATGACTCTCATTATTTTTCCCTCCCGAAAAGCTCTATGAAAAGCAAAAAATGAAACAAAAATATTTGACATTTTCTTAAAGTTTCCGCTATTTTCCTGCTTTTGTACGCACCAGTATAAATGCGTATCTCAAATAAGAACGTAATCACCCCAAATATTCTGTTATTTCTTTGCATTGTATCGCACACAGAGAAAATACATACATGCAAATCAGAAATGTAGAGAGGCCAGGAGTGCGTGAGAGAAATTACACGCCTAATAGTGTTTGGTTATGAGGGAGACAATCCGGATACTGCTTTGAAATGATTAACTCCCGGTAATCTAATCTCCCATGTGATGGCTCTTCTTAGAGCAGGCATTTTGCTTAACTTCTAGATTATTCCACAATGTATTGTAGAGTTTCAATGAGATGCTTGAGGTTGGTTTCTTTGACTTGTGGTTATGACCCATCTTAAGTACGCACCTCCCGGTTAAGTACACACGAACCTTCAATATGCACACTTACTGTAAGCTGGGGGCTACTGTACTTTCATCTTCACTGGACAAGGAGTGAAGTAGTATCTCTGAAGATCAGACTTAGAATTCAGACTTAGAAAGACTCAGTAGAATCTCAACATCATTAGATTATCAATTGTCCTGGGCGAAAATTCTCAATTGTTCCTGTCGTGAATCTCCTGGTCATTTGCCATACAATCATCAATAAATACACAGGGTACGGAATAATATTAGCTCGTGCAAAATCACAGTGCGGAACATTTTTTAAAGCACTAATCAACTCCAGTCGCAAACCAAGACTGACTTGTGGTGTTCTCCATAAGCTCTCCAGATCTCTCTTCCCACAGTCTGGTAAGCTCTAATGGCTTGGTCCTCATGTGACTTTGTGGATGAACACCTGCACATCACAGTAAGATTGTTGGGCAATTAGAGGCCGCTAACCTTTTCAAAGAGAGGAGAACCAGGTCCTGGTTTGGCCCTGTTTGGAGGGGTATCACCCTACTCAATAGGCCCATTTTGGGTCTATCTTGCTTACTGTTCCATGAAATGTGCCTGTGGAACTGTGCAAACTTCATTGAAACAGACTGGACACTGTTAGACAACAGTACTGTCTTTGTGTGGAATTGTCAAAGCTGGTCCTTTTCTAATGGTCCTCCCTTTCTTCTCTGCCTCAGCTGTGAGCAAACAAAGAGAGATCCGAGGCCATTCAGCTTTCTACAAGGTCGGCCATGTTGGAATGTCCACCAATTACAACAAACGGTGACATATCCATCTGAGATTAGGGATCGAATCTGAAAGGGGATTTTTTGGCCAAATGAGTAAAGATGAGAATAAGGAGGTTGTGGTAGGTAATGGGTCCAAATATCATGCTTTTATCTGTACTAGACCAATGGAATTTGATATTCAAAAAACAAATGAATGTAAGGAGTAGACAAACTTGGTTTCGACCTGGCTGGTTGTAAGTCAACTTTAAGCCAGTGTGATATTAGTTTTTGTGTTGTTTCTCCTGTAACAGACCATCACATAATCACGTGCAGTCATGCAATACCATGACAAGCATGGCCCATTGGAGATGAAACTTATGAAGAGTAGATCAAATCTAGAAACATTTGACTAGGCAGAAAAGAAAAACCCAAGCTCTTTTGAACCTAACAACTCAGTCCCAAGGCAAAGGTAGACTCGGGGTAGCGTTTATTTAGGCAGATTGGTTTTACAACCAAGAAATGTTTTCTTGCCCAAATGGAAACCAGTAGCACTTGGTTAAACCCTCGTTTCACTTTGCATAATGGTTCCCAAGATTGCTGTTTTATTTTTTGGCTTTCCATGCCAGTATAATTCAATTTCCTGACCCAAGCCAAATATTTGCAGTGTGGCCTACATATCCACACTGTGCTTGGTGTAGGTTGGCTGGAAGGGCACTTGGACAATCTTTTCACACATGGAATCTGAAAGGTCTGAAAAGATGATATATACCATGCACTTTACACCATGCTGATGCCACCTACATTGCGATCTTTATTTCAACATCATCCGACTGCATGTTTGTAACTTACCATTTGGATTTAACCACAAAAATGCGTAAAATAAATGAATATATGAAGGCAAGTCACATTCCTGTGTCCAAGTAGACTGTACTGTAATGATCTCCATGCTTCCCAAGTTGTAAAGAGTACCTGAAAACCATCCTTGAGTAAAAGTACGGATACCTTCTGTAAAAAGTATTACAAGTCACCAATTCCAAGAAGACTTGAATAAAAGTCGTAAAGTATCCAATTTCAAACTAACTTAAGTGGCTCATAAAACACCCAGAAATGTGAAAAACAAGAAACTCTTTATCGATGAGGTTTTATTTTTCTAAGATAGAAATTGAATGTATATGGAATTTGAAATAAAATTCTAACAAGTAACATTAGGAGTCTATAGAGGAGTAAAGAATAAATATACTGTATTACTCTTAATGTAATCAAGTAGAAGGAAAAAGTTCTTATATTTTTTATACTCAGTACAGGTGTCACGATCCTCTGTGCAGACAGGAGCTGGAGACCGTGGTGTACATAAAACAAGACTTTACTAATAAAACAATGACGATAACTCACACAGAAACTCGGGACCACTCGGAAACATGACAGATGAAAACGCAGGGGCGACGACAATAACCGACAAAGAACATGGAGAGTGAGACTTAAATAACGATACAAACGAGGTACTAATAAACAACAGGTGAGACAGATGAACCACGTGTCGACACACGACAGGAAACACGGGAACAGAGGAACATGGGAAATGTAGTCACTGGTTCTGACAACAGGTACAAATTATCCAAAAAATACTTTACAGCACTGCATGTTTCCCTTAGTTGCATTTACACCTTGAGATATCTAAAGTTGGAAAAACATAAAATAATTATAATTGTGCTTAGTTATTATTAGCAATTGTATTCATGTGATATTTACGTGTGTGGAATGTAAAAAAAATCTCTCAGATGAATTTTTCTTATTTGTAAAATAGGGATCGGTAACAACTACTAAAATATGCAAATTAAGTAGAAAATAGATTTTTGGGGGAAAGCATGTGTTATGGATAGCATCCAATTATTATTCAATATTCAAGTTTGCATTCAACATTTAAATTTTTAACGCTGCCAAGTTATGTCACTTAAATAAAAGCAATTACCTGTAAATTAGAAACATAAATCTATTTAACCAAATATTTTTAGTCAAAAATTAGAAATATACTTGAATAATGATCCCTGTTAAGCCTCTGATTACACACAGCTAAAATAAAAACTGCGCCGTTCCATAAAACAACAACCCTGTGGGATTTTCCTTCACGAAGTAGGTCGTGCAACAGGTGAGAGGGACTCTGTTTGTTTGCTGGCGGTCAAGAGACATCTTTTTCCATATAATTACATGACTTCTATTCCAGACGTGCAGCGAGCAGTCACAGAGGCTGCCTGTGTCTCAGCGTGGATGTGGACTTGCTTTATCTTCACCGCCATCCAAAATAGGACTCAGAGCTTCCTGTGTTGAGAGACCAGTCGGGTCTCCAAAAGAAAACGTGCAGTATATCTGGAAATGTTGAGGAAAGCTTGGGAAACACCTCAGTCGACGCCCTGGTGAGGTGGATTCACAAACGGGCTTCTTGTCATCTCTGGTCTTCACAACTCGTTTGATCGTTCCTAACAACGCTAACATGCCACAGTTTAATTTCATACAAAAGTTAGTGTTTGTTGCCCTGATTTGATCCATTCCACACACACACACGAAAAAAAAACTCAACAGGTGTCTCTTGGCATCCAAGCGCGTTCCACGTCTGGAAAACATCTGCATCGGTGGTCTATCTCGCTCTTCATTTCTTAATGCTCTCTCTTTTCTTCATCTCTCTAGGGTGCAAGTGAAGGCAAGGCTGACTGTAAATACAGCAAGGACCACAGAGCCAGAAAAATGGCTGTGTATTTCTAGAGAAGAGAAGCTGGCTTTGACCAGCACATATTTTTAACACAGAGAGCCAGCACGGATGGGCCGGAGTTGCACAGCTGCTCCTCTAATTTGTTTAAGCATGTACAAATAGGACGTCCCACACAAGCCAGAAAAATGTTTAAGGAGGTTTTGCTCAACATGGCATTTCAGTTAAAACCAGTTATGGTGTTACATCCGTCTATGTTGCTGAACAGAAAGGAATTGTAAGAACTGCAGAATCGAATGAAAAGTGTTTGGCCTTTTTAGGAATTCTGCATTGCGTTCCCAGCTGTGCTGCCAAGAGAAGTTTAGCTGAAAAGCTCACCAGATTTAAAACTATTAAGGTGCACTCTTCAAATCTACATGTTGACGATAAAACACTCGATCAGGATTTGGGACGGCCAACGTTCTGGAGAGTACGGAGAGAATAATTCAGCAGTTCTTGGAGGGAATGCACAGGTCCTGTTGAATGATTCAAGTCACGGAAAGATAATTATAACAAAGAACATTCTATGTTCTTCATCATGGGAAGGATTAGAGAACAAATCTGATTTGGCCGTACCTACGAGAGGCTATAAGGTCTTATGAATAATAGGATCCCAAGGGCCTTCACTGATTAGAAAATTCTACATTTTATTTATTTCTTCAAAAAATGTTCCTTTCCCCAGTATCTTTAACACAAGAATGAAAAACGTCAAGCATATTTTTAAAGCAGTCTCAATAAACTAGAAAAAGAACAAAACGAAAAAATGCTCTAAGTCAAAGTCAAGGCAAAGTTGCTTCACTGAATTGAGATTGCAATGTTTTTAAATGACACTTTACAAACATTTTAAAAGTCAGAATTAATCAGTATTGCTTTTATCAGATTACAAAATGCACTATTCCATGATTATACCAGAGATCGATCACATATAGAGAATATATCTTTCACATTATAGACATAAAAAGTATCATTTTATGAAGATCTTTTTTGTAAAATATCGTAATAAACCTCTGATGCCCTCTGTTTATCTGGTCACCAGCTTTTTGGAGTAACTTCTCTTTTTTCAGTGCTAGTCTTATTTTCAAAAGCATCCTGAATGTCTTTCCGAGTGGGTCGGAAATCGGGTTTGTGTGTTTATACATCCCAAGCAGCTCTAAAACACACACACACACACACACACACACACACACACACACACACACGTCTGAGTCAAACGCAAGTCTCCGCAGCGCCATCAGATGGCTTGCACCAAGCAACTGAACTGTAAAGCTAAAGAATGACTGCTTTCGGACACGTACACCCAGACGGGGACTCCATAACTCTCATACACATAATTATCCTTGTTTAAAAGCAGATTATAGGATTCACACAGAACTATGAGGTCGCTGGTGACGTCTGTTAGAGTCTGATCCCATGTAAAGGTAGAAACAGCGAACGTAAATGAGTAAGTGAATGGAAAAGTCAAAGTGGAAACTCTAAACATTTGCTCTTCAGAAGTCGGAAAACAGGTGCAAACAAGCTTCCCTCTAATCTGTCCATTTCTGGTTTACTCTGTCCGCCCCCAAAACCGGCGAATGTTTTCCACTCGTGTCTTTTCTGGAACTTGAGAAAGCGGCATTCCTCGCTCAGGACGCCGCTGATTTACGGTTTTAAGATGAAGAAACTGTTTTATTGTTCAAGACAAAGCAAGGAAAATATGTGTAGGGCAAAAGGAAAGAAAGAGACATAAAAGGCCTTTTTCACTTTTCCCACACTGACACCACCAACCATTCCAAAGGCCCATTGAGAGTTTTGTAGACTGGAACAATTTGCACTGGAAATCCCCATATGGTCCGGGGCGTCTAGAACATGTATGTCTATGCTGGAGCGGGGTTTCCCCTTAAGCCGTGTTTAAAACGACATGCCTCAAACACTAAACTAGGTGCTAATGAGCTGGGTCCTGACAAAGTTTACTTTCCTGGGTTGAGTCCTTTGGTACAATGGAGCCATTCAGCGCCTCTCAACCGTGGAAAGTGTCTGTAAGGTAATCCAATATAGAGTTTTGCAAGACCTTTTCACCATTTTAATACGTCTTTTTGGCCGCCAAACATAACACACGTGACCCTCAACTGATATCGGTTATCGGTGCGCGCTCAGACACTTGTAAGAGGCGAAATGGGCTTCCTTTCTCAAAGCGCTGGCCAGGAAATCAAAACGTAGAGTTAGCTTCAAGTATGGCGAACAGCTGCGACGCTTTTCGGGTTTACTCCTCTGTTGTGGTTAAACCAAATTGTTTTTGAGTTCACTGAACTTGAATAAAAGAGTCAGTTGAGTCCCTATAGTCGTCTCTACTTATTAATGTTAATTATACGTCCCAGCGAACGTTACTCATGACATTCAGAAGCTGGGTGGAAAAGTTCAAAAACTGAGTCACGGCGCGTGAATTTACAACAGAAACTAGAAAGGGTTCTTTCACTCGTCATTTACCTCTGCTGGACAAAAAACATGACTTGATGATTATAAAGAGTTCACTGAAAGCTGACGTTTAGAAACCTGTGCTCAGACGCACACTTATCAGTAAAGGAGAGAGAAAGAGAGAGAGAAATAAAGAGAGCGGGTGAGAAAAAGAGAGAGAAAAAAGAAGGAAACAAGTAACACTGTCTAGATGAAAGTAACATTTGTTTTGTAAATGAAACAGCATGCACGTTAAATGTAGCACAGCAGCTAGACTGTGTTAAATTTAACGAACACATCTAATAAGCTTTCAACTTTAGTCGGTGTTTCAAATGTTACCGTTGTTAATGTAAAAGTAACATTATGTAACAAAGCCAAAATGATCATGGTCAAAATCTAGTCTGGTTAGTAGAGCAAGAAAAAAAAAAACAATTTCCTCCAAAGCGAAAACAAAGCTTAAGTCAGCATTAATCACGTGACCCCTGATGACATTTCTGATAGGTGCATTGCTCCAGCTAAAATAATACCATTCCCTCTTATCACACCAAAGACTTATTTTCTCATGTTTAGAGGAAAATCGCCATCACAATCTGTTGATCAGCTACAGCCTTGGCATTTTAAGCGATTAGGGATTATGCCTCACAATGCATTAAACCCCATTCCTCACAAGCAACCAGATCCCAAAATATGTTAACTTGTGTTTGCATCGGGCTCTCAGGAAACGCGTGTTGCTCACCAAGGGAAACATCCACAGAGCTGCAATCTATCCGCCAGATTACCTCCATCCCAACATATGTGCCTGTTCATCCACATCTTTCAGGTTCCTGCCCCGCAGAGATATAAAACACTAGTAACTCTGTATGGTAAGCTGCTAAACAGTAGCCGCGGCTCAAAGAACATGCGATAATTCACATGCGATATCCTTTTACAGAGCTGCCCTGTATCCTTTGGGGTGCTGGGAACTGTGCTTATGATAAGCCATATTTATGAGCTTCTAAACTGGCAGGTTGCTAAGTTATATTTCAATCAAAAGGTTCCCGCCAGCCGGGCTGATTCTGAAGGAAAGGAAATGGAGGAGAGCGGACGGACAGAGTTAATTGAAAATGCATGCAGCCTTCGGACGTGGGCTATTCTGTTCCTGCAGGTCCATCTGTGTGTGTGTGTGTGTGTGTGTGTGTGTGTGTGTGTGTGTGTGTGTGTTTATGTCGTGCTCCGGCAGATTTGAGGAAAGGCGAAGGGGACGTAAGTGTTGCTTTCTGAGGTCCACCTGGCTCCAGCATCAGCATCTCAAGCACTGATGGAAAGATCAACAAGCAGAGATGGTTTTGCCTTTTTACTGAACCTACAAGGTTCACTCGTGCAAATAAACAATTAATTAATAAAACAGAGAACTTTTATACAGGGCGCTAACACACGGTCAGACTTTTAAGTCTTGTGGAAGTCATACACTGATTTATCATTCGCTATCCACCTCGGGCGTTAAAAGACATCAAATAGCGCAATTACTAATATTTATTAACAAAATGATTACCGTAAATTAACTTTACCACGCCCCCCCCCCAAAAAAAAAAATCCCGCCAATCTAATAGACTGAAGTTAACTTTAAGCCATAAATGCTGTTGATTCAGCTTGTATTTCTTTAAGAAAACACACTTGTGCATGGCTTTGTTTAGACTGCAGACCTAAATCTCTTTAAACAAAGCAAGAGAAACCACATGAAACCTGATTTTATGAACGTAGTCCAAAACATTAATTTATGGCTTCAAAAGCAATTAAAGTCAGATGAAAAGCGTTTCAGTTAGACGCAGCTGTGACAAATTCTTCGGTATCGTCGCGTTTCAAACTTCGGCACAATAATGTCAAATGAAAACACAAGGAGAGAGAAAATGCTTTTCCCACATTGACGACTGAACACACGTCCAGTCTGAACAAACCGAACATGAATTGATAGAGAAAAATAAACCAAGTTAATAAAAAATAAATAAATCCATTTTTTTTGTTCACACAGTGTATTGAAAAAATAACATAAAGATATCAAAATAATAGTGTTATATGCACGTTTAGTATTCACTTGATAGTTAAATAAAAGTAACTTACAGATATATACCGTATTTTTGCGAATATAAGCATCACCATTGTTTTTCAGGCACAAAATAAAAAAAAAAAGAATAAAAAAAATATATATTTACGTTAATATTCTCTTTAATATACTATTTTTCTTTATTTAACAAACTTAACTTGTGAGGCGTATCACTTCAATTTTTTTTACTTAAAAATAATAAAACAATAATCTATCCTTGCTGTCGAAACTCCCATCATGCTTTGCTGCTCACTGGTTCTCATGAGCTTTGGCGCTAAAAACATAGCGTAAAGCTGACTGCGCTCGATTTTTGCTAGACTTAAATATTAGTACAGTCCCATTTTTCTTTGTATAACAGACAGAGCAATTTGATTGTGTTGTGTGACAGTGTTCTTTGTTTTCTGTTTGCTCTGAATCTTTTGCAGTGTACCGGATGCAATATGGTCTGTCTCTTCAAATATTAATGATTGTTTTTCATTTAATCTAACTTCTTCCAGTGTTTTTTTTCCCTGTTAAGTGTTGCAACGTTTCCAATGTGTCTTTTTTTCAGTGATTGAGCTAATAAAAACTCATATGCACGTCTGCCTCCAGAACCATTATTTAAAGAAATGAGGGCTTACTGTATATTTACGTGAATATTTGAAATCTGCGATTATAAGCACCTCGCAAGTTTCAGAGCCGCTAAAATTGAAAAAAAAAACAGGTGCTTATTTTTGTGTAAATGCGGTATTTGTAACATACACATAATTATACTGCACATCTGTATGTTTAAACGTCAGTAAATAGTCTAGTCTAGTCAGTAGTTCTAGTCTTACTTCTTTGTTTATATTATTTAAATGTGTATATATTTTTAACTACTTAGCTATTTTAACAAAGGTCAACAAACTTCACGCAGTCCCTATTGAGAAAAGCGGAAAAGCAATCGTTTGATTGCTTTAGTCAAATCAAACATTTAAGAAAACCATTTGGACATAAATAGTCCCGAAGAAAGCTGAAATCCCATTTTCTCTACTTCACTGGATCTTTAAACGTCAAGCAACTGACTTTTATTGCATGTTATTCAAAGATGCCCAAACCCATCCCACATGTGGCGCTTCCTGGCCAAAGTACCTCCTCGCTGTTGAAATGGCAAAGCTAATGCCAGTGCGGTATCTCAGGTGAAAAACCAGCCTGGAAAACCACGGCCAAGTGTAAAACCTCTCCAAACCCTGAGACCGGCTCATAAAACCGACCTGGCTAATGCGCAAGAGAAAGGTCAGGTTCTTAGTTGCATTCATAAAAAAAGAAAGACAGAATAAGTAAAAGAGGAGGGAAAGGCAGCAGCCTTTGAATGAATGGAGCATTGTGATGCACGACAGCCTGGTCAGTGAATGTTTTCAATTCCATTTGATCCTGTAGTAAGGCTGCTAATTGGTGAAGCGTGTTCCACAGGTCAGCGCAAGGTTTCTCCACAAAAACACACTGCTTACTGAGAAGATGGGAAGAGTAGTGAATGGACATGAGCCACCAGTGGAGCAGGATAGCATGATCAGTCATAAAAAGCCATTAATCTGACAAATAATTTATGGTTTTAAAATCCAATGGCAAGTATTGATAGTATTGAATGACGAGGTGATATAACGCACATACTCCCTTCAGCCATGTTTCTGGATGATTTCAGTCTAGCATTTGACAATTCCTCACCCTGCACTCGTACAAGGATGCCACTGCAACCTTTTTGCTCGCCTCAAATAACAAACAGCTAGATTATCATCTGGACTTTAAGCAAAAACACACAGTATTTGCATCCTTCAGCATCACTCACCCCTTCACCTCTATCTCTCCTCCGCTTCCTTAACAGGAACTGGAGTAGTATTACCACCCTAATAAAAAACAGGTGCGTTTATAAGCATCACTTGCACGCACAAGAAAAGTAAATGCAAGGATGGTACAGCAACGAGCGCGCGCGTTTAGCAGCTGTGGAACGCAAACGTGAATCCTGTCATTAACATTAACGTAGAGCGCCACCGTGAGGTGACTTAAAGAATGACATATTACATACACTGCTCAAGCTTTTCTTTTTTGTCAAAATTCTTATGCAAAGAAAATGTTATTTTGCTCGGAGACAATATATACATTTATACAATTACAAAACAACGTACAATATAACCAAGTCTGCATATGGTAGTTCCTCAACAACCCATCGACATTTTAAATTTATATCCAAAAGAGTTATGCTTTAAAATATACATATATTAGGTAGCTACATACATTTAAAACTATATTTTAAAATTCGTTGTAGGTAGAATTGCACACTCCGCCTCTCGTGCCACACGTTTACTTGTATCCTGAACGCGAATAAAACAAGTTCCGGGGCAAGATTTCATTGGTTATTTTCGTAAACAATAAATGTAAGCGATTTACTTTTGTATGTAGAGATTAAACAATGAACATGAACTGTTAAATGTCACGACGTGATTTCTGTTTTGCACATTTCGGTAACGTTTTTATTTTATTCATACTGTAATTAAACTTCACAGAAATGTCCTCTAGAGGGCAACAAAAGACTACAATATTTGGTAAAAACAGACAATGTTTCCTAATTTTATACATAACCTTTTCCTTCAGTTTATCTCCAAGTTGTGGACAATAAACTCTATTTTAAATAAAAAGAGAAAGATTTTACTTGCGGCGCCAGTCACAATTTGTTTTGTTTTGTGTGCTTTAAACAAATTAAATGGCATTGACAATATACAGTACAGTACATTCATATTGTGATTACATCAAAATGTCAGTTTTATAAATCATTACAAAGTCATGACAAATTATGCATGTTAATTTAAATTAGTAAATTATGTGGCTCACTGGTGCCACATATAAATGTAAGAAGAAGAATTTTAAAGGCCTTCTGGAAACGTGGATAGAAAAATCCATAAATCAGTGGGTTACAAGTTGAGTTGAAGTATCCGAACCAAACTAAAACATCAAAAACATCACCAGGAGTGGTAAAATCAATGAAAGGATCAATTGTAGTTGCTGTAAAAAACGGCAGCCAACAGATAAAAAAGACACCCATAATAATAGCCAGAGTTTTAGCTGCTTTCCTCTCTCGCTGTGAAGAGGTTTGAATCTTGAGTCCCTCTGACGCTTCCACAGTCGCTCTCTCCGACATGACTTTAGCATGTTTCTGTGCCACGTTAAATATTTTCATATACAGAGAGCTCATGATAGTGCCAGGTAGAAAAAATGTCAAAAGTGAACATGTAAGACCCCATTCTCTGTTAAAAAACAGAACACAACTTCCCACACAGTGAACCTGCATAATAAACTCATCCAATCCAATTCTGTTCACCCCTGAAAACACAATCGAAAAACTGTACAGGAATGAGAACAACCATGCACAGGTGGTAAATACAGTCGCCGTGTTGTTGGTGACCCTCATTTTGTATCTCAGAGGGTCACAGACGGCCCAGTATCTGTCAACCGATATTAAACTCAGATGAATTAAAGAAGAGATGCTGAAGGTCATGTCTAGACCAGAGTGCACTTTACACACAACATCCCCTAAAAACCAGCATCCCTCCACAGATCGCACCATGCTGTACGGCATCACCAGAGATCCCAGCAGACAGTCACTGGCAGCCAGAGAGCGAACGATCAGATGAGTCGGAGACTGAAGCTGCCTGAAGTAAGAGATGGAGATGATGACCAGCAGATTCCCCAAGACGGTTGTGAGGATCATCAGCGTCATGATAGTATACATAGCAGCTTTAACTTCTGTCAGATGATCAGATCTCGGACATGAGTTCGGATGAAGAGGAAAGCAGAGGAGCATACTCTCAACGTCGGTTTTATTTAAAGCCATCACGAAGAACACAAAAACGAATCAAAAACCTATACTTCAAGCCCTCATAACAAGATACGTATTGCACAAAAAGAAAAAAAATTATGTAGAGAACCAATAGCCTCAAAGCACAGTTTATCTTCATATATATATACAGAATATTCAACTCAGTTTCACACACACGCCCCAACACTCATTTACATATATGAATATGGTAATATACATGATTACATTAGTTATATCACAGAACGTGTAATCGTTTTCATGTTTTTTTTTCAAGTGAAAAAAAATGAATTGGAGTTATCTGCTAATATATTTAAAATGTTTTAAAAATTATTAATTAGCAGTGAAATCATTGTGTGTTTTTTGTGTTTTGTTCATTTTAACAGGTTTGGACCACTGCTGGAAGATTTATGTTTCCTTTTTTTTCGATGACACTTTTTAAGTAGCGTTTAAAAAAGAAAAAAGATCTGTTACAGAACATACATTTTGTGACGTGTTGTCTTGGACTGCAAATATACAGCAAATGTACAAAATGGTTCTTCACCATTTTGAAAACTACGTTCAGGTCACAAGTTCTTTTTCAAGGCAAAGCATATACATAAAAGTATTTAGCTTGTGTGATCGCATGTACTTTAATGTAATTGTATACTTGATGGGTATTTTTTATTTATTACATTTTTTTTTTCATAATAAAAAAGCGACAGTTGCATTTATTGCAGATAGATGTCGCTGTTGCAGCGCTAAGACTTCCTAATGAAAGCAAACATTATGAGTAGATTGAGCCACTTTAAGTCGCATTACATGTTAGTTTTATTACTAAAAATTAAAACGTGATCTCGAAATTGCTATTTGAACAAAAAGGTGAGATGGTTTTACCACGAATTTAGTGACTTCGCTTGAACCACACCTTTTCTTCAATAATAAATTATCACAAAACAGATCAGAAACCCAATAAGGTATTAAACAAAAAGGTTTTATTTTACACAAGGAAGTGTACGGTAAAAAAAACTCAATCAAACTGTTTTAGTGTTTTATAAAACTCAATCAAACTGCTAAAGGAAATCGTGGAAAAGGCCTGTGATAAGACAAATGTTTGACTAACAAAGTACTTCAATTACAAAAATGTATGATTTTATTAAATGTACGATATTCAAAATCCTTTTGTATCATAATACATTTCATCCAACGACAACAATGTAGTCTTTGTAATCAGCAGAAACTCGTAAATGTTAAACCTTTAAAATCCTTTAAACAAGTACACTTAAAGCAAAATAATGCAGTTACTGTATTGTATGTGAGGTGAATTTGGCCATTGCGTAAAGATTGCTTATTCAGATCGAAGTTTCATTTCATCATTTGTGTTCAGCACAAATCCAGTGAGTTTTCTTCAGAAACGTTTTTCTATCTTAGTT
Organism: Paedocypris micromegethes; assembly: GCA_028031935.1. Lineage (NCBI taxonomy): Eukaryota > Metazoa > Chordata > Actinopteri > Cypriniformes > Paedocypris > Paedocypris micromegethes. The sequence goes on along the minus strand of CM051505.1, from coordinate 12,863,338 downwards.
TTCATGTTAGTAGTTTGTTTTTGCACAATTCTTCACAATGTAAACATCATTTAAATAAACAGTATGTGAGTTGTCAAAAAAGTGTTTTAAAACACAACTTTAAGGAAATAATTTTACCACATGTAACTTATTTAATATGAAAAAAAACACATTCATTTTTGCATACAATGTATATGTAATGTATTTAAAATTATTTCATTATTGTGACAATGTTTATTCAAATGCAAATGCTTGTGGCTCACTGATGCCACATAAAAAAGTTGAAATGAGAATTTTAAAGGCCTTCTGAAAGCGAGGATAGAAAAATCCATAAATAAGGGGGTTACAAGTTGAGTTAAAGTATGCAAACCAAACTAAAGCATCAAAAACGTCAGCAGGAGTGGTGAAATTAATGAAGGGATCGATTGCTGTAGCAATAAAAAAAGGCAGCCAGCAGATAAAAAAGACACCCATAATAATAGCCAGAGTCTTAGCTGCTTTCCTCTCTCGCTGTGAAGAAGTTTGATAGTTAACAGCAGGAGCAACAGACACTTTCTCAGACAGAACCTTTGCATGTTTTTTAACAACTATAAAGATTTTAATGTACAAAATGCTCATGAAAGAACTCGGTATTGCAAAAACACAAAGAGCACAAATTAAACCCCATTCTTTGTTAAAAAACAGAACACAACCACCATAACATGAAATTTGATATATAAATTCTTCCAAGCCAGTGTTGTTGACCCCAGTAAACACAACACAAAAACTGTACACAAATGAAAACAACCATGTGAGAGTTATAAATACAGTCGCCGTGTTGTTGGTGACCCTCATTTTGTATCTCAGAGGGTCACAGACGGCCCAGTATCTGTCAACAGCAATTAAACTCAGATGCAATTTAGAAGAAATACTTAAAGTCATGTCCAAACTCGAGTGCACTTTACACACATCATCCCCTAAAAACCAGCATCCCTCCACAGATCGCACCATGCTGTACGGCATCACCAGAGATCCCAGCAGACAGTCACAAGCAGCCAGAGAGCGAACGATCAGATGAGCCGGAGACTGAAGCTGCCTGAAGTAAGAGATGGAGATGATGACCAGCAGATTCCCCAAGACAGTTGTGAGGATCATCAGCATCATGACAGTATACATAGCAGCTTTTACTACAGTCAGATGATCAGATCTCGGACATGAGTTCTGAAGAAGAGGGAAGCAGAGGAGCAGGTTTTCTTTGAAAATGTCGGTTTCGTTTGAAATCATCTCGTTGGTGTCTAAACTTGAATGACAAAAATGTTCAAAGTCTTTAAAAAATGTCAAAAGACACACAGGTATTAAGCAAACAATGGCAAAAATTACTTTAAAAATGCCAAAATGGTAAAATCTGAAATCAAAATAAATAATCACGTCCGTACAGTACATGCTCTTTCGTTAAATGCTCTAATCCAACCGAATGCAGCTCAGTTGTGTGCATTTATACTCTTAGATTTAGGGAAACCTCCTCTAAGCCTGACAAAGTAACCTATGGTTACTGAAACATCAGGAACTCAAGAGAATAGAATGGAACATTGTTTTTGAAATAGGTTCTCTGATATGTAAATATTATAATATCACTACAATTTAACATCATACTATCATCCACGATATTCATATTTTTATAATAAGATCCAAATATCTACAAATTTTGTGAAAATGAATTTATTGTCAGGACACATTTATGGCACTGTCTTCGAAAACTCATTCACCGATCTGCATAAGTAAAGTTGTTCTGTGTATGGTGGTCAGAATGAACTGAAAGATATTAAGTACCATCCTCCAAACTGGCAACATTTTGTTTTTATCTTGAAGAGAAAAAGTCTAGCTGGACAGAATGAGCTTAATAATAGGACTAGAACCATGTGAAGCATACAATTTTACAGTTTATTTTTATTATAGGTGAAATTTAGTCTGCATGTGTATGTCTCATTGAACAAACTCATCTAGGGTTGACTGCCACCATACTACCACCACCACAACCGCTCGAGATGTGCAGAGGTGGGAGCTCAAGGGTCAGAGCTCAGACCTGTTAGCTTCTATTTCTCTAGGCTGTGCGAGTCAGGCTTGCTTCGAAAGTTTGCATTAGGCATCCTGGGCGGGGCTTGCATTAGATTTGACACCTTCCAGATGGTTTCTTCCATTGCTTTTGAAATGCGTCACTGGTCTTGCAGGAGGTTGCTTTTGGTAAGTAGGGTTAGGGTTAGTTGCCAATGGCTGTCACGACAATGCTTGGGCAATAAAAGTCTCTCTGCGCCCTTAATCTGGACCCACCATGGATGACATCCCTGTACCCAGAGTGTGGGCCATCACCTTTGCTGCCTATTCAACTCAGGCAGTAGGAAACACTTTCCTCCAATGGCTGGCCTGCAGACAGCAGGGTGGCCGGAGCATGAAGGATGGATACAACCTGTCCAGATGATGTGTAGGGAAGTAACATCACTCTACACAGTTTGGATGGAAGCCTGGGATGGTCCCTCCCGAAACTGGCTTCTTGCAAACTGTGCCCAAATTTTTTAAGCTCTTCATGTACCTCATGAAAGAACTCAACTGGGGAATGCTGGGCTTTCCACTGTTGACCAGGACACCAGGTATCTTACCATAAACGACTAGGCTGGGTTGGTGTGACACCCTCAAAAGCATTGGCACCCAACCTAGCCATCCCTCAAATTGGGACAAAACACGTGGTGCACGTGGACATGTCACAGTATGGAGTTCTCTTAAAAATCTTGCATCACTGTACACAGGGATTTCATAGTTGCTTATAGGGTACGAGAAAGAGAAGTCGATTGGAAAACTACAACGTACCTCTTGTCCTCCTGTTCGTCCTTCGCTCTGCTCTTCCCATCCCACCACTCGGGCAGAACTTCAGGAAAACCTTGCATCAGCAGCTGTATACAGTATATTGTATTGAACCAGCAAGGCATATGCACGCTGAACTCCCAAGACTCATCTGCTGAGCAAAAAACATGTAGAGGCTTGATTAAAGTTTGCAAAACAGCATTTGGAGCAGCCTGTTGATTATTGGGAGACTATAGAAAGGCAAAATTGAACTTTTTGGCCATTATTAAACACACTACATTTGGAGACTAAATTGCAATGACGTCTACCCCAAGAACACAATACCAACAGTCAAGTTTGGGGGTGGAAGCTTCATGGTTTGCGGCATTTGAGCAAGGGCTAATGGCAGAAATCATATCATTGTAAACAGGATGAATAGTTTTAGGACATTATGGGTAGAAATCTGTTGCCATTTACCCAAAAGATGAAAATGAAATGAAGGTGGACAAGAAAATAATCCTAGACACAAGACCAAGAAACAATGATGCGGTTTCAAAAGGAAACAAATCAAGCTGTTTTAATGGCCCAGTCAACCACCTGGCCTAAATCCCATAGGAAATCTGTGGAGACAACTTAAGGTGAAGATTTGTAAAAAAAGCCAAATGAACATTTGAGATTTGAACAACGTTTGTACGGTGTGTGTAACTTTACTGCATGGTTAAATGAAGAGCACAGTTTTGTTACGGTCCCTAGTGGCTATATTGACAATATCACTTTATTTATTTTTTTGATGACTTGCCGCTCCAAACAAGAAACTGTAATCGCACAGCGGCTTTGTGTTGGTCTGGGACTGAGAAATGCACTATATAAATAAACGTGAACTTGTAATTACCAAAAAAGGCTTTTCTATAATGTGAGAAGTAATTTGTGTTAAATAATTATTCCCTGTGTCATTTCACCCTTTTTATTATGACTCGTCTTGTATACTTAAATGTTCAGTTTTCTTTGTACAAATTCAATATTCGGCTTGATGGCACATCTTTTAAATTACTATAGAAGTTGTGTGTCTATTGTAATTTAAAAATCCCTTTACTTATGACAATGCTGCACACAGCTTGTGTGTGTGTGTTTTGTTTACTGTGTGGGTATACACTTGACTGGATGGATGTGTAAAATAAAGAATAAATGAATTTCTTGTCTGCAACCCTACCTGGCCTTTTTTCTACTTTCCTTTCTTTAAACCTCATCCTTGCACGTTTATAGTTTAATTCTGTATTTTTAGACAAACTGTTCCCTGTATGTTTAATGAAACTAAAGCCAGATGACCTCCCAGAGCAAACCTCAAAGTCTATGTTGATGGACTCGTGAACCTAAAAGAGGACAAGCTCACTTTCTCTTTGTGTCAGATACTTCCCAAAGTTCAACAGTGGAATAACTCCGGAGCTTTTGTGGACTCAGAATGAAGCCAAAATCAATTTTATGGCATTTGTTAAAGCATTCTGCCAACGTTTAGTTTGTGGGTTCTCACCATTCCATACAAACCATCGCAACAGAAAATTTCTCACATTTTTCAAGAGAACGACTCAATTCTTTGAATCAAACAATTACAAGAGTAATTTAGATAATGTAATACTTGTGATTTGTATTTTGTTGATTTAAAAAGGTTTAACTTTATTATGAGAAAGCAGAATAATTGTAAAAAGCAAGCATTTATTTAGTATACTGTATAAGAAAAACAATTACAACCTGCATGTTAGAAAAAATCCCTAAAATTATTTGATCTTGTGTTTTATTCATTCAAACACAAATGCGTTTGGCTCTCTGATGCCAGATATAAAAATAGAAATGAGAATTCTAAAGGCCTTCTGAAAGCGAGGATAGAAAAATCCATAAATCAGTGGGTTACAAGTCGAGTTGAAGTATCCGAACCAAACTAAAGCATCAAAAACATCACCAGGAGTGGTAAAATTAATGAAAGGATCAATTGCCGTTGCGGAAAAAAAAGGCAGCCAGCAGATATAAAAGACACCCATAATAATAGCCAGAGTCTTAGCTGCTTTTCTCTCTCGCTGTGATGAGGTTTGATAGTTAACAGCAGGAGCAACAGACACTTTCTCAGACAGAACCTTTGCATGTTTTCTTACAACACCAAAGATTCTCATGTACAGAAAGCTCATGATAGTACCTGGTATTATAAACACAAAAAGAACGCAAATCAATCCCCACTCTTTGTTGAAAAACAAAACACAACCACCATAGCAAGACATTTGTAGTATAAATTCTTCCAAACCAGTGTTGTTGACCCCAGTAAACACAACACAAAAACTGTACACAAATGAAAACAGCCATGTGAAGATTAAAAATACAGCCACCGTGTTGTTGGTGACCCTCATTTTGTATCTCAGAGGGTCACAGACGGCCCAGTATCTGTCAACCGATATTAAACTCAAGTGTAGAATAGAAGAAATACTTAAAGTCATGTCTAAACCCGAGTGCACTTTACACACAACGTCTCCTAAAAACCAGCATCCCTCCACAGATCGCACCATGCTGTACGGCATCACCAGAGAACCCAGCAGACAGTCACTGGCAGCCAGAGAGCGAACGATCAGATGAGTCGGAGACTGAAGCTGCCTGAAGTAAGAGATGGAGATGATGACCAGCAAATTCCCCAAGACGGTTGTGAGGATCATCAGCATCATGACAGTATACATAGCAGCTTTTACTACAGTCAGATGATCAGCTCTCGGACATGAGTTCTGAATAAGAGGGAAGCAGAGGAGCAGGTTTTCTTTGAAAATGTCAGTTACGTTAGATATCATCTCGTCAGCGTCAAATCTCGACTGATCTAAATGTTCAAAGTCTCAAAAAAATATCACTAGCCACACAGATATTAAAAAATAATTGCAATAAAGGCTTTCAAAATTCTAAAATAGTAACTTTTGAAATAAATAAAATAATAATCACGTCTGTACAGTGCATGCTCTTTTGTTAAATACTCTAATCCAGAGAAGTGCAGCTCAGTTGTGTGCATTTATACTCTCAGATTTAGGGAAACCTCCTCTAAGCCTGACAAAGTAACCTATGGTTACTGAAACATCAGGAACTCAAGAGAATAGTATGGAAGAATAAATGTCAGTTCCAAAGCAAGTAATAATTTTGATTGCTACTTATTGGCATGTTAAGAGTACATAGTTTAGTTATATTAAAGCATACGTTTCACAATTGCTTGGATTTAGTTACCACAATGTTATTGATATTATGTACTTATTATTCAGTACATTAGTACATGTAATATTATGTATGTCTAGCTGACACTTTTATGAAATGAGACTCGTGCTCTTATGTGTCAGATTGCACAATTTAATCTAACTAGTTTAATTTGACTAATTTAATAGTTAAAATAATTTAGTTTCAGCATTCTGACTGAAAGGGACAATTATGGTGTTGCACAAAATTCTACTGATCTGAGATATCATAAAGTGTGTTTGAAAGTGACCAGGCCAGACAAACGTTTCTGATGTTTACTTTCAACAGACTGAGAAATAATACTATACAATGTTTCTATTTTTACACATACTGATATAAATCAATCACAATAAATACTTTTTACTGTACCACTGTGAAATTAATGTCAAAGAAGTAATGACTGAAATGAAAACTTGTCAAATTCCATCAAACTTCAATGTTGCAGAAGTTTTGAAGCCACAAACATAAGATATAAGAATTTTAAAGGCCTTCTGAAAGCGAGGATAGAAAAATCCATAAATCAGTGGATTACAAGAAGAATTTAAGTATGCAAACCAGGCTAAAACATCAAAAACATCACCAGGAGTGGTAAAATTAATGAAAGGATCAATTGTAGTTGCTGTAAAATACGGCAGCCAACAGATAAAAAAAACACCCATAATAATAGCCAGAGTTTTAGCTGCTTTCCTCTCTCGCTGTGAAGAGGTTTGAATCTTGAGTCTCTCTGACGCTTCCACAGTCGCTCTCTCCGACATGACTTTAGCATGTTTCTGTGCCACGATAAATATTTTCATATACAGAGAGCTCATGATAGTGCCAGGTAGAAAAAATGTCAAAAGTGAACATGTAAGACCCCATTCTCTGTTAAAAAACAGAACACAACTTCCCACACAGTGAACCTGCATAATAAACTCATCCAAACCAATTCTGTTCACCCCTGAAAACACAATCGAAAAACTGTACAGGAATGAGAACAACCATGCACAGGTGGTAAATACAGTCGCCGTGTTGTTGGTGACCCTCATTTTGTATCTCAGAGGGTCACAGACGGCCCAGTATCTGTCAACCGATATTAAACTCAGATGAATTAAAGAAGAGATGCAAAAGGTCATGTCTAAGCTTGAGTGCACTTTACACACAACATCCCCTAAAAACCAGCATCCCTCCACAGATCGCACCATGCTGTACGGCATCACCAGAGATCCCAGCAGACAGTCACTGGCAGCCAGAGAGCGAACGATCAGATGAGTCGGAGACTGAAGCTGCCTGAAGTAAGAGATGGAGATGATGACCAGCAAATTCCCCAAGACGGTTGTGAGGATCATCAGCATCATGACAGTATACATAGCAGCTTTTACTACAGTCAGATGATCAGATCGAGGACAAGAGTTCTGAAGAAGAGGGAAGCAGAGGAGCAGGTTTCCGTCCGTCTCAGTAGAATTCATCACATCTGCCACAGATGCCAATAAAATGTTCTGCGAAAGTGTATAAAAACTGAAAATGACAAATTTAAGAATAAACAGACTTAATTTACAAATTATTAACTGAAAAAGCCCAACATCTAAACAAAAGTAAAGACATATCTTGTAGTACATTGTTTTTCAAATTACCACTAAGGACAAACAGCTACTCAAAACAGATGAATCCATATGCATTTACAGTATATATATATACTCTCAGGTACGGTGACCTCCTCTCAGCCTGTCACTGTGTCTATAGTAACGTGAGCATCATACACCCAAAGGAGCAAAATGCTGAAATTAGTCTTTTTTATATCCGACGTTAAAATGCCTGCAATGAGCTCAATAAACATTAGATGAAATTCTACATTTTTGAAATTTTTGAATACTTGCTTTTAATTTTTTTTGTTTTTTGTTTTAACCCTTACTGTATGTCACACTTTTACATAGGTTATCCCACAGATATACAGTGGAAGAGCTGGATTTTCTATAATAGGAATATAAAAACTACTATCCCTTTCTACTTATAAGAAAATTAGACTAATGTACATACATCATTCTAAATATTGTAATGTTTTTTATTGACAAGCATTTGGGAAAAAATGTCCAGACATTTTCATGTGCCTATAACATTTATTGTGTGATTTATTCTAAATAAAAGTGACCAGTGAGCATAAATTGTATCATAGTGGTCAAAATATTAACAGCAAACGCACATCTTAAAATATTGTCCAAAAAAGCTAGGTTAATACTTTATGCATTTAGCAGGCTTGGCAGAATTTTACTTGTTATTCTTAACAGTAATGTTAATAGTATGCATACTGGAAGTGTCTGATTTAGACCTGCACTAAGATGATTTCACAGTCTAAAAAGAATCAAATATTTACATGTGAGGAAAATTGTAATATATTAGGAATGTATTCTCTAATACTTGAATTTTACTAAAATCAGTTTATTTTTATGGTAACAAGTAAAACGTGTAAGCCTACCTTTAAACAAACAGAAACAAACAAACAATTGACTTTGTAAAATAATATCCCTACTGTTCATGTCTCATGTCAACAAGACAAGGCTACACTACTATAGATAAAGTTCCTTTATTTATCTCAATGTCATTTATTGAAATGATTTTATCACAATTTTCTGAATTACTGTACTGAATATCGGTCTTCCAATATCTACAAAAGTACATGTTCATCCAAAAGATCAGTATTACAAAATGTTAAATTGAACTTAGATTTGATCAACACAAAACACACGTTTTATTGTTAAAGTATTGCAGTTGTGATGCTGTACTTTGGGAAACGTCGATGCTGTACAAAGACTCCTTTACAAACTGTGATAAACAGAATTGTACAGTTTATCTGCTAAACTATTCAAACATAGTAATTAAGCGCATGACTCTGTATTGCAATAAGCCATTCATAAAATTACAATTGACATACAGTGCATTTTAAAATGAGCTGATGTGATTTCACAATCTATATGTGATATAAAAATGTAATTAGAGAAGGAATATTTTTTCTTCATAGCTTGAAGTGATGCACAAGCGGTGCAATGCTCAGTCTAATGTTATTGTATTTCTGTTGCTGATGCTGCACAAATGAACTCTAATGAGAATTTTAAAGGCCTTCTGAAAGCGAGAGTAGAAAAATCCATAAATCAGCGGGTTACAAGTAGAATTGAAATACGCAAACCAAATTAAAGCGTCAAAAACATCAGCAGGAGTGACAAAATTAAGCGAACTGTCTATGATTGTGGTAATAAAAATCGGCAGCCAGCAGAATAAAAAGACACCCATAACAATAGCCAGAGTTTTAGCAGCTTTCCTCTCTCTGAGTGCAGGGTTTTGACTCTTCAGTCTCCCCGCAGTCGCTCTCTCCGACATGACTTTAGCGTGTTTCCCAGCTACGTTAAATATTTTAATGTACAGAGAGCTCATGATAGTGCCCGGTAGAAAGAAGGTAACAACTGGGCAAATAATTCCCCATTCTCTGTTAAAAAACAGAAAACAACTTCCCACACAGTGAACCTGCAGGATAAACTCATCCAAACCAATTCTGTTCACCCCTGAAAACACGATCGAAAAACTGTACAGGAATGAGAACAACCATGCACAGGTGGTAAATACAGTCGCCGTGTTGTTGGTGACCCTCATTTTGTATCTCAGAGGGTCACAGACAGCCCAGTATCTGTCAACAGATATTAAACTCAAGTGTAGAATAGAAGAAATACTTAAAGTCATGTCTAAACCCGAGTGCACTTTACACACAACGTCTCCTAAAAACCAGCATCCCTCCACAGATCGCACCATGCTGTACGGCATCACCAGAGAACCCAGCAGACAGTCACTGGCAGCCAGAGAGCGAACGATCAGATGAGTCGGAGACTGAAGCTGCCTGAAGTAAGAGATGGAGATGATGACCAGCAGATTCCCCAAGACGGTTGTGAGGATCATCAGCATCATGACAGTATACATAGCAGCTTTTACTACAGTCAGATGATCAGATCTAGGACAGGAGTTCTGAAGAAGAGGGAAGCAGAGGAGCAGGTTTCCATCCGTCTCAGTAGAATTCATCACATCTGGCAAATTCTCAAAGTAAACAAGTGCAACTTGTAGATACAACAAAATGGTGAAAGTTAGTAAATGCTATGTCTGATGCAGATTATCATTCAAATTAACACCATCTGGCTCTAATATATACTCTCAGACTTAAGGTAACACCCATCAGAGTAACCTATGTTTGCCAATTCATCACAATCTCTAGAGATTGACAATGCTGTTTTTAGACAATTTTCTACAATTATGTAATAGGATTAAACATTGCTAGTAAGCACGGTATATTATATATAGAACCATTTATTATAAGAACATCAGGATGACCCAAATCTATTTTGATATTAACTTAATCTTAAATTGTACCTATTTTGATTTTTTGACTTAGTCATATTGTTAACCAGAGCATTCTGATTAGGCCATCACTAATATAATTATAAAGTTTTAATTGTTATACACCAATGTTACTCGTATATACAGTACTAGCCAGACAAATCATAAGCATTCAGTACTTAATATCCAAAAACTGGAAATTCAATCTAGTTTTCAGGTGGACAAATAGCAATTATGAAAACCTTAATCTCTGTGATGTACAGTCATAATTTTTATATTAGCAAAATAATGTATTCAGTCGACAATCAAAAAGCAAAGTCTCTGTTTTTTTCTGTTAGATTAAAGCCAACTTGCCACATTTACCAGTGTGTAGTATTTAATAGTGTAAATTTATCATAAATATTTAATAGTGTACATTTAAATATGTTTTTAATCTCAGATTGAGATCCAAATTTAGCAAGAAGGTTCCTCTATCCTCCTGCATTTTAGCTATTACAGGCCAATTGAAAACAAAATCTTCTCTGTAACGATAATTTTGAATTAATGAACAAAACCTTGTGTAGAGAGATTTTTTAGATTTAGACATTTTTAGAGAATTCTTTATGTTTTTTGAGATTTTTATCCATTGACGAGAACTGCAAGTGCCTGTTTAATTTTACATTTACATAATTAGGTGGGATTAAAACACATTAGTGGTTATACGACCCCTCAATATTGTGCACCTCTTAAATTTTATGGGTAATGATATTTTCACTTTTTCACATTTACATCATAGCTGATATGTTAATGTCAGTATATGAGTCAATTAAAATAAAAGTGTAATCTGAACAATTGCCCCAGATACCATACAAAATCAAACAAACTTATTTAGTGTTGGGCCTTTCCAGGAACTATTTTCTGTAGTGATGCAATATTATCTGTTTGTTTCACATACAAAAATCCCACAGGATGTCACAGTTTAGGTGTCTAGCAGGAGACGTGAGAACTTCGTATTATCAAATCATTAGTTTAGCGACACACTGTTTAACAATAATAATCCATAAGGTACCTCATGACATCAGCCAGTTTAGCCACAAACCCCAGAAGATTCTCACAGCAGATGTTGTGAAGAGCCAGTCATTAATTGAGCAGCTTTAATTTCAGGTTTTGACCCACACATGGAAGGTTGATAAAGTAACCCACACATGGAAGGTTGATAAAGTAAAGTAAAAATAGTATATAATAATAATAATAATAATAATAATAACAATAATAATAATAATAATAATAATAATAATAATAATAATAATAATCATAAAAACTTAAAGTTAATGTGTCAGTCAACACAAATATTTATAAAAACACCCGGTTTAGTCATAATTGCAGTTCTAAGTTTGAAAAGACACAATAGAAAACGATGTTTTAGTGTATATTTTACTAGTCGTGTAAATGATACACGACTATTGAAAAGTGTTTATATCTACTTTTTCCCATTTGTATTCACTAAATAGAATGAATAGACACTTGTTGAATTGTGTAATGAAAAAAATGTAAAATAAATATTCTCCTGTTCCCCCTCGGCTTCATGGATTTTCTCCACGTGTTTAAAGAGGCTGTCGCTTACTAGCAATACTTTTTTTGTGATAAGAAATTACAACCATCAGACAGAAGAAAGTACAGTTGGACAAAACTTAAACACTATGACTAAACTGCATGTTGCATTTATTTACAGTTGTGTCATACGTGCCACTATTGGTTTTGAATTTTTTTCCAAAATTAAATAAAGAGTACATGAGTGGATGAATAAAATGGTTTAGTGTAGTATTTAGCATAACCCAGCCACACAAGTGTATCAGTCAGTGAAGGAAAGATCACCAACCACCAAACTTAATGGAAAGCCAAAATCAGAAGCTCAGAGCAGTGAGCAGTGTTCTTTGGAATCTCTTTGCTGTTCGTTTGCCTGATCTAAAGAAGAAATGGATGAACTTAAAGACCAACAAAATGTTTGTGAGAGACGATGGGCTGATTCTTGTCAATGAGCTTTGCTGCAAACATGTTTTGTCACAAGCATTCCTGATTTTCTCCCCAAAAGGATCTTTCCTAAATTTTCCCATTTAAGGATTTGTGAGACAACAAGATGGATGGATGAATAGATAGATAGATAGATAGATAGATAGATAGATAGATAGATAGATAGATAGATAGATAGATAGATAGATAGATAGATAGATAGATAGATAGATAGATAGATATCAACTACATACACATTTTCAAATTAATTTTTATTTTAACAATTCATGAGGAGGCCAAACATAAACACTTTTTTTCTTTTACATTATTTATGTTGTTCGTGTGTTACTTAGAAATACGAAAAATCCAACAGTTTTCCTCTCAATATTACAACAGAATCATTCTGGAAGAATTTCGCTGAAATACTCTTTGAGATAAAATGATTCTGAACGCATGTCGGAACCAGCTGTAAAAAAAGGCGTAGACTATAGGATTACACGTGGAATTATAATAGCCAATCCACAAAAACAAATCAAACAGCAGTGGCGGTACAGAGTATCCGATGAAGGGATCGATCAAATTACAAAGAAAAAAAGGAATCCAGAATGTCAGGAACACTCCCATGATGATGGCCAACGTTTTAGTGGCCTTCTTCTCTTTCTTTATATGGGAGCTGGTGCTCTGGATGGCTTGAACCTGCCTGTTGGCCACGTGAAGGATTCGTAAGTAGACACAGAGCATGACAAAAGCAGGAATATAAAAGCAGATCAGCGAGAACACAGTGGCACCGACTCTACTCTGGAACACCATGCAACTTCCAGCACAATCGATGTTCTGATAGTAAAAATCCTCAATACCGAGAATATTAAGCTCCATAAATATCATCCCAAATCCCAAAGCAGCCGAAACGGTCCAGCAGATGATGATCATGACCATAGTGGCAAGTGATGTCATTTTACTATGGTACTGCAGGGGATGACAGATCGCATAATATCGATCTAGGGAAATAATACAGAGATTTAGTATGGATGATGTGCATAATGTCACATCGAGACTGCTGTGCATTTTACAAAAGACGTCTCCCAGAAACCAGCAGGACTCGATGGAGCGCATCATGCTTGGAGGCATCACGACGCCTCCTACGAGCAGGTCGGCCACGGCCAGAGAGAGGATCAGGTAGTTTGTTGGCGTGTGAAGCTGCTTGAAATGGATTACAGTTACAATCACCAACAGGTTTCCTATGATAGTGACAATAGACGAGACACTGAAGAGCAGATAGAGAAAAATACGAGCTTCTAATGGATACACGAGTTTTTGACAGGATGAGTTGCTCGACTCGTAGCACAGAACGAATTTTTCTGGCGTCTCATGTTGGGTTATGTTTACTTCGGCGGTCATTTCCATATGTTGTGGCTCTGTAAAAGAGAGAAGAAATGTTAGAAACACCAAAAGATTATTCAAAAAATTGAAAGTTTTGATATAAAATTAAAGCTTGTTTATCAAAGTGAGTATTTATTCCTAATGAAAAGTTACACGGGAGTTGTAATAATGTTTATATTGTAGCTCCAATATGCTTTTAATAAATATCATCATCAATAACACCACCAATAATTACTAAGAGCCATACCGTCTTTGAAGTGCAGTGTCGTAGTAAGACGCAGAGCACCCAGATATATACTATGTCCCCTAACTCCCAGTGGTCTCCATTTTGACATCATTTAAATTGTAATGAATTTGATTCAGGTTTAATTTTTACTATTGAGAATTCTATACTAATGTAAGAGGATTGTTGTTTTTTATTCTTTGGTAGTTGGTGTTAAAAATATGGCTATGAATATCACTATGACTATGACAAATACCATATAAAGACGTATACATATATATATATTGATTGAGGAACGTACAATTTGCATATGCACTTTAAAATGTAACTGAGATTAAAAGTGGGGCCTGTGTTAATCAACTCAGGCCAAACGGCATCTCTGAGGTATAATCGAAAGTTAAGGACACATTTTACAGTTGAGCGAGAGACTTTGGGACAGTTTTACAATTTTACAGGACACATGACTTTTGTAAAAAGATGTTATGTCAATTACAATGTTTTTGTAATGTAATGTTTATTACAATGTTTTTGTAATTGTAATGTTTTTAAGCAATGCTTAATGTTTTACGGTATACGGTAATGATTTTTACGGTATCTTTCAAAAACTGATCTTTGACCACTGGCCGATATTGAAAATTGTGGGGATGTCGCTCTCTAGTGGTAATTATTGGCAACTCGAGCATTTATGTGTTGCATTTCTTTTTATTATACACCATTATTGATTCTTGTTATTTTTTTTTGTGCAAATGAAATGATGCTGTGATGTTATAAAAACAAAAAACAGATATAATAACGCATTTAAAAGAGATGATGTCAATTCTGTTTAGCCATTAAAACGGTTAGTCTGTGATTAATTCATTAACTTAGTTTTTATTAAAAGCATTCTTATTGCTTTTCTGAGCGGTAAAAGAGACAATATAGAAATGGATATTGAAAAATCTAATACTATCCAATATCTATACCTCAAAGAATGCTAATTGTAATGTGTGTTATTCATAATGCCAGTATCAAGTTGTGTTTTTGTTTCTTTTCAATACCGTTTTCAGCGTTTTTTGTTGTTTTGCTTTTTCTTTTACATTTAAATAAAATAATATAAAAAATAACAAAAATTATTTTGCATTCCAAATGTGTTTATGAGGCAATATAATGTAGAATTTTACATTGATCAATTAAAACAAATGTAGTATAACCTGTCAGTAACAGTTTACAGTACATGCACCATAATTAATATGAAAAAAGCTTTAAAGGAAAGAGAAAGTAATAAGCATGTTCTAATAAGAAAGGCACAGATACAGTATGCATTATGAACAATTTAAAATAGCATAACTAGTGGGCTAATTAAAAATGTTTGTTTACGTAAACAGAAAAAGCAGCTACAGCATGATGGGAACTTAAAAAATAGAAAGCTTTTGGTTTGCTTTTTGTTTTTTTGGAGAGTCATGTCATGTCATCTAAAGTGTAAGAAAAATATTTTGTTTAAAAACATCAGTGAGCATGGGGACTTATTAATTGTGCTAAATTGCTTTGTAAGACGAGACGCTGTTTGTCGACACCTTTCGTCATTAAGTTAGACACGATTCACAGATTGATCCCTTCAGGAGAAAAACACGAAAAACAAATGGACTACACAAGTTATGTCATTTTAACAAATATTGTAAACACAAACAATGCAACTTTATTATACATTTGATTGGATAACTATATAATGGCTGTCTTCAGGAGATATGACACACACTCTGGATTGGTGGCCAATAATTTGCAGAGCGGCAAACTCACACATTTTCACACACTCACTCACTTACACCAATACTTGATTTTTAATAATAATTTAATCTTTATTGGTCCTCAAATCTCAATTCACCTGAAACACCGGTTTTGGACTGTGGGAGGAAAGCGGAGATCGGATTTTTGGTTTCTTTGCATTCTTTGAGAGAAGAATGACGTTTATCTCTCTGTTTGGCCGTTCATCCTTTCAAGCATTCATTCATCCATCCAAATGTAGAGTCAAAGTGAATACTGCAGGTTTTGTCGCCCTCTGGTGGAATTATAAGGCAATGCCAAACTAAACCTGAGAAACAAATTTTGCATGCATAAAAACACAAATAAACCCACAATATTCACATTTTTAAGGTGACATGTTAGTCTGTGTAGAGTCTGTGCTCTTTGTGAAGAACACTGCGTTACTTCTATTGATTACACTTTTTTTTTAATCGTAAGGGAATTTGAAAACTGATACAGACACACATTTACATTTTTTTTAATCTCCAAATAAGCTTGAGATTGTGGAAAAACACGCAAAGGCCCAGATGACAGCGAGCAAGTGTACTTCATTAAGAACAGTTCCACCCAATTATTATTTTCATCTTCTGAATAATTTAACCACGTTTAGACTGATTAATCTTATGTGATTATGCCAATTCTATTTAGCCATCAAGTCCGTCTGTGAAGAATTAACTTGAAATATTTTAGCCAATACAATAATTCTTATAGCTTTTCTGAACCACCTATAAAAGAAGGCATATACAAATGGATTACAAAGACAATTAAAATACCCGATCCAAACTAATACGTCAAAGACTGCTAATGGAACCACATGATTCAAAATTTGATCAATTGCATTACAAAGGAAAAAAGGTACAACACACATAAAAAAGACTCCCATGATGATGGCCAGTGTCTTTGTGGCCTTAAGTTCTCTTTTAGAGATAGATGTACTTGTATTTGAATTCTGTATAGATCTCGATTGTCTTTGTGCAACTCTTAGAACTTTAACATATATGATCAATGAAGTTAAAGCCGGAAGACCAAATGCAAACACTGAGGAAATTGAACAAGCTGTGGCTGACTGAAAGATTACACAAGCTCCTTTACACGCCACGTTGTTAAAATAATAATCCTCTGCTCCTAAAATGTTAAGCTGGAGAAATATTACACCAAATGCAACAAGTGCAGAACTAGACCAGCTCATAAAAATCATAACAAATGCAACAGAAGGAGTGATTTTTCTGTGGTAATGCATGGGATGGCAAATAGCAAAATAGCGATCAATAGAGATACAGGAGATGTTTAACAGAGAAGTAGAGCCAAACATAATATCGAGACTGCTGTGTACTTTACAGAACAGATCCCCCAAGTACCAACAAGTCTCCACAGAGCGCAGCATACTGGGGGGCATCACTAAGCCCCCCATCAGCAGGTCGGCCACGGCCAGGGAGAGGATCAGGTAGTTGGTGGGTGTGTGAAGCTGCTTGAAATGAATGATGGCGATGATGACCAGCAGATTCCCAATCACAGTGATGAACGATATGCCACTGAAGACCAAATACAGCAAAATCTGAGTCTCAGAAGGATGGATGATCTTCTTGCATGAGTTGTTGAACGACTCGAAGCAAAGTAAAGGCCCGGCGTGGTCCACAGCCTGAGCAGATCTGGAGAAATCCATGTCCATCTTTTCAGAAACATAACAACTGTAAGAATAAGCAGCAATTTTAATAATACTATACATGTACATTTTCAAGACATGCAATAAAATGAATAATCATACAGAAAATGGCAATATTGTTTATCGTATAACAGATACATTAAAAGGTGATAAATACATCAGAATTGATCCTTTGAAAACAGTATTGTTTTAAATTTGATCATGTTATATTTATCAACTTTATTTAATATTTATTAAAGGTTATTATTAACTATTTATTTTCCAGTCTGCAGCTTGAAGAAGGTTTGTATCCTCCTGTATTTAATACGCAGTCTTCGTCCTACGAAGAGAATTTATATTTCTCTCTTTAACTGCATTGCGTCATTTTTTTCATTCATATTTTGTCATAACAGCGAGTCTCGTGAGATGTTCCAGTAATAGACTGTTGTTGTTTTAACTTTGGTCTTCAATACATTTTAAGAAAGAATAACAAACAAACTCTGTTTATTGCATTTAAGCTTTAAATAAAAATATACATATATAGTACAAATATAGCAACAAACTCTTTCTGTACCATAAAAATATAATAAACATTATTGAGAAAATAACTCCAGCAATATTTTTCTCAACATTATATTGCAATAAGAAAGACAATAAAATACATACACTGTGTACTCTATGTATGATGTGTAACAAACCGTGATGCAGCACCTGGGGATGAATTTGAATTAATTATGATTTGATTAATGCATAGATTTTCTTTTGTTTACATTTAAATAACAGGTACTTTTTTTTGTTAAAATGTAAATAACAGGTGTTTTTAAAATTAAAAATATTAGGATTTCAAAAGCCCAAAGTGGCTAAATTTAATCTTTGAAATTATTTAAAATGAATATTCTAAAAAAATTAGCTAATTCTTTTCTTTGTTTTTGGCCATTCATTCTTTTGGGAGTTGTGTTGTGAATGTAAAAAAAATGATTAGCACCTTTTGTTTAAAAACATCAATGAGCAAAGGGACTTATTAAATGTGCGAAATGATTTTCTAAAACGAGACGCTGTTTATCGACACCTTTCCTCATTAAGTCAGAAAAGATCCACAGTTTATTCAGAATGATCCCTTCAGGGGAAAAATATCTCTCCTGATTCCCAGACCACACAAGTTACATCATTTCGTGTAGATTTTAACATTAGAGCCACGTGACAAAGACTAAACAAGAGAAAAGTAGGCCAAGAATTGAAATAACAAGCAGCCTACTGAGTTTGTTGAATTATTTTGCATTCTTAATCGATGGTAATTTTTAACATACAAATTCAAAATTCTTTGTGCTTTCATCATAGTACTGGAACTCACGACCTTTAGCACAGTCCCTACCATTAGACTACAACTGCCTTTTGTGTTGGTCTGGAACTAAGAAAAGCGCTATATAAATAAACTTGAACTTGAACTTCTGGGCCCTCTTTCCATTTCCATTAAATTTGATAAAGTTGTGACCTTTAGTTCATTAAATTATTTATCTGGCGCATTTTGAGACCTCATGTTACCTTTACAGAAGAAGACAACAAACACACACCAATAGCCTGGCAGAAAAGCGGAAGACAAACGTGTTCACTCTGGGCATCACCACAATACACACTCACACACACTCATGTTCCAAGGGGAACACACGATGCCTCTGAAAGCATGATTCGGACTGTGGGAGGAATCCAGAGACCCGGAGAAAACCCATGCAAGCACAAGGAGAACATGCAAACTCTAAACAGAAAGGCCCTGGTCGGTCTTCTTCAGACCTAGAATCGCAAACGAAACCTTCTTATTGTGAGACGAGAGCGCCACGCACTGCCCCAACATGTTGACAATTAACATACACATGATGCAGTATGATGTAAAAATGACAAATAAAAGTGTTTAAAACTATGAAAATTCTGTTTCCACATTCTATGAATAAACAGATTTTTTAATTGATTTGACAAATCTTCAAATAATAAATATTCTCTATTTATTACATTGATTTGCTTTGAGCATGTGGGAGGGACAACAAGGCACATAAGAGTATTTAAGTAACTGGCCATTTACTGTTTGTCTGACAGTTGACTGATGTTCACTGCTCAACTTACTGCTCGTTCAAAAATGCAGCATTGAAAACAGGTTCCGAAAAAAAAGTGAACAGGCTAAATGGATTTACCACCGGAAGGAACCAATTCCACCAACTTTTGTTTCCCTTCCGTCAACAACTCCTGCATCAGAAGCTCACGCTCCGCGACTGGGGAGATTGTGTTATATGTCATTTTGGCTTCAGCGATGGTTGTGACTGTTCTGGGGAACTCTGTGGTTATCGTCTCTATAGCCCATTTCAAACAGCTCCAGACTCCCACCAACGTCTTGGTGATGTCTCTGGCTCTGGCTGATCTGCTGCTTGGACTGGTGGTCATGCCTTTCAGCTTGAGCCGCTCTGCGTCCGGCTGCTGGTACTACGGGGAATCTTTCTGTGTGCTCCATTCCAGCTTTGATATGTTTCTTACATGTGCATCCATTTTTCACTTGATTTTTATTGCAATTGATCGATATCAGGCTGTTTGTTATCCACTTCATTATCCTACAAGAATAACCATACCGGTTGCTTTTCTAATGGCACTGATAAGCTGGATTGTAGCTGCAGTTTATTCATATAGTTTAGTGTATTCAAAGTCAAATGAGGAAGGGCTTGAGGAGTTTATAGCGTCTATTTACTGCATAGGAAACTGTAATCTGCTTTTCAATAAACTATGGGGGGCAGTTGACACGATTATTAGTTTTTTCTTGCCTGTTTCTGTTATGATTGGACTGTATGCGAGGATATTTGTAATCGCAAAACAACATGTGAAAAAACTCGATGGAAGAAACCTGCATGAAAACAAGAACAATTATAAAAACTCTCATCGATCTGAGCACAAGGCAGCAAAAACTCTTGGAGTGGTGGTGGGAGCTTTCATAATTTGCTGGTTGCCATTTTTTGTGAACTCTTTGATCGATCCCTACATCAGCTTCTCCACTCCAACTGCTGTATTTGATGCTTTTGTCTGGTTCGGCTACTTAAACTCTACCATAAACCCCATTATCTATGGTCTTTTCTACCCATGGTTTAGGAAAACTTTATCTCTTATTTTAGCCATGAGAATATGCGAAGCAAACTCTTCAGAGATCAATGTTTTCACTGGTTGAAAGGTGCTTCGATATATGTATGATCTTTCTCAGTACATGCATTGTCAATCACCTGCTTTCAAATGACTTTATAATGAGTCTGTCGGTGAATGAAAGTCTGTGTGCCTGTGACTGGTTGGACACACATCCAGTTTGAACATCAGGCCCAAAGTTGCTGAGATTGGATAAATGTACATTTAAATGACATTAAAATTCTGCATTTAAACCAAAGCTTCGTTCATATTCATTCCTTTTTTTGTCTAATTGTATTACATTTAGTTACATTGTATTTAGTTATTTACATAATACATACATTTTGTTATTGTATTACATTTTATTAAGACTCGTTCTGGAAAATGTCTTGGTTGGGCTCTGTTCCTAATGCCACAAAATTATACTGCAGAGTGGGCAATGGCATCTTCATCCTCATCCTCATGTATTGTTTAGTGTAGTCCAGTCAGCAGCTATTCGATTACAGTCTGGTTAATTTTGTCCCAATTACTCGGCTTTGACAATAAAGATGCCTTGGTTTCATATAAATAAAAATGAGAATTACTATTTGTAACATGTAAAAGTCATTACGACTTTTATTGTTCAAAACACCTACACTTCAGTATTTAAGATTTTTGACTAAACACAAAAATTGTGTGTGTTAAAAATACTAGCATTTCAAACTGAGCTCTTGTGTTTGTTACAGTTGTGGATTGCAGCCCACGTGTGTGTTTGGTACCTAAGTTAGAAACACTAAGTTAAAAGGGGATGTAGTAGTTTTTACAGAATTTGGTTTAGTGGGTGAAAAAAAGGATTTTTTCCCCCATTTTGGCAGCACTTGTTGTTTTCTCCCCTCCTGCTTGTCCAGTAAATATTTTCCATGAAACAGGTAAACATTCTTGTACAAACTCATCTGTCTATTGACGTGTTTCACTAAAGTACAAATTTCATCTGGTAGTGAAGCTATAGTTTGAGAACATCAGAGCAGACCTCCTTTAAGGAAAGGAGTGAAGTGGCCTAGTATAGTCGGAACTGTATAAGGAATTTCAACCCATACCAATAAAGTACTATCCACAATTCAGTTATGGGTCCTACCAGACTGGAATTTGCAATGCCTGGATGGTAGGTCTAAGTCAGGGGTGACCAACCCGTGGCTCTTGAGCCTCATGCGGCTCTTTAACTAGTTT
Organism: Paedocypris micromegethes; assembly: GCA_028031935.1. Taxonomy (NCBI): domain Eukaryota; kingdom Metazoa; phylum Chordata; class Actinopteri; order Cypriniformes; genus Paedocypris; species Paedocypris micromegethes. The sequence goes on along the minus strand of CM051505.1, from coordinate 12,841,577 downwards.
CATGCGGCTCTTCCGGAGCTTTCACATGACATGAGTCAAATATGCACACAATGTTAACTGTTGAAAAGTAACTAATATTATCATGTTGGTGTGGTTATGTTCATTAAATCTGGCTGAGCAGAGGTCTGTGTGTGTGTGTGTGCATACGTAGATTAAGGAATGGGATGATGTTTATGTGTGCCCGTGTGTATAATGTGGCTTTTTGCAGCTCTTTGTGGCTTTAACACAGAAAAACGGCTTTTAGTTTCTGACTGGTTGGCCAACCCTGGTCTAAGTCCTTACCACTAGGCCACAGCACACCTGTACAAAAAAAAACATCTCTTCCAAAGGCAAAGAGGACTATCTGTTTTTGACCAATTTGACCCGGATTGTTTATTCATACAGCAGAGCAAAAAGAGCTTGTTTTAGACTCAAGGTCAATGTCAATGCCATTCCGTGTGAGTATGCGGGGTCTGTATCTGTCGTGCAATTCCAGAGTTTATGGGATGGGCTCCCCCCGTCCCAGCAACGAAAGAGCAGTTCAGAAAATAGATGGATAGTGTAGCAGGCACCCAGCAAGCCACCAGGTGGCATTACTAGCCACACCAGTCAACAGACACAGCTGAAAGAAATCAGCATAATCTTCAGGGATATTAAATTTCTATTTGAGGTAACACCAAGAGAGAAGTGCTTTGACTCAACTCTTGTTTTACTATAGTTTCCTTACACCATAGAGTGATTAAGGAGACCAGTGGTCTCCTGAAACTTTTAAAATTGAGAAATATTTAATAAACCATTGATTTCCCTTTTCTACCCACGTATCCAGCTTCTTGTGGTATCGAACAGGTGTGTCTTGTGGTATTGAGTATTTCCCGTTTGACTGACGTGTCATTGGCATCGGTTCAACATCAATTTGATCCTCTTGGTCTCGCTATTTATATTTTTGGCACAGCTGGCATGACTTGCTGTATAATGATGCAATATATTAAATACATTTATGAATAAAATGAAAAAAAAATGTATAAAAAACAATAAATATAATTATGTCATTTTTTGTCTAATGTTTGACTACATTTTTAATGACCATACATTTGTATTACTTTGGTTAAAGACGACAAGAATAAATGATAAGAATATGTTTAGCTATTAATTTTAATGAGTGCTGGATTATCATTTGCAGTTTCTTTGTGGGAGGGTCAAAAGAGACAGTATTTAAGTTAATAATTTGACAAATTGTGTCAGAATTTCAAGCAGTGATGAAACAGGCAGACTTGTAGAATGGATTTATCATCAGGTGAATTTGATTCCATCAACTCTTGTTTCCCTTCCGTCAACAACTCCTGCATCAGAAGCTCACACTCCCTGACTGAGGAGATCGTGTTATATATCATTTTGGCTTCAGCGATGGTTGTGACTGTTCTGGGGAACTCTGTGGTTATCGTCTCTATAGCCCATTTCAAACAGCTCCAGACTCCCACCAACGTCTTGGTGATGTCTCTGGCTCTGGCTGATCTGCTGCTTGGACTGGTGGTCATGCCTTTCAGCTTGAGCCGCTCTGCGTCCGGCTGCTGGTACTACGGGGAATCTTTCTGTGTGCTCCATTCCAGCTTTGATATGTTTCTTACATCTGCATCGATTTTCCACTTGATTTGTATTGCAATCGATCGATATCATGCAATTTGTTATCCACTTCATTATCCTACAAGAATAACCATACCGGTTGCTTGGCTCATGGTGCTTACAAGTTGGATTGTAGCGGCAGTTTATTCATATAGTTTAGTGTATTCAAAGTCAAATGTAGAAGGGCTTGAGGAGTTTATGGTGTCTTTTTATTGCATAGGAAACTGTAATCTGTTTTTCAATGCACTGTGGTCAGTTCTGGACTCGATGTTCACTTTTTTCCTCCCTGTTTCTGTTATGATTTTACTCTACGCAAGAATTTTTTTAGTTGCTAAAAAGCACAGAAATAAAGTTGGAAACTGTGAAGAAAATATGAAAACATTTAAAACCTCTCATCGATCTGAGCACAAGGCAGCAAAAACTCTTGGAGTGGTGGTGGGAGCTTTCATAATTTGCTGGTTGCCATTTTTTGTGAACTCTTTGATCGATCCCTACACATCAGCTTCTCCACTCCAACTGCTGTATTTGATGCTTTTGTCTGGTTCGGCTATTTTAATTCAACCATAAATCCCATTATCTATAGTCTTTTCTACCCATGGTTTAGGAAAACTTTATCTCATCAATGCGAATATCAGTCATCTTCTACCGCTTCATCCTTTACAGGGTCGCGGGGAGCTGGCGCCTATCTCAGCGTCTTAGGGCCAGAGGCAGGATACACACTCTGGATTGGTGGCCAACCATTCGCAGAGCGGGACACACAGACAAACACATTCACACACTCACTCATACCTATGTGGTCAATTTTCCAATTCCAATTAGCCTGAAGCGCATGTTTTTGGACTGTGGGAGGAAACCGGAGAACCCGGAGGAAACCCTGCAACATGCAAACTCCACACAGAACGGCCCCGGCCGGCCTTGAACTCACACCTCAAGTGTCAAACGGAACCATCTTGCTGTGAGGCGACAGCGCTAACCACTGCGCCACCGTGCCGCCCTCAATGCGAATATTTCAAACTAATTCCTCTCTTCTGAGGTCAATGTTTTTACATTTTGAAGTGTAAAACAATAGACAAATATTCTACTACTTTTGAACGATCTTCAAAACGTTTCTCTTGTTCTTACGTCCACGTGAGCATAATTCACATGTGTGCTGATGCATAAACGAAAGAAGAAAAAATGTTTGTCAACTTGCTTTTTGTGAAACGGACATTTAGAATCATTGTACTGTGTATTTTACATAACAGAAATAACATGTCTTTTATTTATTAAATTGTTGGTAGATCCTCAAAAGTAGTTTTTAAGACGTTATATAGAGTTATGTAATACGTGCGTATATGTAATTTGTTCAATGTCAGCGCTTAAATGCTTGACCAGAATGTGTAGCAACTACACACAAGGCTTGTTGACATTAATGCGGAAGAAGAATCACGTGACCCAGACGTCACGAAATCAGATGAGCACTGGAGTTTGACTCGGAAAACCAGGTAATACAAAATACACCAATTCTACGATTGTTTAAAATAGATCACTTTGTGTTGTTACGAACAGTACATGTTTCGGATTGTCATTTTGCGTTATCTAAAACTTCTAAAACATTTCAGTTGATACGAATGTCTACTAAACACTTTTTAAAGTTTTCGCTTTTCATTTGAGAGAGTTTGGCTTACTAAGTGACTATAATTATCCTTACAAAACGTAAAAGAAACGTAAAAGAATACGATTTGAGTTTTTTTGTAGGATGATATTTATAATAACATTACTCGTTAATACAATACTCGCGCGAGCTTTTTTCCTCGTACTTCCGCGTTCTTTCCTGCAGGTGCAGTAGATGAATATTAACCAACTAACAGGCTCTTTAGTAAACTTTTTATCGCAAATTACAAAAACGACCAAAAAATGAAATCTGAATTACGTAAGAATTCTAACAATGCATTTAATATAATGTGTTTTTTGCTATACCTCGACCGATTTTTTGACAATTCATATCTTAAATGTAAGGTAAAAAAATTACGTAATATTATTACGTTATAGAAATAATAATTTAAATGATGTGATATGACAATTAATGTTATTGATGTTTTAGAGCGAAGAATACATTTGATACTCTCAAACCGTTTTGCACTAAACATCATATTGAACATAAATATGGATGAAAAAAGTTTCAATCTTAATTTTGAAGTTCAATTAATTTTTATTATGAATTATTGATTATGATATACTGATATTATATTGATATAATTAAGACATGATTTCACTAATTTAATTTTGTATATTTTATGTGCTGATTATGTATGTATGTATGTATGACAATAGAATAGAAATAGACAATAGAATAGAAATGACAATAGAATAGAAAAAAATCTTCTTTATGATCTCCTTAATGAATAATCTGTGATACAATTTCTAGCTTAGATGATTCTGTGAATATCACCATCATGTCAGGATTGAGCACGGTCGATGCCAGTGCGCTGGCACAGACCATCACTACAAACATCCAAAGAATCACGCGGCAAAGTGAGTAATGTCCCACCACGACTCCTTAATATCACACTTGTGAACGCCATCAGGGTTCAAATAAAGTCTCGGTGATCGTAAAACAATGTCTGGGTATCTTAAAATTTGCATGTTTCATAAATATTTATGTACTGGTTTTAAATATTTTTTTAAATACAACAGAATCATGGAAAATGTGTTTTTTTTTTTTTTAACAGCTAATGAAATCCAGCAATTGATGAGACATTTTGGAACGACCCAAGATACTACTGAACTGAGGCAGACAATGCAAGTTTGAGTTTTTTTTTATTCTCCAGATTTATATAATCACACTAAACAATTTTAAGACACTGATTGTAATTTTGTTTTATTACTGGTTATTTATGTTTTGTCTAATAATTTAGACAGGAGAAACAAAAGAATGGAAATCATCTTGCCAAAGCAACAGAAAAATACATTAAAGAGTTCAGCTCTTTATCTGTCCATTCAGACCAGGTAATGTGTTTCATCTGCTAATGTGGACTCCACTTCGCCTTGTACAGCACATAATTCTAAATTTTGTATATACGTAAAATTAAATTTAATGTGATGCTTTGCCCTCATACAGCGACAACGGAAAATTCAGCGGGACCGTCTCATCAGTGAATTCTCCAACTCACTTGCAATGTTCCAGCAAGTTCAACGAGATGTTGCACAGAAAGAGAAGGAGTTTGTGGAACGTGTCCGGGCCAGTTCGAGAATTTCTGTAGGTTTTTTATTCCAATAAACAGTTAAAGTGCTTGTAATGCTCAGGGTTGTTTTAAAAAAATGACTAAATGTATTTTTATTGAGAGGAGTGATTGTTAATATTTTTTGAAACCCTTGATTGTTCTTATTATTTGTAGTCAGAGGTTTTTCTTCTAGCCATTGCTTTCTTTGTCCACAGGGGGGTGGCATGGATGACGGCTTTGGAAGAATGGCCTCGTCTTTCCCAAGGTTTCACTTCAGCCTGTTCAAATTCATCAAAATCTTTTTTTTAAATTCATCCCCAACTCTTCTAGACCATCTAGATAAAACATTAAATGTTTTGAGACAGGATATGATAGACTTTATTAACATTTATGTTCATACAGTATATGACATACACAAATACATTGTGTCTAGAAATACTTATATAGATCCAGAAAGTTATTGACAGTAATATTTCAAATTTATAACACTGTCACGTAACATGTCACATGTTTGACAGGATGGGTTAAATGCAGAGCACCAATTTTTATATGGCTTGCCATATTACATGTCACACTGTGACACAAAAAAACAGAAGAAGAAATAACCTGCTATTTTTTTTCTATAATAAAAATGTCGTTTTAACTTTTTAAATTTCGTTTCCAGTGAGATCCAGGCTCAGACATACGAGGAGAACTTTACGGAGGAAGATCTGCAGCTCATTCAGGAGAGAGAGTCGGCAATCCAACGACTTGAGGTTTACAGTCAGAATACAAACCCGAACTTCATTTGTTTACAAATTTGTTTAGATCTGAACGTCTTTTTTTCAGTCGGACATCACAGACATTAACCAAATCTTCAGAGACTTGGGCCTGATGGTGCATGAACAAGGAGACATGATTGGTAAGATTGTGAAAGAACCTTTAAACCTTTAATGGATTAAAATGCATAATAAACACAAAAAAATCCTGTTCTTGAGATTTTAGTTAAGCCTCCAAGGGTTTGTGTACGCTGATGTAAGGCAGGAAATGCAATTAAAGTTGTTAAACGTTAAAGCAGAAGGTGATAATGAACACCCGTGAGACTTCACAGTCCAACAGCTCGGTGGGACTGTTTGTTCAAACACCAAAGTTTTAATAAGACGAGCTTTTAGCACAAACTTGTGTTGTTTATCTAAGTAATATTTCATCACAAGTTACAGCGCTTTGCATCATTTTTGTGGCGTCGGTCAAAAAAAGGCATGCAAATTTATACACCACATCGTTTGAATAACAATTAAAAAAACACACACGCATACGAACACGATTTTGTATTCTGACAATGATTTGTTTTAAAATATTTAACAATACTAATAATTCAAATTAATGAAAAGTAAAAATTATTTGTTTAAAAAATATATTTTTATATTTTTGCTATTTAAAATGTAATTTTTCAGATAGTATAGAGGCAAACATTGAAAACGCAGAGCTGAATGTACAGTCAGCCACACAGCAACTTTCCCGTGCTGCCAACTATCAGGTATTACCACATCATTCAATCCAGATTAGGATTAGGATTAATAATTTATCAAACTAATCTGTGTCTTCTGGTCACTGTAGGTGTCATGTCGGAAGAAAATTATCATCCTGATTGCTGTTTTGGTTGTTCTGGCCGTTGTTCTTGGCTTGATAATCTGGGCTTCTGTCAAAAGTTGAGTGTGTGTAATTTCTGAACCTAAGAATGGTTTTATGATGATTGTAAATTTCTTTGAGGTTTAAATAGGGGAGATCAAAATGGCGTTGCTGCTAGGGTGTTGTACAAGAATTTTTTATGATTTTAAAAGACACGTTAGTTAAAATGCAGAACATGCGATTGTATACAAATCATTACAGATTTTTTCTTTATAGTTACGCATGTAGCGTATTCTACAATATTAATAACTGTTTGAAAATAATATATTTAAAAATCTACATACAGTATAAGCCTAAATAAGCACATAAAATACACACACACACACACACACACACACACACACACACACACACATGCACATACACATTCACATGCATACATAGTCCTAATACTAAATTCTTGTTGCCAAACAATTATTGAAATTTTCAGAGATCGCCACTAGATGGCGAAAGTGTCCAGTGTCCTAAATCACTGGTGACCTTTAACCTCTTGTGCTTCACTGTAAGTGCACACTGTAAAGCTGCCTAAATAATATATATAATATAATATATAATAATTATTTTATTTTCAGCATTTAAATAATATTTTAAGTTGTTCCTGCTGATTCAGTAGTCTTTTTTGATCTAAAATTGTTGAATGTCACTTTGTCATATCATTGGATTATGTGAAGACAAATACAATTTTGAATGCAATAATTTTGTCACTAGTTTGTTTATTTTTGATTGACAGTATGACATTTTGTTTGTTGATTAAGTTTGAAATTAAATTAAATTGAATTTGTTGATTACTTGGAGTTTACCAACTACAGTCGACCTATTTGTTGCAGCCGTTTTATTGGGCAAAAAAAATGCTTTATTGGGACAAGTTTGAGGGAGAATGAGTGAAAATTTTGCCATAAGCCCAAGCCTAATGTGAAAACGAAGTAAATCGCACATACTTTTGTGGGGGTGAGTGAAAGGCAAATGTTTAATGAAGTCCGTCAGGTACGTATTAAATAAGCAGAGATCAATACAGACGAAAACTAGGACCAAGAATATAATCTTGTCTAATGATAGAATATAATACGGTCTAATGAGGAACATACAGTAAAATGCTTTGCGGCCAAACATTGACGCGCAGACACTTGTTTTCTCCTGTAAATAAGTTGGAGCGCCCACATGGCTAAAGCATCCGAGAGCAGTGGACTAAGTCATTCAGATACAGAAAAAGGAGAGATTTCTGAGAAACTGTGGCGCTTTTTTGGGATGACTTCAGTTCCTGAAGGGAACACATCTGGGCAGATTGGACAGATCTCTCAAAGCTAAAATCTACTCAAAGTTTCCCAATTCTGTGCAGCATATTTGTGTTGGTAAAATAAAGTGTTTAATGTTATCTTAATGTGACTTTGTCTTATTTTGGCTTACAATTGAGGTGTTGGAATTGGTGGTGGTGGTGGGGGGGGGGGCGTGTTGGTGTCCCGATGTGCCCTGATTAAGCGGAGTCGACTGTATTATGCAGTTTGAAAAAATGAAGTGATTTTGTCAATAAGGACCATATCAAAATTGTGCTCTGCATTAAACCATCAAGGGAAGTTACACACGCACAAACCCGGAGCATTGAGTTGCCTTAAGTCATGGTGTCCGGTGGTCAGTGTCTCAAGAACCAACCTGACCCAAGTATTGAACTACCATAAGCTGGGTAAACAACATGAACTCCCAAAAGAAAGGGGACGATCAAAATAAATTTATTAGCATTTTTTTCCAAAGGGAGGAGGCCGTGTTTGCGCATATAAAAATCCGTGACACTTTTGACCCGAGCTGGTTTCATCCCGACTGCTATAATGCACACCGTAAATACCGACGACTGCGTTCTAATCATCTCTTCCTTTAGAACAATAAAATATATAGTGATTTTGTTTTTGTTCCTCGTCTTAGCTAAACTTTGAAGGAATATGTATTCACACAGCATGAATCTGACCTGCCAGAACGGAACAGAAGAGTGTGTGGAGCGTTCCTGTCCGGAGAGATCCGTGTCTCTGGTGGTCTACGTGCTCCTCTATGTGGCCGCGGCGTCCGTGTCTCTTCTGACCGTGTGTGGAAACCTGCTGGTCGTCGTCTCAGTCGGTCACTTCAAGCAGCTCCACACGCCAGCCAACATCCTCATCCTCTCTCTGGCCGTGTCTGACCTGATGGTGGGACTGTTCGTCATGCCTTTTCATCTGATGTGGCTCATTGAATCCTGCTGGACGTCTGGACCGCTCTTCTGCTGCGTTTTCAACTTTATAACGTTTCAAACTACGAGTGTTTCTGTCCACACCGTGGCTCTGATTGCTGTCGATCGCTTCATGGCCTTGAATTTTCCTTTTCTGTACTCGGAGAAAATCTCATCCACTGTGATCTGCATTGCCACCTTGTGTAACTGGCTGTTTTCTCTCCTGTACAACTTCACTATACTCTTATTCAATGGTAACTTTAGTGGCTTGGTGTGCGCAGGAGAATGTCTTTATATTGTAGATGAGGTTTCATGCCTCATTGATCTCGTGGTTGTGTTTATTATGCCTTGCACACTCATCATAATCTTATACTCGCATGTATTTGTCATTGCTAAGAAACATGTGAAGAGTATAAGATCCCTTCAGCTTCACAGCCGTGCACATGTCGGACGCAGTGACGTGTCGGAGCGTAAAGCCGCAGTGGCTCTTGGAATTCTGGTCTTGGCTTTTCTGATGTGCTTAACACCGTACTATGTTGTCTCTTTAACAGATTCCCTGCGCAATGATTCATTCACTATTGTTATTAACAGTGTTTTAGTTTTGTTTTATCTTAACTCGTCGATCAATCCGGTCATTTATGCCTTGTTTTACCCCTGGTTCAGGAGATGTGCACAAATTATTTTGACTTTAAAGATATTTAAAACAAATTCATCCCTCATGAATGTGCTTTCTGTAAGGGGATAACTATATCATTAAGTGGCTCTGAATATTTTGTAGTATGTGTCTTTATATACACGCACACACAGGCACACACATATTTTGTAAATTTAAAGGCCTATTTTAGGCCTAATTTTAGCAAAAACTTGCATATAATATATTTATGTGTGTGTACATGTGTGTTTTTCTTTCAGGTGGAAATCTAAATAAGCGTACTGTATTTGAGAGTGTATGTGTGTTTTATTTTTTTACCACTTTATTATAAATTAGAGAAACCTCAGACAAGATATTTAATAATACGTTTGATTTGAATCATTTGCAATTTTGAATCAGTGAAACTTTTCAAACGCGCATTTACAATAATTGCAATGTATTGTTTAGAGTTGAGTTGTGTGTCCATTGTGAGTTTGCTGTGAAAGCTGAGAAAATGCGAAAGATGTGTTCTGGTACTGTGAGTGACATTTGGAAGCATAGTGTTTTAGTAAAAATATATGATGACTCTGTCCCTTACTGATTCTACCAACCAAGACTTATCACTACTTTACACTTCTTAAAGTCTCAGTTTTCATCTTAATTATCCTGCCTCCGGCCCTAAGACGCTGAGATAGGCGCCAGCTCCCCGCGACCCTGTAAAGGATGAAGCGGTAGAAGATGACTGACTGACTGAATAAAAAAAATGTCTTTAGATATTGAAAACGGTATATGCAAATCAAGTTTGCTATATATATATATATATATATATATATATATATATATATATATATATATTTAAATACACTGAATACACACTATATATGGTATATAATAATAATATTACAATAAACTATATACATTTAGAATTAAAGATATATCTTCATATCTAAAGACATCTTCACAAAGTATCTGAGAATATGCATTTTATATTTTCATTATTTCAATTACTATCAAAGAGTAGGTAACTTTTTTTATTTGTCAGTAAGATTCTAATTAATAAGTTATTCAATTTGATTCAAATACAATTTATTTCAAATCATACAGGAAAATAGTCAGTCTAAAGTTGGTTTTCCATGAGATTCATATTTTAATCTCTTTTATTCTAATTTTCTAAATGTAATTTATTTTAAATGTTTGTTAAATGTGATCATGTTGTGTTAATTATCCCTTGACCTCGGACTAAAACATTTCACTCTTTGTGACCTTTTGAAAATGAGCTGGTGTAGTGAAGCATCTCAAGGTGATGTGTTCTTCTCCCAAGAGTCGCTCGTGTCGGAAGCAGTAAACATCTCAAGCATATAAAGCCATCATGGTGGTGGTGAACCCTCAGCTAGGACTGTCGGATTAGTAGATAGTGATGTCAAGTTGTAGTTCATGAATCTTGTCTTGAGAGATTTGTATTTGTTTTTATGTGCCTACTGTACATTATATGACAAAAGTCTCAAAGAGCCAGTACCTTTTTGGATGGTGCTTCCAGTATCTATGAATCTGACAGGCCAGAACGGTACAGAAGAGTGTGTGGAGCGTTCCTGTCCAGAGAGATCCGTGTCTCTGGTGGTCTACGTGCTCCTCTATGTGGCCGCGGCGTCCGTGTCTCTTCTGACCGTGTGTGGAAACCTGCTGGTCGTCGTCTCAGTCGGTCACTTCAAGCAGCTCCACACGCCAGCCAACATCCTCATCCTCTCTCTGGCCGTGTCTGACCTGATGGTGGGACTGTTCGTCATGCTTTTTCATCTGATGTGGCTCATTGAATCCTGCTGGACATCTGGACCGCTCTTCTGTCGCGTTTTCTTTTTTGTGAAGTTTCAAGCTACGAGTGTTTCTGTCCACACCGTGGCTCTGATTGCTGTCGATCGCTTCATGGCCTTGAATTTTCCTTTTCTGTACTCGGAGAAAATCTCACCCACCGTGATCTGCATTGCCACCTTGTGTAACTGGCTGTTTTCTCTCTTGTACAACTTCACAATACTTTTCATCGCTGGGGATTTGTGTTCTGAAAGCTGTTTTTTTAAAATAGACAGAGTTTCTGCCTTTATTGATTTACTGATTGTCTTAGTGATGCCTTGTACGCTTATTGTGATATCGTATACGCATGTTTTTGTCATTGCTAAGAAACACGCCGTGGCCATCAGAGCCCTTCAGCTTCACAGCGGCACAAATGACTCAAAAAACAGATGCAGCGACAAATCAGAGCGGAAAGCAGCTTTTGCTCTGGGCATTTTGGTTTTTGTCTTTCTTCTGTGTTTAATGCCGTATTATATTAGTATTTTGATGCAACAGTTCACCAGCATTGACATGTCTTACTCCACAGATGTGGTGATTGTGCTTTTTCTGCTGAATTCCACTATTAATCCAATCATTTATGCCTTGTTTTATCCCTGGTTCCAGAAAAGCCTAAACTTGATTCTTACATTTAAAATCTTTCATAAAAACTCTTCATTGATAAATGTTTTGTGAGTTTGAAACAGAACCATTTTCACTCTGTGGTTTTAGGTAATTTTTGGCAGTTTAAATTTATTTCTAGTAATTTATTTGCATTGTTTTAATATAAAAGCATGTTTTTTAGTTTTTATGCAGTCTTAAGTTGTACCTGCACCTAAAAAAAAATATAATATGACTTATTGTATGCAATAAAAAATTATCAGTCAAGATATTTTAATTTCATTGTACTGTACTTGAAACTGAGTAAAGTGAGGTAGTTTGTCAATATGACCACTAGGGGAAGTATCAAAATTGTGCCCTGCATTTAACCACCCAGTGAAGTTACACATAGACAGTGAAGTGACACACACAAACCTGGAGCAGTGGGCAGCCTTAAACCATGGTGTCTGGGAGCATGTGGGGGTCTGTATTTCCCAAGGACACTCAGTTGTAGAACCACCGAACCGGGATTCGAACCTGTAACATCTGAGTGGCAGGACCAACTCCTTTTCACAGGACCACACCTGGTCTCAGGTATATAGTAATTCAATCAATGCTAACAGAACAATAAAATATTTGACAATATAAAACGTCAAAATGATCTGAAATTCCCAAAGTTTAGAATATAAATTAATAAACACATTTTTTAATCCAGTCATTGGTTACGAGAGGTAAAACAGAATTTTGTACAATAATTGTCTTGTTGATGTGTGTGTGTGTGTGTGTGCGTGCGTGCGTGCGTGCGTGTGTGTGTGTGTGTGTGTGTGTGTGTGCGCGTGTGTGTGTGAATGAGTGAGTGAGGAGTGTGTAGCATTCAATGTTGAAATGTAATGACACTACTAATAGTAATATGTTGTGATAAAATGTGAACATGCATAAAAATACAAGAAAATGCAATGTAACACTAAATGTTACACAAATTAATAATTGAAAATAATGAATGCAGCAGTAATAATGTCTCTCACTCTCTCTTTCTCTCTGTGTGTGTGAGTGCATGATTGCGGGCGTATGTGTGCGAGTGTGTGTGTGTGTGTGTGTGTGTGTG
>CM051505.1:12797911-12828748 GCA_028031935.1 Paedocypris micromegethes | reverse complement strand
GTGTGTGTGTGTGTGTGTGTGTGTAATTCAATTGTTTTTAAATGAAATAGCACTAATATTTTGTCCTCAAATTGATCCACAAGATGCAGATCTGCCTTTTTTCTAGGATATTGTCTAATTCAATCCCAAATTAATTTTTTTTTAGAATCATGGTCAGCAACATTTCATTTTGTCTCTAATTTTATTAACAAATGCAAACAGAGAGAATAAATTATTACTTTGATTGGAAACTCATTAAGAAATCAGCACACAGCAACACATCAGATTGGTCGGTTCTCCCTTGATAGTACTGATGAAAGACTATAAAAGTCAGTGTGGGCTGTAGGTCATTTTCAAAGCTGCTGAAGTCTACCTAAAGAAAAGTAAAGTTGAGATTTGAATTAAATGAATTCATGAACCTCGTGTTAAGAAACCTTTACCTGTGGTTATGCTCATATTGTACTTTGCATGGAACAAGTCAAGAGGAGCATAACTCTGTCAGGATGATGCTTTCGATTTCACGATCTGTGAATCTGACCTGCCAGAACGGAACAGAAGAGTGTGTGGAGCGTTCCTGTCCGGAGAGATCCGTGTCTCTGGTGGTCTACGTGCTCCTCTATGTGGCCGCGGCGTCCGTGTCTCTTCTGACCGTGTGTGGAAACCTGCTGGTCATCGTCTCAGTCGGTCACTTCAAGCAGCTGCACACGCCAGCCAACATCCTCATCCTCTCTCTGGCCGTGTCCGACCTGATGGTGGGACTGTTCGTCATGCCTTTTCATCTGATGTGGCTCATTGAATCCTGCTGGACGTCTGGTCCGGTTTTATGTTTTGTTTTATTTTTTGTGAGTTTTCTTGTGACGTGTGTTTCTGTCCACACCGTGGCTCTGATTGCTGTCGATCGCTTCATGGCCTTGAATTTTCCTTTTCTGTACTCGGAGAAAATCTCACCCACTGTGGTCTGCATTGCCACCTTGTGTAACTGGCTGTTTTCTCTCCTGTACAACTTCACTATTCTCTTAATCAATGGAAACTTTACCAATTTGATTTTGTGCCCTGGCAAATGCTATTTTAAAATGGACAAGTTTTCAGCTTTTGTTGATTTGATAGTTGTGTTTTTTGTTCCTTGTACGACTATTATAATATTATACTCGCATGTTTTTGTCATCGCTAAGAAACACGCCGTGGCCATCAGAGCCCTTCAGCTTCACAGCGGCACAAAAGACTCAAAAAACAGAAGCAGCGACAAATCAGAGCGGAAAGCAGCTTTTGCTCTGGGCATTTTGGTTTTTGTTTTTCTTCTGTGTTTAATGCCGTATTATATTAGTATTTTGATGCAACAGTTCGCTAGCGTTCGCGTGTCTTACTCCACAGACATTGTTATCATTTTATTCTTTCTGAATTCCACTATTAATCCAATCATTTATGCCTTGTTCTATCCCTGGTTTCATAAAAGCCTCAAATTGATTCTTACATTTAAAATTTTTGAAAAAAACTCCTCGCTTATGAGTGTATTGTGAAATTGAGATAAATGTGTTTTTTTCCATTATTGCACCGTTTACTCGAAGACAAAAAAAAAACTAAAGGTTTGCAAAAGTTATCTATAATATTCTATTCTTCATATTTGTTGTGAATTAACCTTGCTGACATTACGTTTCAGTCATTTCTAGTTGTATTGTGTTGTTTGTTGTGTAAATTCAATTTTTTGTGTGTAAAATAATTCGTTTAAATAACAAGAAATAAACGTTGATTGTAATTGCAGAACATTTGCAACGAATTGTCTAAAACGTCAGCTCCACTCCGCGAGAGGTCGTTGCACTCAAATCCACACAGTTCAAAAACGGTAGAAGAAAAAGATACTGCCAATCAGATGAAAGGGAGTGAATAATTGACATTTTAATCGATGTCTAGCGGGGAATTAAACATTTATCTCCGCTAGATGGCGAACGATAACCATTTTTCGAATCGCAACATGAAAAGCAGTACAGTACAACAAAAATATACGTGTAAATTAAAACAATCAGCAGACACAAGACTTCATAAAGAAAAACATTTGAAATTTTGAATTGATACTTGAATTGAAATATTAGACAAAAATATGGAACAATTTATGTAATAACTTTAAACCGTTATAAACCGCCTTTATGTGCAAATTGTCACTTTGTCTTTGAAATGTCATTTTATCAGTTATTTATAGTTATATTACTGTATCGCGTGTATTATCGCTTCTAAATGTCATTTGACTTTAGTTTAGCAGTTTTTAAAGTTGGAGCACCTCTGGTTTAGTTCATCTTTTTCTAGACTCCTTTTTATAAGTGACAATTGTCATTTGTGTGTGTGCGTGTGTGTGTGTGTGTGTGTGTGTGTGTGTGTGTGTGTGTGTGTGTGTGTGTGTGTGTGTGTGTGTGTGTGTGTGTGTGTGTGTGTGTGTGTGTGTGTGTGTGTGTGTGTGTGTGTGTGTGGTGGTGGTGCGTGGGTGCGTGTGGTGTTGGTGTGTGTGTGTGTGTGCGTGTGTGCGTGCGTGCGCGCGCGCGAGACAGAGAGAGAGAGAGAGAAGAGACAGAGAGAGAGAGAGAGAGAGAGAGGGAGAGAGAGGGAGAGAGAGAGAGAGAGAGAGAGGGGCGGGGAGAAAACAAAAAGTAGTAAAATTTAGTAAAATCTCACCGATTAACGTTTATTGCGTCACGTGACAGACAAATTCTTGTAGGCGGTTAAGCCCCGCCCCCATAGAGTGACACAACGTTTGGAATGTCTCTCCTACTAACAAACCGTTACTGTTGCTCGCTAAACAGTTACTGAAACTTCCAGCTAACGTTCGGAGAAGTTCGGCATCGGCAGTAGGATTACGACCGAGCAGCCTATTAATCACTGGCTATGAAAAGTTTTTAACATAAAACTTAATATCAGGCATCGTAAACCTTGGATCTGTGAGCGAGATGTTCCCCAGAGCCTCAGAGAGTTTGACCGGCGTGTCCACATGACATTGTGGTGGTTGAAATTGAATGAATGAAACTTGTGCTCAGTCGCTTTTCCGGACGAGTCTAAACTGAATCAAAATGGGCGATGGATCAAACTCGCTGAACAGAGAAGTGAACGCAAACACATACTTCTCAAAACCAGTCGTCACCGAAGATGAGATACGTGTCGAGCATCAAAGTCCTCCGGAAACTCGTTTGTATAAGAAAAGATGGATAATAGTGTTTTTATTCAGCTCGTACTCGCTGTGCAACTCGTATCAATGGATCCAATATGGAATTATCAACAATATCTTCATGCGCTTCTACAGCGTGGACTCCTTCACCATTGACTGGATGTCTATGATTTATATGTTGACGTACATTCCGCTTATATTTCCCGTGTCGTGGCTTTTGGACAAAAAGGGTCTTCGTGTCATCGCGCTGGTGGCCGCCGCTCTTAATTGCGCGGGCACGTGGATCAAAGTGGCCAGCGCAAGACCGGACCTGTTTCCGGTGACATTCCTGGGTCAGTTCATGTGTTCGGTGGCCCAGGTGTTCATTCTCGGGATGCCATCGCGCATCGCATCGGTGTGGTTCGGTTCGGACGAGGTGTCCACGGCATGCTCCATCGGGGTTTTTGGAAACCAGGTATTGTGTCTGTGAACAATACGCGGAATTTTCCCTCCCTTCACAGTCGGCTCCTGTTAATTGGGACACATCGGGACACGACCATTTTGCCCCAATAAAGAGGCACACATTAGCGTTATGAGATATTATCTAGACTCGATTTGTCCCAATAAAACGGCTGCCCATTTTAACCGGCGGCCCAATTAAGCGGAGTCGACTGTATTCACCACCACCGTCATCATCATATTTGATCTGGAAGGTCTAGTGTCACCGAAGTGCTATCTCTTTAGCACATTTGTAAACAAATGTATGCAGGAAGTGTGAATTCAAGTTTCTGTCCTTAAATTGTTTTACAAGTTCAATCTTCGTCCTATAGATCAAATTATGCATGCGCATATGTGCTCATATGTGATAAAATGAAATCAATTTTGTGTTTGTGTGTGTTTATCCGCACACACACTCAAACGTGTTTGTTAATCAAAACCCTATGTTTTGATCCGTTTTTGCCAGTTTAGAGATCGTTCACATCTGTTAGACCTGACGTTATAATGATAATTCTTTCTGCATGTTTGTTTTTCTTTCAGTTGGGAATTGCCATCGGATTTCTAGTTCCACCTATCCTTGTTCCGAACGAGGAGGATATGGATGAGCTTGCGGTTCGGATCCGAGTCATGTTCTACATCACAGCAGGAGTCGCAACCTTTTTGTTTATCTTGGTTATTTTTGGTGAGTAAATACCATCAACCTAGAGAACTGTGTATTTTTAAGATTTTTTTTTGTCGTATAATTGTGTGTATGCTAATCCAGAAGAAACAATTTAAAAGTCAGTCAGACTTTGTAGTTTATGAACTACTTTAATTTGTCCATTGTGGTGCAGCTTTTTTTCCTACTTTGATCTTTTTGTAAAGCTCACACACAACTTTTCTGCTTGTACTAACATGTTTGTTAACACAGTGCGGGGCAAGGATTTTGGTGTCTAAAATTCACAGAATCTTAGTGAAAAGGAAGTGAAACTTATTTTTAGCTTTCTGCAGCTTTATCTTTTTAACACGTTCTAACATATTAAATTTAACGCATAGCTGTCGTTTTTGTCGACATGAATGCAAATGTCATCATTTTGAGGTCATGCTGAGCAACGTGGTCACATGATTTCAGTTCTGTCCACATAGAGAAAATGTTCTTATTTGTGCCGAGAAAAGCAAACAGTTGCGTTTGTTTAAAAAAAAACAGTGTTTGTTAAGCTGCATTATGTCTGACTAGTGACCACTCACATTTTTATTTAGGCTAAATGAAAACCTAAATAGTTAACTCGAGCATTTGCTGTCGGTTGGTTTCCCCATTTAACTGCATTTGTTTTTGGTTAATCTGTTATGCAGCTTGAAATCTGCTGCAGGCTTTAATAAAGCAGAAGTTCAGAGTTCAGTCACCTGCTGTTTTAAAGACATCAGCCTGAATTAATCGAGCACATATTTTTCACCCCAAGACGCTTTCAAGACTTTTATTTTTCTGTACATTGAATTTAGTTTTGAATTTTTGTTTATTTTCTATTATTTTTTTTGCATGCTCCTTTGAAAGATATAAAATATCCAAATATCCAAAAAATATTCCATTTTTTTTGGGTTTGGCCTTCAATCGTTTACTCATATCCAGTCAGAAACACCCTTGTTGTCTTTGGCAATTACACATTTACCTCAAAATTAATGAAATGTGTACAAAAAGCCACCATTACTTTCAGTTTGTATAAGCAAAATCATGACCACGCCCACCTTTTCATGCTTTTGTGGGCGGGGCTATGTTTCTGTCAGTGACTTCTGCAGCAGACACTGAGGCCTTAGACTCAGAGAGAAATAGCTTATCTATGTATGTAATCTGCACAGAAAAGACAAGGCAGTATTTGTGTGGGTCAAAACCAACATCCTATTCATTCTTAACCGCAGCCAGTTTATCTTCTGCAGTGATCAATTTGTCTTCTCAATTTCAGTAGGAACTAAATTAAGATTACTTTGTAATGCACGTTAATTTTATATTTATAGCTATGTGCATTCTATAAAAATACATGTTGATTTTTTGAAATTTTTTTTACTATTTGTATTTTTTGAATTGTCTTGTGATGCAACTTTGTATCCGTTCATCCACTGCGCCACCATGTTGCCCGTAAATTTGCTTTGCATATAATAAAAATGTCTTTCTGTTGATGGAGAGACTTTGATTCTTTTGTCAGTGTTTCAGGATCGTCCGGATATCCCCCCAACCCATTCCCAGGCGGTGGCCCGCCAGATCCCTCCGGAAACCTACTCGTACACAGCCTCCATCCTCAGGCTGCTGCGCAACAAAGCCTTCATCCTTCTTGTCATCACTTATGGTGAATAAACGTCTCCGCTTGTGTACACTGGCTCTATTCAGAGCCTCAAAACGAGCTTCATTATGCTGGTTTAACCGGCGGCAAAGTGTGTTAACTAAATGAATTGTTTTGTTTGTTTGTGTCTTATTTATGTCACTATTTTGTGTCCAATCGACAAAACGTTTAACGTTTAACTGAGGATTTGTGCACTTGTTAATGAGCGAAACATAAAAGAACATCCTGCGTGATTTGTGCTCACACGGAAGACTCCGGTGTCATGCCATGTTTGTCACTGCATTAAATCTGGCTGAACATTGACTGAAATAGTCTAGGAGAGATGCAGGACTTCCGCAGAAATGTGGCTTTTTAACCAATCAGATTTGCATGTCTTGTGTACAGTTCTTTTTAGGGACAAATTGTGACTGTTTTGCACTTCCAGGGCTGAACGTGGGCTGCTTTTACGCTGTGGGGACACTTCTCAACAGAATGATCATTGATCACTATCCTGTACGTCTAACTTGGTTTTAAGGTTCACGCTTAAAGCTTTTTTTAAATCCAGAAAGCCAGTCAATTTGTTGTGGTCCGGTAGGGAGAAGAAGTAAACGCAGGCAGAATCGGCCTCACCATTGTCATCGCTGGCATGGTGGGATCCCTCATCTGCGGAATCTGGCTCGACCGATCTAAAACATACAAGTAAGAGGTTTGTTGAGTTCTTTTTGTTTTACTGTGTTGATTCAGGTGTTTGCATATCCGACTGTTTAACCTTGACCTTCGTGACCTTTGGTGGAAGAAAGCCTGATCCTCACAGCATCTCCTCGTTTTGTATATTGTTTTGCAGGCTTTGTGGGTTTTTTTTTCCAGTTTTGCTTTCATCTTTGAAACTCGAGATTGAATGTTTATTTTTATCCGTGTAAAGTGTTTACACAATTTTTTCCCGGTGAAAATTCATATAAACAAAACCAAAAATTTAGTTTTTTTTTGCATTGTTTTCATCACCAAGTAACAGTTAGTTTTGTTGTATACTTTTCTAAATTAACAATCTTTGTCTACCAAATTCCTTTTAGACCTTTAGATCTTTTTTTTAACAGTGTTGCAGACATTGATATTAGTTTTATCATGTTTTTATTGTTTTATCTGTATTTAGTTACTCTCTCATCAAATGAAGATTTTGATCCAAGTATGTGTTCTGCCATAGTATTGTTAAGAATAGTAGATTCTAGTTCTTTAAGTGTATACCTTTTGAACAAAGAAGTTAATCAACTAAATCCATTCATCCACTTATTCCACTTCTGGGTCACAGGGAGCTCAAGTCAGTTTCGCCAACTCTTGGCCTGATGCGGGACACACACACACACACACACACACACACACACACTCTTGATTGGTGGCCAACCTTTCGTACACGTTTGCATAATTTCTTTTAGACATCTCTTATTATATAAAAATAATTTTTATCAGCCTGAAAATGTATTAAAGCTGGAATGTTGTTAACAGCGAGTGTTGGCTTGTGATTGTTTCAGACAGACCACTCTGGCGGTGTATCTGATGTCTCTCGTTGGTATGCTGCTTTTCGCTTTTACCCTGGATCTTGGCCTTCTGTGGGTGGTTTTCATCACTGCTGGGACTCTTGGGTAAAAAAAAAAACCTATTTAACATTGTCGATTTTTTTTTTTTTTTTTGAGTGTACATTAAAGCTAGGATTTTTTTAAATCTGTGGGCTACAGGTTCTTCATGACCGGCTACCTCCCCCTGGGCTTTGAGTTTGCAGTGGAACTGACTTACCCAGAGTCTGAAGGAACGTCTTCAGGACTTCTGAACTGCTCAGCACAGGTTTATTTTTTGTATTATTTATTAAATTTTTTTTTTTATCTACAGTATAGTAGTTTTTTACCTAACAGATAAAGTTTTAGTGGTTTCACTTCATCACAGATTTTCAAAAATAAAAGTGGCAAGGATTTTATACGGCACGGTGGCGCAGTGGTTAGTGCTGTCGCCTCACAGCATGAAGTTTCTGATTGTGACTGGAGGTGTGAGTTCGAGGCCTGTTTGCATGTTCTCCCCGTGCTTGTGTGGGTTTCCTCCGGGTGCTTCGGTTTCCTCCGGATCCCCACAGTCTGAATAAACTTGCGTTTTCAGGTTAATTTGGCCATGTGGGTGTGTGAGCGTGTGTTGCTATTTCTCCGGGCAAAAGGATGGTGTGTATGGTGTTCCTCAGTGTAAGAGGCGCTTTGAGAAGACTTGTAAGAAGACTTGTAAAGCGCCGTGCAAATAAAAATCGAAAGCATTATTATTATTAATTGTTATGGCATTCTCGCTTTTAATTCTGGGTTTCACTCAATCTCTCACAGGTAAAAATCCTCTGTTATGTGTATAAAGAGTGTGTAAGGATTCTTGCGGTTTAAACCATTTTATTATGGAGTTTTGAGAACGGTTTGCATAAATTGTGGAAATAATTTTTCGGATGATGTTTTGGAATGTGTGTGTTGATATGACATCTATTTAGTAAATTCCTAATCGGACCACCAGTTAGTCAAATCCCAAGAACAAAGACAAATATTATTTAATTTACATTTTTAACTTATTTGGACCAAATGTCGCTTAATTGGGACAAAAAACATGAGGAAGAATAAGAAAAGAAGCACAAGTTGCCTGTGCATTTTAATATCTGTAATAGAACCTAAATTGATTGTGTCCCAATGTGGTCCAAACCGGAATCAACTGTCTGGAAATCAATATGTAACTACTAGAACAATATACTGTGTCTTTTGTTTTGTTTGATTCTCATGATTGGCCGAGTTGAACTTGCAACCCAAGCGTACCAGGTTCAAATCCCTGTCCGGTGGGTTTTATAACTGAGTGTCTTTTAGCAAGACACTGATCCCCTTAAGGCTGCCCACTGCTCCGGGTGTGTGTGTGTAAGTTCACTGGATGGTTAAATGCAGAACACCCTTTCAGTACGGTCCCTAGTGGCCATATTGACGCTCACTCATTATCACTCTCTCTCAATGCAGGTGTTTGGGATTATTTTCACAATCTGTCAGGGAAAGATTATGGACTCCTTTACTACACTGGCAGGGAACCTCTTCCTGTGCGCCTTCTTGCTTATAGGATCCATTCTAACAGGTACCAGCCTCTTTCCGCTTCACTCTAACAAAGGTTTGAACGCTAAAAACCCAGTGACATTATTAAACTGTCACGGGCAATGTGTGAGCCATTAAACAGACTCTTAGAAAGAAACACGAGATGTGGTGGAGCGTGATGTTGACCACACCAAGGTTGTGGGTTTGATAATGAAAGTGGTAATTAGTTGGTTTGGTGGATAACCGGTTGCACAAAAGGGTGTGTGTGTGAATGTAACTCTGCACATTCTAGCATCAAATTAAGATGATGGTAATTTCAGTTTAAAAAGCATCTGGTTTTGTGTCGAGTTCAAAGTGACCCTAGATATTCAAATAAGTGCTGTAAATTATTCAAAAATGCCTTGGTTAATATTTGACTACCATTCCAGGCAGTGACATCTAGTTACACAAGAAGTCATTTACAACTTTACGCAACGTATATGGATAAAAGTGCAAAGTCGAAGTGGTTTCTCTTCTGTTTTATAATGATTAAGTTCTACGTGACATTTCAGCTCATGAAGTGACATGTTGGTATTTTTTATCTCAGGCTTTATAAGGTCAGAGTTGCGGAGACAAATGGCTAACCAGCAAGCACTGAGGGCCGTAAGTAAACTTCTAGAACAATTCTGCCATACTACGTGAACACAATCCTGATCTGGAATATTCCATTTAAAGCAAATTGAAATCAGATTTCATGTTCTGGTTTGTTCTTACAGGAAATGTTCAATGTAGCCATGCAGTCAACTGATTTTCATGTCATTTCAATTCGGTATTTGTCCTTGGCAGTGTTTTTCAATTCGGATATGTCTGTGTATTTAACTTTGGTTTTTTTTTTTTTTAACTCATTTTAACTGTTGATGTCTGAGGGTTTCGAATGAACAAGACAGGAAGTGCGAGCAGGAAGTTTTCTCCACTCTCCGTTCTGCTTCATTTCACCCGCCACATCCTTTTAGCGCATTCCACTCGTTCTTTTTCCTCTTTCCACCTATCCTGTTTTATGTGGCCTATACGATCAGACATTTTGTTTTCTCAAATTAGATCTCTCGTGTGTGTGCGTGTGTGTGTGTGTGTGTGTGCGCGCACACGCGTGCATCTGCAGGCCTCTGAGGACAAGTCAGCCGTTCAGGATCAGAGCGGGACATCTTCTCCCCTCCACACACATCTGATCACTCAATCACTGAATGATTTTGCACACTGAGCTTCAGGTATGGGCAGCTGAAATCAGCCCAGGTATCGCTTGATCTGACGTTGTGATTTTTACCCCCTGAAATCAATCCAGATGCTGCTTTTCACTTGCTCTTTACTGATTATTTAGTTTTTTTTTTTCCAACACTTGTATTACTGCTTTTGATTTATTTCACTGTCTCTGATTTTACTGCAGTGACTTGATGTTTGGACAGCATGTTCATGCAGTCGGTGTGGGATAGCACGGTGGATCTCTAGGTTAAATATCAAAAATTTAAATAATATGTTAGATGATCTAACATTTTCAAAGATATTATTGGAGAGCTAGTCACGCTTGTCTAAAGCGTGATTTCATGAAAGAGGACAAATATTTGGAAGTTTCTATGGATAAAACATTTGCAAAAGATAAAAGTTGACCCAAGTAGAAACAGGGAAATGGCAAAAAAGTGGATTGATTTTGAAATTGAAGCTTATGAAGATTGTGGAAGTCTAAGTCTATGCTAAAACTGTGATATCAGCACCGTTAATAGATATTAGAATAGTATAATAGATATAAAGAAGCTGATTCCAGTGGATGAAGATGAAGAATTCTATAAAGGTAACTTTGAAATGACATTTTTATGACGACCAGTGACGAGATGAGAAGCTGAAAGTTAAATGAAGAATCCCTTTTAAAGATAACGGGGTAAAAAATATGATTACCAAGTTTAATATGTATAATAAAAAGCAGAATAGATTTTGAAGGAACTTTGAGACTTTGGGACTTTGAAGGAAACAAGATGAAGTCAACGGAGAAGAAAATAATAAAAAATGTAGAATTTCAAGGAAAAGTAGAAAAATAGAGAAGATAAAAAAAAATTAACATAATAAGAGGATGCATATTTAGGATGTTGGAACGGTGGTTACATTGAGGACTAGATGACAATCAAAACTGAACCAAGAACTGAAGAAGAAGAATAAAGAACACAAACTTAGAAGGGGGGGGGTGATTTTCTCACGTACGCTAGACCCAATTATGACCTACAGACTTCCTAATTTTTACGGCCATAAATCATCTAATCCACTCTTTAAACACACAGTATGACTGTGATCCTTGACCATGAGCCACAATAAAAGCTGTCGAGTTTTGCGCTACTCTTGCGAAGATGGCGTGATGCTGACGCAGCGTTAGGCTTCCCGGTTGGACTATATTTACTGCTTAATGAGGTGAATTCTCGAGATAAACCGAGACAACAACTATTTCTTAGGACCACTGAGCCAAGTTCTCACTTTAGAATTTGTGTTTAAGTCCTATAGGGGTTTTGTGATGTTTCTACCGTTTCTAACGTTCGTGTTCCGCCAGGGGGCGCCATTGTTTAGCTTTGAAGATGTGCTTGTGTTTTCAGGGATCTTCAGACCTTCAGCCTGCATCAACTGCACAACCTCTTGAAGCCAAACTCTAATGTGACAGAAGAGATGGTGTGCTCCACTGCACCGGTCTTTAATTTCAGAGTTTTGACTGTGGCGACATGCGTTTCGAGTGTCTTTCTTTGTTCTAATGTAGTATTTTTGTGTTTAGTTGTTTTGTATCGTGCCTGTAACAGCCAATAAATAATAATGTTTGTTTGTAAGATACTGTGTTTATCACTAACTAATCATCTCAAAAGTATTTGAACTAGGCAGGTTTGTATGGTTAATAGCTGTGAGCTAAAAGTGTTATTTTTTTGTACGTTCTTGTAAAAATAATGATAAAATGAATTCAGTGATGAAATCCGTATTCTGTTAAAGAAATGAAGAGTGTAGATTTGTAATGAAGTCTGAACAGTAAATTCTTTATCTGCGAAAATATGAATATCTGTGTTTTATGTTCAGGGTGAAACAAATTGTCAAATGCAATGTCTGTGATAGTATGAATATATATATATGTATGTATATATATGTGTGTATATTGTATATTGATTCATTATAGTCCTGGATTTCCTAGACTTTTGTGAATTAGCATGTTTTGTGCATTGTATAACATGTTTTTTTTTTGTCTAACTTGACTGATTTGTTGACAAAAATGAAATGCAAAAAGTGTGAAAATAAAAAAATAATAAAAAAAGTTTTGTAAACATCCTTCCGTTAAAAAACACACACAATTACCAGTATGAATCCATAAATATTTTAATGTGGTGAAAGTTGCAAAAACAGCAGATATTGTAAAGAATTTATGAAATAAGACATCTTATTCACATAAACAGCGATTTATAAACTCTTTTAAACTGTAATAAACGTTTAGCAAAATTATATTTAAAAAAAGGACCAGCGTTAACGTCCCAGACACATTCAAAATAAATGTAAAACCATCTTGACATTTGTTTCCCCGTTGATGTTTTTCAGAGACGAGTGCATTTAAAAGGGCATTTTATAATAAAAGAATTAAAAAAGCATGGCGGCTGCAGTTCCTGCAAAGCATCGACTTGTTTGGCAAGTTTCTGACCAAGTCTTGCTGCCGTGATCAGCTTGTGTATGAATCAAGACCAGCGTGAAAGCTGTTGTAAGGCACCTTCCGCTGTTGGATTGTCTGCGAGTGTCATGGTGACCACCACACAAGCCCATCAGGCACCGCTCTGAAGAACAACAGCACGGCCTGGAGCATCTTCATGGCTTCAACTGGACTTCAGTTGGCAGAAGAAAAAGCCTCTAGTGCCTGAGCAAGCCACGTTGAGCTGTAAACTACAAATTACAGGCACCTCAGTAGATCGTACCACAAAAAAAGCATGTAAAAAACGAAAAATGGAATGATATTTATTTTTTTTATAACTTAATCTCATTTATAAGTTCACTTTACAATATAAGATATATGGAAAATAAACATTCTGCATTTTTGTCATTGGAACATTAACTCCGGCGCCTGATCATGAGCCAGTCGGGGTTCCGGCCTTCACAAAACACTCGGATAGAAATCTCTGCGCTCATTACTTTCCTAACAGTTTAAGCAAGTACTAAAACTCCGGCCTTGGAGGAGGAGGATGTACGATGCTCTTGGAGCAGAGTAAAAAAATTGTTGCCCTTTTACATTTCATGAAGGCCTATTGAGTTTCATGCAAGACTTACACTTTTGGAATGGAATGAGTGATGGCAAGTAAATCCATAAACGTCTGTTCCCACTATTTAAATAAAGCATTTTTGTGATTAACCATCTGCATTTATAAATCCTCTTAATAAAATGCGATCATTCGTGTACATATTTACATATCAACATGAATCTTTCGAAGACTCTGGTTATCGTAATATGAGGATTTGTCCGATATTTGTGATTGCATCAATCGCTCGAGATGATTTGATATATTGCTCTTCAAGCTGCTTTCTCAAATCTAGTTCATGGAGATTTACTAAGAACTCGGTTTCAAACACTGATTTTTATCTCAGTGCCTTTCGTCGTTACTCTGAAGGGTTTTCACTGTGGTATCAGACAGCAGAACAGTTAAGGCAAACCGATGTTTCGCACAATCTGCGAGGTGATGCTCTACATTCTCCTTGATGCTCCTCCACAGCAAGGATGAACAGTTTCGATGACAGAAAAACGTTTCCCTCGCTCTTGTTCTCGAAATGGCTCATTAATCAAAATGCAGGTAGTAAAACCTGCTGTTCAAGTGTTTGTCCTTTGGATGATCGTGTGCAACGTCACTGAGAAGGTCCAAATAAAATCTGATAATGATGGGGAATGACGCATAATGTACTAGTCTGGCAAGATCAGGAGTTTTGTAACCAGTCGAACTGTTATCTGAAGAGGAAATACACAGTCACAGCTCAAGCCAAGTTCTCGGATTGGTTTCCTTAAGGCGTCTGCTGTGCTGGGATCCATCCCGATGTTGGAGAAATATAAGGCAGAACCAATATTGTCTCAGTGGATGGAGAATACTGATCACTCAACCACTCCATTTCTCTTCCAACAGTCCGTTTTGATAACATGAGTGATCAACCAGTCACGCTTTATTTGTCTTGTCCGAGCCACATAAATCCAGATTTGTGTGTTTGTTTTTCAGTGCTTCACCACACTCGTTCCTGAAGAGATGTGTGGACTCGCTCATCTCTCAGTTCCTGCGTTCCTGGGTTCTTCTCTCGGAAACAGGAAGTTACACAGTGATGTCACCAGATGGAAAAAGCCAAACTGGGCCCTGGGAGTGATCTACACACAGATAAACATAGATTTAAACACAAGTGTCTTATTTAAGTTATCAAACATGCTCCCCGTGACCCCAATGGTGGTTGCTGATGGATGGGACATGGTTTATTCTCCCTTGATTGGCGTGGTGTAACAACGGATGTTCACCAATAGAGGGCGCCATGGGGTTATATATCATTTACCTTTGTAAATAATTGACGTACATGCTATTCACGGACATAACTAATTGACGGACAGCTATGTCGGCCAATCAACAGGCAGAAATTCAGTAGTTGTTCAGGCTTGTAAACTACTGTTGTATTGTAAAAGATGGGGTTTCAGCGAGTCAGCAAATTTTTATTTACAATTATTAATTTAATCACGGGGACCAACTGTTAATTGGATTGCTAGATATAAAATAGGCAAAAACAATATTAATATAAAATTATTTTTTTTTATCAATTTTTATCTATTTTTGTTTCACACTGTGTCATAATTAATTTTTTATTTTTATTTATTTATTTTTTTTTACATGTGTTTAATATATAGCTACTAAACTTGTTTAGGATTGACTGTGCTTGCTCTATTAAAGATGTACATTAACCTACATTTGAGATTGTGGTCACGTGATCGCTGAGGTGGAGTTTGACTCATAGTCTAAATTTAGCCTGGAGTATAAACACACGCCACACATCCTCTTTCTCAGCTCACACCGAAATGACAACTGGCACGGGCAGACCAGTTCAACTAGCAGGCTTTTAGAAACTGGTTAATAATTGCTAGTAATTGGTATATGCTTAAGTATGGAATTCTAAATAATTCTAAATAATAATAATCACCTCACGCATCCACATGTTTGTGACAGGCTGAATTGTATACTGAATATTTATCTGAATTAATAAATACTGAATAAATACTGAATTGTATTTATCTGATAGAAAAAAATATATTTTAATTTATCTTTAAAAAAAATTCAAGTTAAAACGTAATCTTTTTTTTCATTAAATGTGAGTTTTGACCCAAAAGTTTATAAAGAAACTACAATAATCACTATATACGTCAATGTTTCTTCAACATTTGCATGTAGAGTGAAAAAACAACAAATGATGATGTCATTGCCCTTCCTGACTGTAACTTCAGCAACAAGAAAAAAACCACAGACTGTCACAACACTTGCGGAGCTCTTTGACTTGGCTGATCATGTGCCGTAAGAGTTCAGCAGAAGAACCTCATCTGACCTAAAATGACTCTTACCATCTGAAGATGTTCTTGCTGAAACCGATCCCCCATTTCACGCAGTTTACGGCCAATCTGAACTTCCACCCTTAATCCTCCATCCAACTCTTCTTTTCCTTCTTCTTGATTCCTTTCATCTAGGTTCATCTCTTCGTTGTTGTCTGTGCCCTCTACAACTTGTTCGAATAAGGCAGGGAAGTGTGCCCGAAATCCAGCATTTCCTAAACAGAGAAAGCAGTTATTTTATTTTTTGCAGCCTTTAAATGAGCTTCAAAATGCTCATGTTTATAGATTGTTTTTTGATGTTGTTGAATCTAAAATTTTGTGAAGCATGGCACATAAAATGCGTTGTGCATTGGTTTGTGTGTGTGTGTGTGTGTGTGTG
This sequence comes from Paedocypris micromegethes, assembly GCA_028031935.1. Classification (NCBI taxonomy): domain Eukaryota; kingdom Metazoa; phylum Chordata; class Actinopteri; order Cypriniformes; genus Paedocypris; species Paedocypris micromegethes. The sequence goes on along the minus strand of CM051505.1, from coordinate 12,812,793 downwards.
TGTGTGTGTGTGTGTGTGTGTGTNNCGTGTGTGTTACAAGGATTATTTTCTTACCATGAAAAAGTGCTCTTGGCTCCTCCGCAAAGCCCCCTGTTCCACAGAGAGCCATGAGACCAGTTCTCGCACCCACAGGTCTGCAGTGAGATGAAGTGTTTCTCCCAGAACCCTGGAATGGTGCCATATCTCTGTGGCTTGCTGAGTTATGGACAGAGCTCGCTGTCTGTGTTGATCTGTCTTCAAACTGTCCGTGTCTGTTCGCCGTTTGCCCCACCTCGACTCCCAGACCGTTTCTGTTTTCTGAGCTCTTGTTTCTTAGCGCCGTCTCACAGCAGCGTGGAAGCTGTTCCTCCTCTTCATCATCCATCAGCAAAGACAGTTAAACTGCCCTGAAACACAGCAGTGATTTCATGAGAAGTTAATCTTCCTTTAGTCCGAAGAAACACACACACTGCAGCACTCACACAATGAAAATAGAATGTGTTGATTATGAAAAAAAAACTACGAGTGGAATATTTATCATCTCCTCTGCAGCATCAACAAAAAAGTGCAGTTGCTGGAAGCTTACGCAAAGTGAGATGACTAAATCTGACAGTTCACATGCAAAAACCAGACAGCATCATTTCAAAGGAATCTATTAAAACAAAGAGGAAGTTTCACCAACGCCAAAGAGGCCTGCACGTTCATTCGATTCGATTTCCCAGAAAACAGTGCGATTCAAAGAAGAATCGGCCTCATTAGAATAAACAAATCAGTGTCTGTTGATTAATAATCTGATTACTTGAGAGTTGTGCAGATTAGTGCAGATGCTTTAAAAACACAGGCTGTCAATGTTTCGAGACATGCACAGACATGTGACCCGGACAGTGCACAAGCCAGCAACCACAAGTTTCTATCACTTTTACAGAATTAAATATCCCGCGGCAAACTGGTCGTAGACTGGAGCGTAAACATAAGTGTAAAATTGAAAATTACAGACTTTGAAATTATTCCTCATTTATTTGCATCCGCTCTGTTGGAACTGATTGCCTTATAAGAGTCTACCAAAAAATAATGTTTGTGTCCCAATGGTTCTCTTGTTTAATCTGAGTAAAAATGTAACGGCTTTCATTCAACAAACATTAAATAGGTAAATAAAATATAAAGAAAAATTAACTGAACGGCACTTTTTTCTGCGCTTTAAAAATCTATCTCGAAAAACGAGAATTACGCATATATTAAAACCTTTTTTTTACCATCACAACTTTATTTAAGAAAACTTATCTGCCGTCATAACAAAACCAGCTCAGTCGATTATTAGCCCGCATTATAAATCTGACAAATTACAACAAGGACATCGCTTAGGGAAAAAAGACACTCACCTCCAGTGTTTAAATATGTGTGTCAGTTGTGTTTTTATTCCGTTTTGTTTCGCCGTCACTTCGCTTGTATTTACTAACATGAACTCACCCGCTTTCATTCCGCCTCCTCCGCTCGAGCGGTTGGTATTGGGCGAAGACCACGCCCACAAATATGACGCCACGAAACATTTACCCGGGAATGGGGGTCGTTCGCCTGTTTCTGCTCGTGCCCGAGGGAAAAGGTCAGTTTAGGGTTTGTGTGTTTTGTGTGTGAAATTTGCAGTTTATTAAAAAGAAGCCTGCAGTCGTTCCCTAGATGAATCGACATTGTTACATTTCGCTGATTTACGTAATTCTTTTTACTTCCCCGCATTTTAGATGAACAAATCACATTATAGATTGAAAACGCAACTAGTTGTAGACGTCACGTGTTGTACAGACACGTGATATGCATGTTTGGTTCCTGCAGTTGTGGCAGCTGTTTTAACAACTCCATAATGATTCTTGTTGTGTAATAATTTAAAGTGAAACCAACTTTTGGTTTCGTCACGTGACACGTCATATCAACACAACGTGGCCACCTTCAGGTTACACGAAAAGCAAATGACGTCGCACTCTTCACGTCGTCCACGTTCCAGCATCTTATTTTTACTCAAATGAATGTTTCTGCATATGGTATATAAACATGTTAGTATTTATTTAACCTTGTGTGACGTCTGCTAGTAAGATACATTTTTCCCCTTTCAGAGTGGAAAGGATGTTTATAGTAAACGGAGACAGATAACCTTGACACTTGTCGTTTCTTTGGGAGTTTCTTTGTATACATGCGTTCTGCCTAAGCTAAGTTGCAGGTACACAACAAGTACTAGTGCACTTGTTTCAGAAGGGCATCTAGTCACCTGGATAGTACGTATGGTCTTCCTCTTCTCATTCGCTTACAATGACATCATCTTTTCAGATGGTTGTTGGGCTCAGCATTCCTGCGCTCTAGTTCCATTCTGTCGCTTCCTCGGCTCACATCACCCAATTTCTTAAAATATCAGTGATCTTGCAAACTGAACACAAAGTGGGCTTTTTACATCTTACTATGGTTATAATTGATCACTCGCTTTTGAAATCAAAAAGCCCACAGATACCTTCAGAACAGAATTTTAATTTTGGTTAGTCATTTCAGGATCACACATTGCTGACACTGGTTTGTCGAAAAGTTGTGGTTGGACTGGGATACGGTGGAGACAAATCACTGACTAGAAGAGGATTGAAATAGACTCAAAGTGACTCTGTTTCTACGGTAACTGTGGATAAGGAAGTACAGGAGACGTGAGAGCAGGCTAAACAATCGCTGGCATTGCCTCCGTGGCAACAGCTACATCATTGGTTCTTGTTTCATAGTAAAGACCCATTAAAAATAAAAAAAATAAAAAAAACACCAGAAGCCCCAGAGACGCCTCCCTCACAACTGCATGTTGCATCAGAAAGGACCTACAAGAGGAAGAGCTAATCAGACACACAAACACATCACATGCTCCACTTCACTCTAGAGCCACCCCCCATCCTGCCCGCTCTCCCGCCAAAACATCTCCACCACCAGTAAATCCTGCCTAGAAACCAAACAGCTGACTTCTGTCTTGCTGTGATTGGTGCAACCCCCTAGCAACGGCGTGTGTTTAATCAGCCAATCAAGAGCAACGCTTTCACCACTTTTAACCAATGTCTGACGGCCCTGTTTAACCCGGGCAGTAACAGTGACTTGGTAACTGTCCGGCAGAACAGAGGTAAGCTCTGATTGGTGGAATCTGTGCTGCTTCCCTATTGGCTAATCATGACGATCTCCCAGTCATTCATGTTTTGAGGCTGTTTTTTTTTTTGCTTGGTTGGAATACACCCACAACAGAAGGTCAGCCATGCTTCATGCTGATTGGCTGAGCACAATGTAGCCTCCTAGTAACAAACCACAATTGCTAGAACAGGGTGTGGTTTAGCGTCTGTCAATCATCCAAATCCTGGCCATACGTGATGTTGTTGCTGCCGTTCTACTCCAAGAAGTATTTAGAGTAAAACACACGCATTCATTAAAGATCACACATCTCTCAGATTAAAGCTACTCATTAATATTCAAACATCGCTTGAATCTCTCCAACATTCAAGTGCATCTTCATGTATGTTTGTTTTGTTTATGCAAAAGTATTTTAGTAAAGGGCTAATACTTTTACAGCTTCGTCTACTGCATTCAAAACGACATGCTTTTTATTCATCAAGCGCCTTTTGATCAATTATAGCATCTTTTGCTTATCTATATTTTTTTGTGCTGTAAGCTGTCACTGCAGGAAAACATAGTACATTTTGTAAAAATTGTAACTAGTGCAAGAAATGTTGACTAGTCATATTTTGCATGCTGTAAGGAAACATCGAGCTTTGGCAAGCGGTGCATGATTCACCTGACAAGAAAAAAACGAGTCCCAAGATGAATGAGTGCCTAGATGAATTAGGAGTGACATCATGGCTGAAAAGCAGCATGACATCATCCTTTACAGAAAACTTTGTATCAAAATCTATCTATATCTATCTGTTTGTGTGTCTGTCTATCCATCCAACCCTCTGTATAAACATCTATCTAGCAATTTGTGCTTTTTATATCCTTAAGCTATTTCCATATGTAGTGATGTGAATGTGAATTATTTTTTTTTATTTCTGCAAACATTTAATGTGTTTTGTCTTGGCATTATTTACATATACGTATCTCTTTTTATACTTAGTATTTGTTAAGTGAACACTTTATTGTTTGAGTTTTTACAGTCATTTAAAAATATTTGAAAAATGTGCAAAAAAAAAAAGAAAATGACATGTTTTCTTCCTTGAGCATTTTAATGTGGGTTTTTTTTTATTATTAAATAAGATTTATTTTTTTTGTGTTGCAAAAATGTACCATTACTGTGATTAAAAAATAAAACAGCAAAAAAGTTTTGTATTATGTGAAATATGTTTCTGGTATGTTAATTATTTTGATATGATGGTCTGAGTTTAGTAAAACATTTGCTCAGTAATGTGGAAATCCCAAAGCTGATGTCAACAGATGCAGCTCTTTATCACTGGGAGCTGTTCTGACCAGCCTCAAAGGAAAGATGGTGACAGGTGATGTCACCCCTGGCATCCAATAGGGTCTCCTGGGATCTCCTGTGCTGAGCCACCTGCAGTCTGTAAGCCTGTGTCAGTCTCTGCTTTCAATGCAATAACAGATGTTCCACCATATGAACACAAATTCCACTAAATTCTAAAAATAGAAAAGTACTTCAGGTGTGAGATAAGCAGTTTTAAAACCTGTCATAATCTATGCCAATGACAAAATACCACATGGCACCACTTTGACAATGAGTATAATTTTCAAATGGCTATTATTTTTGTTATTTATTTTTTTAGTCGATCAATTTCACGAAATTCTCATTAAATGTCTTCCTACTTTATGACAATATAAGCCTTATTACTTTATAAACATTACAAATGAAACTTGAAGTTTGTACTGAAATTCCCTTTACTGAAGTGTTTCCTGCATCCTCTCCTGGTCACAGTGGTGCACTGCATGGGAGTGGAGAGAGAATTAAGAATAATTACAGAATTCATTTTTGTAAAACAAATAACAGAATTATATAATTTTTATTATATATATATATATTATATATATATATTTAATGTGTGTGTGTGTGTGTGTGTGTGTGTGTGTGTGTGTGTGTGTGTGTGTGTGTGTGGTGTGTGTGTGTGTGTGTGTGTGTGTTGTGTGTGTGTGTGTGTGTGTGTGTGTGTGTGTGGTGTGTGTGTGTGTGTGTGTGTGTGTGTGTGTATGTGTAATAAATTATTGTATCAGGGGAGCCGGAGACCATAGTGCACAAAACACACATTTAATAACAAAAGCTCACATGAACTCGGGACAAACTCGGAAACAGGCTGGTGCAACATCAATGATGGACAAGGACTCGAACACAGGTTGCAACTTAAATACAAGACTAACGATGGGAACAGGTGAGAACTATGAAGCACGTGACTGCAAAAACAGGAAGGGAACACCACACAGAATCCTGGCTTTTGTAGCCCATGCCCCAGTCCATACACGTGACAATTGTATATATACAACCGAGTGCAAAATTATTAACCCTACCAAATAGTAGTAATAATATCTAACTAGTCTAAAAAAATCTGTTAATTATTTTTACTCTGTTTAAAAGCACTTTTGAAATACATTTAAAACAATGACTAATCTGTAAGTGGGATTTTGTCATCCACTTTATATATACAGTATAATAAAACTTGTTCATGCATATTTTTTATGCATATTTTTATTAAGACTAATCATTGCAGAGAATTTGCAGATGCTAAGCTTTTCAACACACATCACAAAAGGCTCTAAACCCGCAATTGCTGCTTGCAGCTATATATTTTTTTATTTTCCTGACACATTTTGGGTGGGAAGGTTCTCTGATGTCACATATGTAGCTGTGTTTAGTGGGAAAGTACACATACAGAATTACTTATGTAGCCTATTCACCTCGTGACATCATGGAATGTTCCTTACAATTATTAGATCTGATTGACTGATTAAATGAGGTGCAAAACATTTACTTAATGAACCGTATATTACTGATTATTGCCTTCAGGTATAACTAAAGTTTGGAGATAAGACTTGAATCTCATAATTGAGACTTCAGTGGAATTTGTCATTAGCATTTTTTTTAAAAAAGGTTAAAAGAGAAACAGTAGTTCCTAAAACTATTTTTACGAACCAGCTAATTAATTTTGAGTTGTAACTTTAAGCACACATATACAGTATTATAAATAATTTCAACATGTCTGACTGTAATAAATAATATGACTTTTTTAAATAATATGTCTATTCAGACTGTGTTTAGTTATCTGGTAACTGGTTTGCATTTAAGATGTGATTAGCAAGGCCGATAACCACAGCCGAGAAGGAAGCGTTACATGCAAAATGATTTGCCATATATATCTCGTGAAGTGACAGCCAGGAAAGATTCCTTTTTACCTTGTCTGGTAAGTGGGTTTTGGACTCTTTACTGTGCTGAACACGTTGTTTTACTGGTTTTGTGTATATTATTATTGTAATCCAAAAAATAATATTGCAATTTATATGCCTTATTAATATTGTATGTTCCCACTTGTAACCCACTATATTAAAAACAGGATGTTAAAATAAATTTAATTTTTAAAAACAAAATCACTTTTAGGTGGTTGAAGATTTGAATTTTGTACCAAAGAAATGGACTAATGTGGTTAGCGCTGAATATGCCATTTTTTTTTGTATTATGTGATCTATAATTCATGGTCATGAATATTGATTTTGTTACAGATTACTTTTTCTCGCGCTTGAGTTTAATAGCGAATTCAATGTTTAATTTTTTTATTCATTTGTGCTTACAGATATTGTGAGGTATTCATAGCGTTGAAAATGAAGTGGATTGCCTGTGCCTTTCTTATCATTGTTTTTGATAAAATAAGTGTTGGTCAACTTGATGTTGTCGAGGGACTATGGCCCGAACACAATCTTGTGGCTAGTGTTGTCCAAAAGTCCAAAAGTATCTTTATGTTGGGAACCGATGGCTTTATGGGATACTTATTAACAGGTGAATTAAAATGAAAACATTGCATAAAATTGTATAATTGTTCCATAATTGCGTAATTTCTTTTATTTTTTTTTTAAATAGCTCAGTGTAATGGTACAGCAGAATCCATTCGCTGCCAATCAAATCAGACTGGTAAGTATAAACTACCACAATAAATTGACTTTAAACAATTCTGACATCTCAAGCATATTTAAAGACATGAACCATGTTTCACTTTTTTCAGCAAACAGTTCAAACATCTTCGTTTTCTCATTTAATGCATCTAATTCAAGTACAAGTGTGTTCACCGGCAGTGAGTATTTGCATAAAGAGCCCATTAACTTATCAAAACAGGACAATGATGATAGTGATGACCTGTGGAATTAAATTAATTTAGTAAAGTTATTCATAAAATATATTATAAAAACCTTATTATTAGTAGACGTGTCATGTTCTTCTTCCTTACGCCACTGTTTTACAGGAACTGGTGATGTGAGTGTGTCTTTCACGACCAATCTTCCAATCCAGCTTAACATCAGCAGGAACAGTATGCCCGATTATATATGTTTTTTCAATGGAAAATGCAGCAACAACTCCTGGGCTAGTTGGATTTCAAAAGGTTGATTGGTGAACAAAATGTCACTTTTTTATTGCTATTTTGTTAGATGGTTTAACTCTGCCAGTTTTAGGCCCAACCGTGTGATGCAGGAAAAGAGATTATATTATAAATTTACAGAATGCACCGATGGATAGACAGACAAAAATATACATTCAGATTATACATTTGGCACAAAAACTTCTTTAGACTTCATTGACTGCAATGTCAAATGCAGTGTCTTGTCTTTATTGTAGGCTGTAATTCAAAGGAGTCAAACTACACAGCACAAAGTAAGTCACATTTCAGACCAGTTTTAAAAGTACAGTAGTTTTAATTTCATGACAGATTTTTGTTTTTGTTTTTTTGCTCAGACTGTAGCATCAACTGTTTTGACCCTACCAATGCATGTGGTAGGGCACAGTACAATCCAAACTGCAAAGGTAAGGTTATTTAACCTTGTAACTCTTTTGTAAATGTATTGTATTGTAATGACTATCCAAATAGCTTTAACTTATATATATTCTTGTTTTAATGTTTAAGCTGCAGGTTTGTTTTGTATTGAAATCCTTTTAATTAAACTTTGTAATGTTACAATTAAACCCTTAACTATGAAGCTAAACTAATTTAAACTACAAAAACAACATCAAAACGTGAGACTTCCTGGTTACATTATAGTCCTAGTTTAGACATAAAAAGACATTTCTAGACTTTATTGTCTTTTGTTTTTCTCCTTTGTCATAGTCAGTTCCACTTTACAGTCTTTGTTTTGGTAGTGACTGAAAATCAGACTTAAATGTGACTTAAGTTTCCTGGACTTAAACTTGAACGTCTTTCTTGTAGGGGACCCCGGTAATGAGAACTCCTTTACAGTCAATGAAACAACTGAAAGCTGCTGGAAGTGTGGCAGCCCCTTTCAAAGTACCGAGCCTATAGTCCCACCAGCAGCCATCTCAAACAGTTTCCAGAAGAACGCAAGCGTGTCAGCCAGCACGGCTGCGTAAGTTTGATTTTTACTTTTTCATTTCATTTCATTTTTTATTTGTTCTTTTTTTTTGTGGTAATGTTGAACATATTCCACCTTAAGAACAGGAGTGGGAAGAAGACCACGTCTTATTTGCTCCTACCCCATTCTTATCACAACATAAATAATAAACACAGATGGCAATTTTTATACTGACAAAAAACAAAACACAATTTTTAAATAATTTCCCATACAGTTGCATCATTTTCCGCTTACAACGACACTTGAATATAGTGATACTAGGACATTTTTTGAGGTCATTTTCCAGACAAGTCCAGTACTGTACACCTAAAAATGAAATACACCTTTGTTTCAACGTTGTTTTTACAGATGGTAACTTAAAATCATTTTCCCTTCTACTATGCATTTGATTTAAAACAAATAAATTTTGCAAACCATTAGGCAACAGACCATGTCTTGCTTTGTACAAAATTAACAATGTTTGCAAAACTACCAAATCATTCAACTTAAGTAATCCTGAATGCAAAAATAATACAGAGGTAGACTCTCTTGGAGAAGTTTTATGCATTACTCTCAAGGCTCGTTTTTGTAAAATAATCAAAGGCATTAAATTAGTCTTGTAAAAATTTCCCCATATTTCCAAACCATACAAAAGGTATGGCAAAATCAATGAACAATACAAAATTCTCATTGCTTCATAACTTATCAGCTGTTTTACTTTGCCTAGTATACCCAGATTTCTGCTTATTTTCTTTTTGATACAATTTATGTGCCCTTTCCATTTTAGTTGTTCGTCGATAATGACACCCAAAAATTTAAATTCTGAAACTCTTTCAATTTGAATTTTTCCAAAAAATAACTCAACCTGACTTATACATTTTTTGTTTGTGAACAGCATAAACTTAGTTTTCATTAAATTTAATGATAGCCTATTTGCATCAAACCATTTCTGAAGCAGGACCATTTCTTTTTCAATAGTATTGATTAAAAACCCCAGATCCTTGCCCGAACAAAAAAAATTTGTGTCATCCGCAAACAAACAAAACTGTAAAATATCTGAAATCTCACAAAGATCATTTATATATAAAACAAAAAATTTTGGTCCTAGTACAGAGCCTTGTGGTACTCCACATTGCATGTCTAGCAATCCGGATCGGTGCCCGGCATAATCCACGTACTGCTGACGATCTTGAAGATAGCTGTTGACCCATTTTAAAACAAAACCTCTGACTCCGTGCAACTGCAATTTCTGCAGTAAAACACCATGATCAATAGTGTCAAAAGCCTTTTTGAGGTCAATAAAAACACCAACTGTGTGGTTCTTATTGTCCAGTTCTGTTGTTATTTTTTCAGTTATTTTCATTAATGCTAAAGCAGTTGAAGAATTATTCCGAAAACCAAACTGATTTTAATTCAATAATGTGTATTTTACGATAAAATTGTCAAATCTCTGAGCAAAAACCTTTTCCAGGACTTTTGAAAATTGTGAGAGCAAAGATATGGGTCTGTAATTAGTGAGATTGTGTTTATCACCTGATTTGAAGAGAGGTATTATTTTTGCCACTTTCATTTTGTCTGGGAAAATGCCAGTGTTGAAAGAAAGATTAAATATATGTTGTAAAGGGTTGCAAATAACATCTATGGTTTTTTTAATAATAAACATGTCTAAACCATCACTATCACAGGATTTCTTGCCGTGTATTTTAGCGACTGTGGCGGCAATTTCCGCCTCACTAACCTCCTCAAGGTAGAGTGATTGGATGACTTTGCTTTTACTCTTCCAAGTCGCCTCTTCGTGATTTGGAGGAATAGCTTCGGCAAGATTTGGTCCAACATTAACAAAATATGAGTTGAATTCATCAGCCATTTCTGACACACCTATTTCTTTATTTTGTTCATTAATTAAATATGTTGGTGGGTTATGTGACATTTTATTTTTACCCATAACATCTCGCAACACTTTCCATGTCTCTTTTGTATTACTTTTGCTTTTTAATAATAAATTGGAGTAATAATCTTTTCTTGCCGCTCTCATTATATCTGTGAGCTTACTGAATGTGGATTTTTAACGAGTAAACTAACCAGTAAAATAGTATGAGGGAAAAACGATATTTATTTATTTATTGCCGTTATTTTCAATGCTGTTAATATAGTAGTTCATCAATTTTAGAGAATGTTTTGTTTTTGCATTTTTATTAACATTATCATATTTGTTTTGTGCTTTTGGCTGTTGTAAACACAAACATTAACAGTCATACATGTATAAAACTAAAAATATTTATTTTACGCTTAATATTAAATTAATAATCCAATTATTAATAATGAATCCCATAAAACATTGATGCATAATTAATATCTGGATTTATGCTCTACATAATTTTTTACTGTGTCTCTATAATTGTGATGTAATTGTTTTTTAAACTAAAACAATTTTATATTGTAATTTTTAACTATATTTCTCTTTTTTATTAAATTATACAGTAGTGTCATGGCCAATCTTTCAAGTCTTGTAAACTTGATGGGGAATTTGACAATTGCATCAATAACTATGGGTAATGTGGAAGGAGTTTTGAAAGTAATGAAAAGCGCATCGGACGTCACGACATCAGCTTATATCTACTCTCCACAGACGGGAGTTCAAGTGAGAATCTGCTTTTTAAAAATCTTGCATTACTTATGACCATGTGTTTGCTTATAAAACCACATTTAATCCAATTCTACATTTGTAGTTTGTACAGGATTTGGCTGTGCTATCTGATTATCCAAATGCTATAATAGTTCCAAAAGAAGCAGGTCTGAAAGCCTTAAACCAAAGCAATTCAGGAGTTTTTCTCGGTGTGTTCCGGTTTCCTAACATGACAGAGGTATGTCGAGATCTTTTCTGTGGGCTAACCATAAGAAGAATAAATTATTTGGTTTGGTAAAAATTAATACTAGCTAATATTGGCTCAGAATTGCATTACAAATGTCTGAATCTTTTTTTTATTTCTAAAACTATAGCAATCAAACAGCACCCCTGTCCTGAATGATGAAGTTTATGCGATTGAAATGGGCTCACTAATTTCTAATCTGACTGTCCCTATCAATTTAACTTTCACAAATGGAAAGGTGAAGCACACATAACATGATTATCCCAAATTGTTATAAATTATTATAACGTATTTATTTTATTTTATTTTATTTCATATCATAATCTATATGTTTATATATGTATTACATAATTATAATTTACTTATTTTTATATCCATTGTAGGACGGGAGTACACCTGTTTGCAACTCATGGGATGGAAGTGGTTTGTTACGTTTTATATTTGTGATGAAAATAAAGTCATTGCCTAAGCGTGTTCAAACACATCGAAAATTCTGAATATGAATGCCAATTTAAAATAAAGGTACAAATTATGTGTATTGATTTTCCCCCACGCAGGACAAAGTCCCAACTGGACCACTGATGGTTGTGACACTACGATTGTAGGAACTACCATAGTTTGCAAATGCACACATTTGACGTTTTTTGCTGTGCTTATGGTAGGTTTGTGTTTTTTTTTTCTTTGGAAACTGTGAAAGTACTTTTGCTTCTGTATTTTCATATTTTTTTAAGCTTTTAAGAATTTTTATAGACTTTTGATGCGTGGTAATCTTGCTCTGCTGTTTTCTAAATGAAGACATTTCTCACACAGGCTCCTACGAATATAACAATTTCTCAAAACGACCTTAACACTCTCACCTATATCTCCAACATTGGCTGCGGCCTTTCCTTGTTCTTCCTAGGTGTTGGGCTCTTCATGCATTTCCTCTTGAGGTGAACTTTGATTGTTTTTTATCATTATATTATAGTAATATTTAAAATTCAGAATCTTGATACGATTGCATTTGCTTTGAAAAAATTAATTGAGTTGTTTCGACTACAAATAAAAAACCATGTGAGTAAAATGAATCTTCAACGTATGCATACATACATATACGTATAAACACTATATTACCAAAAGTCCATAAAGACATGGATGACAGCGTCTGGTGTGGACGAACTTGACTGGCCTGCACAGAGTCCTGACCTCAACCCTGTAGAACACCTTTGGGATGAATTAGAGCGGAGACTGAGAGCCAGGTCTTCTCGACCAACATCAGCGTGTGACCTCGCTTTTAGAAGAATGGTCAAAAATTCTTATAAACACACTCCTCCACCTTGTGGACAGCCTTCACAGAAGTGCTATAGCTGTAATAACTATAAAGGTGGACCAACATCATATTGAACCCTATGAGTTAGGAATGAGATGTAGGCAGGTAAGTTTATCTGTGAGTCAAGGCAGGTGACCGAATACTTTTGGTAATATAGTGTGTGTGTATATATAGGTCTCCCACAGTCCAACAATATGCGTTCAGGTGAATTGAAATTGGCCATATGTGTAAGTGTGCGTGTGAATATGTGTGTTTGTGTTTTTTTCTGCGAATGGTTGGCCATCAATCCAGAGCATGTGTCCAGCCTCAAGCCAAGAGATGCTGTGATGTTACCCTTGACCCAGAAATGGAATAGAATAGAATAGAATGCCTTTATTGTCATTGTATCACAGGGTTACAATGACATTAATGTGTCATAATGTGACATAATTTGGACGTATAGAGAATCAAACATTTTCCTACTCACCCATATACATAGAGCAAGATACGTAGAATAGTAGTAGCAGTAGCAGTACAGAACAAGGACAGAAAACTGAAAAGGCAATTCTGTGATTGTGTGATTACAAAATAATCAAATGATACATTTTCAAAGTCTCTTTGATTAAATAACTATTGTTCATACTTCATATTAAATTATAGATAGTTAAATCACAAAATAGATCTCAATATGAAGATCACACATGAAAAAAAATGTTTACTTTTGATTCTTCACTATTAGGAAAAGGAAAGTCAGTAGTTCAGTCCACGTGCTGATGAATCTGTTCAGCGCACTGTTTCTGTTGGACCTGGCCTTCCTTTCCAACTCGTATGTGGCAGAAGCAAAAAATGCGACAGCCTGCATGATTATGGCAGGATTCATGCATTACTGCTTGCTGACCAGTTTCACCTGGTTTGCCGTGGAAGCGATACATCTCTGCCTGCAGATGACCAGACACTCGAGACAAATTCAAAATTACATCCTTAAGGTCTCTGTGATTGGCTGGGGTACGTTTGAAAGGAATACACACCTTTTTTTCCATATTTCTTTTCGAAACAATGACAAACATGGACTTGGATTTGTTGCAGTTCCGTCAGGCTTCATTGTCATTATCATTTTCATATTCGGCAAATACGGTGAACAGACCATTCAGACTGACACAGGCAACAAGATAACCATGTAAGTGCAATTAGAAAATGGTGTTTTTATGAAAACTTTATAAAATAAAAATAAGCGAAAGTTGTGCATTTTAAGGTTTGGATCATATAATCTGAAACAAACTATAGTTTACTTTTTTAGTAATGTAGTTAAAATTAAAAAAAAAATTCTTAAAAGGTTTGAAACTGATTTTCATAATTAGGCTTCTGCTATTTACAAAGGTACCTCATTCTTTTAAGTACTTCATTGGCTTCTCTTCACAAACTTTTTTTTTCTGTACTGTAGGTGCTGGATACCAGACTCCAATGTTCATTATATAGTGAACATTGGTTATTATAGCTTTATTTTTGTGGTAACCTTCTCCACGTTCATCGTGGTGTTGCGGTGGCTGTCTCTGCTGAAGGTTGTCTGGCTTAAAAGTTCCGGGAAAATCAGCAAATCAAAAACAGAAAACTCTGACATCTGCACCATCCTGGGCCTCTGCTGTCTGCTGGGTCTCACCTGGGGCTTTGCCTTTTTCAGTTATGGAGCTCTGCAAATCCCATCATTCTACATATTTTCCATCCTCAACTCATTTCAAGGTAAGAGTGTATGTTAAAAATCGTAAAGAAACTTTTGTGATTCATTGGTTGGTGTTTTCCTTTTTATAGGCTTTTTCTTATTTGTGTATTATTTGAAGACCAGTGGCTTTATTGGAGATGGCCAAGTGTCAGAAAACAGTGACTCATCTGTGAGCACCAAGACCATTAATCCATATGATATGGATAGCCAGGACTCTACTTCTGATAGAAAGCCAACCTAAATATTTCTGTGAGAAGGTTTGCTGTTTTTGTTTTTAGTGAAAAAAAACGTCTTATTTGCACGTTTGAATGCTTCTCGTTTTTTGCACAGGTATTTTTCCATGTTATGTTGTTAAGATTTGGTTTATAAATTAGGTGTTGATGGCGATGAAAGAAAAAATCACGTTTTGATGTCAAACTATGACCAGAAAAGTATTGATAAATTAAAATAAATACAAAACCAATATTTAAAAAAAAAAAAA
>CM051505.1:12766562-12785774 GCA_028031935.1 Paedocypris micromegethes | reverse complement strand
ACACACACACACACGTTATCAGTAACTCAACCTCTCAGAGGTCATGAATAATCAATGTAGTTATTTTTTAGGTAGTAATACCCGCATTATCCATGAAGCCGGAGCTCTGGTGCACCAGCATGCGGCGTTCTCTTTTCCTCAGAGCTTCTTTGATGATCAACAAGGCGATCAGTCCGCTGCTGAGTGTCACGCCGACACCGAGGCCGATCATCGCCGTGTTCCTGCCAAACCAGCTCATGCTGCTCCAGCGACGCAAAATCGCCCGCTGTGTTCTAAATCACCACACAGGCATTTCTACTGTGCGAAATATTCGCTGTATTTTCGATTGAACCAAGTTCAAGTTCAGCGGCTTCACGCCAGCATTAGATCATCCCAACGGTCGGTTTGACAGTCCATTGCGATTGCATGTGTTTGTCGAGAGTAACAGGGAAAAGGGCGTTGTCGCCATCTGGCGGACTGGAGAAGTATTTCACCTCGAGACCGCTGATTATAGTATTACAGTACTGTACAAAATACAGCGAAGTCATGAATACAAAACAAGGGAAAATGTAGTAAAATTTAATAAAAAGTAATATATTTTAAAAAAAATTGTCTTTTTTTTGAAGTATATACGTTTTAATACACATGTCTTAAGTTACGGGTTTGGGCAGAAAATTTTAATAATACAAGTTATTTTTGCGTGTCAACTTTTAATTCGATTGAATGTATGAAATATAGCAATTGTGAAATTAATTAATCGGGATTTTTTGTACTAAAATATTGTTTTGTTTACGCCTCCGACGGAACTGCGCGTGCGCAAACTGAACAGGAACTCGCATTTGCGGCCTAGCTACGTTAACATTTCTTGACCGTTTTTTTATTGTTTTGCTTAATAGAGGTCAGGACTCACAGATAAATCATGGAAATCGGAACCGAGATAAGCAAGAAAATAAGGGTAAACCTTACCCGCAGCACGTATTGGACTGTGTAGCTGTGTTAGCATCATTAGCTGCTCAGCAGTAGTTAAAATACTTGCGGCTTTATCGCGTGTATTTCTATTCCAGCCTACAGTTTTGTTATCCAGATTACACATTTAAATGGTCAATTTTATTTACAGTTGCTTTAATCGTTGTAAACTATGACTACATAACCTGTACTGTTTTATAAAAAGGTGTCGTGTACAAGTAAACTAGTAGTTACTTTTTCCACAGTTGCTTTATATTGCTTTTTTCTTTCATTATTATTATTGCCTGTTTTTGTAATACTACTATGTATTTTATAGGAGTACTGCGTCAGAAAGACTTTGTTAACTTCTGTTATATTTGTTTGTGTTCCAGACTGCAATTAAAGGGAAACTTCAGGAGCTTGGAGCTTATGTGGGTAAGATCTTCCACAAACACAGTCGCAGCGTTTTCACAACCGTTAAAGCGTCTGTTTAAAAGTGTGATGAGTGAATAACTACTACAGAGGCTTCAGAAAGACATTTGGATTCCATGTTGTAGCGAAGTGCACTATTGAGTTGCTCTTTCCACTCATTCCACTAATTTGCATCCTGATCATCATCAATGATCTTCATCTCATAATCCTCTACTGAACGCTTAACAGAACGCTTACTGATATCTTATGACTGCATAGAACAGTCCTTAATGGGATTTAAGATTTGACACAGAATTAACAACTGAGTAGAATACAATCCATCCCACATTGTTGTGTGTTCTATGCAGCTTGTAAACGTATATTATTAATGTTAACATCAAAGTTTAAGGTGTAATCTAATAAAGTAGGTGTAATCTAATAAAATGTGTGATTGCACTTATTTAAAAAAAATGTTGCTCAGTGTTTGATTTCAACTTAATTTGATCTCAAAAGTAGTGTGAACGTACTGTTTTTTGCTGCGAAGATTTTATTTGTTGGTGTGATTTAATAAAATCTTAGCGCTAATAAAAGCGTTTCTGCCAGACGAAGAGCTTCCTGATTATATCATGGTCATGGTGGCCAACAAGAAGAACCCACAGCAGATGGCAGAGGACCTGTCCTTGTTTCTAGGCAACAACACCATCACGTTCACTGTGTGGTAGGTACAAGCCTTTTTAGTCTTTTTAAAACTCCTTATTTTGCAACTCATAAATTATGACAACACATCTTTATGTGTGTGTAACATCACGTGTGTGTGTGTGTTTAGGCTGCATGGTGTTCTGGAGAAGCTGAGATCGGTGGCAGTTGGTATGTTTTTTTTTGTCTTGTTCTTTTATGTCCTTTAATTATTATTTGTCTTAATAATTAATTCTTGACTTTCTTTAGAATCCACATGTGCCCCTCCATCCACTCTTCATTCAGAAACAAGCGTCCCTGCAGAGAAGAGCAGGAGAGGAGTAGAATCTCGCGCTTTGACCGTGTCCAGCTCTGATAAAGTGGAAGGACGAGTCTCCAGCTCTGGCCATGAGAACCAGGCAAAGTCAGTTCATTATTGACTGTTGTGGTAAAGTCATCCTTGTGAAGATGTTCAGCATCCTTTTAAAATGAATGTAATGTTCTGATATAGGAGAGGCTCGTCTGACAGAAACTCCAGACTCACTTCAGCAGTCAAGCCCATAGTCGATGCTTCGGCGGAAGCTGTGATAGACATCAAGCCTGATATGGATGATGACCTCATCACTTATGATCCGCTGGATCCAGCTGTGACTCCTGGTCACATGCGGGGCTTATACAGCCAGTCTTCTGGAAGAGCTACGGGGGCTTACAGGTCCTCGGACATCACCAGAGGTTATGACAGGTCAAGAAACGGGGGGAGCTTCAGGAGCTCAGGTGAAAGCAGCAAGGTGAGAAGAACCAAACTGAGAAATCACAAACGCTTTTCATTTCCTCTCAACGTCACGTTTTGTCACAGGACACAGGCCGAAAGCGCAAAGCACCGGTAGCCAGCTCCGTAGTCCGAATCCAGAGAAATCATGACAGCGACGATGAGGAGGAAGATGAGGAGGACTATGGTCTGGCTAGCAAAGTGTCTCTGCCGGCAAAACCTGAACGCAAGTAGGTTTTTTTTTAATTTTTCAATTAAATTAATTTGGTTTGAAAAGACTTTTAAGATTTTTAACTCTTAATTTTTTGTAGGCCTTCCCTTCCACCAGCCAAGCAAGCAAACAAAAATCTGATCCTCAAAGCCATATCAGAAGCTCAGGAGTCCATCCACAAAACCACCACCTATTCAGGTCTGACCGAAGCCATACTTGCCAACGCTTCTAGTAGAAACGTATATCCAGCTATTTTTTATTTTATCTTTTCAGTTTTTATTCAATTTGTATTAATTGTTTGTCAAGGGCCAAAGGTTGTTTCTGATTACACTATAAAAGGAATGACACAATTCCTTACATCTGATTGGCTGTCAAACGGACTTTTTTCAGTTGATTCTGATTGAGTCGTGAGCTGTAAATATTTTCAGACATCTGCCTCTTTGCATTGTTTGTGCAACTTTACACTTTGACATTTAAAAAAAATGTAAACAATTTGTCGAAAACATATTATTCGTAACAATATCAAATTCGACTCAAGTCGCTTTTGATCTTCTGTTAAACCAGTTCCCCAGCGTAAAACGGTTCCTGTCGCTCCACGGACGCGCTTAGCCAATGAGGAGATGAGTAAAGCGGCGATCCGATTGGTCAAAGAACACCTCGACTCCCTCAAACCCCACGAGTCCCAGCACAACCGTGAGCATCCTTTTTATCTTGCAATTCATTTATGAACAGAATAACTCATCCTTACAATCTTTTTTCACTCTTTATTTCCTCCCAGCACAATCACACGCTTTAGCATCTCGTCTGGAGCTTGCAGAAGAAAGCCGCAGAGAAAAGCTCAGTGATTACGGTGAGGAATTGAATCCCATCTTGATTAACACACACTAGCATCAGGTTATATTGTTCGGTGAGATGATGTGTGAATCTCCTCGACTCAGAGCTGCAGGTTGTGGAACCAGCGAGGCGCAAGGCTCTCGACTCCCGCTCCTTCATCGTCCGGAAACCAGAACTTGATCAGACTCCGGCGGCTAGGAGCGGATTGGCCACTCGACCTGAACACACTTCACCGGTCACTCAGACCCAAGACTCGTCCACTTCCTCCCGTATGGTGCAGGCCAGGTCTGTCTGAGTTTCATTGACGTTTTTTGGTCACCAAAATCAATGTTTCATTTGTGTTTGTGGTTTTGTATTTGCAGCAAGGAGAGAGCAGACACTACGGCTGGAGCGAGTCCAAAATTTATCGTGACTCTGGATGGCGTTCCCAGTCCTTTAGCCAGTCGCACAGACCAGGAGATTGCACAGGAAGACCTTGGAAGTGTCCGGCACAAATCTGCTGTCCATCTCAGACTGGGCACTGATTTTCTGGACGCTTATGGTGAGAGGATTTGGAAATTAGCATTGTTAGAATTGCAAATATCAAATGCAATTTTCTAAGAAAACAAGGAAAATCATTCACATTATTTCGTTTTTGTATTTTCATTTTAGTGTGCATGTGTACAGAGTTTCATGTTAAATACGAGTTATCGCGAAATTATAAGTTAGTTCTGAGAGTTTTTAAAACAATTGGTACATGGTCATATTATTATTAGTAATAATAATGCATTTATTTACAATGTGATTTTTGGGACCTTTTCACAATACGTAAAATGTGAAGATTTAAAGGGAAAACAAATGTCTTACAAGCGAAAAAATAATTATATTATGTATTATTGTTGTACCTAATCTGGAATAGACTGGCTGAATAGATTTGTAATCTGGGAAACATTGTACTCTTTGCATTTAGATACGTCTAAATATGTATTTGATAATAAACACATTAAATATGTTGGGGGGGGTTTGCAGATGAAGAGATTGAAGAGTTAAAAGACATGGAGGTGGAGGAAGTTGAAGCCAAGCGACAGAAACTTCCAGAACGATGCAAGTTCTGGCCTGCGTGTAAGAGCGGAGAAGAGTGTGTGTATCACCATCCCAATACACAGTGCAAGTAAGAGTGATCTTTAGGTTTTTTTAGCCACACAAGATCCATTCTTTTGTTTTACAAATATGTACAATTAATGACTGAATTATTACAATATCTTTTTTTGCTAGATTTCTGTGTACTGTCCGAAACACAGATCTCTAAATGAATTAGTATTAAATGAAGTGTCAAAACTGCTCCATATTAGTAACTGCTGTGCAAAGAAATCCTGAAATTGTTGTTTGCTTTTTTGCAGTATGTTTCCCAGCTGTATATTTGGAGACAAGTGTCTATTTATTCATCCAAACTGTAAGTTTGATTCCAAGTGCACCAAGCCAGAGTGTCCCTTCACACACAGCAGCCAAAGATCCACCACCACCACCAAGACCTCCAGATCAGGTACAATAGAAACGATCAATTCTTTTAAAAAAAAAAAAAAAACCCAAACTTCAATCATTTTTCGCATCCAGATGCTTCATCCAGCAGCGTGTGCCGCTTCTTCCCAGACTGCAACAAGACGAACTGTCTGTTCTACCACCCCAAAGTAGGTTCACACAAACAAACCATTTCACTTCAAACTTAGTGATGGAGTTTATGATGGTTTCTCTCCAGCCCTGCAGGTTTGCTGGGTACTGTAACCGCGCCGGCTGCTCTTTCTACCACCCGTCTCCAGCTGTGCCGCCCAGAAGTGCGCTGAAGTGGAGCAAAGCTCAAAGCAGGTACCAAACACCGACCCGTGGCTGAGTCCAGCAGCCGTGATGAGGAATCTTCTTCTTTCCCCACAGCTGAATGTTCCAGGACCGCATGAATTTCTGGAAGTTTCCTCTGTGTAAACAGAACTTGTGCTTTTATGTTCGGAAGGTTTCGCCTTTTAAATACATTTTGTAAACTCTGTATCACAGGAAACTGTTTGTGGGAAACACATTTCTATTAAAAGTCGCCTTTGAAATAGTTTTGTGTGTTGCTATTCTATCTGTTCTGCACTGGTACAATCCTTCAAAAAAACTGATTTCAGTTATACATGGCAACCCAAAGTAATTTCTTACTCTACCCTCACACCTTTAAAACTAAATAACTTGAGAATGTCGTCACCACATTTGTGAATTTCGACCAATGTGGAACAGAATTGGAAGCTATTCTATGTCAAAAAGCCGTGATGGCGCATCTACCGTACGCCCCAAAGAATGACGCCAACCTGATGGCAACTCAGAGCTGGTTTATTTCCCGACTACAGCTCGTGATCTTCAGGGTGGTAGAGTTCACTCATTAGGCGGTAGATGTACGAGGGAGCGTTTCCACCGATGTTTGAGATGAACAGCGTGATGAGCTCCGGGGGGACGTAGTCAAACACCGGACAGTGAGCGTTGACCTTCGACAAGATCTCGCCTGGGAATCAAAGGTCACCTTAGGTCAAATCAGAGACATGTGTTTGATTGTTTTGCTTCACTACTCGCCTTCAGTGAACGGAAGCACCTCGTGTGGGGAGACAAACTTGTGGAACGTGTCCTCTTCGTTGGGAAACTGAAGTGAAGAGAGCGGCATTTGCAGAGAAAGCGTAAGTCACGTGCGCTTTTAAACACAAATAGTATTTAATGAATGATAATAGTGATGAGTGAGTGTTCTGACGGACCTGAGGCGAGAGCTTAAACATGGGTGCGCAGACGATGAGCGGAGTTGAATGATGTTTGGCAGCAAGAGCCAGAGTGTGTGTGCCATTGACGGCCCGCAGACCCCCGTTCGCCAGAACCGTCTGTGTGCCAATGATGACCTGAGAAACAAGCCGGCCAAATGAGCTGTTAATCATACATAATCCAAATAGATCAAAGTGCCTTCATTTCACCTTGTTGACTCTTGACATCACAGCAAAAATGGCGGCGTCTGGGATGACGGTTGTTTCAATGTCCTTGGAGAGACTTGTGGCCATTTCATGCCCCTGAATGGAGATCACAAGCCGCTATTAAACCGTGAATCTGCAAATGTGCAGTAAATCTATGCAGACTAATTTAGTCACGTTTGAATGCAACATACTAACGGTCAAATAAAGCTTTGCTGAAGCATTATAAACGTCATATTTTGGACAAATAAAAGGCATTTTAAATTTAAAAAATGTAATGTGTAAATGTACTACAAACTTTTCAACAGCATCTTTAGTGACATCTGGTGGCCAAAAAATGAATAGCATTTGACGTTACTAATAAACCGCTTCACTAAAAGTCAACAACTTGGGTCGTGTTGAAGACCTTTCCGCATTTTTGCCAGATAGTTTTCAGATTCTTTTATCAAAGTACATGTAATTAAATTAGTTAACCTTCCACTAACGCATGCACAAATTAATTTACTTTAAAGGTGTGATTCTCTACTTTTGTTTTACTTCCAAAGATAGAATAGTTCATAAACCGAACAATCAGAATGCTTTAGCGGTGGTTATAAACAGTGCATGTGTTCTAAAACTCCTCTCTTCCTTGCAGGCTCCATGCGTCTCGTTTAAAAAATATAATAATTTAAATGCCATTTAAAATGACACTAATTCATTGGTGACATTTGAATGTGACGAAAGCGATTTTTTTTTTTGGGCCAATCACTGGCGACTAACCTGGCAGAACGGCGCACACTCGGCAACCATAACGTGAAATTTCCGCTTCTGTGCAGCATTCTTCAAAAAAGCCTCCACAGTCCTGGAGCGGCCGATGGTCATGATGACTTCGTTTGAGTGGATGTGTTCCAGCGCTTGCATAGAGATGTTATCTGTTGTGACCTCTGGAAAGAAATACAGAAACAACAACATAATGAAACCAGGCTTAAGAGACCGTAGGGATAATGGGATTCAGCTTCATTACCCAGTTCTGTCAGCAGCTCGTGGATGGCTTCGATGATGTTTGCCTTCAGATGGGCGAAGTGCTGTCTGAAGTTGTCTTCGCTGGACCCTCCGGAGGTCAGGAGCTTGTGTAGAGACTCCTGCTGGTCTGTTTCCTCACTGCTGCCCCGAGACCTGCGGAGGAGACACGGACAGGATGTTAACTAGATCATGTGCCTTTATATGGAGCCTTATGTGCCCTGATGACACAAACGCCAAATCCCAGAATGCAGTGCTTTAGCTGCCTTGTATAAATTATGCAATTTGTAACATTTACTTACACATTTAACACATTTACTTTGTTTTTTTGTTGTTGTTTTTCCAAATTTTTTGCAACATTTTAAAACTAAATTTATGTTTTTATGATAGACAAAAATTGTAACTGTGAAAAGCACCTTACAAATACACTGAACTTCAACGTAATCATAAAAAGACACAAGTGTATCTAAGATAGAATAATATTCCTGTCTGTTTTATCCATACAAAGTTTAGCTATAAGTTTAGTGCGTTATATAAAATAAAAGTGTGCTTTGAGCTCAACACCCCTGAACTCTGACGTAGTGTAAAAACTGTCCAATCAGCACGTTTCCTGAAAGACGACAACAGTCCTATGTTTCTATGTGTAGTATGTTTAGGAATAATAAAAGTTGACGAACAGAAATGAAAAAACTACAAAAAAGCTGAGAAAGATGACAGGTTCCAGGTTCCTCCCCAAACATAAATTGCGACGACTCAAAAAGTATAATAGATGTAAAGAACCTGATTTTAGTGGATGAAGATAAAATTCTCAAGTCGCATTTTAGAATGAAACATATCTATGAATAACGATAAGTGATTGAAAAAAGGACTGATGATGACAGCTGAAAGTCAACGATAAAAAAAAAAACAATGAATAAAATGTGTATTATGAGGGAAAGTATAAAAAAAACTGAAACTTTAAAAAAGGTTAAAATGAATCGAGTCGGTGTGATTAATAGGACAGACATTTAAGAAGGGGATTGACATTTCCTTGCCGAACTGTGAAGAAAGATGAGTCTCTTTCAAGACGAGAGATTAGAAAAAATGAGTGAAAAAGTTGAATTACAAAAAGAACAACATTAAAAAGGTTTAGATGGGAAAAGAAATGGTAGCACACTAGATTATATGAGGATGTATTGTGTAGTTTTCAAGCTTATTGACTCAACTACAAGCCAGCGATTGTATGATAAACTCTTGTGGTTTAAAAGTTCTTGAAATTTTCTAAAGAAATTACTAATTTCACAGCAAGTAAAAAAAAAAAAAAACCATCAAAAGGACAAGAACTTCTGTTCAGCTATCCCACTAGCAAATCACTTTTCACTTTTGACTAGTGAGCAGCATCAACAGTGGCTAGGAAAACAAAACTCTGAGGATACCAATACAAACGGATTAGGAATTTATATGAGTGTAAACGGTCACGTTAGGCGAAAATTAACACACCTTGCGTATTCCTCTCGTATTATTTTTAAGACCCGGCGGACCATGTTACCCACGGTCGTTTCAGACGGCTGCGCAGCCGTCATGCGTCTGCCTTCCTTCCGAATAATCTCCATCAGCTCACCTGTAAAACATCACCAACCATTTTGAACGTGTCATTTTTAAAACAAACTGCGGTGAAGCGCTAGCCACTCACCCGCGTTCCCCCAGCGGGCCTGCGCGATGATCCTGCGGAGTAAAGCGGTCGTTTCCCGGGCCGTTTCCGCGGAGCCGCGGAGAGTTCCGGACCCGCTGCCGCTGCGCTTCAGCTCGGACAGAAACGCCTCGATGCGCTCGGACAGCTCCGTTTTATTGTCGGACCCGGGCATTTTCAAACGACTAAATTCTACCAAGTATCTGACAGCTTTAAAAACTCCACGGAAATAGAGTAAAAGCTCTTCCGGTTCAGGCCGCGCCACGCGCTTCTTCTGCTGCGTAAGCACCGCGGGGCGGGGTCGCTGGACAGACATTACCGTATAGAAATATAGTAAAAGATTTTAATAACATAAAATATCATTTTAAAGTCTTTTTGATTAGTAACATGTTGTAGAATATCTTAGACAATATTCATAGAGCCTTTAAATGTTTAAAATGTTAACTGCCCTTTAACATTTTAAAGGCTTTTTGATTACTAACATATTGTAGATTAGAATATCTTAGACAATATTCATAAAGCCTTTAAAATGTTGTCATTGTTAAAGGGCATTCATTAAATTGTACTCAATGCTTTCAATAGTTTCTGCATTCAATTTTCATTAGGTTTTATTAATTTGATAATGATTCTATTTAATTGTAAAGTTTGGGGTTTTTCCCCTATCATTTTGAGTTGTAAGTTTGGCTGGTATGTTGTTACATTTGTAATAAATATATTATTTTTGTTGGTAAATAAAAACAAAAAAAAAACTATCGCCTAAAGAAAAAAACTAAGTTTATTAGTCTCAAATTGATAATCGTTAACAATGCAAGTTTTCACATAAAATATAATAAAAAGACAGAAAAAACGATTTACGGAAGGCAGTTTTTGTTTGTTGTGTGTGTGTGTGTGTGCACAAGAACAGCAATTATATTTTTTCTTTATTGAAACTGGTTAGAAGTTTAGAAATTCCTGATCTGATTAGAAATTGCTCTGTCTTAAATTAGCATTTAATTATTGTAAGCAGAAAATAAAACTCAATATTGGGTTTTTCTTCAGGTCAATGTCCAACACCTGTTATTTTACTAACATTCTTTTATTGAATGACAAGCCGATGATATTTCTGAAAGCCACTTCCACCAAAATCAAAAAAGAAAACACTGCTGTCAAAAGAACTGAACACTCAAACAAAACTTAAAAAAGTGGTAGCAAAATACGTATAATAAATCCAACCCTAGACAAGCGTAACCACTGTTCCATACAACTAAAGCAGTTTAGAGTAGATCTGATTTGTTTGGCTAACAAAAAAAAAAAAAAACAAGACCATGTAGCAAGTAAAAGAGTTTAGATCAGTGGTTTGCACCTTTAATCTTAATACCACTGAAAAAATTTGGCCAGATTACAAACATTTTTTCAGTCTGTGGAGAAACGTAAATTATTAATGAGCTGAAATAACTCCACTCTTTTGAGATGCTGTACCCTGAAATAAAACCATTAAAATCTGAAACCCACTAGAAATGTAAATAATTTCCTAAAGCTGAAAAAACAAACCGCCTTCACTTACAGACAAATGTCCTTCAAAAGCTGAACCTCCAGATTTTTCTACAGACAACTTAAAGAGAAACATCAACTGTGATCAATTAAATTGTATTAGATTTTGAGTAAAAAAAAAAATTACCACCCTCGAAACAAAAAAAATTGATTGCTAGCCTATAAAGCAATTAACACATATTCAAAGACAAACAATTCTCTTACAGGGCTTTGTTTTATCATTTTCAGGGGCTCGTATCGTTGTTATAAATACAAGAAAACATAATTGTCCAAATTATGCTGCAACAAGCTTGTATCAAAAATGTACACGCACGTGACAATTTGGCCACCAAGCATCAATCACTTCCCAGAGAATTCCCTGATGCACCTCCACTCCCGAAAAAACCTTAGGCCGCCCGTGGCCACCAGAATAAATCACAGAGGCCGAGTAAATGTCAGGAAGAAGTGCTGGGTCCCTGATTTTGAGGGGAAGACTTTACTCGATGAGCTTCTTGGCTTTGAAGAAGCGCCGCAGGTAGAAGACCTGCCACGTGGCCAGACCGATGAGACAGCACATGGAAAAGATGCTGAAGTACAGCACGCGTGTGTTGGTGGACTCTGAAAACGAAAAGAACATCAGGGCTGGATCTATTTCCTGTGGAAGCTTCACTGCTTTAGTTTACCGTTAGTGTCCCTCATCTCCTCTTCTCTCTTCTTCATGTAGGCAAAGTCATTGACGATGGACTCGGAGAGATCCTCCAGCCGACGGAGTTCCACTTCTAGGGGCTTCAGCTTCTCTACCTTGGCGATCTTACAGGAGAAATGATAAAATTCTGTTTCAATGCTGACACTCTGACACTTTTCTGTGCTAAATGTAAAAGTGCAAGTAAAAAAACTTGATGAATATTCCCATCAATTTAAATTATTATTATTCTACTTTTTCAGTTGTTTTTTTTTTAAATCCTTATTGTTTGCCAATGTGTATTCTTTTCTTGCTTTTGTGGTGTTTTGCTTCTGTAACGTTCTAGTTTATGGGACAAATAAAGGTTACTTTCTGTCTAAGATTCTTATCTAAAAATGATTTTCAGCTTCCAATAAATGTGTCCTCATATTATCTAACGCGTTATCATTACTCATCTTCAAACCATTAATTCTTTTTTACTTTCATTTAACTATTTTATTCATTTATTTTTCACATTGAGACCTTAAATTAAAATGGGACACGTCTTACTCCTCAATTCCTCATGTTCCTCACACATGCATCATCAAATCATCTTTAGTTTGGTATTTTCCAGGCTTTTTTTATTTACTTTTCCTTTTTTTTTAGCATTGTCTGCAATCCCTTTTTAGTCTTCTTTTAAACGGCGTCCCTTCATCGCAAAAACATTGTTTAAACTTAACTTTAAATTAATCTATAGACTTGAAAATAGCTCATTTATGCTTAATAAACTTTAATAACTTTAAATGCTTTTCAACCTTTTTCATTAGTTTCAACAACGCTTTTTTTGGCATTGAAAAATTTGTCCCATGCAATATTTTTCAAAAATTGCTGCATCTAGTTGAGAAAGATATGTGGTGGCAATTGGAGAACAAATTCAATGCATCTTCACTTTTTTTCATTATTATCACTACTTTCAGTGAGGAAAATATTTCAGAAGTGCAAACAAATTGAGAATTAAACCTGTAGGAACGTTAAATATGATACTGTTATATCCAAAGTGAATATAGAAACATATGGAGATCCAACCTCTTCATAATTCTTCGCTTCAACACCGTGCTTCATGTCCAGGTTTATTTGCTGGTCCGGAACTCTTCCTGTTCCTTAGTAAACAAAACAACAATAAATCGCATTTGATAATTGTATGGGGATCCGTTAAACTTATGACACATTGTGTGTGTGTGTGTGTTTATGTGTACATATACAACTAACATTTCCATTTCATTGATTACGGTATTATTGACTATAGGGGCATCACTAATAAATGCCTACTTCATACATTTTTAGGCTTTTTTAGATCACATTTTTTCCTGCTTATGTTGCACAGACAACTTCTAGGATTTCAAGTGCGTCTTATAGTTCAACATATATGGTATTGGTTCATCTGCGACTCTGACAAGGCACCTGCTGTGATAAACACTCACCCATTGGAGACTTGCTTTCAAAGCACACCTCGAACATGTCGTAGTCCTCCGTGGTGAAGGCAAACTTGCCTTTGGTTGCATCTTCTTTGGAGTAGAGAATGTGTCCCGAGGAGTCTGTGATCTATAATTTAAGAACGTTGAAGAAATATGTCAGTACTACAAAAAAAATGCTGAAACATATGGTAACTGAAGATAATTGAAAATGATGTGAAATAAACTCTGATAATCAACACAAAATGTACAAAAGAAAATCATTTTAGACCCGTTTACATTACAATTATACGCTTTAAAACGAGTGCAATATGGACTTTTAAGCATGTTTGTAGTTTGACTTTCAGACTGACGTGTTAAAACCCAGAGAACGAGACCTGCAAAAAAACGAGTTACGTTTAAAAAGTATGGCTAATCTTTTAGATTGACATTATAGTTTTAATGTCAAAAACAAATAATTAAACCAAATAAAATAGTAAAAGAAAATATCAAGAAAGCTGTTCGTCATTTAATCGCTGTCCAACCAGGAAGCGCCATGTAGCTGAAGGCCGTGAGATTATGCTCATATAGATTACAGAAAGTAGAAATTAACACAACACTCGCTCCAGAAATGTTCTACAACGGTTTACTAAACCCCTAACGAACATTTATGAGAATTAACCGTTTCTAATCTTGTAAACGAGGAGTGACGTCACCTTAAGGTTGGTTTTCGTGTTCTGTTGCTCGGTGATGTCGTATTCACCGGTTACGAGCACGTCTTTGTGGATTTCTTCCCTCAGGCACTTTCTACTGCGTACTGGCAGGTAAAATGAAATCGACAGGACGGACTGAACTACAAACGACAGTAGAAGCGGTAGCAACAATACGTCTAGGCGCGCCATGACGAGCAGATCGGCCCCGTGTAATGCAGGCCCGGTCCGACCAGTGCACACCGCGCTTGCGCATTTGCTCCGCGCATGCGCGCCGGGCACTACATCAACAACACCACCACCTAGTGGACAACACCACCACAGTAAGCGTTGCAGATGTTTTCCCCCATTCGTTAGCAAATTCGTTGCAATCATTTCGTTTAATCATCGGTTTCCTATTAGACTCAAAATAAACACATATTTATTCTTATTTATATATGTACATCTCTTTATCCACACTTATATCTATCTATCCATCCATCCATCCATCCGTCCGTCCATCCATCCATCTATCTATCTATCTATCTATCTATCTATCTATCTATCTATCTATCTATCTATCTATCTATCTATCTATCCATCCATCCATCCATCCATCCATCCATCCATCCACCCACATATCCATCCGTTAATCTCTCAATGTATCTGTCATCTGTCTCATTGTCAATCATTCATCTATCCATCCATCCATTGCATTAGTATCAAGCCAGCAGCTGTGTAAAATGGTGGCCATCCTGTTTGTGAAAGCGAGGCATTATAGTCTATCTTTAGCCTGGATTTTCTCTGCCTTTTTTTCTTTGTGCTTTTCCCCTCTCAGCTCTCAGACATATGCTGTGTGTTTGTTTCCTCCCCTGGGCTCTGGTATCGACGCAGGTCGGCGTCACCGTGTTCTAATCATGATGTGGATGCTGATGGTGAAGGCAGCGCACCTGCTATTTTGGTTGCCGCTTCTCTCTAGGGTCTCTGCCAATTGTATTATTAGACCCAGAATTATTACGTACTATGTGATTTTACGTCAGAGCTGTGCGTCGCTCTGACTGGCTGTCTGAAAATCTCTGCTTTTAAACCTGAACTCTGCAGTCACTGCTTTAAATACTCAGTATTGCTCATTTTGTTCACGAATCTACGTCATTAAATCAAAATTTAAATTTAAAAAAAGAATGCTTGATTGAAAATGAAAGAGTGCGAAACTAGTTAACTAATTGTTACCAAAGTTAAACTAATTGAACTGCATGAAATGTAATTCATTAAACTATTAGTAAAATTGAATTATAACAAATTGAGTTTAAAAACCGTGCAATGCTGAAGTTGGATAATTGTGTATTGGTTAATGCATTGAAGTAGAAAGAAAAGGAAGTGACCTCGAGTATCGAGGCTTGATTGCATCATCTCTTACGCACAGGAACAATCTCATTTCCTTTTTTAATTTTTCTGCTCCAGTACGTTTAGAGTGAAAACAAGAGAATACAAATACGGCCCCAAGGCTAAGCTGTAAATATTTAAGACTTGTTGAATAGGATTTCATTCTGCTTCTTATTGATTGATTTTATTCTGCCTCTTAAGCCAATGTAGAATTATCAACACAAGAATTTATAATATACTTCAGAAGATTTAATGGTGTAAATATAAAAACAAATGTGATGAATGGCTTAAAGGTCAGGCGTGACACAGGGGACACGCAATAGAGAAACCACACACAATTGAAAGTTTATACATTTATTTCTTTGTCTGTTTGCAAAAAAACTCAAGTTCACATTTCAGTACAAATATAAAAATCTCATAAATTAAAAGACTGTTTTCACAGAAAACTTCATACTTCAGACATTAGACCATTTAATGTAATGGTTAGGCAGCACACAAAGTAAATAAATCCACTAAATAAAAATAAAACTAAATCCATTCATAAAAAGGCAAAATATATTAGCCCTATATTGCTCAGAACACACCAATACAACATGATAATCTAGCACCAGTAAACTATGTTAAACTTAACATTAATGTAAAACTATTCCATGCACGTCCTGCTACATTTGCCAGGCATGAATGTTAGATAAATAGAGCAGTAATTGCTTCAGTCAGTTCCATAGCTCGATGCCATGTCGAGTTGTGGCATACTACAGGTAACAAAGTCTGTGTTGAACTCATAGAGTGAGTAGAGTAGGGGAACTGAGCGAGTCGGACGACTGCTCGTTGCTGCTGCTGCCCCTTCGCTGAGTCAGTCCACAGGTGAAGACATCGTTCTCGGGGTAGGTGAACATGAAGGAAGAGGTGTAGGTGGTGCAAGCCGGTGTGCAGGTGACCACTGGAGTGCAAAGCGGCTCCAGGTCGGTGTTGGCAGGCGTGTAGAGCGGCTCCCAGTCTTGAGTGTACAGAGAGCTAGACAGGTCCACGTCAGGAACAGAGCGAGCGGTCTCCACTTCCTCTTTGGCCAGAAGCTCCAGAGACTCTTCCAGGGTGGGCTCCAGGTCAGAGATATCCACCGTGGAGTTGAAGCCGTCAGAGGTGGTTGTGCTTGAGAAGAGCAGTGCGCTGGAAGAGGTTGTGATTGATGTATTTGGTGTGGACATTGAGGTAGTGACGGTGTGGATCTCAGGGATGGAGCTAGAAGTGATGGGAGAGACGGACACCTCTGGGAAGCTCAGGTCTGTGGGGATCTTGCAGATGGGTTTGTGTGCAGCCAGGATAAACTCCAGACGTTCTTTTTCTTTGAGTAGCTTAGCGATATCATTTTGGAGTGCTGATTTCTCATCTTCCAGTTGGTCGGTTTCCTGTCGAGGAAAGACAAAGACTCTCAGTTGGAGACATTTGAGACAAGAGACGTATGCTTTTCTCAATTCTGCCTAGGATTTGTCCCTAATTGATCAGAAACACTTACCGATTGCAGAGTATCTGTGAGCTCTCGTCTTCTGTTGCGACATTTTGCTGCAGCCATCTTGTTGCGTTCGCGGCGGACTCGTTTCTTTTCTTCCTCATCGGGGGAAAGCTGTGATAGAAAAGGAACCGGTGTTATTTTATTATTTCTTCTTCAAACCAAAACACTGATGTTGAATGAAACATCAGACTAATATTGTGTCACATTGAAGGAGTTTTACCATTTCAGATCTGGTTCTTTTATTGGAGTTGGAGGTCTTGTTTGCAGTCACCCTCATCTTTGAGTAAGGGCTCTGGTTGTAGGACCGGGCTCGGACGTTGGAGGGCGCTATAGATGAAATCATGGGCTGGACCATCCACTGCAGGTCCGGGCATGAAGAGATCGCCGTGACAGTTGGGATGAAGGAGGCACTTGAGACGCTCAAATCCGTAAACTCCTAAAAAATGTATAGGTTTTCTATTAACAACAGTCCTTGTTTATTTTGATAGAATACAATACAAATTTTTTTTCGATTTTGCTTTAAGCTGTGGTTTACAAATTAATATACTCGTACACCTAAACGAATTAGTGTGAACACTAGATATGAGCATTTTCAATATCGAATTATTTTATCGTACGTAACACTACACAATATCAACAATGTATTTAAAATATACAGGTTATTAACGATACATTTAAACATATGTATTAGGTAATGTGAAGGTACAAACCAGAGACTGGCTGAGCGGGTAATGGGAGAGGCTTTCGCCGCTCGGAGACGCCGTGCTGCACCGCGAGGAAGAGTCACAGTCGGTGTTAAGGCTGGGAAACATCATTCTCTCCAAAGCAGACAAGCTAGAAAGATCCACTGAAAATTCCAGGAACGCCTCGGGGTAATTCAAGACCGGGTTTGGATTGCGTTCGGCTGGTTCCCGTTGTCAAGAAAGATGTCGAAAGTTTGACTGCCGCTCTACTGAGCTCGCGGGGTTTATATACAGACAGCGCTTGACGTCACAGACGAGGGCGTGGTGAATTTCTTCCACCGACATGAGCAACGCTCGAAAAAACAAATAAAAGAACACATTTTCCGAAATGTATTTTCAGTAGATAATAATAACGATGTAGCTAGCCCTAATATATTACAAAATTATTTGTAGATTTACGTTATTGGTAAGAACGGAGTGGAATGCATGATGTTCCATAGTAGGGTATCCCGCGACGTCATTTACCTAATAAGGAAAACATCCTGAAGAGGCGGAGTACTGATGGGAAATACTCTGTGCAGTCTGGAGCATTATGTAAAGATAGTTCCAGAAGAAGATCAGGTATTAAAAACAAACTTTTTTTTCTTTTAACAATAGACATTTGACATCGATAGCATATAATACAGTTTAATGACTGTGGCAATAACGCAATTTAACGTCATATAAAACCTTTGCATCTCACCCTTATATATATAACAAGGTCCCGTATACGGTTGATCACATAAGAACAACGTTTCGCCAGCACTGGATGTTTTGTTCAATTTATGCCAAATACATCCATGTCCTCAGGGTGTGTTCGTACTTGTGTAAAGAAATGCGTGTCGACCGACTGGAGTGTAACACATTAAGTAAAAAAAACTATTAAGTAAAACAAATGCTGTTTAGGTCTGGGTTTGTTGTGGCCATGAAGTTAAAATTTTCAAATGTTCGAATCTGATTTGTTTTAGATTTTGACATGAGTTCATTTGTTTACTGTTCTTTCCATTTTTTAAAGTTCGAACGTTTACCTTTGACTGCGGATAAACATGAAAAAAAAATCAAGTAACCTTTGCTACTGATTAGCAACTAAAAACAGCTAAATCAGCGTTCTCAAGTGACGTCACGTTTACTGCTCTACTTTGGAGTGCTTGTTTTGTTTGATCTTCCGTGTTTCTGAGCAACGCCCCTCCCTCTGACATCACTGTAACCTGAACTCGTGTGTCTGAAGTTTCACCTCACAGTGTGAAAGCCTGTTATCGGTACGTTGGTTTTCTCCGTGACACTCTTTGTACAGAAATTTGCGACAGAAATTGTACCAGCAGCTGCACTGATTTAGTAGAAATATTATTTGAAAATTTGAAAATAATAATGAAAAGAATTCATCAAACTGACGTTTAATCGTGTGTATGGATGCAACTAAATATTCTAAATAATACATACATTAAATATGCATATTTAGAAGAAAAAATTATTTAAGAATATTATATACTTATTTAATTAAATAATTAATCTGTGCTTGTGTGTCTAGCATATATATATTTATATATTACCCAAACGTCACCCATGTGCTAATTTTACGGATTGACCCTTGTACCAATGACCCGTCCCGTTATTGAGCTTGAAAGTTGGAGGCGGATCTGCCGGGAAACACTTGGACTGTGGACAGAAGGGAGGCCCCTCATGTGAAAGCACGATTACCTCATCAGATCTCTGAATAGAAGATTTTGTATGTTACATGAAAGAGCGTAAGAAGTTAAGAAGTTAAAAAAAAAATCAGGAAAAAAGGACTTTTTTTTTAGTTCTAGGGTTTATATTATTGACTGTCGTAGCTCTAAAAA
>CM051505.1:12748315-12766542 GCA_028031935.1 Paedocypris micromegethes | reverse complement strand
TATATATATATATCGCAAAAATAATAGTACCAAGCACTTCGATAATTTTAGGCTCTTGTTGAAAATGTCGTCATAATGGTGTCACTGAATTAAGTGCGTTATGATAAAAATAGGCTGTGCCGCAGTATAGCTGCAGCTAGAGGCTCTACACCGGATAAACCAAATATGGGCATGACACGACGCTCTCTGATTGGCTGTTCGGGTAGCGACGAGGTTGTTGCTGTAGCGCTTTGAGAGACCCATGCTTCTAATTGACAGGGGATGCATAGAAAATCGTTGATTTTTGTAACAAAGGCGCGGTAGAGTCTTCGAGAATAAAATGCATATTTGTTATTATCTAGCACACTATGACATTGCGCGGGTTTAAAACGCAATGTGACTATTCCCAAGCGCAGAACACCACGCACACGTTTGCGGATCAGTTTGAGATGTTATCAAGATGCATTTACATAATGTATGCAAACCATAGTCTCACACGGACATGCAGACAACAAACTGCAAACAAGGCACGTAAAATGACGTATCTTGTTCCGTCAGGTGAAAGAAGCATCCAAAAAATGCGAGACATCGAAGTCATAAGACCGGCGTATTACTTGAATGCATTAACGGTGGATTTTAAATCATTACATTGCACCAGAAACCTTCACAAAATATGCCTGACCATTATCGACGAACGCGCCTGCCCCCTCCTCCGGTTTAATGGTACGGTCTCACAGGTTTCATTCATAAAAATCTTCCTCACTATAAAGAGAAGCAGCGTTGATGGCTGGTGCCTCCTAGCGTAGTAACCGCATTCCGGATTTTAAAAAATCACTGCGAAATAATTCGTGGAAGTAAATTCATCGCGGTTCCCAGCAGCTCTTGGAAGCAGAAGTGATGCCTAAAGACGTGAGTGTTTTCTGATGTGGTTTTTAAACAGATGCTGCACACATCAGCTTCTTAGGTGAACGATATATAGAGAAAACCAATTGTGTTTTTACCTATAATCTGAGCACATTGTGCAAATAAATGCACTCAACTTAATTTATTATATCATTATTGTTATGTACATGGATGTGATATGATAGTGATTGTTTACATGTTGATCAGTAAATCTGCATCAAAATAGATTTAAAGATTAACATTTTGTACATTGTTTTCAGAAGACAAGTATCCTGAAGGAACCTTTAGACGCAGTTTCAACTGATGCTCCCTTTGTTCCAACGGTCACCGCTGTAGCGTCAGCTCCAGATCTGAAGTGGATGGTCCTGTCGACTGACATCTCTTCAGTGTCGCCCTGCAGACACAAGAAAGCACAGAGCTCATCTCATTCTATAGATGTCAGCACCGCTCAAAAGATCGTCACTAATCGGAAAAAAGGAGTGAAAGTTCAGGTAAACAGGCATTTGTTTAGGTAACATATACTAAATAAAATGTATTTGGGTTTTTCTTAATGGCAGCCATATGGCTTTTAAAAAACACATGAACAATGATGGACACATGTTTTTGCACATACAATGTTTCATATTATAATTTTATGTTGTTTAGTTTAATGTCAATGTTTAGTTTAATTTGTGCATCACTGTGCATGATAAATAGAAAAATATACTATGAACTTTTTCATAGAACATGATAAATAGAAAAACACGTTTAAAAAAAACACATGTTATATATATGTTTGTATATGCTATATATGTTATATATAGTATTTAAGACATGAGCATGTTTTCTGTTCCAGCTTTCTCCAGAAGAAGAGGAAAGGAAGAAAATCAGAAGAGAAAGAAATAAACTCGCAGCAGCCAAGTGTCGGAATCGCAGACGAGAACTAACCAACACTCTACAAGCTGTAGGTTAATCTTTTTTTTTTATTAATGAGTTTCTAATAAATTTCTAATAAATTAATAAACTGTCCCTCACACTCTCCAATCCTCCAGGAAACAGACAGTCTAGAAGAAGACAAAGAAGCACTGCAGTCTGAGATTGCCAGTCTACTAAAAGAAAAAGAACGACTTGAACTCATCCTTTCAACTCACAAACCTCACTGCAAGATAGAGGAGGAAGAGGATCAGACGCAGGATCAAACTCAGCTTCAGGAGGACACAAGTTCTCCACCCAGCGCAACTCCTCATC
Source organism: Paedocypris micromegethes (assembly GCA_028031935.1). Taxonomy (NCBI): domain Eukaryota; kingdom Metazoa; phylum Chordata; class Actinopteri; order Cypriniformes; genus Paedocypris; species Paedocypris micromegethes. Next base: position 12,764,433 of record CM051505.1, on the reverse strand, counting down.
AGCAGCCCACCTCTCCTCCGCTGCCACAACCCACCAGCAGTGCCATCTTCGGGGACTCTGACGTTCTCCTGTGTTCCAGCGCTGAACTTGGTGCAGCTGAAGTGGAGCCTTACACAGAGATGAGGGATGCGTCTATTAAAGATATCAGCGCTGTGATCGACAGTGGCGACGATATGGATCTGCTAGTGCCAGATATAGATCTCACTAGCTCTCTGGGTCTGAGCGAATGGGAAACGCTGTACATGTCGATGGGTGGAGGGTTAGAACCCCTCACCTCTCCATCTTGGAGCCCAACTTGCAGCAGCACCAGCACGGTGCCCATCTTTAGCTTTGCCAATGCAGATTTAGAAAAACAGGCCAGTAACAAAGAGTGCAAATCTAACGCCGCCAAAGAAATGCTGACTTTATAAATAGCTTTAAACGTGTTGTTGTGAATTGTCAAGGAAGCATTGAAAATATGCTCCTCTACTGTAACGTCTAAACAATCGTGACCATGAAAGATGTTTCTTCCAGATGTTGAGTATGTTGTCATGTGAAGACAAGCCTTTAACGTGTTTATGCACTTAACTGTATCAGTTGATGTGATGTACAGTGTGTGACTTGGAGTAACTTGTACTCTTTTACTATATGGTAAATATGCATTTTCTTCTGTTCTTCCTGCTTCCCTGGCATGTTTCTAACGAACATTAAAACACGTACCGTGTTGTTGGTCGTTATCATTTTATTGGGTGTTTGTTCTGTGCAGAGGCGACATTTTACGATCATTTGTAAGCTAAAAACCGCTTCAAATACAACACATACATTTCGCCATGTTCTCACACAAAATGTGTACACGTGCATGTTTACGGTCGTATACGCGTAAATCGGTAATTATGTTCCATGCGATCGCTTCTGTTAGAAGAAATCAAGCGACGTGTTTTTTCACGGTAGGAAGGCGAACCTTTCCCTACGTCATCACGCAAAGCAAAGCGTCTGACGTCAGTACGCTGCTTGGATTTCCGTGACCAAATCTGGTAAAGAATTCGACTTCTTCTAGTCTCTATGGAAACAATAGAGCAGTGTGGCTCCAAGGAAGGTTTTCCCGGAAGTTTCACAGAAAGCGCGAAAGCGTGTTAGACGTTTTTCCATTCGTTAATCAATGTTAATCAAAACTGTTCTCCAGTGATTTTTTTTTTACATTTTAATATCGTTAATACATTTATAACATTTTAAAAACATCAAGCCCTGTTGTAAACTGCAAAAAAGTCAACACCATAAAAAGATCAAAATCACCTGTCTGTCTTTCTGCATCTCTCTTTTTGTCTACTTATTTGCGTGTGTGTGCGTGCGTGTGTCGACATTATTTGTTTTGCACTGTATTACAAATTCACAATTTGTGAATTTTGGTTAAAAGATGCAAACAACTTATTTAGAAAAGAAAAATTTCCAATAATTAATTTTCAATGCGTGCAACTAATTTAAATATGTACCAGCACTTCATTATTCACATTTGACAAAAAAAAAATGGATGTTATGTCATGCTTTTGACATTATGGGGAAAAGAAAACAAATTGAGTGAAAAGTAGATGTTTAACTAAAGGTCATTGGTTCATTGGTTAAATTGGTCAACTTGTGCCACTATTAATGATTTATCAGATTAAATTATCTAACATAATAAGTATGATAAGACTTGTCAGCTTTTGCTATGACATATATTTTTTTAGGAAATAGCTGAAAAAGCCAAAGTTTCAATTGAGCAGCTATAGCCCATGGCACTCTCGACCTTCAAATGTGCCTTTAGGATGAGATTAAACATTCATCCGCTTCCAAACATTTGATTTTGCATGGTAGACCGTTGTTTAAGGAAATTTTATGGTCATGGGCTTTTTCTGGCATTGTCTGGTGAGTAGGAGATTAGGAGTTCCTCATTGTCTAGAGTTTATTAATATGATTATAAAAAGCAGAAGTAAATTACTCAACGTTTTTCAACAGGGAAAAACGGTCTGAATGAACACACAGCAATGTAACACTCCAGATGTAAAAAAAGAAAAAAATATGTTTTTTTTTACTAATTTTCCAATTTAATTTTTCTTCTAGATACTGTAAAGAATGTGAATATGTGATAAATATAAGTTCTATATTATATTAGGGTCTAGATTGGTTTAAGATTAAAACATGCAAAACCTTATGAATCCTGATGACTCAGCGGATGATAAAGCAAAGTTGTCGGACAATGTTTGAAAGAGGAAGTTTGTCTGAGTGTGAACGTTGAGGCACATTTTACACCGGATTCAGAAATATCTGGCAATAATTTGCTTTTTACAACCTACCGTAATATTTTTTTGAGTTGATAAAACAAAGTGGAATAAAATTAATATACTATATATGTGTGTTAAATAACCATTTTAATCAATATGTTTTAAGAATGTAATTATTGTTATTAAAATGTTTCCTGCATGTACAGTAATATTGATTTTGTTAATACAGTAATATTATTTAATGATTATAGTGTCATCATAATTATCATAAGATACAATCAGAAGTATTTTCAGGTTACAGTAGCGTGCGAAATGAATGTATATTGATGTGTTCATGTATACATTATTCTAATTTTCCTTATAAGTTCAGTACAGTATAGTATTTTTTTTACAGTACAGTGTACTTAAAATACCAAGTACAGTACTTTATACCGCTTAGTTGTCAAAAGCAAGATAAATATTTTATAACACGCATGTCTTATGACAGTGTGTAAAGGTGAGATTTACAAATTACTACTAAAATGTACTTGTTGGGAAATGAAACATGAAACACTTTTTTTTTAGAAAAAAGAATTTATTTTTGGGCACAATATTTTTTTTGTTTATGTCTGAAACTGGAGTTTTCAACTGCTTCTGGATCGTCTCCCTTAACAGTTTTTTGTTTTGATGGAATTTCGCGCGCTCGCGGGTACAAAAACTGCTCTGGTAAACAACGAACCGCGCTGTATTTTCTGTTTACTGGTTGCTAGGGGCGGGGCCAGGGCGCTGGGCTTTATTCAACGACTGCTGACGTAATGACGCGAAGAGTTCCGCATTCCACTGGAGAACAGCGACACATAAACGCGCTGATGCAACGAGAACTAAGGCACAAACGCGCTGAAAGAACGAACAGCTGCCTCTTCTTAACACAGACCAAGTAAGTGCTGCTTCTGTGTCTTATATCGTGCGATATCTTGGAGAAATAGCACCGTGGAAAAAAAGAGTTCAAGCAGAGTAGAATGATTTAAAAGATCGATCGAATGAAAACGGCAACTGCTGCACTTTAGATGGTTTCCTTTTGTACACAGACTGATGTAACGTGTAATCTGATGTCAGGAAAACTCGTCTTTATGCATCATCTGGCTCCAAAAAGTTTATTTCTTCCGAGCAAATTATTAAAATACCGGAGAGCTGAATTATTGGTAAATATAGATCAACGAATTATCAAAACATCCTTGCACGGTACATATTAAAGTTCCCAAGTGTTGTTTACTAAATATTTATCTAGTTCATTTATAGGTAATGTTTTTATATTGTCAAAACGTCGATGCACAGTGTGTTATAAAGTTTTCAAGAGTTATTTACTGTATACAGTATTTATTTGGTACATTTTATACAATAGTTACATATTGTCAGAACATCAAATTAAAGTGTATTATAAAGTTTTTAAAAGTTGTTTACAATATAATTACCAAGTAAATTTTATAAAATATTTTATACCGTCAAAACATCAATGCACAGTATAGAATTCAATTTTTCAAGAGTTGTTTACTGTATATTTATCTAGTAAATCTAGTATTTTTGAAAAGACAGATAAACAATATTTTTTTTCATTTTATAAGTTTTTGAAATTTTGTATTTAAGTTTTTGAAATGCCAAAGACATTTTTTTAAACTTTACTGTTTGCAAAAACAAGCAACAACTAAAAATCAAAGTTTTCACTTTATGCAATTTATTCAGTAGCATGATTTTTCTTTTTATGTAAATAATTGGACATGTAGTCGTTTTATTGTATTCTTGAACTAAAATATAATTTACAAGTTTTCCAAATCATTTTCAAAATCACTCTGCATGCATCTCAGAAATTGACGAGCAGAATGTCTTGAGGCGTCTGTTGGGCGAGAAACTCTGTTACATAACGCCATAATTGTTAAAACAGACTATTTTAAAGTGTGTTTTAAGACTCTGATGCGTAGGTGTTGTTTTGCACTTGGGAATCTTGAAGTTTCCCTATAATTCAATCAAATGCAGATTTACATGCACATTTACAGTTTGTGTTTGTTTCTCGGAAACTTGTGGCTTTCCATTCTTCTTTGAAAAGTAGCCGTTGTTTGTATCTAGTAGTAATAGCTATTAGTATTTCATACGCTGATACTTATAAAACAAGCTTAATACGTTGTTTAAAAACCACATTCTGTAATAATAATAGTAAATATGAACTCATTTTTTCTCATGGTTTTTCTCGAACAGAAATGATGCCTGGCCAAATCCCGGATCCTCTGGTCACTGCTGGTTCTCTGCCCTGCATCGGTCCTCTGGCTGGAATACCCAGCACAACTCTGACCGATCAGCTTAAACTAACAGAGCTCTACAGCTTCGGTGCGGTGCTGTCGCCTCTCATCCTGAATCGACATCCCAAGAGAGGGTTTGAAGTCATTAAAAGCGATGTAAGTCACTCAGTTTATTCAGTTCATTCTTAAAGCACCTTTAGTAGAGTCAGAAACACGGTTGATACACAGTGTAGTAAAGAGCGACCTCTAGTGGAAATGCAATGACACTTCGTTTACGTATTTCATTCTGCTGTATTGCTTTCCGAATTTTCATGCAGCAGTAAAATAGCTTGGCGTGAAACATTGTTTGACCCTTTTTATATTTTGACATGCAGGAAGAGGAGGACGAAGAACGCAAGAAAAGACGACGAGAAAAAAACAAAGTTGCAGCTGCTCGGTGTCGGAACAGAAAGAAGGAAAGGACGGACTTTCTTCAAAAGGTACGATAGAAAAACCACACGAAAGTTATGTGAAATCAACAAATCATCAACATAAAAATAATAAAAAATAAATACAACATTTTTAAAAATGAATTATGATCAAGTCTATATATCACTAATTTGAATGAACAAACATTTATTTACCTGCTAAATTAATATTTTTGAGCAAGCACCATTACCTAATTACATGGTTTTTACGTAAATTGCTCAATTAAGTAATTGTTTTATAGCATATTTAGGATACTTACAAATTTTTTTTAAATGAATCAGAAAGAGATAAGAAATAATTGTTTTTTTTTTTTACTTTTAGGAATCCGAACGACTGGAGTTTTTAAATTCCTCATTAAAGTCTCAGATTGAGGACCTTAAATCTGAAAAACAGCAGCTCATTTTGATGCTGAATCTTCATCGGCCCACCTGCATTGTCCGTACAGACAGCGTGAAGACCCCCGAGAGCGATGAGCACATGCTGGATCAGCGGTCCGAGCTTTCGGATTGAAACTGCACGGATCCACAGTTGCCTTAGAAAGAACTACAGGAAGACCTTTCAGCTGCATGCCGAAACTCAAGATTACATTTCAAACCAGACTAAACCAGGAACCAGGAAGAAAAGATGATAAACCTCTACAAACCGTCTGTGGTCTGTGATTTTTGGTTGGAAAAAGCCCATCACGTTCCTGCCAGTGTCTATCAGTATTCCATGAAGGAATAAGGGAATTAAATGTCCATTGAGTGGATATCTTTTCCTACAGCTAATCGGAGACATGACCGCTGGCCTGGCCATGTAATTGATAAAAAAAACGTAGCATCTTTGCATCTTTTTACCATGATAACGTACAGTAGTTTTTTCAGCCGCCTGTAGGAGGCGCTGTCTGATTAGCTCCTTTGTTCATGGGCGCTGGCGTATCCATGGACGATTCACTGTTTACATGTGTTTGCATTGTGTACTGTCGTGTAATCACTTCCACGTCATCCAATGACGTGCCGGTATATTGTCTTTGTGGTGTCTGCTGAGCGGGCACGTTTGTTACGCTATAATCGTTCTTTGTTACGCGAAGCCGCATCCAAATAAAACCTATTTTTCAAGTAGAGCATGACATTTCACTTCTTTGTCTGCGTTTCACTTTCAGTTTTTTAGAAAGTTTCGTCATGTTTGTGTAAAGCAAACATTGCGTTCGAAGTTGATAGACCGGAAGATTCCAGTTTAGTTTCCACTGAGTTTAGTATCTATCAAAACAAAGCTATTGTTTTTTTTTTGATACACATTAATCTACTTCGTTTTTAGTATATTATGCTTGTGCATTTATTCCTTATTATTATCATCACCACAGTATTCACCTTTTGGTCCTAAAAAGTTTTAGCATGGGTCAATTCGACACGAACAGTCTCTTTGTAATGTCAACATGTGGTGTGATGTTACAAATATTAGATTAGATTTAGATTCAACTTTATTGTCATTGTGCAAAGTACACGTACAGAGACAATGAAATGCAGTTAGCATCTAACCAGAAGTGCATATAAGGTATATTTACAAATTAGATATAAATAAATATAGGATATAGAAATATAAAGGTTCAAGGAAGTAGACAGTGCAGTAATGAGAAATACACAGGTGCATGAGAATATACAGTGGTTGGATTATATACAAGTGAATAGGAAGCAGAGTGTGCAAAAAGTGGCTAACCAAATATACAAAAACGTGCCATGAACTGTGCAACAATTGTAAAAAGTGGCAGTGCAGTGTAATACAGGCTAAAATATGTCAACTGAATCGTTATATTTAAAAAACAATTTTTTTAATATTTTAACCAAATAACTAAGCCAAGCAGGAGAAGTTAAAAAATATTTTTCTAGTATTATTAAAATATTTTTAAATTTTGAAAACGGGTCAATTTGACCTGAACATAGTAGAAGGGTTAATAACTGAAAACTGAACCAAAACACAGAGAACATGCAGCTACAGTTAGGTTGACCAAACGTCCTCTTTTCTCCGGACTTGTCCTCTATTTACACCTTGTCCGGAACGTCCGGACGGATTTCTGAAATTCACGAAAATGTCCGGGTTTTACTCTTTTTCATAACGCGCGTTCAGAATCATTCCGCGTATATGTACATTGACCGGCGCTTTGCGCACAGAACACAGGCACTACTTTTTTACGCAATGAAATGACCCAGATGCTGCCTTCCTTGTGTGGACGGGTCTGCGCGGATCTGCGGCTGCGCACGCACGCACGCGCGCGCACACACATAAACTCACGTGCAGGTCGGTACAAGTGTAAAGTCTCGTTTCGGGTGCTGGAGACTCTAAGTCTAAGCTCACATTATAAACATCTCATCTCATCTTTGTAAAACTCTTCTATTATTATTCTTCTTATCAAGAGATATTGTTGAAGCTGAATTTTCTAACAGCAGAGTTGTTTTCATGTCAAATTTTTTGTACATGTTTTTACAGATGTATTTTTATTGTATTGCCGGAGTTAATTTTGCACAATTAAAGCATATTAAACTTCAAATATATGTATATATAAAAATATTATATTAAAAATAAAAAAGTAATATTTCAGACTTTTGAAAAAAAAAAAATTGTTAGTTTAAATAAATGTCAGGCTGTGAATGCTGTTTTTAAACAGTCCAGATTCAGAAGCTGTTGGGTTTGGATCTTTCCCTAAAGAAGCTACTACTTTCGCTAGTCGCCACCAGGGGGTGCCAGAAAGACTAAATCGTGACACTAACACCTTCCATATTTAAGAATTAATTTCTCATAGAAGCCAGGATGGTTGTGGTTCAACCCGCTTGTCCACGTACCCCAGGATCAGGCATAGGCTGTGTCCGAAAAAGCTGTTGAGATCAGAGAAGAAGCCAAGTTTTAGGAACAAACCCCTCGGCTGTGAACAAAGACTCAACAAGAGACCCCCTGGACGCCACGGCTCTGACTGCCCACTGCTCTGGGTTTGTGTGTGTGACTTCACTGGACGGTCACACGCAGAGCAGAATTTCAATACGGCCCCTAGTGGCTATTTTGACTCTTATAAACTTTGGAATCCACCTGACGACTAAGGGTGTTTTCCTACGTTTTGTAGTACCCTGATTTTTCAGGCACAAAAAAACAACATTTCTGGCAAAATACCTCTTTTCTTGTGAGCTACTTGTGACTCATATTACTTCAATGTGGTTTTACCTATTATAATACTGTAGATTAGAATGTCCATTCTAGTGTTAGGAGCTCCACCTCCCAGCAACCTCGTCAGATCCCATGAACCTTTTCACTCAATATCTGAGCATTTGTAAGGCGCTTTTCACAGTTTTAACTGTCTCAAAGCGCACGTGTGAGTATGTAAGAGAATTGTTGCTTTTTATTCATTTGATCGTCTGGATTGTTGGTGTTAAGTAAATGGCTATGATTATCACTATGACTATGACAAAGACAATATCAGCCATTTTTTAGCCAAGGTCTTAATCAAATACAACACAGTGATCATCATTGCGAAGTATTGTTTTGCCTTGTGCAGCAGACCGAGCGTTTAGATTGTGTTTGTTCCTTGGTTTTGACTCCTTGCCTGTGTTTTCATAAAACTGTTGTCTTCGACCCTGCCTATGGACTTTTTTTCTAGCCGTTAGCCCTGATCTGCACATGCTATCCGGTTTGTCGTTTCTGTCTGTTCCGAAATGAATGATTGTATTTTGTTTATTTTTATTTCTAACACTTTATTTAGCCACTGCCAATTATTGTTGCATGGCTAATTTCTTTATTTCTGTTATTCAGCCGATAAAAGCATATATGCATGTCTGCCTCTGGAACCAATATTTGAAAGAAAGAAAAGAAGACACAACGCAGAAGAGTATTGCTGCGTAAAGATGGCGTATTTCAATTTATTTGTGATTGCTCTTGTCTTGAGATATGATATAATAGGCACTTACTATATTTACGTGCATATTTAAAATTTGTGCAGATAACCCCCCCCCCACAGTTTTTAAGCGTCTAAAAGTTGAATCAATTCACGCAAATATGGTATTTAATGCTATGAGAAGGACGTCTCCTCTGTAGCCATTACATTTGCATTTTATGATCAGACCTCATGCGAAGTAATTTGCTTTTCTTGGAATTATTAGATGCTATTTACGATTCAAGCCACCAGATTTTTCAACTTTACCGCTAAGCTGGGCTGAGTGGGCTGCTTGTTTAGTGCATTTTTTCGTCTTTAGTATGTTTAGTCGTGTCAGAATTGGGTTGATCGGCTTTCTGAGGTCTGGCTTGGGATTCTTTTACTGCGAAAGCTGCTTTGATCAAATGTCTGACCTTCTGCTCAGCAGTTTCAGCCTTTTAAAATGCGTCTTTTTGGCAGAACATGTTTCTCACGTGGGCGGTTGTCAGAATCTGCTCCTCACCCAGTTTCTCCCAGCACACGAGGGAGGAAAACGTTGGTCGAGTGCCACTGAGTGCTACCTCAAGAAGATCAGGCTTTCACTGGACTGACATGAACACAACCAGCTCACGAGAGCGACAATGCTTTATGAAAATTCTCACATCTGTGACAAATATTGGTTCATCTATCCATCCATCCATCCAAATATTATACTAATTTTCCATTATACTGTGATTAATAATCCATTATTCTGTGTCACTATGCTGTGATCCTTCTGTGTTCCATTTTTCATTCATCCTTCCATCCATTTTCTGAACCACCTATTTTGTTATAACTTTTTAAAAAATGTATGTACAATAGAGAACATACAATATTGAGTCATGCCAAGATAAGATTAAATGATAACATTTCCAGGAAAACATATACTGTACATTAAACTATTTAAATAGGCTGATGATATACATTTCTAATAAAACCCTATATTTGATGGACAGACACATTGAAGTAGGAATATAAATTAAACGTCTCGAGTTAAAGAAAAAGTGGTTTCATGGTTTTAAAAACAGGTCATTCTAAGAATATGCGTTTAACTTTGAAAACACAAACACACACACACACACACACACACACACACACACACACACACACATTGTTTTATTTAGCTGATTGGAGGAAAAAATAAAACAAGATGGACCTGTGTAAAAATGAAAATGCTGAATGAAAAATTAAACAAAAGTGATGAACTTTAATAAAATACATGTGCTGTCTGTCCCAAACTCTCTCTCTCTCTGTCTCTCTCTCTCTCTCTCTCTCTCTCTCTCTCTCTCTCTCTCTCTCTCTCTCTCTCTCTCTCTCTCTCCATCCATCCATCCATCCATCCATGTTTATTCTTCTAAGGCCATGTTCAATTCAAAACCAGTGAATATGTGGTCAGTTTTAAATAAATATATGCAGTTTCGTTTCAAAGTCAATTTTGGCAGTTGCTGGAAGTCAGTTTCTCTGTGCTTCTTCACACTGCGTTATTTGCATCAATGGCAACCATGGATTGCCCATGTACGAAGTCGTGGGAGATCTTGAAAGAAAATCAGTGAATCTACTTATATTTATTATGGTAATGCAAAGGGTGAAGTCAGATGGAATTTTTTTTGCGCACTTGATGTTACAGTTTATCACCTGCTAAAACTTACGCAAGTGAGCAGGGGAAACACCAACTTTCTCTCTCTCTCTATTTATTACAGATTATAAAGTCATTCTATTATTTATTTTCAACAATTTTCTTTGTTTTACTTATTTGAATTAATTTTACCGTTAATATTACCGTTAATTGTTTTTATTGGAATTTTGGTGTTCTTTGAATTGTAAACATTTGTATTTGTATTTATTAAAAACATAATAATAATAATAATAATAATAATAATAATAATAATAATAATAATAAATACAGGACAGGATGCAATAACAAATTGAAGGCTTTATAATATAAAAAATGAATTTAAATAGTATAATATGAATAGTGAATGTAATAATTTAATTACTATAATAATACAATCAATGTAATTATTTGTGAGTTTAACACATGTAACTCAGTATTGAAAAAAACACTTTGCATATCCAAAGTTAGCCAACATAGCTTTGACAATCCCCATTCCAGAAAAACGAAACTGATAATTATTCTGAATATTAGGCTCTTTGGACATTTCGGCAGAAGGTATTTTACTTAATCAGCTGTCTTAATATGGATATCGAAATAAAAAAAACTTTTTGCTTGCTGCATATAAGAAGCTTCACGCAAAGTTTCCAGGAACCACGTGACTTCCAGTCCATTGCAGCAGAGTTTTTTTCTGAGACCACATCACACGTCGCTAATTAGGCAGGCGAGAGAGAAAGTGAGAGAAAAACAGAGCAGAAGAGAGCGAGAGTGAAGCAGTCACCACTCATTCCTCAGTGGAGCGTGATCAGCTCGGACCTCTGCTTTGAATACGAGACCTCTCGAGACACACTGAGACAGCCGGGCACGAGACACACACTTCCACTGGGACTGAAGTGGCATGGCTCAGGGCTCTGACAATAACGACACCAGCTACACCAAGTCTCCCTCGCCGGGGAATAAACAGGTAAGAGAGGCTTCATGCACACACACACACACACACACACACACACACACACACACACACACACCAATATCATCAATGGATGTGTGTGACCAAAAATGTGTGATGTGGCATTATGCTGCCACTATTGTATTGTGTTTTAGCAATGTTTCTAGAATGGCTGTCATGTATAATGTTACAAAACGTTTTTTAATTTAAAGTTGTCATGCAAGTTGACTTTTTACTGCAGCTTGTTGGTCCGAGGACTGCTATTGAAATAGAGAAGCTGATGGTTTGTATTTTGTAATGTTCGTTGTGTCCTCTGACAGCCTTAAAAGTCCTTTCAATTTGCAGAAATGGCGATTGCATTAGTCCAAAAAGAAAGATATCCTCAGCACAGAACTTGCTACTGTAAATGCACTTTAAAAAAGGTTAGGAATAGCAAAAAAAATTGCAAATTACAATTTGAAAAATTTGTTTTTAGAGGTAACATTTTAAAGTAGAGATTAAAGTTCAGTTTCAAATTTCAGTTTATTTATAAAGCACCTTTCCCAGTTACAGAGCGTCTCAAAGCATATTGCATCAAAAAATGAAACATAAATGGACGCAATAAAAATGAACAAAGTTTCTGAATAAAAGACCCGGGACACTGAATGAACCGACTAGAATTTGGTTCGGAAAGAGAAGGATGAAAACAGGAAGGCTTTTGAGGACAGGCAATAGTTAACGTCGGTTAGAAAAAGAAGAGGGTGGTGGCACGCCGACTGGCTCTCTAATGATGAGAAATTTCCTGTTAGTGGAATTGACAGAATATTTTGTGGGTTTGGTAAAAAATGTCATTGCGTAGATAAGTGGTGTTGTCTGGGCGTGAGAATCCCTCCTCTGCCTCGTGCAAATGTCACGCACCTGTCTTTTAAACACTTTACGCTTGTTTCATAGTTCAGGTAATTCCAAAGAAGTTAGTTTTCAAGTAGAAAACATATTTTTACTGCTTTTTAACAATGTAAATGTCGAATTACGTGTGGTTTCTCTAGTCTTCCCTTTCTTTACATTATATTCTAGTCTTGACTTCTCGTTTTATTTCATCAAGTCTCAATTGAATGAATAAAGAGTAGAAGTTTTTCATTCTTAATATTCCCATTTTTTAATTATCATGTATATATATTCTTTATAGGTCTTGTATGTATAGCAATACTGACTTGTTTTGATATTTGTGTGATCATGTGTTTTTAAATGCTACAGTAATTCAAAAATATAGATAAGTAAAGCTTTTATATATCATTAGAAATCGCGACAACAGTCACTAAAAGATCTATTCATCTGAGGCAGGATCATTTTTATTCTATAAGAGAAAACAACAATAATGCATAACGATATATGCTTTACACGAGAGATGCTTTACACTGACATGCACTTGGGGACTTTACTTTGCAGGGCTCTGTGGATGACGTGAGGAAGGTGATAAGGAGAGAGAAGAACCGTATCGCGGCACAAAAGAGCAGAATGAGGCAAACTCAGAAGGCCGATAGTCTGCATCTGGTGAGAACCTTCAAAACGCCTTCCATCCTTCCTGACACTCGACTCACACAGGCGTGAAACAAACCGCGGGAAAATGTCTGGTTTACTATCCAAAGCAAAAGTCTTGTGTGTTTATCTAAAATCCCGGATCAGCGAGTCCAGCTGAAGCCGAGCGAGTCGGATTGTATTTACATGAAGCTTTATTTGACCATGTGGTGATGCGTCACGGCTTCTGTCATGCTTCACACTTGTTGTGGCTCTGGTCTTGTTTTCTTCAGATTCTGGCATTAATTATATTGCGTGGGTCTCGGGACTGGCTGAAACGGGCCGCCATGGACCTAGTAAATTCTCTGCATCTGAACAAAAACGCCAATAAACCGCGACTTGTTAAGAAGAAATCAAGCACACGCCTGTCGAGCTGCGGCCGAAGTGTTTGGGTTGTTTTTATTGTTTATGTGAGATGTGAGATGGTCTGTATAGTGGTTCCCTCAGATATTGTTCACGTTCCTTGGCATCTCAACTTGACACACAAGGTTCCATTGACTCACAGGAGCAGCCTCGACTGTCAAAACCATCCAATTATTTATCTTGTACCACTCAATTTCTGGGTCACGGGGAGACACACACATTCGTACACTTATGGGCATTTTTCTCCAGAACAACGTTTCATTTTGTCGACTGCATGAGCATGGAGAAAACATGCACAGAAAAACCCGACCGGGCCTCAAACTCGCACCTCGAGTCTCAAGCACTGCACCACCAAGCTGCCCCAACTCTCAGACCATTAGATTTATTGTTAGAGAAATTATTACTGTTATTTGTAGGACTGATGTAAAGTGCAGTCCAAAACTATAGTTTTCCAGCCTAGCTTCCTCAATTAAACACTTAAAACTTGCTCAGTGTTATTTCATTATTATTTTTATTATTAATATAAACAACATTTTTGTAACATTCTATTTTAAGACTGTGACATCATCAACGTTTTCATACAGGTGCATTAATGGGATTGTGAGATTTAAGCTCTCGCTTTTATCTCAAAAGATTTGCACTATAAGTCCTGAACATACAATAATAAAAAGCAAATATGGCTGCTTTAATTTTGACTAATACAATCATGGCAGTAAATAATAATAATAATTAATAATCTTTTTCTTTTAGTTCATGCTTTTTTAAATCTTTTAAGGGTTAGTTTTTTGACTGAAAGAAGTTCTACAGCAGAAAAGCAGCAATTTCATTATTCATTTGATATGGCGTCATTCACTTTCCCTGAAGATCTTTTTTTATCTGGCTCATTTATCTGATATTACACCCCCCCCACACACACACACACACACTTCATTCAAGTGTTCATTGAATTGACCAAAAACCTCTAAATTCAAGCATGGGAATGGTATTATTTTCAGATTTGATCTGAGAGGAAATATATTTGATCATTCTTCCTTTGCTCTGAATGGAGGAAAGTCACTGGGTGAAACGGCTCTTCTTTGCAGAGTACTATATAGTAGTATGTGGTATTTCTCTCTTCTTGACAAACAGGAAGCTAAAATTTCCCCGCATGTCACACGTTTCCTGTAGTATCTTTTGAGTGTTTTTTTGTATGGAGGTCTGCCTGAGAAACGTGGGCTGTCACGATAGCACTCGGATATAATTTCTGGTAAGGTATCATAGACTGATAAAGCTGAATGGCACTCGTCAGCGGGGTTTTACCGCTCAGTGACTGGAAGGCAACCACGCGACTATACAGATCATCGATACACAGGAAGATGATGTTTAGAAAAATTATTTACAAAATGATTTAAAAATGATTACTTGAAAAAGAATTGCTAAAATTGTCTTTTATTATTTTAAAATGTGTATATTTTATGATCATTGTTATTATTATTGTTAATAATAATAATAATAATAATAATAATAATAATAATAATAATAATAATAATGTATATTATATAATTAATTATATTTTTTTTTTTCACAATTTCATCATATTAGACGACGTGTATCTACCATATAACTTCATACTTAAGTATGCGTATAAAAATATCACTTCTGGAAAATGTAATGTATCTTACATAGTCAAACAAAATGTACGATAATGTACTTTACTGCTATGATCACATTTATAATCGGTCCGTGTTTATGTTGTGTTAAAGGAAAGCGAAAGTTTAGAGAAGCAGAACGCCGCGCTAAGAAAAGAGGTGAAGAAACTTACAGAAGAGGTAAAACATCTCTCCACCGTGCTCAGCACCCACGAACCGCTGTGCACTGCCCTGAGCGGCGCTCCAACCGAGCTGATGTACGGCGCGTTCCACCAGCCAATCAGCGCTCAGCACTACCCACTCTGACCAGCAGATGCCGCCAGAGCTTCGCAAAAATCCGTTAAAGTCCGTCCATGAACTTGGTTGAGTCACGGGGTTGCCAGAGGAACGCGGTGGTCTTTAAGATTTCGCGGATCTTAAAACCAACAACTGCTAAAGGACTATCACAAAAGAAAAACCTCAAAGTGATGGGATTCAGATTATATTGAAATCTAGAAAACTCTTGTCTAATGAAAAACATGATTCCCGTGTCATGACATTTTGTAAATGCAAGCAACCTATAGAGTTAATTGTAGGTTAGTTGCAGAAAAGAGAACGACACAGTGATTGTTTTCAGGGTATTTTTTGTCATTTATTTATTTTATTTCTGTGAAATGTATATACAATGACAGCTATATTTGCCTTTAAATGTGTTGCCCATCCAAACATGCTGTTATCATGCATCTAAAATTAATCAGGTGCTTTGAATGTACTTGACATGTTCAGTTACACTGGATAAAGCGTACTAAAGTATTTCCCGTAAATGTTGGGACATACCCTTGATAATCTGAAAAGTGCCAAATGTAAATTATTATGAGCATGAGCATGAATTACAGTGTTAGCCTGAATTGTTTTGTATCTGTTTTTGGTCTAATAAACGTGTTTTGCATTTTACTGTTGGTTCTAAATGATGATTTAATTTAATTTGATTGGTTCTAAATGTTATGATTTAAACAAAATATATAATAATTATAATTAACATGAAAAACTAGTTATCATATATTTACATGCATACCCTAAAAAAATGACATGGAGAAGAATAAAGAGATAATGCATGTGTGTGTGTGTGTGTGTGTGTGTGTGTG
>CM051505.1:12731002-12747860 GCA_028031935.1 Paedocypris micromegethes | reverse complement strand
GAAAATGGAAAAACAGATGCTAAGCGCTTATTTTATTAGTTTATTTTCATAAAGGTCATGTATTTATTCTGTCCGTTTCTTCGGTACTTTACAGTCTGCTCCTTCTTGAATGAACTTTACGGCTAAATCACAAACACGTGCATATTTACAAGAGCATTACGTCGCTTGTTACCGTTTTGTTATGTTTTCAGAGTCAGCGCGAGATGCTTTTGCCATGGATACGGAGCTGGAGATCATTAAAAAACGACGTACCAAACATCCCCAGTGTGTCGCTACACGAGGCCCAGTGGAATAAACTCGGACAACCGTGACCGATCTCCGACAGATGACTGACATGTCGGTAAACGGCGGACCGGTGACCATCACGGAGGCACACGCGCGCGAAATCCCGGCACGTGCAGCCGTCGGTGGCGTGTCACTCCCGGGCTTTTTGCGTCTCCGGTTCACGCCGGAATCTCTGGAGAAAGTTTATCGGAACTACTTTTTGCGCCAGCGCCAGGAGACGTTGCTCGTTCTGATAACATTTGCGGCCCTTTTCAACAGTTTTATCATCGTCATGTGCGCGGTGGTTTACACTCCGGACAAGCTGAGCACAGTCGTGGTGGCGGCCGGTGGGCTGGCGTTCGACGCTCTCCTGTACGTCACGTCTCGGTTCCGTTTGTTGTCCCGGTTCGTGTCCGTGAACATCGTGGCGTACCTGCTGTGGCTGCTCATCACTCTTCACGTGTTGTGCTACTTTGGCCTGAACTTCGCTGGAGCGTCTGGAGCGGGTGACACTGTTGGTTGGCAGACCTTCTTCACCTTCTCGCTCTTCCTCACGCTCCCGCTGCCGCTCGTGCACATCGCCGTCCTGAGCGCGCTCTCGTGCTGTGCGCACACGCTTCTGCTGGGCTTCACCGTAGCTCAGAGTCAGGCGGACACACTACAGACACCGCTGCTGGTCAGACAGGTGACTGGTGAAGTGAAATGATGATGCTTTAAACACTTAATGCAGGTGGCCAACTAGTCAGAGCCCCCTTTATTCCAGTGCAAAGACCCACATTATACCGCAAAAACACACAAAACATGCACGCACGCACACACACACACACAGAAATCCACTCAGCCAGATTTAATTAAAATAACCACACCAACATGATAATATTAGTTATTTTTCAACAGTTAACATAGTGTGCATATTTGACTCATGTCACGTAAAAGCTCCTGAAGAGCCGCATGAGGCTCAAGAGCCACAGTTTGGTCACCCCTGACTTAATGCACGGTGATATATTCCCTAAAGCATTTTCATGCCACGTTTTGGGAAGTAAAAAATTATCAGGTATAGGTACTGGTAATTGCCAAATGAATTGGTGTTGAGATGTTCCTTTTTCAGTATAATGCATCTAGTTTTGTCAACTTTATTGACGTTAATAACTTGACAAGCATGCAGCCAGGGTTCGTCATTGAGAAATCCCCCTTTGAGATTGTCTGTCCGGCTGAACTACCTACAAAGTAGCAAGTCCCAATTAGTTGACCATAAGATTCTCATCAGAACAGCTGGTCAAGTACATTAGATCTAACTCTGGTACATGACTGGAGGAATGTGTGGATAATTTCAACTTCAGATTCTCGTCAATCAAGTTATTGTTAATATATTAGTGTGTGTGTGTGTGTGTGTGTGTGTGTGTGTGTGTGTGTGTGTGTGTGTGTGTGTGTGTGTGTGTGTGTTACAAGCAAATTGTCAAATCCAGGCTTTTTTTGTAGAACGCCTGATTTCACATTTTGCATGTATATGTGTGTGTGTGTGTGTGTGTGTGTGTGTGTGTGTGTGTTTATAAGATGACATAAAGTAGTATAACCTAGTAGTTTAAAACAAAACTATGTACTTGAGTCACCACACTAAGAATTTGGTCTTTTAATTCTATAGTGTTGTCATTCTGTTCTCAAAATGGGCTAAATTACAGGCAGCTTTCCCTGTAAACATGACACTGTCTTAATTCTTCAGTGAAATATCTAAGGGTCTGTATATTCTCATCTAACTCCACAACTAAAGGCACATCTAATATATTTCAAATCTAAATCCAAAATATGTTACAATTCTGGAAATTCAGCCACATTTTGAAAACATATTTTCACATTTAATTTACATTTTTGTAGCTGAATTTTGACGAGATGTTGATGTTGTCCTAGCTTGTAGCAAACCTGATGCTGTATTTTGCCGCGATGCTGGTGGGTGTGGTGTCGTATTTCATGGCTGACCGAAAGTACCGCACAGCGTTTCTTGAGGCCAAGCAATCTCTGGAGGTCAGTCTTACACTGAAGGAGCAGAGTCAACAGCAGGTACTCGCATACACTTCTAATGGGTACATAGTTTTTATTTAATATGTAATCCTGTAGTATTATAAGTAGTACAAATATAAGCATCCTCAAGAACTTATAATCGCCAATTTCAAATTTGCGTATAAATACAAGCCCCCATTTTTCCA
The DNA here is from genome assembly GCA_028031935.1 of Paedocypris micromegethes. Taxonomy (NCBI): domain Eukaryota; kingdom Metazoa; phylum Chordata; class Actinopteri; order Cypriniformes; genus Paedocypris; species Paedocypris micromegethes. The sequence continues at coordinate 12,745,395 of CM051505.1, read as the reverse complement.
TATTTCAAGTCAGGAACAATCACGGAAACACGTGTTTATGCAGTGGCGCATGTGTGCGTCTATATAATGTTCAACACTGGTCCGTAGGCAGACGTGCGTACAGTATAAGCTTTTATTGGCTCGAAAACAGAAATAAAGAAACATTAGACGCTCAGCAACACTTCACAGAGACAAACATAACATTGGAAGAAGTAAGACAAAACAAAAAAATACAGCACAATATTTTATATTACAACAAACAGAGACTACAAACCACGACCGCTTAGCTTTGCGCAACCGGCTACAAACGAGTCCAATATGTCATTGCAGAAACAGTCGAAAATGAAAAAATACGGACAAGTAGTTAAAAAAATCCAAAGAACAAACACAATAAAAACGCTTGGTAGCTGGACAGGGGATAATAATAGTTCCTCTTCACAGGGCTTGTAATGCCTGAGCTTGAAACTATTGCTCTGCGCATGTGCGGAGTCTGACCGCAGAGCAAAGAATCTTGGGGGATGATGAAGTCCTGACCACAAAAATCGACTTTTTATTATCGAATATTCAAGTAAAAAGATCTAAAAATGATACGAGTCACAAGTTAGGTTTGATAAATAAAGAAAAACTAGTATTAAGTATTAATTAAGAGAATAGTATTAGTATTAAGAGAATATTAACGTAATTGAACCAGAAACGTTAATAATAAATGTTTGTTTTTTTTTTTGTTTTTTTTCAGTGGTGCTTATATTCGTGGGGTACTTATATTTGCATAAATACAGTAATCTGATTTTTGATATTGACTCAGTGGCGAAGCTTTGTTCCGAGAGCCTGATGCATTTCTGCTATTGTCACGTTTGAGTAGAACTATAAGCAAGGGTGTGTTGTCTTGCCACTCCACCAGTAATGAAGACATTCCCCAGGCTACTGTTATTGCAGTGGCACTAAAGACCCCAGGGTCCAGATTTGCCATGACACATTGTTTAATGTTGTTTGGAACCTAGTTTAATATTAACCCTGTGAAGGGAAACAACCTAATGGGAAACGAAGCATTAATGCCACACAACCAGATCATCTAAAAATGTACATTTTGATATCAAATATGCAATTGAAATAAAATGTTATTAAGTAGTAGATTACAGTAGTAGTACATTGTAGTATAAACATACACAAAATGTAGCAGAATACACCATTTCAGCCCAACTTGCTGCAACTAAACAAGAAAAATATAAATATATATATATAGCGTGTGTGTAAATATATACACATGCGCGGCACACACACACAAATAAAATATACTTTGTCAGGCAGGTCATATTTGTCACCGTCTGTACTGTGGTTATCTGTTTTTCATGCTTTTATTCCCGTCCTGCTTGTGTGGATATGTCATATGATCTTTAGAGACACTCTAAATCCCAAAATGCTACTTTAGAGAGGATTTTGAGAGTTGAGTGCATCCAGCCAATCAGAGTAAAGCTACCTGGACCAGATCACCAAGGCAACTGTACCAAGAGACACATGTGCTATTAAACTCCCCAAATCCCACTATTCCTCTATTTGTGGAAGGGAGCATAAAACAATTAAAAGGTAAAACCTCAGTTAATGAAGCAATTGATATAATTACAACATTGTTTACTTTTCCCCGTGACCCAGAAACCGAGGAAGCAGTAGATAATGGATGAATGGATTTGTTTACATTGATCTTACACATGCAACACCATGTGATGTTAATATGAACTTCTATATATTTTAAATAACTTCAAAATCAAATGCTTAAGCCCCATAAATGTTTTTCTTTGTGTGTAGGAAGAATTGCTGTTGTCGATTCTGCCAAAGCACATAGCAGATGAGATGCTTCAGGGCATGAAGACGGGAGCCAATAAGAAATCAGATGCACAACAGTTTAACACCATGTACATGTACCGGCATGAACATGTCAGGTAAATTGTGCATTTTACGCACTTTTTTGTCTGTTTTTGTTTCTCAGAGGTCTGAAAACAATACTTGAGTAAAAGTTAAAAATACAAAAAAAGGACTCACAGGTTACAAGTTACCATTTACCAATTACAAGAAGACTTGAGTAAAACTCGTAAAGTATTAAATAAAAAAATATAAAAATATATTTTACTAGAACTGAATTAACACCAAGAAATGTGAAAAATGAGAAACATTTATTTATGAGATTTTATTTCATAATATAGAAATGAAATTCAACATCTCAATGTTTCAAAATGGCAGAACAAAATAGAACAAAACGTCAGTATCAGTCCAATGTGCAAAAAAGTGCAACCCCTAATTCACATTCACATGATTTAGCTCATAAATAGCATCCAGTTCCTTTAGCACCCTGGAGATGGCGATATCACCTTATTCTCCAAAGAAACTAACCGTGGTAGAAAAAGATGAACAATGTAAAGAGTAACGGTAAGTGTTCGTTCAAATGCAGTGGAGTACACATATGCTCATTCAAAAATGTAGTCAAGTAAAAGTAGCCAAATATACTTAAGCCCATTTACTCAAATACTTTACACCACAGTTTTTTTCATATGCTGAAAATTGCTGGTATATTTGTCTTTAACACACAGTATTGTTAAACTGGATGAATTAAGAAATAAATCGTGCTTCATCACATAACCCTATTCGATTTTTACAGCATCCTTTTTGCTGATATTGTGGGTTTCACTCAACTATCATCGGTAGTCACTCCAAAAGAACTGGTCAAGTTGCTCAATGAGCTCTTTGCTCGATTCGACAAACTGGCAGCAGTGAGTAAAATCTAAATGGCCTTTTTTAAGTCATTCTTTGTCACTCTAAACTAACTCGATGTCTCAAAAGCAACACCACCAGCTGAGGATCAAGATTCTGGGAGACTGTTATTACTGTATCTGCGGTTTGCCTGAATACAGAGAAGATCATGCGGCCTGCTCCATCATGATGGGCCTGTCCATGGTTGAGGCTATTTCGTGAGTTCTCTGGAAAAAAAAGTAAAGTTTTTTTTGGTTCACACTTAGTTTTGTGTGAACTTGTGTGTGTTCTCAGTTACGTGCGGGAAAAGACTCAGACAGGAGTGGACATGAGAGTCGGCGTCCACTCCGGCACCGTCCTTGGCGGCGTCTTGGGACAGAAGCGATGGCAGTTTGATGTGTGGTCCACTGATGTTACCGTGGCAAACAAGATGGAATCTGGTGGAATCCCTGGGTTAGATCAGAAGATTTCAACTTCTCAAACATTACCACAAAATCAACTGCTTGAGTGTTCTGATTGGCTGTGCGTGTTGAGTGTGTGTTATCAGGCGTGTACACATCTCTCAAAGCACGAAAGACTGTCTGCACGGCGAGTTCGATCTGGAGGAAGGCAATGGCGGGGAACGCTGCGAGTATCTCCTGGAGAAAGGCATTGACACCTACCTGGTGCGAGTGTCCAAGGAAATCGCTAAATCAAATGGACTGACCGATCATGTGGTGTGTTTTGTGACCTGTAGACCAAAACTCTGAATTCCTTGTTTCTTTTAACACAATAAATGTGCTTTATAGTCAACATACCGTATTTTTTTAGGCAATCAACACCACAGAAAACAGTGGAAGCAACGTGTCATTAAAAGAAGCACCAAATGAAGAAAGCACACAGGTGCCTTGCTGTCTCTGTCGGTTTGTCTTTCAGATCTCCATCTTTAACCCCATTACTTTGTCTTAAAGCAGCTGCAGTTGACGGCTATGAGAGGTGAAAGAATAGAAGACGATCAGCATCTCGAGCAGCTCCTGAATGAAGCTCTATTGGAGAGGGAGACGAAAGAGAAGTAAGAGTTTTCTTTACAGTCATTTGGCAGAGGCTTTTCTCCAATTTTTTATCTGACTTGCAAATATAGAAGCATTAGAAGCTATTTGTCATAAATGGAAAAGAAATGGGTGGGCCCTTTCTGTGTGAAATTTGCATGGTCTCCCCGTGCTTGCGTGTTTGCATAAGAGGTTTTATTCATTGTTGTATAGGAAATATTAAGCTTTGTTCATTTTCTGAATGTAGATGACGACAAAGAAGTGAGGGAGAATAAACCTGCAGTGAGTGAATGCGTTTTAAGTATGTAAAGGAGTCAATGTAGGATGGTAGAGTGGCAGTAAGTCTTGAAGGTCAAAGTTAAACCTTTGTATTGATTCTAGGGGCAACTGGTAAACAGTGTAGTCTATTATAGTTTTTTTTTATGATTGTAGATTATAATGGTAAACATTCCATGGTGTAAAGTACTTGAAATTAAGCAATAAATCTTGTTATTTCTCTTACAAGAGTTAAATTAAGAGGAAAAAGAAGAATAATTTGCTTGTTTCCAAAAAATAACTTCAGTCGTCTTACCAAGTACAATTTTCTCACCCCATTGGCAGATCATTTTACTTGATTTAAGTTTTTTTTTTTTACTCATTTTGTTTTTTATTTTGTTGTTTTTTTTCATGTGGATTTTTTTGCAGTGTTGCTTATTCAAGTTTGACTGAGACTGACTTTTTGTTCGGCCATTTTGAAACATTGTGTTGTTGCATTTTATTTCTATATCAGGACCTAATAAATAATAAAATGTTATAAATAAAAAAAAATAAAAATAAATGATAAAAAATGTTCTGTGAGCCTAAATTTAGTAACTGTAAAATAGTTTTAATTGTTTGAATAGTTATTGGATACATAAAATTGGATACTTTACGAATTTTACTTAAGTCTTCTTGGAATAGTGACTTGTAACTTGTAATGGAGTAATATTACTCCATTACAAGTTACAATACAGTAAGGCATCCATATGTCTTGTTCAGGTACTTTTCACACCTCATTACGATCATTATTAATGATTGTCTTCTACTATTAATTACAATTTTATTTTATTTTCAACTGACCTTCATTTGACTTATTTAGTTTGGAGGAGAGGAGAACTGCAGTTCTGTCACTGAGATTTTTGAACTCTGATCTGGAGTCTCAATACTCGGCAGAGAAGGAGAGAAGGACGGGCGTGGCCTTTAGTTGTTGCTGTGTGGTTTTAATCTTCACCTCAGCCATGGAAATTCTGATAGATCCTCAGTGAGTAAAGCTCATGACTAATATTGTTCACACTGAGGTGAGCTGGTTTGTGCAGTGTCCTCGTGTGACATCTGAATGATTTCTGGCAGATTGACTGTAAATTACGTTACTCTGGCAGTCGGGGAGCTGTTGTTGCTGATTCTGACCCTGTGTTCACTGGCTGCCATCTTTCCTCGGGTAAGTCTGACGTCAAAATGTATATGTTAGTCGATTATTATGTTATTATTACATTAGTTACACCATTATTGAGTTACTGTCTTGTCTTCGCCATGTTTCCTTCCTTAGCTAGTCCAAACACTGCAAAAAAATAAATTCTTGACAAACTAAAAAGTCTTGAAATTGGAGAATAAATCTTGTTATTTTTTCTTACACGATAAATTAACCAGTGTTGTGCAAGTTACTTTGAAATTGTAATATGTTACATATTACTTATTACTGTTTGTAAAAAGTAATAAGTTACATTACAATATTACTGTCTCAGAAATGTAATATATTACATTACTTTTATATTACCTTTAAGTTACTTTCACCAAAATAACTACAGAAGTAGAAATTAACGTCGTAAAATAACAAAATGTACTTTTTACTTGTACAGTAATTTATGTTACAACCAGTGGAAGACAGAGTTATGTAGCGTAATGACTGTGGCCTCTCCAAGCTACAAATAACAATATACATAATCTATAATTCTAGTAGGGTGACCATATATTTTTGATTTCCAAAAAAGAGGACAATCAGCGCGGCCTCGAGACAAATTCAGACAGGCTTCTCGGAGGCTGATGAACATGCTTTATTGTGCTTCAATGTTGCTAAACTATAACTTGTTTGAATGTGAATGTTGAAAAAACTAAACATAGATAACAAATTAATAAAATAATCACTTAACTTAAAAAAAAAATCAGTAAAAACCTAAATAGGTAACTATTTGTCAGAATTTTTGAATAATGAAAAATGTTTTTAAAAATGTGATTGTTTTAAAAAAAATAATAATACAAGAAAAAAGTCGGCCCATTGTTTCAAAACGATACGCGCAATTTCATTCTCAAATATTACTTTCTCATATAATTTAAAGCACGGTTGTGAGTACACGTGTATTAGTCGTTTGAAGAAGAGGGAAAACCGGACATTATCGTGAATTTATAAAATCCGCCCGGATGTCTGGGGAAAAGACGCTTGTCAACACTAATAATTAACTTTAAAAGTGTTAAAAGTATGGTAGACAAAGCGATTTTCCTCCAACATCAGTGAATAACTTGGGTATATCTGATATCAGACACAACAGGACTATGTAAACTTCAGTGCGTTTTATTCATTTTGAATGACTCACCACACAATACTGTCCTGCTTTCTGGCCATAAAGTGCAGAGGACACTGTCGTTGCTGTTTTCTTTCTCTTCCCAGGTCGAGCGGATCTTGGCAGTTCGACGTGTTTTTTTAAATAGCTGTTTTTTGATGCCGACAATTCAGCGGTTGCATTTCACCACAATGTTCTTGTTTTTTACAAAACTGAAACAATGCGCATAAGACCATCTCGCGAATGTACCACCGGCTGTTGTTATTTTTGATGTTCAGAGCCACAGCTGTCAGCCGCTAGCTCAGAGCACAGCCAATCGCTGCACACCTCGAGCTCAGAGCGTTACAAAATACAACGCTCCACCAGCGAAAGGCGGAACGAATGACTTACGCGTCTATTTGCGAACATGAAATGTTAAATGTTTGATTTACTGTCTTGAAAGTGAAAGATTTGATGTAACGCAAGCGTTACTTGCATGTAACGAGTAATATATTACTGAAAATACTAAAAGTAATAAGTTACACTACCGCGTTAGAGCAAAAAGTAATATATTAGTGTAATATGTTACTTTTGTAACGCGTTACTCCCAACACTGAAATTAACTATGTTAGGATTAAGAAATTTCCCCTTGTGGGATAAATAAAGTCAGTCATTCATTCATTAAGAGTGAGAAATTACTTTGTTTATTTCAAGAAAATCTGACTTGAATTTTCTTGTTAATGCTAAGCTTAATGATATTTTACACTAAATTGAGACATTTTTTGTGTAGTAGATAAAGTACATAAAGTAGACATTATGTTTTAACACGGAACATCCTGAGACAAGTGGAACTTTCTTATTTTAAGAACACAATGTTTCTCAATTTAAGAAACAAGGTACGTACTACTTTGTTATTTTAAAGCCAATAAGAACACAAACTGAAATGCAGAAACAAATCTACCGTGTAACAAGATTTTTGTCATGTTTTAAGCCGTCTTACCAAGTTAAATTTTCTCACCCCATTGGTAGATAATTTTACTTGATTTAATTTTTTTAACACATTTTGTTGTTCATTTTCTCATTTTTTCACATAGATTTTTTGCAGTGCATAGGTTTGTCATAGAATCCCATTCAACCTCATAAAACCCCGTAACATCTTCCGGATTATTCATTTTCATCCTCAACATGGCTACTTTTCTTCTATCTCAACATTTTTCTGTTTTTCCCCACTGACTTTTAATGATAATCATCTTTCAAGGGTCTTCATTTCTTCACCATTAATATATCATATATCATATAAATGTTGGTTCACTTCTTAAACCCGCATCCTTGATTTGACTTTTCAACTCTTACTTTCCTCATGTTTAACTTTTTGATTGCAGGTTTATTCCTATTGACTTTGAATAAGATTCATTGTTCATTTTGTTTTCAACGACTTCTTGTCTCATTGTTTTACTCTCTCAATTTTTATCCACGGAAATTAGCTTCTTCGTGTCTATTAGAGTTTTTGAGTCATCACAGTTTCATTTTAGTCATCACATTGTTCATTAGTCTCACTCACCGAGCCATCACTCCATCAGATTTTGCCAACTTTTTGGTTTCTTGTTGTCAATTTTTCTCTTTCATAAACGTTGTATAGTTAATTTAGTAGGAAAAGTTGTTCTATTATAAAACATGCTTAATATTGTTACACTACATACAGTTTTACACTAGCTTCACCAGCCCCCCCATGTCATTTAGGCCAGGGGTTCTCAACCTTTTTGACCTCGGGCCCCAAATTGTCCAAATCAAAGTGTCCCGCGGCCCATTAAAACACACATTATTTCAGCCAATCCAAATCATGATTTTTTTAATTTAACAACTATATGAAATACACAAAAAAATCGTTCACACTTAATTCTAAGCTAGTAGGAAAAAGTAACAACATTTATTGTCTATTACAAGACAAATGTTAAGATTTTTTGGCTTTATTTTCGTTTCCTGTTTACATTTTCTTCACTTGCTATCTTCACTTTTTAGTAGAAAGCTTTATTTTCTTTCGTTTCAGATTTTTCCTTAATTTTCTGAAAAAATGTAAAAAATGCATGCGAAAAACGAAGATGTCAAGCTGTTTAAGCTAACGTTTGATATTTTTGCCATTAATATAAACAAATTGAAGTCGTAACCTTTATCTTCATTTGTTCGTTTTAAGAACGTCCTCCACCTTCAGTCAAAAGTCTGCCGCTACTGACAGCTGCTTATTGGAGCGTGTTGACACCTCAGCGCCATCTAGTGGTGGGGAGCTCATTGTTGTTCCGCGGACTTCGCGGGAAAAAAATATTCTCGCGGCCCTCTAGGTGGCGCCCAATGGTTGAGAATCACTGATTTAGGCCACTTCAATAATTAAATTTTTTTAGGGTTAAAGATTATTCACAGTTGTATAACATTATGATACGTGTCAGGTTTTCTTCAGGAGACTGGTGTCTTTTTCGCACTGGATTGATCGCACACGCTGGGCTCGTAACACGTGGGCTATGGCCGCCATATTTGTTTTGATCATGGCCGAAGTGGCTGATATGGTGAGAATGGAAGAATTATTCACTTGTAAATCACTGTGACTCTGTGGTTTGGTTATCAGAATCCGATGAGCGCACTGACCTGTCCTGCTGATTTTAGCTGAGCTGTGTTCAGCCTCCTCTGGTGCTTCTGAACTCCAGTTCGGTGGCGACTCCTGCATCTCTGGGTGATGGAGGATGTGCTGACAACCCCAAACACTACAGCTGCATTTCAGTTCTTTCACTGGTGGCGACAGTCATGCTTGTTCAGCTCAGCCACCTTGTCAAGCTAGGGCTTATGCTGCTGGTTACCATAGCAACCGGCGCTGTCAACATCCACAGCTGGATGTACCTGTACGACGTCTATGACTTCATCCACCACATTGGCTACAGGTGAAGTCAAGCCTGGCATCCCAAGTTTATTCTAGATTTGAAGTTTACCTCAATGTCTTTTTGTTTTTTCACAGTTATTCAAAGGTCCACACCCGGTATCAGATGACCGTTATGATTATAGTCATGATGATGAGCTTCTACTACTTTGCGTACCATGTATGATGGCGTTCTTATTTTAAGCATACGAGCATAATCATGATGGGCAGCAGCTCATGCCTTTGCTTTTTTCAGGTGGAAAAACAGTCCAGAAAGCTGTTTCTGTGGAAGGTCGAAGTGCACAATCAGAAGGAGAAAGTGTATGAAATGAGAACATACAACGAGGCTTTGGTGACGAACATGCTTCCCGAACATGTGGCCAAGCACTTCCTGGGCTCCAAGAAACGTGATGAGGTAAAAATATATACAGTAAATAGAGTGGTGGAAGGTACTTGAGTAAATTGACTTTGTTACGTTGCTTACCGCAACTTGTTTTGGCTTGTGCTATGTATCAAAATTATAAGCAATTTTTACTCTACTTGACTACATTTCTGATTTGCGGTTACACTTTCTGGCACATTTGAATTTGAATGAGACAGACTTTTCTTTTCTTTTTTTTTCTTCTGCCATTTTGAAACATTGAGGCTTTCGGTTTCATTTTTATATTAGGAAATAAAATCTCATAAAAAGTTTCTTGTTGTTCACATTTGTGGTGTTTTTGAGCCTAAATCCAGTAAATTACTCAAGTTCTTTTAAAACTGAATACATTACAGCTTTTACTCAAGTCTTCTTAGAATTGGTGAGTAATTTTTTACAATAAGCTATCTGCTATTGATCTAATAATCAATTAAATGTGAATAATAAAATCAAAATTAACAAAATACTGTATATATACATAAACCCACACTCACACACACATATATACACGTGTCTATGTTTATGTGCGCACATACATACACATACTTTACATATATTATGTTTATTGTGTTTATATTTGTGTTTATTTCAGGAGCTCTACAGTCAGTCATATGACGAGATTGGTGTAATGTTTGCATCCATTCCAAACTTTTCCGACTTTTACACCGAGGAGAGTATAAATAACGGAGGAATAGAATGTCTTCGAATCCTTAATGAGATCATCTCTGATTTTGATACTGTGAGTCTAACATTTTTTGACGGTACCTCAAGCATAGATCCCTTTTAAATTAAATGCATTGCGTTTTGACGTTGACAGCTCCTGGATCGGACCGAGTTCCACTGCATCACAAAGATTAAAACCATCGGCAGCACGTACATGGCCGCGTCAGGCGTGACCCCGGAGAGCAACAAAGGTAGATTCAAGCACAAGGTCAGTTACAACCAACGACAGTACATTTATTAGCAGTCAGAGTGATGAAGAGGATGATTTACGTGTGTGTGTGTGTGTGTGTGTGTGTGTGTGTGTGTGTGATACAGGCAGAGAACCGCTCCATAGCTGAACGCTGGCAACACTTTGCAGATCTGGCTGATTTTGCGTTGGCAATGAAAGTCACTCTGGGAAACCTTAACAAACAGTCATTCAATAACTTCATGCTGCGCATAGGTCAGAAAACGTCTTGCTTTTCCATCGACATGTTTTGTACATTTCGGTGTGCACACTTTTTTCACATGTCACAAATACTGTACTCTTTTTTTTTTTTTTAATGAAATGTTATAGTCCTAAATTAAATTTAATCTATTTTGATTATTTATTTAATTATGCATATGTTTCATGCATATGTTGTTGTTTTGTGTGCTTGATTTGGTCTCATCTTTACATTTTTATTTTGTCTTTACATTGTTGTTTAGTTTACACTATGTACATTTCCACCTAAAACATTTAGCATTCTCCTTTGTATATTTATTTTTTTGGAATTTTTCTTGATTTTCAGGCCTGAATAAAGGAGGTGTGTTAGCAGGAGTAATTGGTGCTCGGAAACCCCATTATGATATTTGGGGAAACACGGTGAACGTGGCCAGTCGCATGGAGTCTACTGGGGTTATGGGTAATATACAGGTGACTTACGTAAAGATTATGTTGTTATACAACAACCATTTTTCAATAATTTTAATTTAAAATTCACTTTTATCCAGAAATAAATATGTACCACTATTTAGGTGTTTCAAACTGGACCATAAATAATGGAAAAAGTGTTAAATAATATGTCTAGAGTAACAAAATCTCTGTCCTGTTAAGCTCCATGTCCTGTTATTTACCATAAAATGGTAAAATAAAATAAAACATTTCTTTATAACGATTTGTTTCTTGATTTAATACAGTATGATGATGAATTTCTTTGGGTACTGATTAAACAAATTCAAAATGCAGTCGTAGTCAATGGCTGTTTCAGAATTTGAATAATTGGCCATTATACACACAAAGCAAAACATTTAGAACTCAGCCTGAAATGTTAAAAATTAGACAATCAAGTAAAAACCAATAGCAATTAGAACAATTTATGTTTTTTGTGCTTTTAGGTCGTAGAAGACTGCTACAACATTCTAAAAGAGTATGGTTTCCGCTTTGTCAGAAGAGGACCCATCTTTGTAAAGGGAAAAGGAGAACTTCTGACATTCTTCATGAAGGGCAAAGACAGTCTGGCTGCAAACACAACGGTCATTCTTCCACATCAAATCCTAGACAAATGTTGAGACGAATGTGACTTAAAGACTACACATTTGACCTCACCTTTTAGAGACAATACAAATTGCACTGATAATCTTGCACTGTTAAACTGCATTGTTATTAGTTTCTGTACTGATAATAATTTAATTCTGATTCTAACAAATCACACTGGTAGTTGTACAATGAGGTAGTCGTCACAAACGCGCCGTTTTGTAAATGACTTTGAATTATAATTATTTGATTGAAATCAGCTCATTAAAATATGGTGAATTCTGAGGAAAATATCGACTATAAAAATTGTAAATGATTGTAAAGATGTTTATAACTATTTATTTAATTAATTTATTTATTTAATAACAACTGTTTTTCAAACAAACTGGGCAAAGTATATCCGCGAAAATAAAATTTTATTCCGTGTCGGTGTCGGTATAATGAGATATATTTTTCATTTTCCTTCCTTTTCCCTTTTCTCTTTTTAATTGAACTAGACCACCGTGCTCACTTGCTCTTTTTTTTCCTTGTCGCTGTGTTAGTTCAGCGTGATTCAGTTATCTTTTTCTTGAACAACTGATTTCATCGCATGTAAAGTTTTTCCATATAGAGCCAGGCATGTTATTTGTTATTAAAGTTGATTCATGCTGTCAATATGGGCACTAGGAACCCTATCAAAATTGTGCAGGGCAGTTAACCCATTCACTGAAGTTACACACAGAAACCCGGAGCAGTGGGCAGCCGTGGTGTTGAGGGGCATTTGGGGGTCACTATCTTGACCAAAGTAAAACCCACCGGACCGGGATTCGAACCTCCAGCGTGGGTGACTGGTCATATTTCCAACCGCTGGGAGACAATCGTACGATAACCCACAGGCTTGGTTTTTTTTACAGGTTATCACGAGTATTTTGTCACTGTGACGCGTTTTCCGTTATGTGTCGAGGGTTCGTAAAGGAGTCAGCGTCACCATGAAGATGGACTGAGTGACATTACACAGCACCTGCCGGTCGTTTACTCCCGAGCTCATCGATCGAAGGCCGGACAAACGTAGATCTACGCGGCCTCGGTTTGACAGTTTCATTAGTCAACTAAAACAGTCCAAGTCAAGTATAATTCCACAGTGTATAATACTTTCATAACGGTAAATGCGGATAAATCAAGGCATACTGGAGAGGGTCTTCGACGCGTTATCACAAACTCCCACCGGAAGTGAGGCAGCTGGTGAATGCCCGGTGACGTCACGGCGTCTGTACGCCATTTGATCTGCAGTTTGCTGAGAAACAACAACAACTTGAACGACACTCGTAATAAAAGCTATCTGGATAGTGGGAGCCCGACGCCTCTTTCCCTCCCCCGGGCTTCACCGGCTTCTAACCACGGCCGCTCTCGGTGAGGAAACTCTGGCCTCCGCTTCCTCCTCCTCCGACTCGGACACCGGTGGAGCGTCGCCGCCCCCGCGGAAGAAGCACCGAGCCTCGGCGGCGGAGGGAGTAGGAGAGCCCGGGGCTTCAGCGGGCCTTCCGTCAACGACCCATCTCAGCCGATCCGGCACCAACATGCAGTCCAACGGGACCGGGCAGGAACAGAACCACTCCAGCAATTCGCAGAACGGAGACGCCAACGGCATCCAGAACAACGCCAGCGGGAGCTCGGCGGCCTCCGGGACAAGTTCTGGTTCTTTAAAGAAAAAGAAGCGACTCTCTCAAGCCGAAGAGGACGTGATTCGACTCATCGGACAGCATCTGCACGGATTGGGTCTGAAGTAAGTGTTTCACCGGGTCTATTCTGGACAAATCGAGCTGACAGGCAGCGCGCGACTTGACAAGAACGCCGCCGTCACGGTGTCCGAGAGGCTCGCGACGTCGATCGTGTCGTGCTCCGATAGCGCAACACGTCAAAAAATTACGGCGTAAAAACGAGCTGTTTGCTAGTTTAAAACCTGGCACCATCAGAAGGACGTGTTAGGATGACACTGCACACAAAGAGCCGTGTGCCTGCAGATGACAGCTGTCTCAGAAGCCTCGCGGGCCGAGAGCCAGGCTTTTGTTTCTAACGTCATTTATCGAGCAAATGTGTTTGATCGTGTCGGTGTCATGTAGCAAACTCCTGCAGACGCGCGCATTGTCATGTCATTATGACATCCCCTGTTTGTGGTTTTAATGGCGGCTGTGGAATGTGTGGAGCAGCTGGTTTACATCAGAAAGAGGCTTGACTCTAATTTTAGGGAAGATCTGCTAAAGCCATCAGCGGCCATCCCGATTCAACCCACTGCTCGAGGTCCGAGCAGGCCAGCCTGTTCGGATCCGAGCGTTTCTAACGTGGAAGATCAGGAATAAAGCGTCATGAAGATTGAAAACATCCATCCCCTCCCCCCCTCATAGGCTCCTTCTCTTTTGTAATCATAAGATGACGTCACTCTGCCCAGACCCTGCATTCAGAACCCTCTCGCACTGTTCTAGAAGCCTCCAACCTACACGAGCACCTGTGTCTTTGTCAACCACCATTTAAATAATTGTGTGTGTGTGTGTGTGTGTGTGTGTGTGTGTGTGTGTAG
>CM051505.1:12657245-12730986 GCA_028031935.1 Paedocypris micromegethes | reverse complement strand
GTGTGTGTGTGTGTGTGTGTGTGTGTGTGTGTGTGTGTGTGTGTGTAGTAGTAATATGTGCAGTATTTGATTATAGTGAAATTGAGTAGAATTCTCCAATTGGCTTGTTATTGCGCAAACACAATTAGTATGGTAAGGTAGGTTATACAGTACATTAAATAGTTAAGGATGGGTTTTAAAGTGCATCATACGAACCTGACACAGTCTGCACTTTTTTGTGCCTTGTTTGGCTTAAATAGCTAATTATGCACTTCAGTTATTGCTACTGATGAATCAGATCTAAACGTGTTAGTCACGGACACAATAGTACAATGGTATTCAATAGTACAACTGTTCCAAGGTGTGTTAATAATTTGGTAAGGAGAAACAAAAAAAGACAATGAAGAAAATACATCAATACAAAAGATAAATGTAACGGGTGACTTGTAATAATTATATTTCTTTTTTGGCACTATGTATAAACATATTTCTGATTGGAAAAAATGTAAACATCAGATCTCTTGGGCTGCTTTTGCAGACAGTCGTTCTGTCTATAGGCAAGATAGAAAATCCTGATCGCATTTGTTCTTTAAAAAACATCTAGAATCTGCTTGAAATGGAATTTGCTGCCATGTCATTGACAGTCTGGTTTGCTTCCTCAGTCAGACGGTGGACCTGTTAATGCAGGAGTCTGGCTGTAGGCTGGAGCATCCCTCAGCCACAAAGTTCCGCAACCACATCATGGAAGGAGAATGGGACAAGGTGAGCAGATGTTTCACCCAGCAGCCATGACATCACTGCCTTCCGAAGTCAGCATGATTTTATTATCAACTGGATTTCAGTGGCAAAAACACCATCATTTTACTACAGATGCCTTATGTTTTACTAGAAGCTCTTGCTGGCTTTAACCAAGTTTTCACCGAGTTCCTCAATTTCTGTTCTCATCCTTCTGTAGTATATTTTGTCATCCGGCCATGCATTTGCATTGCAGTAGTCAAATGAGTTTCAAATTCTGACATGTTTTTATTGTCAGTCGAGTGAATTATTTGGTTTCGATTTAAACCTCTATTTAAAACAACTTATAAATAGTTTGAGAAGTTACAAGCTTTAACGAGCAACTTAGCATGAAATTAGAAAATTAGAAAAATCTGAAGGCTTATTTTATGTCCACAGTTGTTCTTTTTAAATGTTCTGTGTGGATTTGAAGCCTCAAAATATACAAAAACACCCCGAGATTGGCCACCGTAAATTTTCAGTGGTTCAGCACTGGCAAGTGTGACGAGAGTTCGGAGAAAGTCATTTTGGTTCCTGTATGTGTTGTACATGTAGAGGTACTGACATTAAAGTTGACTTTGACAAAGTCTGTAACATATAACATCATCTGTCAATCACAAGAGCAACGCTATGATGAAGCTAGTAAAGAGTCTTAAAGCACGTTTTCCACGTTTATTTTTTTTTTTTTATTTTAATCGATCACATGAGCAATTATTTTTTTCAAAGATGAGAGGTCGACCTCAAACCCAATAAGAAATCAAGTTCTATTGCGTACTAACTTAAATTAGAACTAACTTGGTTAAATGTTTGCTGGTTAAATTGTGTGCTTGAAGCGATATTGATTATATTTTGGTGAATGTTAAGTTGTGCGTTCATGTTAAAGAACTAATACCGTTCTTTTTGTAAGTAAAACATTTATTTTTCTTATTTTAGAACTTAATTTTATAACTTCAAGTGTAAAGTAAAATGTGAAGTAAAGATGATTTAATAATCATCATTAGTAGTTTTTTTTATTTGCTTTGAGTAATATGTTTAATTTATTTTGATATTAAATTAGCACGGGTAAAGTTTTCTCTTGTTTTCTAATTGTTATAATTTTGTAGCAATTATTTGTTATTTTGTAGCAATTATTTGTCATGTTATAATTTTGTCATTGTTGACTTTTTATGTAGTTTGTTAGTGATTTTAAAAGATCTTGACTAAATGTATCTTTTGTCTCTGTGACCTGACAAGTGTTATTGTGGTTTATTTAGTACTTTGCAAAAATTCTCTCCAAGTTTCTGGACATGAATGCTAAACTGACTCTATTGTTTTTTGTGAAACAGGCTGAAAATGACCTCAATGAGCTAAAAGCACTGATGCATTCACCCAACGCTATTGTGGTAAGAGCAGAACGTCTGATCGCTGCACTTTTAGATGCAAAGTTCTTGCAAATATATCTGCAACTAATGAGTTCCAAGTGGAACAAGATAATTCATGAATACTTCAAACAAACCTTTCAAAGCGTTGCCAAATACATAAAAGTCCATTAAGGTTTAATTCACCCAGTATAAATGTGTGGAGCCACATCAGAGCTTGCCATAAAACCATCGAAATTGCTGTTTGTGTAAGAAATCATATTTAATGTGCGTTTTTCTGCAGCCATGTTCTTGTTTTATTATATAACTTGTAGCTTAGAAAAGTGCTTAGTGAATATTTTAGGTGTGAAATTATACTAGAAGTTTAGATGTGCTTTTGCAATTATAAATTGATTGAATTTTATGACTTAAACAATCCAGAAAAATGATCCACAATTTTGCATATTGATACATGTATACTGGAATTGCACTGTACAATAGTTAATGGTGTATCAATACAAGTTATACAGTATATGAGAGATATGTTACTGAAGTATGAATGACACAAGAACTCTCTTTTTTTTTTTTAGCGGATGAAGTTTCTGTTGTTACAGCAGAAATATCTGGAGTATTTGGAGGATGGGAAAGTTCTAGAAGCTCTGCAGGTTTTAAGAGGAGAACTGACGCCGCTCAGATACAACACTGATCGTATCCATGTTCTCAGCGGGTACAACAACAAGCATTTTGTTGCATTGTTTTTCTGAATCAGTTTCATTTGTGTGGCCTACATTCTATTTTCTTTTATATATATATATATATATATATATTTTTTTTTTTTTAATTTTATTTATCCAGTAGTACAAATGTTTAATTTCAAATGTAAAATTCCCACTAATGTACTTGCAGTTGCTAATCCACAAAAACCTGATCCTGTGCGAGTCGTTCTCACTTTAAATGGCCCGTTCTTATTGGTTGTTGCTTTTTTTAAGGTATCTGATGTGCAGTCATGCCGAGGATCTGAAGGCCAAGGCTGAATGGGAGGGAAAGGGAGCTGGATCCCGGTGTAGATTACTGGATAAGCTCCAGAGTGAGTGTGCAAACACATGCTTGTATAGTGGTGTAATGTTGCCGGCACTTTCTATGCTGTGAGTTGCATGTACTTTTCATGTTAAATTGTTTTTTATTTGTAAATTTTTTTCTTTAAAACATTTAGATTCAATCTCCAATCATAATGCATGTTCTGTTAAATTTTTATTGAGGACTGACAAAAATGTTTGGGATTTCTCTTTAAAGTTCATTTTATGAAGCACTTAAAAATTCTAATGTTTGATTTTATATATACAATTTCATTTTTGAATTAACATTATTATTTAAGTGTCATTAAGTAGCCATAGCATCGGAAATAAATAAATATCTTTCATTTTGTAAGGTTTAAAGCCCGTCAAATAGCGAGTAACCCACATTATTTAAAGAAACATGTAAACATTTACATTAATAAATACAAGACTAAAAACCTTTTCATAGAGATAGAGACTGTAGTCACACAAAATTAACCAATCTTAAATTAGTTAAAATGTATGCATTTTATTTAAAAATCCAATTTCTCCCATTGTTTCTTACTGTCTGTCCTTGTTTGACAGCATATCTTCCTCCGTCAGTGATGTTGCCCCCGCGGCGGCTGCAGACGCTGCTACGTCAGGCTGTAGAGATTCAGAGAGATCGCTGTCTTTACCACAACACCAAAGTGGACTCCAGTCTGGACTCCGTGTCCTTGCTGCTGGACCACGTCTGCAGCAGGTGTGCCATGCTAACCCGTGCTGACCTGACCCAGTACCACTCGACCCTCACCAGACTCTGTGTGAGATGATCGTCTTTATTCAATTGTGTCCGCAGAAAGCAGTTCCCCTGCTACACACAGCAGATCCTCACAGAGCACTGCAACGAAGTTTGGTTCTGCAAGTTCTCCAATGATGGCACCAAACTCGCCACAGGGTCAAAAGACACCACCATGATTATCTGGCAAGTGGAGCCGGTGAGTGAGCGAGTCTGACAATCACACATTTAAAAAAACGTTTTGTAATGAATCTGAAATATATCACTTAGTCAGACTAAGAAAACAGATGTATTAAATAGTTACCGTATTTACACAAAAATAAGCGCCCTTTTTTTTCCGACTATTAGAGCACAAAAACTTGGGCGTGCTTATATTAACACATTTCAAATATGCACGTAAATATAAATGCCCATTTTTTTTATTTTTCCACAATCACAAATAAATGGTAATGCGTCGTCTTTATATATCTGTGCGCTTCTGTCTTGGGGGCCCCCCCCCTTTTTTTTTTTAAATCATGGTTCCGGAGGCAGACATGCATTTATGGTTTTATTGGCTGAGTAACAGAAATAAAGAAGCATTAGCCCCGATGCGGCACTTGGCAGTGGCTAAGCTACGGTGAGAAAGAGTACCTCACATGCAACTGATTATAAAATAAAAAACAAATTTACCTCAATAACTGAAATAAAGCAACCTTATCCATGCAGCGTTTTCCATTTAGCAGTGTCTAAATAACACTGGAAGAAATGCAAATAAATTTAATTTAATTAAATAACACGGGGAACACTGTTCTCTGTCTGAATTTTGTCTGCTAAAGTTAAAACAGAGAATACGCCCATAAATGGACATAGCATGTGGAATCATAGCAGCCACTACTGGAAATACTCTACTACTTTTAGAAATACTACTATACTTATTTATCTATCAAGTTAAAGAGTCACAAGTTTGATTTGTTAAAAGAAGTAACAGAAATCTTGTTAAGAGAAGTATTTAGCCAGAATACCGTGTAGGTTTCTGGAACGTTGATTTTTTTTTTCTTTCTTTTTCTGTGCCTCGAGCTGTTAAGCGGGGTGTTCGCGAGACTATTTGCTGAAGGTGTGATCCTAAAGAAAACCATGATGCAGATTTCCAACCTTTGTTGGAAACCATATTAGTTTGTCTTGTTGTCACAATTCAATCTGGACCGAAACAGTTTCTGAACAACAGCTGTAGGTGTAATTTTAATAACTAAAAAAAGACTAAACACCTAACACACTAAATACCTTATTCCTCACTTTTTGACAACTAGGCTAGGCTCATTTTATTAATAACAATTTGTCTAGCATTATTCATTCAATGTCAAGTTCTGCTTCCATATTATGAAAAGTAATTTTGGATAAGAGTGTCTGCCAAATGACTGAAAAGTAAAGTAAAGGTCATCACTGATCTTAAGACTAATCAATATTTTGTTTTGACTGGTTACTTAAGGGCTCTCATCAGCTGAAGCTTCTGCGCACACTGGAGGGACATGCGTACGGCGTTTCCTACCTGGCCTGGAGTCCTGATGATGTTTATCTGATTGCCTGCGGGCCGGATGACTGCTCCGAGCTCTGGTTATGGAATGTGCAGGTGAGCGTGGAAAACATTCCGAATCCTTTCCAAGCATGTGAAACAATCTTCATGAAAGTGTATTTTTAATGATGATTATAAGTTGTGTTGAACCTTCCGAATTTACACAAAATGTTGTGCTTGTGTAATGATCATGTCTGTTAGATGAACTGTTGATAAAGATAAATGAAAAATATATATTCTTAAATATTATATTACTGAATTTATTTAGCACTCGTTAGAGGGTTTTTTCCGACCCGTTTTTTCCGAATTTTATAGGCTCAAAAACTTTGGGGAGGTGTTTGTAATCCACAATTTCAGATATGCATGTAAATCTTATCACCCATTTTTACACATTTCAAGTCAGGAGCAATCACAAATAAATGCAAATACTGATATGCCTGTACCTTTTTATTAGCTCAATAACAGAAATAAAGTTTTGGCTGATTGCCAAATTGTCCATTGCTTCAAGGCCGACGTGTCTGGGTTCGCTCCTTGTTTGCAGTGCGAGGGAGGATGATTTAAGCCATGAAACACCCTTTGGAATGTGTCTAGATTGAAAAACTGGGGCCCTTAACCCCTAACATAAGACTTTCAAGTGTTTGTTATAGGAAAAGGTTGCACTTTGTTGATAAATGTTCAAGATTGTTGGATTTCTTGAAGTAGTTTTGTGCTCTAACATGGACACTTTTCCTCGTCTTGGTCCAGACAGGAGAGCTGAGAACAAAGATGAGTCAGTCTCACGAGGACAGTCTGACCAGTGTCGCCTGGAACCCTGACGGCAAGCGCTTTGTCACTGGAGGACAGCGAGGGCAGTTCTACCAGTGTGTAAGTCAAAAGTGCACAGGACAGTCCCTCCAGGATTTCGCAGGATTTTTTGGTGATTGTTGCGGCAAAAAATGGCAAATGTTGCGAGAGCTTTTTCAAAAAGTTGTGGGAAAAGTTGTGATTTTTTTTTTTTTTAGAATTGCATTACCGATTATGTTAAAAGTGTTCTTATGACAGGAATTCAAAGATTCTGGCAATATTAATTTTATTTGCTCATCAGAATGAAGTGCATTTTTCTTTTTTATTTCAGGTAAATGTTGCCTAGGTATTTTTCTTGCAGCTGGTGAAATCCAGTAATGGCAGCTCGTTACATCAAAAATGATTTTACCTATCAGACACAGAGTAAACAGAACACCATTGGGGCTCTGCAATAAATCGCATGCGATATTCATGCGTACAGTATATCATCAGTAAAGCTGGTGTTTTATCATTTTTTTGATACTTTTTTCCTAACTCGTGCTTCCTAATTGTTTTCATTTTTCCTAACTCGTGCTCTGCGCATTAAGCAAATCACATGTCATGTTCTGCCTTCTTAGTGGTACCGCCCATAAATATGTCCTAAATTGTCACAATAACTTTTAATAATTTTATTATCTTTATTCAGATACAGTATACATATTTGGTTAGTGTAATCGACTTATCAAGGAAAAATGATCAATCAAATGATTTTGTGAAGCAATTTTAATCGGATGATCAAATGATGCAACATATATCTGAAGCACATAATTGGTTTAATGTGAAGTGTGTCATTACTTCAGTCTTGAAATACGCTGCTTTAGCATTATATACGGCATTGGATGGTAATGATTATGGCGATTATAAAAGAGGCAGGTATAAACCTTCGGGTGGGCGCGGTGAAACGAATCAAGTGTTTGAGATCACATGGTGTGTTCATGCGCTGAACCGCTCCGAGAGCGTTTGAAAGAGTTAAACGAGGCAAAAGAGCCGAATCTCTGAAAAGAGCCGGACTTCCCATCACTATAATGAAGACCTGTGCGAAAAAATCTTGCATGCTGTGACGGACAAAACGGATTGGCCGAATTCGTGGTAAATTCGCGGTGATTAGATGAAATTGGGAGGCCGCGAAAAAATCGAGGGGATTTGCTGAATTTGCGTGAATTGGTGAATTTGCGCAATCGCGAAATCCTGGAGGGACTGACATGACCTAGAGTGCTACATTAGCAGGAAAAACTCACAAAAAGGCTTTAGAATGTATTTGTCAATTTTTCTTTTTGTTAAGAACTTCATCCGCTTCAGTAATTTGTTTTATGCAATAAAATTATTAAACAATATAAAAAAATATCAATATGAATAAATCTCATTTCAAAATGTAAAAAAAGAAGTAATATTTATAATAATAGTATATATAACACAATAATATGAGTTTGAAAAGTTACTATAATGCAGATTCTGACCATGGTTTTTTACAAAAAACAAAGTACTCATTTACATGTCAAATTCTGTACAATGAAGTTGAAATGGCAATAAACAAAATAATCTAATCAGTTATTTTCTAATCTAATCAGAATAAACACATTAACCTGGATCCAGTCCAAACTGTTCATCCTACTCAATACCACATTGATTTCTAAAAATTGTATGGCACATTTCAGCCCCCTGATTCGTCTTTTCTAACCATTGTTCTCATGCAGGATCTTGACGGCAACCTGTTGGAATCCTGGGAAGGCGTGCGTGTACAGTGCCTGTGGTGCATGTCCGACAGCAGGACTGTCCTTGCCTCCGATACACACCAGCGCATCCGGGGTTACAGCTTCGAGGATCTGACCGATCGAAACATGTGAGGACAAACCTGACAACTCGGCACTTCATTTAACGGCTTCATTTAATGTTTGAAAATTTAAAGAATGATAAAAAATGGAACAAAAATATAAATTCTTTTGAAGACGCTACTAATTGTGTAAAGGTTTTCAGTTGTTGTCATTATTGTGCCCTTAATAGACTAATAGTCTTAAGACTCATCTAAACGGTGCCTGACCTTTGACCTCTTCTTCTCTCACCTCTGCTTGTTCTCCAGAGTCCAGGAGGATCATCCTATAATGTCTTTCACAGTTTCTAAGAACGGACGATTAGCTTTGTTAAATGTAGCAACTCAGGTAAGTGTGTGTTTCACCACACTCGCACCAAAATCTTCAGTGATTTAACTTCTAAATCTGAACTAAGATGGGAAATAAATGCAAACAAGGCGTTTGTGGGGGAAAAAGTGTTTAAGACTGCGTTAACAACGACTAAAACCTTCTATTATATTTACCTTCAGTGTTTAATGTCGTGTAAAGGAGACGAGAAATTTACATTAATGCAGCAAAATTGTTTTGATGAATAAGAGAAATTCTGAATTCATCCATTTATAGTGATAATTGAATATTGAAATTGTATAAATAGATATAGATTAATAATTTATTAGACGTAATATTGATACAAAAATACATATAATACCTGATTGTTTTGTTACTTTAAGACCAGATACTTAAAATAGCATGCGTGTTTCAGGGTGTTCATCTCTGGGACCTGCAAGACCGCGTGTTAGTCAGGAAGTATCAGGGTGTTACGCAGGGCTTCTACACCATTCACTCCTGCTTCGGTGGACACAACGAGGATTTCATCGCCAGCGGTAGTGAAGGTATCAGAGACTTGGATTTTATTGGCCCAATAATATAAATCTCACGTTATTTCCGTATCTAAATTCGTTCTCTTATCTCAGATCACAAAGTTTATATATGGCACAAGCGAAGTGAACTGCCTATCGTGGAGCTGACGGGACACACACGCACGGTGAACTGTGTCAGCTGGAACCCTTGTATTCCTAGTCTTATGGCAAGCGCTTCTGACGACGGCACAGTCCGCATTTGGGGTCCGGCCCCATTCCTGGATGCACAAGAGTTGGATGGGCATAATGGTACATGCTTAAATATGTAACATTAAAAAGTGTATAATACATCATTTATAGATGTATAGTACTATAAAACAAGTGAAGTTATATACACACACACAGTCACACCCGGAGCAATGGACAGCCTAATCTCTGGCGATAGGAGATCAAGTTTTAAAACAAAATTTTTACTGTTGTAATTCTGAAAAACGGAAAACAATAAGTTAATGCTATAAGTCAGTTTTAATTATGTAGTTTATTATTATTAGTTTTACCATTTTTATTTTTTTTGTTTCGAAATAAAAGTTTTACAAATAAAAACATTGTTATTACATATGGTGTTATATGTTTTTCTAACATACAAAATGTCATGTTGTTTTACAATATTATATTTTTGGAATTTTTATTTAAATTATTTCACATTAAATTTTTTTTAAACATTTTTATTATATATTGTATTATGTTATAATATTATATAAATATGATATTTCTTATGTTCATGATAAAAACAGAACATTGATTTAATTTTATAATATGTTAAAATATGATACAAGTATAAAACGGACATTTTCTGACACTGTTATAGATTATAGATAATTCATTATAATGGTATGTTATAATTTTATATAAATATTTATTATATGTACTCATTAAAACGACATTTATGTATTTATAGTCCTATGCTTTAGTACATTTCTGCCATTCAAAGCTATTTTCTTATTTCAGTTACATTCAGCTACATATTCTTTGGAAATGGTTCATTTTCCATTGTGTAATTGTTCTTCTCATTCACGTGATCTGTCCTGGTTCTTCAGAGAGCTGCAGCAGCATGGACAGTTGATGGCAGCCCCGGATCAGACAACTGGTTTTTAAGAGGAATATGTGACATCCAACAGAGAAAAACACAAGTACAGCATCGTCCTCCTCCATGTTGACACGAGTGCAAGAGATTCAGGAGTTTGGTTGCTGCTCTATCTCCATTGTGATCTCGTCCAGAGTGATGGATGAGGTCTCTTTTCCCAAACCACCTTCCTTTTGGCCTGAAGACAGAGCCTATAGCAATCTATCCTCTTGCGGGGCAACAGCGGCCCATCAGCACTGTCAGGCTTATGCACCTAAAGTGTCTAAAGTTTAAAAAAGAACGAAAGAAATACGGGGTGAGACTAGGCTTCAGCTCTGTGTATAAACGTACACTTAGTGTTTTTCTCAATCCTTCGGCGACAGAGGACAATTTTTTTTTTTTAAGAAAAAAAAAAAAAGAGAATGACTAGTCCTAGCAATTCTCTTTTGTTTCTTTATCAGTTCATCCGCTTGGGCTTTAGTGATGGAGTGGTGTAGTTTTTATATTCTCTTAAAAAACAAAATGCGTTTATTTCAGCTCTGTGTTTTCCTGTTTGTTTCCAAGGTCTTTTTCAACATTTTTCACATCAGCAGGGGTCTGTATGTTTACCCCAAGTGTTCTGCTTTAGCCTCTCTCCTTTAGCACAGGTGTGTGTGTGTGTGTGTGTGTGGGTGCGCGCGCGCATGCTGGACGTTTGAGTGTGTTTCACGTGTAGCTGAGTAATTTTAACTGAATCTGATTGAAGCCCCTGAGACCTGCATCTGTGGAAAGAACTTGAGAACCATTTTGTATTTTTTTTTTTTTTAAATGAACATTAAGCAAAAATCTTTTTTTTTTCTCACCACTTACCTTAGAGATGTTCAGGAGAGAGACTAAACGAAAGCAAAGTTCACTGAAATGGGATTAAGAGCGAAAATAGCGTTCTGAGCATCAGTAGAACACGTAATACTGCAACAGCTTTACAAAGAAAGATACTGTGACACTCAAACTGTCAATCAGAGATTCGCCTTCTGATGAGGAGTTTGTGGCGTATTATTGACCTATGCAGCAACGTTTGCGCTGAGATTCCCGTTGCCGTTTCTCACCACAGCCATACCAGCATAAAAAAAAACGTTCGGAACTGCACTACATATCCACAAAGTTCTGCCTGTATGTTAGTTCCGTTATATCATCTGATGATAAATTCACACGGTCAAGCGTCCTGATCTGAGCTTTTACACCAAATATCCATTGTTGGGTTCCCCTTTTTGGAGAGAAATACTTGCTATAGACTTGATATTAAGTGTTTGAAAAGAATGCTTTTCTGCCTGATTTTACGAAATATTTTATTTTCTTTTAATTTTATTATTTTTTTGTTTACATTTTTTTTTTTGGTTGGCCATTATCTTTGTATCGTTATATTAAACTATAATCAGACAAAATGTCTCCTTTTTGTTTTTGTTTTAGATGACATTCTTGTTTTTTTAGCAGTATTTTATTAATGATCTTAACATAAAGATAATAGTTTCTGTGTATGTTCACCATGCCCTGATAAGAAATTCAAATTTTTCTAAACAATTTAAAACGCATTTAACACTTTTCCTGAGGTACTGTACGTTTCATAACATACATTTCTACAAAAGCAGCCACTAGGAGTTAACCTACATATTCTTTTTTTTATTATCATAGTTTTAGATTTTGGCTTAAGACAATTAAGATGAATGATATAACTAAATCCTGTTAAGATGTATGTTTGTTTAATAGTATTTTCCTTTTTTTTTTTACTTTAGTTAAGTCCAGAGAAAAAATACTTTTTCAAATACATAGTCGGTGGCTGCTCAAACCTCGCTGATGCTTGCACTGTGAAGTTTGGGGAGAAGTTTCATTTGCCTATTCATATTATCTTTGCTTTCATTTTTTTTTTTTTAAAGAAAATGTTCGCTATGGCAGTAAATGGAGACGGAGTTGTGTCCTTGAGCTTGCGGGAACTCTCTTTTTTCCAGCTAGCTGCAGGTGTCTGATGTATGATTCTTAAGATCACCGTGTGTGGAATGCATTCACGTGCATTTGTGACATTAAAAACAAGTAACTGTATTGTTTTGTAATCTTGTGTATGCGTGATGTGTATATATTTTCAATAAATCATGCAGGGTTTCCAGATTTGACATGTCTTGAATTCAAATGGCAAAAGAATGTTTACCTTTTTAAAAATAATATCATATTAGACTATAAGAAGTACTTAACGTCATACAAAACCACTGTCTTTGCTAAAAATGTCTAACTGAATTTTTCAAATTGATAAAATTGATACATTTTATAATCTGCTAGTTATAAATTATAACGTTACATTTTATTGTATGTGTGTTCACAGATATAAATGGGAAACATTACATTTCACACTGTGCATCAGTTTTAGCGTCAGCGTGAATATGTTGTG
Source organism: Paedocypris micromegethes (assembly GCA_028031935.1). Taxonomy (NCBI): domain Eukaryota; kingdom Metazoa; phylum Chordata; class Actinopteri; order Cypriniformes; genus Paedocypris; species Paedocypris micromegethes. The sequence goes on along the minus strand of CM051505.1, from coordinate 12,718,506 downwards.
GACCGGTTAGTATGCAAATGATTAGAATTACATTTTGGATGACGTAGGTGGGTATAGAACAGCTCCGCCCTCTCTTTTACTGAGCATGCGCAGAACTGTTTCGTCGTCCGCCACGGTCATGGCGTCTTCGGTCGCTCCTCCCGATGAAGACTGGGAGGATTTTAACGAATTCGAAGCTGCCGACTTGTCGCAGAACTGGAACGCGGCACCGGACACTGTACAAGACGCCACAAGCGTTCCATCTTTCGACGAGACGCTTCACGCAAGCTTTCCGAACTCCTGCAGTGAGTGCACGAGCGTCTGTGTGCGCGCCGTGAGCGAGAACGAGCTTTTGCGTGACGATGAGTGAGTGATAAAAATAAACCTATTATTTATTTATTTCATTTTTTTTACATATGTCAATACATTTAATTTTTAGCAATTATTTCTATGTACTGTAAAAAAGTGATTGTACGAAGCAATAAAATACCATTTTAACTGAAAATACCTGCAAGTTTTTGTGATGCTCTGTAGAACTTTTTGTTTTTCTTAACATCTTGCTGAAAGATGTTTTAAACTTGACTTGGCACACTTCCTTTAAACTGTTGTAAATTGTTTAATGTGCTGTCATTGACTTCATATTAATCTTAAATAGAAATTTTGCACAAAGTGTATAAGTCACTGCATTATTGTGTAAGGTGCATTTTGAAATGGTGGACGTGTTGAAAACTCACTGTAAAAAAGACACAGAAGGCTTGAATCTTCTAAGCATCATCTCCTAATACTCTTTCAGAATATGGAACTCTTTGACCGAGAACTATGGAAACGTGATGCCAGTGGACTGGAAAACATCTCACATTCGTTCACTGCATCTGCCCACACTAAACCTCCGACCTCAAGAGGTGAAAAACATTCTTTTCATTCACCTTCTTAACACTTGTTGGGTTTTCGGGAGACTCAGTTTTGTCTGTTTCAGGCAGCGGAGGTCAGGAATCTTGACTTGTCTGATGATGAGGAAGTCCGAGATCAGATGGACATGCACTCAATCATCATTTCCTGTGTGAACGACGAGCCACTGTTCACAGCAGAACAGGTACGGTTAAACGAACAGTAAAGAAACGTTCAAACTTCAGTTTTTCTGCTTGTGACCTTTCTGGTGCCTTCTCACATGCTTTAATTTTATGGTGTGTTAGGTCATAGAGGAGATCGAAGAGATAATGCAGCAAAATCCCGATGATGAGGAGCAGGACAGTCCCTTGCAGTTTGACCTCTCCAGGATGTCACACGAACTGAACACTCTCACACACTCCACGTCCTCCAGCAGCTATGAAGAGCGTAAGCACAACACTGCATGATAAACAAGGGCCTGAGGAAGAAATAGTTGATTAGAGTGAGATCCAGAAATGCACGATAGACGTGAATCTCAATCTCAAGTTATTAACAGAGGTCAACATGTTAACAGTGGTTAGAGAGGTTGCTGGTGATGCTTTCTTTAGATTTGTCTAAAGACTTTTTATCTCTAGACTTTTTAGTAATGCTAAACACTTGACGGTGTGAGAAGACAAATGGGTTTTGAAACGAGAAGTTGGAGATGCATTTAGCAGATACGTTCGGATCAGAGAAAAACCTTACATCACAACTGTTTTACCAGTGGTTCCGAAATAGATGGACGGATGTTTTGTTTTTACAAAGAATTTTATTCATATGAATGAGTCTGTGGTGAGACAGATTTAGACTTTGACAGAGTGGAAGCAAGCACTTAAAGGTCTAAAATGCAGAATAGCATAAATAAAAGCAGCACTAACGCTGCTGTTTGTGAGTGTATGGTAGAGACTGACGACACTGATTATGGGTTTTGGAGTCATATCTCAGCAATGTTTTTTTTCCACAAAAAATGAAGTTCAGCACAAATTAATTAGACTATTTTGGGGCGACTCAGAGTTTAATGGGCTTTACGTACATTCAAGAAAACATGAATGTGGAATTTCAACAACTCAGAAGAAGCAAGAACGCTGATCTCAGATGCACTAACGCTGCATAAAAGCAGTATAATTTGGAGATTATTGTCGTGGACAATAACATCATACTGGATAAATAATAGAAATGCTTATATAAAAAAACAAAATCAGCACAAACTAAGGTCTTAGCGGCATATATGAACAGTTTGTGGTTTGTTTAGAAGTAGAAGTTGGCATTTTGCTCATTATGTGCATCATTTTTATGTTTAATTTTGTATATGTGTACATATTTCTATTGTTTATTATCTAGCATATGAAAACATAAATAACAATTGGCGCTGTTGTCTTCTCCCTGTTTCAGGGTTACGTGGTATGTGTGTGTCTGAGCTGCTGGAACGTCTGGAAGGAGTGGAGAGGCAGATCCGAAGCTTCTCGGAAGAGTTGATCGAACAGTTGGCATTGAGAGAAGAGCTGGACTTTGAGAAAGAGGTGAAGAACACCTTCATCTCGGCGCTGATCAACGTGCAGAACCGTCAGAAAGAACACAGAGAGCTACTCAAAAAAAAGAAGAAGATAAGGGCGGCTGTGGGCTCCAATCAATCCAATCGATCATACGTCCCTGGAACTGTAAGGACAGTTATTACTGCATAAATCATTGCTCGCTCCATTATTAATGTCTCTCTTTTTTTCCCCTCAGTATTTGACCACAGTGATCCCTTATGACAGAAGTAATGGCGTTCCCTCGGTGGACGAGCTTCAGATTTTAACCAAGAGTGAGTCGATATGAGTCTCATATACCTTCAACAGAAATGTATTTTCACATAATACGTTTAAAAAATGAAAAAAAGTGTTCGTTTACTTATTCAAAATATAGCGTGATGTTGGTCCTAGAGTTACATGTACATTTGATGTTTTTGGCACAAGCACTTTGAGTGACTAGTTTAGTTTAAACGAATCATTAAAATAACTCCAGAATAACAAATCCTTTCATAACAAAACTTTCATAATAATTTCCTAATGTATTCAAAGTTAGTTTTTTACGAACTCATAAGCCTGTGTGTGTGTGTGTGTCTGTGTGTGTCAGATAGTCCTTCCACAAATACAGTGGGGTGCGAAAGTTTAGGCAACGTTGTAAATTTTAATTATTTTATTTTTTATAAATAGTTCGTTGTTATTAGAGCTGCCCAATTCTGGATAAAAGAAGAATCACATTTTTTTTTTTAATTCTTCAATATTTGACCCTTAAAATCACGTCAAACAGCAATATAATAACATGTATTACCCTTTGCTTTAAATTTAAATACATGTAATTAAAAATAATGTAATGTAATGTAAAAGTTTTGTATTACATTACATTATTTTTACATTACATAGCAAAGTAAAGAAATAAATAATCACTTTATTAAACGTAATGAAAGTAAACACAAAGGTACATTATTATTTACACTTGAGGACACAATTATTATCTCTGTTTAAAAGCACTTTCAACAGGACTAATGATTTTGTCTTCAACTGTATGTTTGCTGTATATGGTTTGCTAAATTTTAACACTTCCCTTATGAAAAGTGAGTTAGCACAATTTCTGTACAGGTGAAGTTAATCTCCCCTAACTGTTAGCCTTTTGATTTTTTTTTTTCACACACACATGACACACATTCACACACTCAAACATACAGTACACAAAAAAACCCCACAGTCCCACAGGTCCGTGACACACCTACATGCCCGTGGTCTTCCCTTTCCTCAAAATGTTCCTAACTATGGAAACAGACAGCTGAAATCTCCGAGACAGTTTTCTTCATTCTTCCCCTAAACCAAGACGGTGAACAATATTTGTTTTCAGGTCACTTGAGAGTTATTTTGAGACGCCCATGTTGATGCTCTTCAGAGAATATTCAAAGACTCACAATTTCGAACCCTTAAATACTATTATCATGATAATTTTTTCCTATGTAAAGGTCAGGGTTCACTGAGCTTACCAAGCCAACGTGAGTGCCAATAATTTGTTGTAAAGTTTTGGAATCAATAAAAAAATGACAATGGTGCCCAAATGTATACACCTGCCTCATTTTGTTTGAATAATTATTGCACACTTTCTGTAAATACTATAACCTTTGTTTCACTTCTGAAATATCACTGTGTGTCTGCTTTAACTGAAGTATTTTATTGTAACAACTGACAATTTATACAGAAAAAGCATGAAAATTTACAACGTTTTTAAAAAATGTAAATCTTTTGCACCGCATTATATATTGATTACTATCACAATGTGAACATCTCCCTCTGTACAGTTCTTCATGCCATGCGCGAGGACAGTGACACCGTTCCTGCTCTTCTGACCGACTACATTCTTAAAGGTATCTGAGGTTTTCAAAAGCGGTTTATTGTCTGACGCTTACGATTGTGTGTCTCATGATGACGTTTGGTCTCGTTGCTCATGCTGCTTTTGACTTCTAGCACTGGTGTGAGATGGCAGGAGACAGGTTTGTGGCCTCTGAACAATGACACATTCATATAGGCCATTTCATTATCAGCATTTTATTTCTAGATAAGTTATACATACAAATTAAACATAAAGCCCATTATGTTTCTCAGATTCATACATGTTCTAGAGGTGATTTGCCCCCCAACGAGGCATTTAAACTACATTTCCCAGAAGTTTCGTGTTGTGCGTGTTGTCTGTTTTTCCAGTGAAAATATGTGTGAGTTAAGTGTTTTGGTGGAATTTTTTTTTTTTTTTTTAACTCAATGATCCGACTATTTTTGTTTTTGTCGTTTTCTTTCAGTTCTGTGTCCCACGTAAACTTCAGTACCGACGGCGGATCCGGGAAAAACCTTCACCAGCAGCTCTCGAGATTATATTCTCACCAAATGATGCACAAACATCTCCGCCAGTTTCCGTCTTAATCCGAATGTATGCTTTGTGTTGCGTAGAGCAGATCTGAGTGCAGTATTTTAATACTAAAGCAATTTATTAATAGCAATAAAATGTTCTAGCTTAACTCTAGGTCAGTTTGGGTTTCTCTGTGACTGTTTTAACGCCAGCATGTCTTCACAGAGGTCCTGCTGGTCCAGTGTGTTGATGGCTGGTGGAGTCGATGAGGTTTTTGTACTACAGAATGTCGCAGATGATCCATTGCCTTAAGATGTTGAAGCTGTTTGTCATGTTTGGGAGGTCACTGCATGCACTTTCTACTCACGGAAAAGGGAACGGTTGGCCGCGCTCTCCCGAAACACACAGCGAAACGCCGCTCTCGTGTTTAGCAACGGTTGAAATAGCAATGTACTGCAGGGTACTAGTGTAACCAGAGATTATATATTTATACAAGCAATAACTCAATGCTGCCTTTGGAAATGCATGAGATTTTTGTACAACAAATCGTTTTTAATGCATTAATGGTCATTTTGAATGAGGTTTTTAAAAGAATATGCTGGATTAAACAGGGCCGTTCTCAAATAAAGGCATATGTTCTGTTTAGCCTGGTGTGCTTTCATCACTGTGTGTGTGTGTGTGTGTGTGTGTGTGTGTACTTGTGTTTTTTACACAATGTCTTCATAATTTGTTTTTATTACAAAAGCTTCATCCTCTTATAGACTATTGTCATCACCTCAAAATACACAATTTTTTTTAAAGAAATCGAAAATTTGCCAATGCTAGGTGAATGTGTCTTAACTTAAAACCAACATAATTATAATATATCTAATCCAATTTATGTTTGATTGTATAATGAAATGCACATGTCGAAACATCACTGGTATCATAAAAACAACTTTTCCAAAACATTCTACTTATTATGACTTGACTTCTTGGACGCCTGGAGAGGAGGCTGGTGTGGAGGTCATAGGTTTGTGTCTGTGAACATGGTGTGTTCTTTCCTCACTGTACTGAAGCCTTTGATTGTGTCCACAAACTCTTCATCCTCAAACTAACACAGAAAAATTATAAAAAAAAGAAATGAAGCCAGAATCTATATATAATAATTAAGTTTAAATGTAACAAGTGTAAGGTTAATCTACTTGGTCCATTTTACTATTACTTTTTTAAAGCGTCAAATGCTTATTTCTTCAACAGAGAAACATCAAGCTCCTACCAAACCGCTGTCGAGGCGTCTGAAATGAGGCTCCCACGTGTCCTGGTCCTTCTTGTCCATCACCTGACTGATGCTGCGCTGCAGAGGATTCTGGGGGAACGTTCCGGAGACCGTCACTACGCTCGTCTCACGCTCGCCGTTGCTCTCCTTCTCTAGCACTTTACTCTCAATCACCTCCTGGAACGGCCAAGTAATGGACAGCAGTTAACGTTCTTCAGTGGAGAAGACGGACATACATGGATAGAAGGTGAGTGGATATAGAGATGAGCAGATGGACAGAAAGATGCAGACAGATGTGTAGTGCACCTCCATGTGAAGCGTGAAGGCCTTGAGGGTGACACTGTTTGGAGAGCCCACAGTCGCAGGAACGGTGTCAAACTGTCGTGAAACAACACACGTGGCTTTTTATACCCTAGTTTATGGTTCTTCACACTTGGTTCTATCCGTCTAACCAGGTAGGAGTTGCTGGGTGGGCTGCGGCGCTGCAGGGGCAGAGGGGCGATGGGTGAACGTTCTCGGGCAAATGGAGGTTTGGTCAGAGCCTTTTGTAACGTCACAGCCAGAATGACGGCCATCAGCAGCAGCCCGATCCCAGCCATCAGCACGATGAACCACAGCTCACGGTAGAATGGCGAGCCCCCCGTACCGGACCCTACACCCAGCCGACCCCCGGCCGGAGTGGCCACGCCAAGACCTGAGGTCGCACGGTGAAAATAACAGCGCTTCAGTGGTAAAACAGTCACTATCTAATCATCTATCTATCTATCCATCCATCCCTTTCTCTGGCTGTTTGTTTGTATCTCTTGATCTATCTGTTTGTTTGTTTGTTTGTTTGTTTGTTAGTCTCTCTTTATTGCCCTATGTTTGTCTATCTATTTATCTATCTGTCTGTCTGTCTGTCTGTCCATCCAACCATCCATCCATCCATCCATTCATCTATCTGTCCGTCTGTATATCAATCTGTCTGTCTGTCTGTCTCTATTACAGAAAGGCAATAAGGTAAGAATATCTTATCTCATTACCTTTCTGTCTCTTTATCAACAGTATCTATCTCTGTCTGTCTGTCTCGCTAGTCTGTCTGAATTGAACTTATATAGTAAATACTGTATAGTGTAAAAATAGTTAACAATAGTTGCGTTGCTCTGCATATAACTTGGTATAGGGATATAAATATTTGTGTCATTTTTATGGGCATGCGCTACATTCCAGTGTTCAAAATAGTAGCAGTCCAGTGTGACTGACCAAAATAATCCAATGTTTATTGCTACAAGGCAAGTAAGTGTCTGGTTGGTTCAGTAGAATCCCAGAAAACAAACAGCAATTAATGATTTGCCGCTTTTAACATCCTATTATTCCACTCCATGATTATTTAATAACATCACTTTACTTTAAGATCATATGCAACATTTCACAATTGACTTTTCTTGATTTGGTTGTCTTTGTCTTGTCATAACTGCAGCCACTTAGTTAACACCAACAATCCAGACGACAAATTGAATAAAAAGCAACATTTCCCTTACATATTTACATGTGCGCTTTGAGACAGTTAAAACTGTGAAAAGCGCCCTACAAATACTCAATATTATTATTATTATTACAGAAACGGCATAGTTGATATCACACATGGTCTGGACTGGATTAAAGTGGTTGGATCAGGTCACTCCATGACATTTAGTTGTTGGTTTGTCGTTTATTTGTGTGTTTGGGGTCATTGTCTTGTCGAAACAGCAATTCCAAGGTCACGACCTCTTCAGCACAGGGCAACATGACCTCAGTGACAGTAAATTGACATGGTATTCCCTGGTAAGTCCCCTGTATAAGGTTAGTTTGAACACACACACACGCGCACACACAGTATAGTATTTAGCATTTATAAATATTTATATATATATATATATTTCACTGACATAATATTTAATAATATTATCAATCATAAATATTTTACATTTTAATGTAAGAAAACATACGTAGTATGATGTGCAGTAAAATACCTTTTCTCCAAACTCTATATTTAGGAATATTAATAATTTTTAATCCAAATATAAGAAAGGAAAAATGCAGAAATTAAAATATAAGCTCAATAGAAAGCAAATAGTAGGATCAATAGACTACAAAGAGAAGGACAAAAGTAATATAAAAAATAAATACTATATACGTATATGTAAAAGTTGAAAAATTATATACACTACAGTATATACTATGTGCAAATAATGAATAGAAGAATAAGTATGCTGTATAAATGTGTGTGAATATATTGTATGAATATGCATGTATACTGTGCTATTTATAGTAAAGATAATGATGGAATTATAATTAAATATTTGAGTAATTTGAGGCAGTGTACTGTAATCTAGTACTCTGTTCTGATCACGGTCTGAATCTTCTCTAATTTCACTCAAGATCTGCTGTGTAACAGCACATTCTCTGCAGAAACAGATTCTCCACTTTAACCTCGCCAGGCCCAAATAAACCCTCAAAAACATAATCGACACAGACTCTGGAGACGAAGCTACGAAAGAAACACTGACCCAAAGAGCCACAAAATACTTTTACTCACCGGTGTCTGTGTCCGTGGTTTTTTCCTTAAAGGGGGTCCAGGAACCCCAAAAGTGACTCTGACATGGGACCTTCAAAATAGCATTATACGTCAACAAAGAGGACGGTTGCAGTTTAAAGCAGCAGTTATTTTTTGAAACTACCTATTTTAATGTAGTTTGCCCCATCAGTGTGAGTGGAAAGAGCGGTGTGCATGTGGTAAGGTGTCTCTGCAGCTGTAATTGTACTCCAGCGCACTATGGTAACAGGAGGTGAGAGGGAGATCAGTTACCACAGAAAGGCCAGGTCATTATGAAATGTCCACAGACTCCTGTACTTGATAAAACAGTTTCCAAACAGATTATTCAAAATATAGACAAAACTGAAGTTTGAAACGGTAAAAGTTTGAATAATTCACTAACTGAAAGACCTTAGAGGATTATGTAGACCAAAATACTATGATGATGACAAACCAGATGGAACTGTCTTTTAGGTGTAAGTATGAAATGACCGCTAGGGGTCAGTGCAGACCAAATACTGTACAGTGTTTTAACGTTTGCTCTGCGATTGAGATTTTAGAATATTCCAGGATTTTCATAATGTATAAGACAGTCAGTGAAAGGTTGTAATACATTTAATTTTACACACAGGCTTTATTAAATAACAGTTTTTCATGATATGATTTGAACTGTGCGCATTAGAGGTTGTTGTTCTTGACACTATATAAAACACTGATTGGATTTGTCACGGTGCTAAAATGTTAATCCATTAATTTCCTGCTCAGCATTGATGTTTCGCCTGATCGCATTTGTGACATGGTTTATGAGATAAAATCATCGGCAGGTGTAATTAATCTCGCAAGCTCGCGATCTGAGATACAGCGCATGCACGTGACATTATCTGGCAGAATAAGTAGAGTGTTTATTATTTTTTCCATTGTATACTTGCCTTTTATATGTTTCCACTTTGCATAATATTTTCTTTTCTTATCGAGTCCAATACCAGCCGTAGTCAAAAACTTTCTATTTAAAATTGTTCATGTTTTAGTTTTGTATCTTTGAACAGTACTTTCAATGGTCGTTTTACCATTACTATATGTTCCTTCATTACAGTTATATTAACAACAAAAAAATAGTGTCTGCACGTGTGCAAAACTAGTTAAATTCCTTGTATGTTGATTACATTTACACATTTTAAATCTAAAAGTCACAAACCTAATCGAACACGCGCATGCGTTTTCCATGCTTGGTGGCGCCTTTACTTTTTTTGTATCTTTTTTTTTTTTTTTTAATTCTTGTAAGTTTTTGTTCAGATTCAGCGTTTCGCATCAGGGTTCAACAAAAAGTCGCCCGTTTTCCGTTAACTTTTAGAAATGGTGATATTTTCTTTTCGCGCCCTCAAACTAGATGAATATCTCCTCAGCCAAAACAAGATAACCTCGGCTTTTCGCGGCGTTGGCAGAGTTTCCCGCGCTTCCTCCGACATAAGCAACTCTCGCGCGAGCCTGATTAATTTACAGCGCGGTGCCTCGCTGAAGGGAAACTAATGTGTTGATGGAGTCTCTCCTGACCAAGTGTGAAATGATGTTTAAAGCGCGAGGGCGGAGGCCCCTGACAGGCCCCTAATTCACCGGGATCGATTAGACTGATTATCGCAAGACGCGGAGGTACAAACAACCACCTCGACGATCCGCGTTCACACTGACAGGAGCCTGATCCAGATCACAGTGAATTCAAATCACCTTCTGTTCGAAATACGATGTCACAAAACATATATATTTAAAACAATTATTTGTGGCTGTTGCGATGTAGGCTACTAGTCATTTTCGCTGTAAGGTAAAGGCCAAAAATGTTAGAAAATCTGAATTAATATTAATACATTTCTTAAGAATTAAAACTATAATAACTTCTTACACATTAAACAGATTTTAATAGTAAGAATGCATCACATTTAAGTCTGTAGTGTCTCTTCTTGCAGCTGTAAAATATTAAAATGGCCTTCAGCATATATTGTCGAAATATGTTCGTTTGTGAAGTGTGATCTAAAATAAGCATATTGAAAATGCGTTATGATTATTGACTAATCCCTGTGTGTTTGGCGATAACGCTAAGCTTGTTTGTTCATTTCCGTAGTCATGTTTTTTGTTGGAAAAGGGATGGCCATAATCCATAAACAAATACCTTCCGTGGCTCTTTTCAGTTTGAATATAATTAACAAGCCATTGTATATATGTACGGACCATAACCCTGATCATTTTATTAAACAGAAGATTATTTGACATCCTATAAAAATATATATATATCTCAAAATTAGCCTGCAGGACAAAAGCATCAAAGGCACAAATAAAGTGTGTTTGGATTGACACCATTAAGATTCAAATAAATTAAATGCTTTGGAAGCCATAAACAAATGACCAGCATCACGTCTGCTCTCTAAAGATTTATTAGCTTCTGATTACTGAGGATGAAAAGACTCTTCTATCAAGACTGGATTCATTCTTATTAGGGTGGTCCTGAGGGGGACCCACATCCCCCATCTTCTGTTCTGTCCATCACTTCCACCAAAAAACACATTCCCACGAGCCATTTACAGCCGTCAAGTCTTCTTCAGGACATTCAGAATGATAAATCGAGCAGATAACGTCAGGCCTGTGGACTGATGCTTTCATCTGATCGCTTGTAGAACTCGATTTGTTGGTTTTACAGCTTTTGCGCTGAATATTCGACACCTAATAGTCTGTAGGTCTTTGGATTCGTACAATATTGGTGACAAAAAGAATCTTTGTTTATATGTGTTTTTATTTGAAGGTTTCGAGTTGGTTAATACAGAGGAACTGTTTGTCATTCAAATGTCAGAAATCATTCACAATAATTTTGATATGAAGAATGAACAGACTCTAAAACAAAAAAGAACACTTTGCTTATTAACATGAAAAATACATCACTGACCAGAACTGAGAAAATGTCTTCAAATCACGTTTACAATAATTACAGTAACTCTGTAACTTAATTCTTGAAAAATGTTCTTTTCCAATTATTGTCTCATCATTCACATTATCCTGATTATAAACGGTCACTATAACATAATTGTAATTTATATATACTGTATTAATATATTTATATTATATCAATAACAATTTTAGTAACTTTTTATTAAAATCCAACACAACTCTCGTTGTCTGCTAAAATATATTTTGAAATGGAATAAAAGACGTAATAATTGTATGAAATGCATAAATATTGCTTTTAACGGTTTCATTTGTTAAATCTGGTCTACCACACTAATGTGTTAGTTTGTACATTGTGTCGACCATGTCTCGGCCTCTTTATTTGAATGAATATTGATTATTAAGGTTGAAGTTGATACTATAACGCTCTCGCAGTGTCGACTGTATCAAAGCGACTGTACAAAAGTCGATTCCACCGAACGCTTTTCCTCAACTCCAAGAAAGTCCATCATTTGGCAAAGTTCACATAGATTCACGGTATAAAACTCACAAAATCGGTGTCAAAAAGCACAAGACTTTTCAGCAAATGAACTGTTTGTGTATTGAATAACTTACATAAAAAAAAAAACGAAAATGTGATTACCGTATTTTTCAGACTAGAAGGTGCATTTAAAATCCTAAAACGTGTAAAAATTGCCTGTGCGCCTTATAATCCTGAAAACAACTCGAGCTCAAAAGTCGTTTATCACTCTATAATCCAGAGCGCCTTGTAGTCTGTAAAATGCGGTAATGTCCCATCAATCATTCACAGACACTTTTATACAACACATTAGTTCAAATATTCCTCGCATCCTCTGCTGTAAGACACCACATCAAGTCTCATGAACCATCTTTCTCCAGCCTATCGTCCTGCGAGATGAGAATCAGACGTTGGCCTCGAGAAGTTCCAAGAACAGTTTGTGCATGGGGACGCGACCGTCCTGTTTGATGCTGGAGAAGCGGCGCACGGCTTTGGCAGATGTCTGACGGAGGAGAGGAAGGGTCATGATGAGCTTTCCCGTCCGTCTGGGGTCTTCCCTGTGATGGACACGCTCGTAATCTAAAAGAGCCTCGTGGAGAAGGTCCTGGAGGCCTTGGACCGCTTTCATGTCTTCTACGTGCATAGAGTCTGAGAGAGAAACGCTGGTGAATACAGGCCACACCTCAAACGTGGGTCATGTGATGACGTACCTGAGTTGGCGAGGGCGATGGCCTTCAGGGTGACGAACTCTTCCCTCTCCAGGCTCATGGATCGGTACCTGCGCACCAGCTGTAAAATGGCCACGTGGAGCTCCAGCAGACCCGCTGATTTGGCCTGTTCTGCATCCATGACGTAATCCTCCGCAAACACGATCTTGTCCTCGTGAGGTAGTGAGCGGAACACCACTCGGAGGATGAGGATCTCCATCCAGGCGCTCTGCAGCAAACTCATCTGGTCCGAGAGACAGAGGCTGAAGAAACCTGAAGGACCAATCAGAATCAGCTTTAATGGCCAAGTTTGCCCAGGACAGGGAATTACCGTAAAACCTCTCATAGAAAACCATGGCGTTCTATTTTTCAACTCTTCTGTCATGGTGGCCTTTTATTAGAGGTTTTATGGTAGTGTGCTCTGACTCCGCCTTTTGACTCTTTTTACAGTTAGAAAAAAAAAACCTACAAATATTTACAGTTAAAATGTAATAATACAGTTAATTTTTATTTTAAAGAAATAAACATTTCTTTAAAATACAATTTTAGAATTTTAAGAATTTTTTTTTTAATTTTTAGAAACGTGGCAGATTACAAACACGTTTTAATATCGCAGTGCTATTCGTTGGCTCAACTCAACGCCCAAAAAAGCAAAAATGAGAAGAAGCAAATCAACTATTGTATTCATGCAGCTTAAGCTAAAAAAATGTAAAAACTAGAACATTTTTAAATAAACCAGGCAAGTAAATTACCCACATATTCTACACAAACAAACATGTTACAAATTTTTACTGTTAATGTGAATAAATTGAACCAAATTACAAAATTGTGCAAACGTTTGTATGTCCCTTACAATTATTTCAATTAATAATATGGATAAATATTTATTGATTTTAACACACTCAAATTAACAAGCCATTGTATATTTGTACGAACCGTAACCTTGTTCATTTTATTAAACAGCAAATTATTTGCCATCCTATAAACATATATCTCTCAAAAGCAGCCTTCAGGATACATGTGTATGCGTTTGTGTTCTGACATTAACGTCACAGTTGGGCCTCAAATGCTGGCATATATACTAAAGTGGGGACCCACAGGCACTAATGGGGACCTGCACAACTTTGAAGGCCCATTTGAGGTCAAGATAAGATTTTAAAGCTGATGTTGCGATTTAGTTAGAATTGTGATTGTTGAAGTTAAGGTAAGGGATTTGGAATTGTGTTTTGTTAATTGTGAGACCCCAGCGTGTGTATGTGTGTGTGTGTGACAGCAGCATTGTCCTTTCCACCAGCGTCTGAAGCTGGAGATACAATAGAGAATGCCATTGATGATTCCAATGATTCCAGAGCTGTTTTATTTGTGTTGTTCCGGGTGTCACGGGCTCTTTGACTCCGTTAACAAGTTTCAAAGACGTCAATACAGACGTGTCTCCTGAGCAGCGCGTGAACGCTAGCACCACATCATTCGCCCGCCGATCGATTAGTGCTGAGATCCAATCAGCTAATGAACGTCAGTCAGGAGGAGAGAGCAAGAGATACGAGTCAACACGACAGTTATTATGGCCTCCGATAAGCATCAGTGATGGGTGAAAAAACTAAATCAAACCCTCCTCGCCCCGCACGCCGCTCCAAACTAATCACTGGCTTTTTAATTAAGTGTGAGAGAAGCTGAATGAGAGTGATGCGCACGTCATTGACAGTGTTCTTTAGGGGACAGACCTCTGTCACACACACACTGCCATTTATACCAAAGTGGGGTCCCACCATTGACTTACACAAAAAACAACGTTTTTTCGGCAACAAAGAATATGTTAACCCTAACTCAAGCATAACTTCAACCCATAAATCCCATCTTGACCCTCAAACTGGTCTTCAGAGTTGTGGGACCACAATTGCCCATAGGGCCCATTGCTGTAGAATAAACACGTAGCATTTTTGGCCCACATTTTTGTCTGTACACACACCTTAAAATTTCACTTTTTATTAGCTAAATGTTTATTATTAGTATTACTAAATAAATACAGATATGTTAAAATTAATGTTAATGTTTTTTATCCTAAAAAATAAAAAATTGTTCATCCGTAAAAGAATTTGAGAATAGTTTTCATTTATAGGACGGAAAGCATCTTATATGCATGATTTATGACGGATGTACCGGTATCAAAAAATGTCTACAATTTTTCAACCAGTAAAATTAAATATGTAAAATGCTTTAACAAAATTAATACGTTGTACATTCGAATTTGTACTTAAATATGCAAAAACACATTCATGTGTATGGTGTATTACATGTTTAACATTCACGGTATTATAATAGAAGTGATTCTAATATTTTCCAGATGCATTTTCTCGTGTAAACAGTTCATTGAACGTGTCTTGATACATGATGCGTCTACAAAATGCTGCAATCCAGTGCAGAAAGGAAGCCTTATGCAGAACATTCAGCCACGTGCTGTGGGGATTACACACACTCACACACCTGGCTTTACAGTTTGTGTTGTAAGCATTACTTTAGAAAATAAAACCCACAAACAAATAAATAAATAAACAAAACAGGTGCTTTCTAGCACATTCTATGAGTGTAAAAGCAAAAGAATGTGAAAATCTGTACCGGGTATGTTTTTGGCCCAGCTGATGTTCAGCACCAGCTCGCGGTCAGCAAGGTCACACAGGGTCGTTAGGGCTTTGATGTCGTCCTCTGGCAGGGCGGGGTCAGGCATGGCCTTCACCTTCTCTGGCTCCGCCTCCAACAAGAGACTGACCACCTTATTCTGCACCTGAGCTCCACAGGGGGCTACAAAAACCGAAACAACGTTTGATCACCAACTGAGGACCGAGGCAGATGTGACGGACTCCAGATGATCTCACCTGGTTTCTTGATAGGCTGAAGACCAAAGAAGTCCAGCCTGGAGTCACATTCAATTCTTCTTTTGTACTTCTGCCTCCCGCCTCGCACGCGGTCCAAGCGCACACCTGAAGACAGCAGGACCATCATTTAAAAAGACATCTTACATCTTCTGTCCATTATGGTTGCGGCTGCAGTATCGTGAAGAAGCAGGTGCGGTGAAGCTCAGCAATATAACACTTCACACCTGCACAAATGCATCATCTAACTCGGATTTGCTGAGACCTTCAGATAGCCGTTTTTTCCGAAAGCCATTCTTTATGCTGGATTTGTGAGGGGACACAACGCAAACAAAACATGGCGGGTGAGAATCCCACGCACCTTCTCGCATCATTCCCACAGAGAGACACTTGGTGAAGCGGCAGGCCTGACAGGACTTCCTCCTCCGCTTGGTGATCTCACAATCACTGCTGACGGAGCAGTTGTACTCTATATTACCTACAAATACACACTCAGTCAGGACCATCAAACACAACATAAACAACAGCTGGTGGTCACAGTTGACCTTTGACCCCTGGCCAACCAGCACTGATCATCAGGCAGCATGGGAAAATTACATGCTAATTGTTACATTTAATACTCAATGCTTGAATTAAACTAAAGAAGCAATGGTGTTATTTTGCAGTTATAATGTATATAATCAAAATCAAAATACTCTGCTTTACTGTAATCCAGTCAGTCAGGCACTAAACATTCATTTCTATTTTATAAATATTTTTATACAAATGAAATAAAAAGGAATAGTTTTAAAGCAGTAGGCAATTAGTGTCAGATAAATATGAAATGAAACATTATTCCGACAATTATGGAAACTTGTGTTTGAGTTGGATTTATTTGTAGATGTTGAGCGTGATTTCTAGAAGGTTTTAATATCCAGAACTCATATTTATTATGTAAAGTAAAAAGTATTGTAAATGGCGAACACATTACTTAATTTTCCTAATTTGTACTAATTGTATGTTCTTCTTTAGTAAAACACTTTTACATTAAATGCATTTGGAAGAAGCAAACTTTCATTGCAATCATCCGCAATCCATTAGCTTCACAATTTCTCAGAACGTGAACCAAATCTAAAAATCCTAGCGTCTAGACAGACACACGTTAGACTCCTGACCTTGGATGGTGCGCTTGAAGAAGGCTTTACAGGCCTCACAAGAAGCCACTCCGTAGTGGAACCCTGAAGCAACATCTCCACACACAAGACACAGGCGTTTGGGGCACGAGCTGATCCCGTATTCCACCTTCACTTGGGATTCCTCCAGCAGAGCAGCTGAAGTTCTCAGCGCCGCCTCGGCTGTGGGGATCAGACCCGGAGAGTCCGGACCGGTCGTGTTGACCTTCATGTCAGAGCTGAAGCTTCCTCCTCCATCTGATGAGCCTCCGGGACTGTGCTGGGTCACACTGTCAGAAGAAGACGGGCTGGATGGTTCCGTCTTGATGTACGAGGGGATGTGGCCGTTGATGGAAATCATGTCTAGGAAGCTTGAGGAGGAGAGGAACATTAATGAAACTGTACAGATTCAAAATTCAAAACTTATCTAAATTAAAAAGTATAACATTGGATTTGTTCAATTTACAAGTATTGCATTGTACTGTACTTTGTTGTGTTCATGCCGTCTTTGAAGTTGTGAGACGGAATTCAGCCTCCAATTCTAAAAGTAATTTTCATTTTACAGTTGTATTTTTAGGCTTTTTTTATGTGAAGTGCATTCCATAGCAAATTTTCTAAAATCCCCAACGAGTGATAAATAAAGTTTATCTAATTAGTATTATTAATCAGTTTGATGTTTTTATCTTATAAAATGAGATGCATTGCATAATTTAAAATAAAACTTCAATTGCATTGTAACTCCATCACAATAAAACGTGAATGGAAAAAAATGACTTTGTAAAACTAATTGTCCGTGTTCCTAGATATAAATATTTACTGTAGCAACAACAATTTTTACATTTCCACACAACCGCACAAATACGTCGATTTACATCAAAATTAATAAAATAAAATTAAAGGAAATGCACATTTACCTGGATTAATACTCACAGAAAAACATCAGAAATTAGATGCTGGCTGACAATAGAAGAGCTAAGTGCTTTTATTTTATCAGCACAACTATATTTCCCACAACGTCAGACTTAGCTGGATGTTTACAGTACACACAGCAACTGAACCTGTTTTATCACCCCGTCCATCTCTCTCTCTCTCTCTTACACACACACACACACACACACACACACATTGTGTGCAGAAGTCAGTAACGTGATCTTAAAGCCAATTATGGTTTTTGTCTGGGATCCATAGGAATTACCTGTGACTCCATCACACATCTCAAATCCTATTGCTGTAAGATGGTCAGTGAGTGCTGCCAGAACGTGTGCTGATTAAAGCTCTCTGCCTCGATGATGTAAAAATACAACAGGATTATGCGTCACACGGAGTTCACAATGTTCAATGTAAAGTTCATTAGAAGTTTAACATGTCCTGTCATTTTCAAACCAACTGTTTTGGTTTGTACATATCAAACTCCTAAACGGATCTATAGCTTTTGCACTGACTTTATTCAGAGGCGATGTTTGGAATTCTTGTTTTAATTGTTGGGAATCATTGTTCTAATATTCTTACGAGATTAAAAAAGCTCGTGAAGTTCTAATTGACAGATTTAATCACATTAATTTCCAGGAACAAATTCCATGAAAGCATTTATTAAAATCAATTGTTTTTAACTAAGTCCCAACGTTTCTGATATTACAATTAGAGGTGTATGTTTCATACAATATGCATCCATTCATGATCGTGAAAACCTCACTCAAATATCTCCACAGCAAAGTACACCTGAAAGTAAAGTAATCTACACTGCACAACAATTTATGCCACTAGAATCTCAACCAGTAAACATAATTGGCGTACGTTTCGACACACACAAAAACACACGCATACACATACTCCAATAAATGGTCTCTTACTTGTTCTGCTCAAAAGAAAACGAAAAAGATTCCGGATGATAAAAATTAACGAAATCCATCAGTGAGCAAAGTGTGAAAGTCTTCCGCGCGGTGGAGCACAGCTCTGGTGGTCGGTGATGATGCGATGCTCGTCTGAACTCTGTGCTGTTGCAGTGTAGACGCCACAATTAAAAAAACGCACAACTGCTGCTGAATACCGAAACCTCTGCTTTGCATAAACCACGCCCCACCGCGCTGAGAATCGCTGAGGATGCATTAACGGAACGCCCCCTTCATGAATATTCATATAGCACGCGCATGTAAATCTCAAGTCTGCGAGCGCATACAGGTCGAGGAAATCATGTTGAAATACAAATACTGTGTATATAATAAACAACACATCGAGCAGCTAAAGTTACGAAGCCTTTTTTGTTCCACGAATTACCAAGTGTGTTTGTTCTTTATGAAAACGAGTTTGCCACCCTTGTATTATATTACTTGTTGAAAATATGAAGAAACAATAAGACTCCGTGAGTGGCTTTTGTGTCCGACACGAGAATCGCTCCGTAATGCAGCAGGCAAACAGACGATGTGTTCACTTGTCTTACAGAAAAGACGTGTGTCCACTCGAGTGGCCAGGACAAACACGAGCTGAGCCGCGAACAAAGGAAGATCTCAGCTTTATGGAAGAATAAGTCAGATATTTACCTGACAGTGAAACTCCCATCGGCACCATTGTCACCGCAGACGACACGACAGGAAACCTCCTCATCAAACATCCTCCTTTTAGTTTCACTGGTTCGATACCCCGGTACTCACATGCCCACTGTCTGGGCGCTAGGGCTCAAGGCTGCCCACTGCTCCGGTTTTGTGTATGTGTTCTCTCACTAGATGGTTAAATGCGGAGCACAATTTTGATACTGCCCCTAGTGGCCATATTGACAAATTCAGACAGACCGAAGGTTAAGACAACTGTAAAATGAATGTCATATAGCAACATGATTGTGTGTATTGGCTGTCTTGCTATTAGCCATCGGGTGTTATGTAATGACAGTTGTGGCCTAGTGGTGGTGGGGAGTTGGACCAAAAAGTCAGAGATTTGAATTGCGGCATATGTGCTTGAGCAGGAGTGAACACCATCCACTTGTGTACATCACTGGTTGGAACAGCAGAACTAATACTAACAAGGGTCAGTACTTGGTACTGGTATATCGATGTGATGAGCTGGTCAAGATTTCGCTAACTTTTCTATTTCATCTCTGATTTTCTGCAAATCAAATGTTCAATTTCTGAACACTTGAAAATATGATGCCATTTATAAACAGGTAAAACGTCTTTATAGATAGTAATACAAAGAGACAGAGTGAGATTGAGACAGAGTAAAGGGAAATGTAAAATTCTCTGTTAAATGCATGGATATTTTGCAGCAAAAAATATAATTTTATCATTTCACATTGCATCATGGGAAGACTTGATAACTTGAATTTTGTGCCGCAAATTGAAAAAAAAATACCGTAAAAAAAAAAAAAACCCACTACGTCGTAAACGTAAAACTCACAATTTTACAGTATGGTTTTGGAAATACATATATTTATAATGGCCCCACATAATACCGTACTGTATACAGTAAAAAGCACATGATAATGTAAATAAATTGTACGGAAATGTAAAAAGCGTGTTTCACACGACTCACTTTCTCAAACTACCATTTGAAACATCAGAGCTGCTGAATAGGACAGAGACCCTGTTAGTATAATTTTCTGCTAGATTGCACAGTTATAATTACTGGAGAGATCCGCAGTATTGATCCGTTTGCTGACAGAGTCATCACAACCAACACGCAGTATGAAATAATTACTAAAACCAACACACCGAAGACAGCGATCCTGATAATTGACTTTCCTTATTAAGGTGTCAATTCACTCTCGCTGCCGCATTAAATACAAGATTAATTCTATTTTGTGGAAAAAGTAGATCAAGCCAGTGAGTGTGAAGTTTGACTCGACAATAAGCAAGAGTAAATGAAACAACATACTGTTATAAGGGTTTAAGTTTAATAAAAGAAAGTGGAAAACTCAGAGGTCAGATGAAGAAATTCCTTAATACTGATCTACAGTATATAAACATGATTCGACGTCATAACTGTTCTTAAAACCTGTATGAGACTGAGAGAAATGACACAATGTGGCTTCAAACGTGGCACGTATTTGGCAACTTGTAAAAAATAAAAATAAAAAAAAAGTATTATACACCATAATTCACACAACACAACCATGTTAACAAACAATGTATAGTTCAAGTATAGAAAAACATCTTTTGATTTGGAAACCAAAGCCATTCAATTCTGCAGCCAATATTTTTCTGATTGCCAGCAGATTTGGAAATAGAAATTAATTTAATGAAATATGCAAAATTTTTTAATTTAGTTTCATCAAGCGAGTCTGAGGTGTTACAGTGGCCTAAATTTTATTACTACACATAATCAGAACTGACAAACAGTCTTTAGCGTGTTTCACCAACCCCCCCAAAAGTTAATTCCATCCTAATTAATCCAATTCCCACAATTAATCCAATTCATTACTAAACCCCAATTTAGAACTATATAAATATCTGCATTTCACTGGCAAATGAATCCGATAAAAACACTGGAATTAAATGCAATGGACCCAAATTATGAAGTGTTCCATGGAGTCGAGCATTTTAACGTTTAATACGTCACACACCAGCGGTACTTTGTTCACCGGTGTGTTTAAACAAGAACCCTAAATCCAACATAATAAAAAGATGGAAACAATAAAAAAAATCTGAATCCATGAGCTACAAACGTGCAACAGCATGTAAAAAAAAAAGACATTTAATTTAGTTTGTGTACAATGATTTCACAGGCTCTTTTGAAAAGCCTCTAGGAATGATGACAACAGGAAGCTGTAATATTTTGACCAAAAATGGCCATGTGATTTCTTTTTTTTTTTCCTGATTCAGTGACAAAATTATAGCTAACAAAAAAAAAAAAGTAAAATTTCACTAATCCCAGCAGCGCCAAAGCAAAGTTGAATCGAGGATGTGTTTGTGGCGGCAGTGAGGCAGCTTTAATTTCAGTCTAATCTCGAATCATATCAATCCGTCCACCATCTTTCCATTAAAAACCCCGTCCTGGAGAAGACCTGATGGCACTAGGCCGGTCGTTCTGCAAAGGTTTCCGTTTCTTTTGGGTTCATTACTGGCACTCAATTGAAACCCAGTCCAGCACCTTTGGGCCGTTGAGAGACCCGGATTGGCTCGGTGATGCCCCTGCCGTCGGGTCCCAGGCCGGACCCCGGGTTCCATCCCATGCTCTGCAGCATCCGGTTCCCCACGTTGGTGTCTGGGAGCGGAGCAGCACATTCCCCGACCACGCCTGACAGAGCGAGCGAGACACAGGGTTAAGCGTCATTAAGTGCTAAAGCTCGCTGATTCTTCTAATGCTTTTGTGGGTTTAAAGAGTTCACACGTTAGTCAAGCCTAAAGTCCAGAACACGTTTGACAAAACAATTAAACAGTTAAACAGTTAATGACCAACTTATTATTATTATTATTTTTTAAATAATAATTTTTCCAGTAGCTCGATCTGAAGAGCTGGTGATATCAACACAAGTTGTGGGTTCGATTCTCAAGAAAAGCAGAAACGAGATAGAAAAGATATATGCAAATTACATGAAATGCTCAATTTAGAACATTATTATTTTTAACAACAACCTATAAACGTAATAAATATCCCATATTTCCGTTAAGAAATTATTGAAATACACACCATTATAAATATAATGCATTTGAAAGTACATTAGTACAGCATGGATACAAAGAAGCGAGTGAGCGAAGGTGTGTTTGTGTGTGTGTGTGTGTGTGTGAGAGAGAGAGAGAGAGAGAGAGAGAGAGAGAGCGAAAGAGATTGAGACTCTGTTCTAGACACAATATCTTATTAATGAATTAGCAGGTGATTTCCTCTTTTCATGGTTCCTGCTCTACATAATCTGTCAAGTGATTCTGAGAATCTGTGTGACCTTCGACCCCTAGGGGACCCCAAAGGTGCTTTGCGTCACAAATCAGGACAGGAAATGGTGGACTTTAATAAGGAAACAAGATCAGCCCTGATCTGCCTTCTCAGCTGCCAATCCTGTCACATAACGCCCACTGAGTTTACTGTTTCCACAGCAACAGAATGTCTCTTAATAATACCTAGAAATGATGAGATTACACTCCCTGACATCTAGGAACAAGCGCAGTCGGGAAAAAGACGGCGTTCATATTTGTTACCTGAGGCTGCGGAGACTCCAACAGGAGCAGCTTTCCGTCGTCTCTTTATGTCGCCAGTACATAGAGAACCAAGGTGACCACTGGTCTGCCTACACACACACACACACACACACACACACAGACACACACACACACAGAGAGAGAAGAATGAGCAAGGATGAAAAAGACTGACTTATTACACAAAAAAACGCACATCCTCTAAATATTGCAGAAAAAAAGGCCTTCAAAATTCACACAGCGGTGGAATGTATTCGCAACTGAATCACGAAAAGGACATGTGAATAATAAACTAATTGTAGAAAACACCATTTACTTATTTATGACTCTATATATTTATAATGATAGATGTACTGTATATTAATAATGAGAATTAAGATAAATACATAATAAATAAAGGGGGGAAAAACAAGTTAATGCAAGAATGCAACAATGTGTGATAAAGTGCAAAAAAGAAAGTGTCCTTGAGTGAAGAACATGAAACTGTGGAAGACAGAATGAGTAAAAAAAAAAAAAAAAATAGAAAGCTCAAAACCGAGTTTATATCTCAAATTATTAAAACAATTAATGATTTTCTGTTGCTTCCGACATCTGTTGCTTTATTTAACCTCTAGACCAGTGGTTCTCAACCGGTGTGCCGCGGCACTAAGGGGTGCCGTGAGATCTTTTGAGGGTGCCGCCAAAAATTCGGGGGAAAATTGCTATTTTTTTTATTAAGGCAGAATGTGTAAACAGTATTCTCATATCATCTAGGACTAGGTATAAGGTGTTGTTGCATGCAAACTCTCGAAATGAAACAAATAAATAAATACCGTATTTTCCGTCCGTACAAGACGCACTTTTTCTTCCCCAAAACTGAGGGTGAAAAGTTGGTGCGTCTGGCAAATACAGAGATCCGCGGAGCGCGGTCACCGCCATCTAAGTGTGCAATACCGCGGTATTACGTACGTTGTCTCGCTTTCTTTCTCACGCAGAATCTTGTGGAAGAATGAAACCACTATTTCCAAACGAAAACGAACTTCGATCAAAATAAAACAAGCAGATTTTCTCAAGTGCGTCTTTAAAACCAAAACAGTCGCTCTCTTAAAGGCACAGCGCAGAAAACGGAGCTTCACGCATTTGCGCGTGAAGTACAAACTGTATTTGATTAGCAATGTTCGTGCCGTCAGTGGCGGTAGGCATGGGCGAATGGGGCAGTCGCCCAGGGCGGCATTTTTTGGCACGAGCGCGTCCGCTAAGCGATTTTCTATTATATATTCGCGGCGCCCCTGTTTGAGTTTACTGAAGGAGTCGTGCATATAAAATGTGAGAGAGGTGGAAAACAGAGGCTGAGATGCGGCGCACACGGAAACTCACGTTTCTCAAAAATAGAAGCCGGCGGCCGCACTAAACAAAGTCTGCGGCGCGCCCGAGGGGGATAATCTGTTGATTCGAATCTTTAAAGCTATCGGGTGCGGTGCACAATTTAGAAAACATAGAGACATAGAGAAAACGAGTAAAATGTAAAGGTGTGCAACAGCATTCTCTGTGTCCCTGTCTTCAATAAAGGACAGTAAATACAGTGTTCGATATACGGTGAAGAAATGTATCCGTGAAACATTGTACTAATATTTTTTAAGTGAGTGAGATTATTTTCAAAATATATTCATCCAAATATATGGGCCATTTAAAACATGTTCTTAACATATTTTAAAAAATAGTTTTTTTTTTGTCTTTATGCGGTATTCTAATAATTTAAATTAATAATGATTGCAAAATCCATATCGTGGCACATCTCAATACCGGTATACCGGCCACCCCTACTTTCACTGTTATACTGACTTTACTGACATACAATTGTTCTTAAACTGCTGTTAACTTTTATACAATTGATATAAAATATTTTACTACAGTATTCAGTTCAGAATCTTTTTTTTCTAGATTTTCCTCCTTTAAAATGGAGTGCGTCTTATATGCCGGTGCGTCTTATATGGCGAAAAATACGGTAATAATGTTTTTAAATATCTATTTCCTTATAAGGGTGCCGGGAACTTTTGAAAGGCTTTCCAAGGGTGCCTCAAACAAGAAAAGGTTGGGAACCACTGCTCTAGGGTTTTTCTTTTTGCGAAAGTCATTTAGTTCTAATAGTAAAAGAATAATTTAGCTAAATCAGGTTGATGGAACAGGATCGTTTAACTTTTGCACAATCAGGTTGACGGGACAGTTAAACACATTTCTTCACTAGCTGGTTGACCATTACCGGCTTGCGGTCTTCAGCGAGCAGCTCTTCCGGTGACTTCTCTCACTGCGAGCGTCCCACAATAACTGAAGACATAAATAGGCCAAACGTGTTAACACTGCTGTAAAACGCCTTTACAAAAACTCAGAAATGCAACATGAATGAGCGAAAAATTTTGATCTTACTTGCTCTCTTCTAGCACCTGAGCTGAACCAGGATCTGTAGACAAGAGTTTCTATATTATTTTAAGCCGTATACTGTATATACTGTACTCTCTGTAATTTACAATACATTTTTAATTTTTTAAATATGTAAAAAAAATGTACTGTGTACAGTTCGAGAAACAGACAAAACAAAAAAAACACACAGCTGACCATAAAATACAGCATTTGATAATTTTTTGTCAAATGCCTTTTTAAAAATCATATTTCTTGCGTCAAGTAAATTGTTCTTTTTCCATTCTAGTATGCGGGTTTACATATTTTTAAATGAGTAGGACCAGCAAAATATTCTATAACTAAGCAGCAGTGACTGTGCTTGGTTGAGAGTGGTCCAATCACAGGGCAGCTGAAGCTCTTGGTTGAGATTGGTCTAATCACAAGGCGGCAGTCACATTACAGTCGCTTACATTTATAGTCGAGTAAAATGAAGTGAAGTGAGTGAAAATAAACTGTTTAGGAAAGGCATTGCTTTAAATATATTTAAATATATAGATTGTTAATAATTAAAATAAATTGTAGATTTAAAATTATAAATAGAATAAATAAAATAACAAATAAAATATTATAAATTACATAATAAATATAAAACAAATGTACACATCTGATGGATGTTTCTATGAGAAACATGACAATTTATTATTCTCATTCTTCAGTCATGTAATTACCACATAATTATTTTCATCACGGCTTTTGTGAATAATCCAGATTTAGGAATCAATCTGGAAATCCCTAATATTATCAAATAACAAAACCGAAACAATTTACCGCTTCTCAACTAAGCCATCAAAGTGTCATATCAGACTAAGCCATATCAGAACTTACTCGTGTGGATCCTGGGATAACCTGGGTAATCTATCAGACACAAGTCTCTGAGAAGTTCCCTATAGAAAAAAACATACATAAATATAAAAAAAACATGAATACATATTTAAAATATTGGAAGTTTGTCAGAAAAGAACGCGAACATTTACCTGTGACTGCTGTAGACAACCTTGCCGTGCAAGTCGAGAATTAAAGCCTGAAAAATATTTAAAATGCATCAAACGTCCAGCGTAATGCTATGCATCTCTGTCCTCTACTGGACACACAGCAGAATGCAGTCACACCTGGTAGTATTATTGCACCAACATATTTAAAAAGCACACTTTTGAACTTAAAATGAATAAAACTGACGTTTATTAATCCAGAATAAAATGAAATTTCGAAAAAACTACTTTGCCCTGCATAATACGTGACTATTACAACCTGATTCTAATACAAGTTGCAAGAATGCTGCAAGAAATCTAATCAAAAATATTAAAATGCACTTTTAAAGTAAATATTATACAAATTTAACAACTATAATTTATACAAGACAAGGCAGCTAAAGCAGTCCTTTATAGGATATGAAGTTTGTATGGTATCAAAGCTTTATATTGCCAGGCCATTAATACTAATAATAACTGCTCATTTATCCAAAGCAACTTACATGTCATTTCTATTTTGTAAATACAAACGCTCTATGTATAAAGAATCTGTTATTATAATTGTACCCCAGCTCTAAAGTTTGATACACATTAAATAAATTATATCAGTGCACTTAAATTTTAAATGGCTGAGAATGAGTGAATACAGTATTGTCGATTGTCGGTTCGATAAGTCCTGCCTGTTTGTTCCAGCGCTCACCTCTCTGAGATCCATGGGACATTAATGGAAAAGCTCCAGTCAGAATACTGTTGAACACGGGGTCGTTGAGGTCAAGTTCATTGGAATCTTTTTCCCACCATGGCACCACCCCCGCGATGCCACAGGCTCCACCCAGCTCACCCTCATGGAACCAATCGCTCTGCTCATCGTCTCCTGCATGAAACACATCAGTGTTATTTCATCTGTCCATCTATTACTAGACAGAGATGTCTTGCATTATTAAACGTGTCATGGACCGCGTCAGCTTCAATCTTATTGTGAAACCATTCAAGCAATTCATAAGTTCTGTTTGATGGATTTATTTAGTTTTGGTGCTTGTTAATGCGATGAATTGTTTGTTTGAAATAATAGAGAAAAGAATAGATTTGTAACAATAAATGCACAATGCAATAAATGCATGTTAGAGCTTCTCAAAATGACATGAAAAATCCGGCAACCAGGAGCGGAAACAGACTCTAAAAAGAGAGAATTCTCTGTGATTACTCAGTAACTTGATAAAACCCCTTCATTTACGACTACTGGCAGACAAAAATGAATTGCTGGGGAAAGAAAAACCTTATAACATGTCATTGTTTCTTATTCTTCAGCACTAAATATTCTGTAAAAGTGCGTAAATTTGGCTATTTGAAACAAAAAAAACGGGTGTCCAATTATTAAAATAAATAAAATATAATAAAACAAATGAATAAAATACAAAATAATTAAAATAAAATAAATGAATAATTGGTTGATTAATCGATTACCGAAACAATCGATAGCTGCAGCCCTACTTGCGCTTGGTTTCTTTGACGTGTGGTCGTGGCCAATCCCAAACTAACCTCTCCGATTATCGGCATCACTAACCAAACATTACTAATATGACCAAATGTTGTGGCAGCGCAGTTGTGTGTGATTTTGAGGTTTGAAGACCTCAATGGTTGGAAATGGTTGAATTGAGGAGTACATTTCATTCAGCAGGGAGTTTGGGTTCCTCTTGAACATGTCACCCACGTTAGGTGCACTGTAATATATTGAGTATTACTCTGCAAATGGAATCTTCACACGTACTGGTAGAATGTGCGATCAATGGGGACTGAACACCAGGCTGATCAAACACAGCCATGACAACCCCACACATTTGTGGATCAGTCTCATCATCCACACGTGTAATTATGATGGCTCACAAACCTTGTCGTCCCTCATCGTTTGTGTACAATCCCCCGTCGCTGCTGTTGCTCATGCTGCTCGTCTCACTGCACACAGAATCAATAGAATGAAAAGCAACTTCTTCTTGAAAGGACTATTAGAATCCATTTGTAAAGAACAATACAGTGGTACCTTCCTTTACAAAATTAATTTGTGCCCACAGCAGTTTCGTAAAACGGAAATTTTGTGAAATGGGCCACATTTTGCATGTAAATCAGATAATCTGTCCTGATAATTTTTCTTTTATAGTATGATATTATATTGTAATAACTGAAATAAAAAACATGTTACATCCACAATCTTGAACCTCGGTCGGCTGTCTTACCCAGGATTGCAGTTTTGAGTAATGAACCAGGCTGGGAGTTTTTAAAAGCCTCAGGAATCTTTTGCAGGTGTTTAGAGGTAATTAGGTTAATAGCTCGTTTACAGAACCTTTTCATAATATTCTACTTCTCTTTTGGCTTTTCTCTTATCAGGAGTCGCCACAGCGAATCATCCTTTTCCAATTTAATCTATCTCGAGAACCTTTTCATAATATGCATATTTTTTGAGATTTTGGGTTTTCATTTCATTTCATCTGTATGCCAAAATCATCAATATTAAAAGAATAAAAGTCTTGAACTACTTTCCGTTGCGTGTAATGAATCTAAAATATATGAAAGTCTTATGTCTATCAGTACATTTCAGAAAATATTTTTGAATTTGTCATTTGTAAGTGGAGGTACCACTATATTTCTGTTTTTAAAATAAGACTTGTTAATCATTCACTAAAACCACTAACAACACACATTTTTACACTTACAATACAAATTTGTGGCATAATATAATTAGATCCGTTCTTTTATGGAGGAACTAATGTATGAATCTACAAAAAAGGTCACTAACCACCTGTCACTCATCTCCTCATCTGAGCCTTTCTGTTCCTCAAAGTCCATCTTGTCTTTGGGCACGTGCCCGGCCTCCTCGCTCTCCACCACCACTCCTTCATCTGCTGCGTCTTGTGCAAGTCTCGGTGCAGCAAACTTCCTTTTTTTCAGCCGGTTTTTGCTTGAGTCACTATACTTCAGCTCTGGAGCAAACACCGCTTCTCCGCTTGAACCTGGCGCGGGTGCTTTGGGTGGCGTCAACATGGCAGTGACATCTACAGGCGGGTCCACAGCCATGCGTTTGACTTTCCGACGTCGGCGTAAACTCCGGGTTCCTAATGTGTCTGCTCCGCTCACATCGTCTGGCCAGAGCGGCCTCTTCCCCCTTCCGGATTCGGTGAACGGTGCCCTTCTCTTTGCGCCCAGCTGCTCGTCAGAGTCACTGTTGTTGTCACGTGTGTTCCCGCTGGCGGTGGCTGTGGAGGCTCTATAATCTTTCTGCTCCTCCAGGCTGGACTCAGAACCTTCGCTCAAGTGGCACGTGTCCCATGGAGGATGAGGGTTGTCGGACCGCCGCTTCCGGCCTCGGCGCTTCCGGGCCTGCCGTTTTAGAAGGCAACCGACTGCCAGGGCGTGATCTCCACCATCCCCAAACCCTCCACGGGCTTGTTCAGAACTCTCTTCCAGAGCTGACACCAAGTCATGGACCAGCTCATCCATCGTCCGCCGAAAGTGCCTGATCGAAATACAATACAAAACGTTTAATATCAGAACCAGAAATTCTTTATTCATCAAACTGTCCTTTGTTCTCGTACGCAACATTTGATCTTGAAAAAAAAAATATGAACACAATTGAAAAACTTGGAATTGAAAACAAAACAATGTGTATCATTTATAAATATAAATACTGTATGTATATTTATATAAATATTTATGTATGTATACAATTTTGTGTGTAAATACAAATGTGTGTATGCAACAATTGTGTGTACAAGGAATACATTCATCTATTTAAACAGTACTTTTTATAATAATAATCTTTCGATGCATTTAATAAACGAACAACTCGCAATTTTGAAACGTTCTGTAATGCAAAGACGACTGACAGGACACTTATTGTTATTTGTTGTATTAGAATTATTAAGGAATGATTTCAAATGTCACCAAGATAATTTCTCACATGATATTGTTTTAATTGTAAGAAAATAGATGTAATTTCTTGGTAACACTAAAACGAGAGACCTATTGATATGCAACAACAGCACATCAAAAAACAGCAATACATTACATAATACAGCGGCGCTTTATTGTGAAGGCGACCAGGTCAGACACACAGCGAACGTCACGACAGCCAACAATAAAACACCGGGTTAATCTTACCAGCCGGTTCCCGCTTTACCGAAGCTCTTAATCTCAGTGGTGCGGAACATCAAACCCGCAGAACGCGTCAAAATCTCAAAAAGAAATATCGAGGCCGCACCGACACTCCATAGCGCCAAAGCAACAACACCGGAAACAAAGTGACGAAGTTCCGGTAACAAAGCTAACGAATGCATTTACAATAAAAGCTACCATTCTTTAAAAAAGAACCCACCAATTCATAGAAAAGAAATTACTATTTATTGTAAAAGTCAAATGGCATCAGTCCTCATTTATAAATCAGTCATTAATTCACATATAATACTATAGCGCTTAAAAAAGTTTAGAAAATTTTCATTTTAAACACAATGTCAATAGTGTCATTTTATTTAAAGGTTTATGTGAAAACAAAACAGCAGAAACGTAAAAAATTGATTACAGTATTGTTTTTTGTTTCTTCGTTATTTAGTCTTGCGGGGACCTTTTCCCATTACATATTTTACCTTAAAAACTATTTTCTTTCTTCTGATAATTTACTAATATATATAAATATATTTATATATTTATCATTATATTAATATATAAATAAATAAATAAATAAATAAATAAATAAATAAATAAATAAATAAAACCGTTTGCATGGGGTTTCGATTCCACTATACATTCTGTTGTTGTGCGCCTTTCTGAAGTGGTTTGTGTGGTTGACTTATGTCACGTGACCTTAAGGTAACGTGACACCAGTGTCTTCTATTCGCCTTTTCTTGGGTTCCCGAATTTGTGAAATTGAAAAAAAAAAAAAAAAAAAATACTAATTGGAAAAAGTATGAAATCATGAAAAAATAGCCCATAAAACAAACAGTGTAAATAAAAATTAAATACGAAAAATACTAGCATTATTAGGGTGCGAAAATCACTGCATAAACCTGAAACAGCAGTAATTCATAAAACTAAAACAAAAAATAAAACTATTATATAGAGATTCTAAAATCCGTTTTTCCTCATCTCATACAGATTTGGAATGTTAGAAATTCATCAGACAACAAACGCCAGAAAATGCCCATAAAGGACAGTGGGCATCTAACCTGGACGCTGATTGGACAGCAGGATCACCTGACGGTAGCGCGCTGATTGGACAGAAGGATCACCTCACAGCTGTCAATCCACATGACATCTGATCTAAAGCAGCCCAAAATATAACCAACAGCTTCCGCCCTCAACCTCGCTCTCGAGTCCTCTGCTCTTCTTCTGTTCTCTTTTTCTGTACTTATTCTGATTTTAAACGTTTATATTTAAGTTCAAGTGAAAGGTATATGTGCGTTTAGCGTGACGTGGGTCCGGAAAAACTGACGGGAGTTTGTACCTGAACGAAAATCAGATGATCCTGACGGAGCTTTAGCTGAGGTGAGTGCGAGTGTCCTTATCACTCTCATCGGCAGCGAAATATATTATTAGTCGTTGTTTGTTGAAGGTATAAAAGCAACACAAACAGACACATTAATTAGCTGTAATTACTTACATAGTGACATTATGTGTGTGCGTGTGCGTGTGTGTGTTCAAACGGAGTATGTTTATATACGTCTAAATAAATTAATTAATAGTATTACATTGAAGACATATACAATGCTCTGTATTTAACCTATCTTGCCAGACACACACACACACGCACACACACACACACACACACACACACACACACACACACACACACACACACACACACAGTCAGTTGTGAGACCTGTCAGTCTGGTGTTCGAACCTTTTAATTGCAAGTTCAACTCTTTAACTATTATGTGACCCTTTTATTTTCACACACCAAATCTCCAAATCACTTCTACCTTGGGGATAGAATCTATAATGAAATTGAAATTGCGTCATTTTATGTTTATAAATGTTTTCATTTTGTGTTTCAGGCTTTTAGTTAACAGCAGCAAATTGTGGTTGGCTTGGATTGTAATTTAATAAGTCAGGCTTTATTTTGTTTACTGAAATTAAATAATTATATATACAGTGTTTAATTTATAAATTATATTTAATTTAGATATACTTACGTTTTTAGATTTTTATAATAGAACCAGGGCACAATTTAGAATTGACAGTTTTTTTTTATCATAAAATACAATTAGCTGTTTTGTGGAGAATTCATTTCACCATCATTCTTGTAAACGTATAAACTCAGTGATATTTATTTTTATTTGTCCACAGAGATTCAGACAATGAACTTTGTGGGCCATTTGGCAGGGAAAGCTTTGGTTCATGTGAAGGAGCTCTACAAAGGTTTGAATCCGGCCACCCTGTCCGGCTGTATCGATGTCATTGTTGTCCGACA
Source organism: Paedocypris micromegethes (assembly GCA_028031935.1). Classification (NCBI taxonomy): domain Eukaryota; kingdom Metazoa; phylum Chordata; class Actinopteri; order Cypriniformes; genus Paedocypris; species Paedocypris micromegethes. The sequence continues at coordinate 12,685,771 of CM051505.1, read as the reverse complement.
GCCAGATGGATCTCTTACCTGCTCTCCCTTTCATGTGCGCTTTGGAAAAATGGGGGTCTTTCGATCCCGAGAGAAAATGGTTAGTGTTGTGAATTTTTTCTTTTTATTTTATGTACATTCAGACTATAATATAAATTCTAAAACGGAAATGTACTAAGATTTTTGTTTTCCTCTCTCAGGTGGACATAGAGATCAATGGAGAACCTGTCAATTTGCACATGAAATTGAGTGAAACTGGAGAAGCTTTTTTTGTCAAGGAAACACAAGATGATCAGGTGAAGATTAATTACATAAAATAAACGCTCTAAACCTACGAACTAGAGCACGTGTTCTCAGTTTTTAAAAGTTTAATACTTGTTTAGCTTTTTTAATAATAAAAGCAACTTTGAAGTATTACCGTATACAATGCCGTGACAATACCGTATTTCGTAATAATATCTAAACAGTGATTATTTTTCAATTCACATGTAATGTAAGCAAAAACAGGAAGAAAACATGTAGAAGCTCAGCTTTTGTTTGAAATTTGACTTGAGCTTTTACCTTTGTTCTTAAAACTTTGATTTTAATTGAACGTGTAAATACAAACTCATATTGTTGTACGGTCATGGTAACTGTCTCCATTTGTTTTACAGGAAGTAATTTCTTCCCGTTTGGCTGCTTCATCACTTCAATGTGATGTAGGGCTTCATGAGGAATTGTTCCAAAACTACAACCAAAGCGAGCAGCTGGATCAGGACGGGTAAGAAGAACGCCCGCAACAAAGACGTGAAGATTTTTACAACAAAGCAAAATTCTAACTTGGTCAATTTAAATATTATCTAACAGAGTACACATTTCCTGAGAGGTATTTTCCCATTTCTGTTGGGAAAAAGCATAACACTCTCATAATATGCTTACTCAGAGATAGCGTGTCAACGAACAATGAACAAAATGAAATATAGATACATTTCTTCAGCATTTTAAAAATCATTACAAATCAAAAATCTCTTGGTCAAAGGCTTTATAATAGTATACCATGCTCTTAGATTGTCCTAATGTCTGTTTTTTTCTTCCTCCGCCTTTTTCTGTCTCGTCCCAGCCCGCCTAGAAGTGATTCTGAGCTGCTTTGTGATCTCCATCCAGAAGATGCTGCAATTCTGTGGTCCTGGGGTGAACTTCCTCAAACTGCTGAGGTTAGACATGCAAGAACAACTGGCTAAGTATCCAGATTTTTCTAGAAGTATCGCCTCTATTAAATGCTCTATGTGTGTGTCTCCAGCCATCGGCACGGCCTGTCTGTCACACAGTTCCTGTTTCTGACAACACACTTCCAGGAATCATTCCTAAGGCTTTCACAAGTAAACATGATCTGACGTCACATGCAAATAACCAGTCAAACCAGGGAGCAACTGCAGCGGCTTGTGATGGGTCAAATGGAGATGAAATCAAACTGGTTTCGCCAAACGAGTCAGACTTATGTAAAGGTACTGTAATGTGGTGTTACTTTAAACGGTCAATCCTTTATGATGCTTTATGCTTCTTTTAGATGATGGCGGACTCTCGCGTTCTAATGGTGTGGAACCAGCAGTTTGCTTTAAAAAAAGGTACTGTATTACAGTGTTATTTTGTATTTTTATATTTTTATTAGTCTATATCATCTATATTTAAATTTTTATTTGTTCAAATATAAACTGGCCAAATTCACTAACAGCAGTTTAATTGTTACAGTAGTTTTTGTTTCTGATGAATGTCTTTCATTTGTAAGAAAGAATATTTGAGAAGTAATAGAACAATACATTTTCTGTCATATGCTCCAGTTTTCTTTCATGTTCAGGAGAATTGGAGTCTTTTATTTCTTGTTGTTTCATATATAACAGTGATTTGGAGAACACGTGTGGAGAGAATGACCTCCACATTGGTGACATTACTGCCGAACCGTCTCAAGTTTCTCTAGACACAGAGCCATGTCGTGGAAGCCAGTCCTTTCAGAAAACCCTTCGCCTCACTTCAGAACAACTGGTAAAAAATTATTTTAACATGTTAAATGTTGTTCAATTAAAAAAAAACTTCATTCATCCCCTGGGGGATATTGCTTTTTCGGTCACAGTTGCTCTCAAGACAAAGAAGGACAAATCGAAGAAAAAAATATTAAAAACAAAATAAAAATGTGCATCTGCAAGAAATTTACAGTATAATACAAACAAGTAAATGAATTTAATAACAATAAAAAATGACGTGTATGTTCAACAACTGAGTTGAACATATATTGCCCAGAAAAAAGCTCCGCGCAAAGCTTGTGTAGCTTGTAAGCTTGAGTGATAATTTTAGATCATACATTGTAATCACATACATGACATACAAGTCATTTAGTATTTGTCGTATTGCGATTATATTGCGATTGCAATTATCTTTCTTTTAGAGCTGTCGGCTCCCAAAAAGAAGACACGTTTAAGACCAAAGTTTGAGGTGCTCATTTTCAGGTGGATTAGGCTGAAATGAAGGACAGCCGAACGTATATTTTAAAAGATTTGGAATTCAGATGCATGAGAGCTCTGCAGACTGAGTGTGTTTTCAGAACAAAACCTGTACAGACATGAATTGGGATGACACAGACATATATGTCTTACTTCTTATTAGAGGAGGCAATGCTTCGTTTGCTTCGTTTATTATGATGAATATTAATATTATGCAATATGATCAGAATCCTAAATGTAACATAATCACCAAAATTTGAATGCAGATCTACATGACCCAGATATAGAAGTTTAGATGAATTGATTATGTTGAGTTTTGCTTAGTATTTCGAAATGTCTATAACAAATTCCAACCATGAAGGAATGGATTTCTTCTCCAGTAATTTTAACAAAACTCAAGTTCAAATAGAACCATTAGCCTATGGACGACTCTCAAAACCAAGTCGTTCTTCTTGTCTTGGAAGAGCTTTCTTCGTGATCTCATTGTGGGTCTCTGTGTATATTTAAAAGTTGCTATAAAGATAAAAAGTTGCTGACTTTGGTGAAACAAAGCCAATCAATGCCAATCTATTATTTTTATCGCGCTCTGTATGAACATTTTCCTTGGTTCAAGCCCATTCAGTTCACGAACAAAATAAATTGTGCAATATCAAAATACTGTAATTTCAATTAAGTTAGTGAACAGAGGCACACTTTTATAGTTGTGTACAGTAAGCTTGCGATATGATTGATCTCATAATTTTATCCTCCGTTATTTTCACAGCTCAGTCTTCAGTTAAAAGATGGTCCTAATGACGTGATGTTTAGTGTGACCACTCAGTATCAGGGTACGTGCCGCTGTGAAGGAACAATCTACCTGTGGAACTGGGACGATAAAATCATTATATCAGATATAGACGGCACAATAACCAGGTAAACAATCAGCAATTTTTGTTAGTATAGCTTTTTTATTATTAATGCTAATATAATCTGACCCTTGCAGGTCAGATAAGCTGGGACAAATTCTCCCCACGCTGGGCAAAGACTGGACACATCAGGGCATTACAAGTCTGTTCCACAGCGTCAGCCAGTAAGACGAGATCACAAGTGGTTGGCTTTAAATAAAAAGTGTCTAATACAGTTTTGTATGTATGTTTTGTGCAGAAATGGCTATAGGTTTCTTTACTGCTCGGCGAGAGCGATTGGCATGGCCGATATGACACGGGGTTATCTGCACTGGGTCAACGAGAGAGGGACGGTGTTACCGCAGGGTCCACTTCTACTCAGTCCCAGCAGCCTGTTCTCTGCTCTACACAGGTCAGTTAAGATGCAAGGAAGGCTGTCATTAGCTCACGCTTTTTATTTAAGAATTGAATACAAGAAATAGAACTGTAAAATATTGTATTTATTATGAATTATTGAATTGAATTAATATTATGAATTATTTATTCATAATTAAGATTATCAATAAGTCATTATCAATAAGACTTGTTTAATGAAGAATCATTTGTAATTATTATCAATATGTATTATTATTATTAACAACTGATAGGTAATATTTATTATTATTGTAATGTGTATATTTTTAATAAGACTTATGTATTTATTAAGTATATTCTTTATACAGACTATTTACAGCTTTGTTATGTGTACAGTATGTCTTGTCCTCTTTCAGAGAAATGATAGAAAAAAGGCCGGAGAAGTTTAAGGTGGCGTGTCTGACAGACATCAAGAATCTGTTTTACCCAAATACAGAACCATTTTACGCAGCATTTGGGAACCGAGAGACTGTAAGTAAAAAAACTTCACACCATCTACATGTCGGTTTTGAAATATAGCTGCAAGCAGGCTGGGTCCGAGGCTTTTATGATGTGTCTTATCAGAAGCTAAGAATAAGTAAAAGCACGAAAAGATTTGTTTTAATAATACAATGCGCACCAAATCACATGGTGCTGTTTTCTCAGACTTTTTAGAGCACGATTTATGGTATTTACAAAATTACATTTAAATAAATTAAAATAAAATAACCCAAATAAAATAACAAAACATTTATTTAATTATTTTATAGTAATAATTTCAACAATGCAAAGTGCATATGGTACTGTTATCGCAGACAAATTTATTAAGCTGTAAATTTAATAAGTTTATTAAGCTAATTTATTTGACACTTTTGCATTTTCTACGTTTGCTTTAACAAGATGCAACAACAATATTATAATGCAAGTGTGATAACGCATAATGATACTGCATATGAAGTACAACTGCTTATAATACGACTACCAATAATAATAATTATTATAATAATAATAATAATATTAATACTATTAATAGTCAATTTTTAATTGAGTAATAAAACCCACAATCATGGTCAGTTAATGACCAGAGTAACAGGAAAGCTACACATCTAGATAAAGTTCTAGTAGGAAGTGTGAACGAAGAAAGTATTGTGGCACTACTCTGATTCCATAAAAGTACAGTATATTGTGGTTTAATTGGTCCTTACTGGGTTTTTTTTCCCTGTAGGATGTGTTTTCGTATAAGGAGGTCGGTGTCACCCTAAATAGAATCTTCACAGTGAACCCCAAAGGAGAACTTGTACAGGAGAATGCAAAGACAAACATCTCATCGTACGTATAGTCTTGACCTGGCCGAGGAATTTAAGCTGATATACAGTAAGATAAGATTTAGACTTTATTAGTCCCACTAGGGGACATTTTTGTGTTTTATAGCAACAAAAACACAGGGAAAGCGGTTATTACAAAGGACATTAAACACAATAGAAAGAAAACACCAAGAGAAAAAATATATTCTGTATATAAATATATCATAACTCGACTGTAATTCTCTGTGCAGGTATGAGCGGTTGCGTGAGGTTGTAGACCACATCTTTCCTGATCTGAAGCGTCGCAGTTCTTGTGATTTCCCCTGCAGTGACACCTTCAGCCAGTTCACCTTCTGGAGAGAGCAGCTTTCCCTTGAGAATGGACCAATAGTGTGTTCAAACAATCCTTCTCATTGACCATCTGGATTAAAAGTGGAATGGGAAGAATAGTAGTTATTCTTTGGAACACTGCAATGCTGTTTCTGCTTTGCTTTTTTCCGTTCGCACACAGACCAAAGTCATAATTTTATATTTACATTTATTCATTGATTCAGTATACTTTGCACTCTAATGAGTTTTTAACGTTTCCTCCAACGTTTTGCCTTTTTACACATTTCTGCCGTGCTACAAAACAAGTGGTAAAGAATTATAGTAAAGCAAAAGCATGTTACCTCATTGTTGAAAGACAATCTATTATTAGTTTTTATACAGTTATATAAAAGTATTTTTTTTTTCATTCACTTTTTTGTTTTGCGTTTGCACAAGCTTACATTTGAGAGAATTGTTAGTTTTTTTGAAAGACAATCTATTATTAGTTTATATACAGTTATATAAAAGTATTTTTTTTTTCATTAACTTTTTTGTTTTGCGTTTGCACAAGCTTACATTTGAGAGAATGTATAGAGACAAGGATGTGTTGGTGGTGGCAGCTGACTGTTTCTACACTTTTGGAATAATCAGCCATTTATTATTTTAGCATTTTAAATCAGTCCATACATGTGCAAAGGTAACATACCTTTTGTGTTGATATTATACGATCAATGAATTTTTCACCAGTTTGTTTTCCTCATTTTCTTTCAGAGAAAGAGTTGTAAATCAGAGGTTTATGCTATTTTTACCTATTTCTATTTTGCTTGAAAACTTTCAAATGCAAACGGTTTCTTGTTTTAAAATTGTGTTGTCAATCTCATCTGTTGCTGAAGTGTGAATTAAACTTTTTACACTGGATGTCATATTCTATATTGACTTGCAATATAAAATAAACTGTAAACATGATAAAATGCCAACATTCTTTTTTTTTTTTATTAGAGCTTCAAATTGATAAGTAGGCTCGTCTTTACACGCTTCATTTAAACGTAATCTTGAGCCGGATTGTTAAACTTCGCTTTTGAGATTACAAGGTTTATCGGACGCGTGACAGGGGCGTTCCCACTATGCGCGCTCTCATTGGCTGGTTAGTGCTAACGGTCCAAGTGTTCGCCACTCGGACGTTCGACCGTCGGACATTAGACCGGAGGAGGCGGTGCGCGGCCGCGGCACCTGTTTCTGCACCGGACATGGAGCGATCGGTACGAGCACACTAAAATACACCAATTCTTATATAGTTGATCAACTTTTTCACCATCTACTTTAAGTAGGCACCGCGCGTCTGACCCGATGCGCATAATAATATCGCAGAATTATGTTTAACGAATTACAGTGTGACCCAGACTCGCAATGTGACCGGCTTTGTGAAGGACTCTGTCCCTCTTCAATCTTTGAAGATTAAACGTCGTTAGCATTCATTGCTTTAAACATGAGTAAAACGCATAGTTTTGAGTTTTTCTGGTTATGAAATGAGTAAGTTATGAATTGTTGTGACTAAAATCGGGATAACAAAGAGCGGGAAGGCAGTGAAGTGATTTTGTAACGATGGTTTGAGAACATTGTATTTTGTTTGTTTACTTGTTATTTTTTTGCTCGTTTTAATTTTTAAGTTATTTTGCTTGATTATTTTACCTTTCAAAATGTCTTTGACTGCTTTCTATAACTTTTTAAAAAGTCTTCATAACTTAAATTTGTGAGGCAAATGTGTCCCAATTAACAGGAGTCGAATGTATATGAGTTGAGAAAGTGATGTAAAAAATATTAAAGATGTGACTACGTAATCAGAGCATGTGTGTTCCAGACTGTTATAGAGACTTTGGTGGGAGAACCTGAGGGTTTCTTTGACATTCTGGAGGAGAGGAGGCAAGGAAGCGACCTAAGACATGCCTTTCGCACCTTCAACCCTCAGCCGTACCAGGGATTGAAACCCACCTCAGCTGCTGAACTCAACAAGATGGTGCTTGACTCACAGTATCTGAAGTACATCATACAGGAGGTGAGACGGATCCTTCTGGAAGATGATTCATGTGTGAGACTGAGACTGATGGTTCTGGAAGCATCACACACATTTCCTTCACACAGGTCATGGCTGAAACTGGTGAACCGCGAGAGGTGGTTCTGGAGGAGGCATCATCCATCGTGTGGGAGATGAGCCAGAACCTTCAGCTGGGCTTCATCCGACTGTTGGGTTTCACTCTGAGCAAAGTGTTCAAGAGTGTGTTCAGGTCGATATATGTTAATGAAGAGGGACTAGCACGGGTTAGTTAACTTGTTCTTAATCCACCCTTTAATTCAGAGGTGACCAAGTTCAAACATTTATTTGCTTAAGAACTTACTGTATGTTTACTTGTATTTATTTTTTTTATTTAACAAAGTTCTATAATCTTCTAGTCTTAATGTCTTCCAAAATCAAAATGTAATATGCAATTTATGGAAATACATTTAGGGTCAATTCTTTACAAATGTGTCTTTACTATTTTTTTTTTCTTTTACAAATTACAATTTTTTCACAGTGTATATTAAAGTTAAAGTTTTTTTTTTTTGACCTTCTGTTCCATAACCAACCCTGAGTCCTGGGCCTAATTCAAGCACCTTTTTATTTTAAGATATTTGTTGAGCACTTGTTTTGAGCAACAGCAAGTGATGATAAGGACCGTTTTTTTTTTCAGCTTCAGAATGTCATTCCGGAATATCCTGTGATCCTCATGCCCAATCACAGGAGCTACATCGACTTTCTGATTTTATCCTACATCATGTTCACCTATGACCTCTCCATTCCTGTTATAGCAGCTGGAATTCGCAAGTATCTACTGGTTTTTAAAAGCTATTTGTATTCTTTTTTTTTTTTTTTTTTTTTTTTTTTTTACATCATGCAAGTTTTAAGACTTGCAGATTTGTTCTGGTCCATCATTAAACTATATGTGAGTGTTGGAAAATAAATTTTTGTTGTAGCTCTGATGGGGATGAAGCTGGTGGGTGAGATTCTTCGACGCTCAGGAGCTTTTTTCATCCGTCGTGCCATTGGTTCAGACAAACTGTACTGGGCGGTGCTTTCGGAGTACGTCAGAACGATTGTGCGGGTAAAAAAAAAAAACGTTTTTCCTCACCACAGACCTTTCACATACTCAACAATCATATCACAACATCAGCTTCTGATATCCCACAGCCTTTCTGGTTTTGCGTACTTATTGTTTTAAAATTCAGGAACAGAAAAGTAAATACAGATTTGTGTCCTGCTCTGTATTTGTTCATTTATTGATACTTAATTGAATTGAAATTTAATTGAAAAAGCCTTTAATTGTCCCAGAGCGGGGAAATTATATTAATTAATTAACATGTTAATTAACTTACATTTTCTTAATAGTTGCTTGACTTATCAAACGTATCAAAAAGAGGATCAGAGCTAAATGTTAACTTGAAGTTTTATTTTGTAGACGGGTCACGCGCCTTTAGAGTTTTATGTGGAAGGACTGAGAAGCCGAACACTCAAATCACTCCCTCCAAAATTAGGTATTTATATTCTTATTCAACTTTCTACTTTACATTCTACTTTTGTATTCAGTTTTGTATGAAGACTTTTGTTTTTTATATTATCCTTTTTTCTGATAATGATCACAAGAATCTTACTATAATTGGATGATAATGATCTCTTAGTCTTTTAATCCATTCATCCATCCATCAATCTATTTATATATCCAACCATACATCATCCATCCATCCATCCATCCATCCATCCATCCATCCATCCATCCATCCATCCATCTATCTATCTATCTATCTATCTATCTATCTATCTATCTATCTATCTATCTATCTATCTATCTATCTATCTATCTATCTATCTGTTCATTCATCTATTTAGCCATCTCACCCATCCATCCATTCATCCATCCATCTATTCACTCATGTATTTATTTATTTATCTATCCATCTATTCCATCCAGTCATTCATCTATCAATCATCTATAATTCCACCCATCCATATATCCATTCACACCTACTCATCATTTTACTTGATCTTCCATCCAGTCATCCCATCATCCAATTATCAACGCATTAATTCACCCATTTATCAATCCATCCATGTATCCACCCATACACCTATCAATCCATCTATTCATCTGTGTCTATCATATGAAAGAGTCATATCTGTCTATCTGCTTGCAGGAATGATGCAAATGGTGCTGGAGCCGTTTTTTAAGGGCGAGGTATTTGACATCAGTCTTGTTCCCATCAGCATCAGTTACGAGCGAGTGCTGGAGGAATCCCTCCTGGCTCATGAGCTGCTGGGCGTCCCCAAACCTGCCGAGACCACAGGGGTACGGACGCTTACAAGCACTTTACTCGCTTCATCAGACTTTACTCATCAGAGACCTGTACATCTCCAGGCTTTACTGAAGGCCCGCAGTGTTCTGAAGGAAGACTTCGGCTCTATGCACGTGTGCTTCGGCCTGCCTGTGTCTGTCAGAGGCCTGGTGAATGGAAAGATAAGCCGGAGACAGTACAATCTGATACCCCGGTAAAAATACACCTGCCGCACAGACTACCCATAATGCCTCACACTGCCACTACATGTTTTATAGAGTAGTTTTCCCTCACGTGTAATTTGAATAGATGGTAATGCTTCATTAGTTTATTAATAAATAATAATAAACAAATACTGTAATTTAATATAATTTAAATAAATGTGTGTTGATTAAATGGGCAAAGACCAAATTAATACAGTGAAATATTACAACACAGTCGTTGTAATATTACGAATGGGACTGAATAGAACAGTTCAGAACTAGATCTATCCAAGTAGTTGCAAATTAAAAATGTTTAGTTTAGAAATAATATTACCTTTATGGTGGGCAACGTATGGTGTTTAACCTGACCCTCTCTTTAATTTCTATATCAATATGGACCTATTTAGATATTTTAGTCCATTTCAAATCGAAGATGACTTTCAGCATCTCAAAGGACAAATTTTGTGCTGTCACCCCTGAACTTTCCAAATTTGTGATTGGTCCACAAGGCTTGCGAGCACACACGTTTTCACGTTTTTGCCAAACTTTCTTCATGATAAAAAGATCAAAACTTGGGTCAAGTTCTGGAATTACTGACCATCTTTCTTATTCTATGCTGAGAATCAATGTGACGATTCTTAAGTCAAACGTTAAGCTAAAATTGGTTTCTGATAAACAACTACAGACATCTAATTAGCCGCAAATGGTACATCAATTATAGATTTTTTTATTTTAAATCGGTTTCGGCAATCAATATTTCAATATTATCAATATTTAATTTTCATAAATATTGTGGCCTGCAAAATTACCAGCAAAAACAAGTTCAGCATTTTAAATCCCATGAAAAGTGGACTAAATACTGTAATTTTTTAGTCTGAGTATGTTAAAGACATTAACCAAACAGAACTCACAACCTACGACGAAGCAAGTCCAGGGTAATATAATTAGCATAAATGTGGTACCTCGACTTATGAAAGTTTCAAGTTACGATGTGCGCCAGTCAGTCTCATATAGAAAAATAAAAAACGCACAAAGTGTTTTTCATTAGTAGTTGCTTTTTGCATCTGCATGTGTGATAACTTTTATTCACAATGCACCCCAAGAAAGTAGTGGAGAAGTGTGTTGCAGAGAAGAAAGCTCTACTAATAACCAATCATTTTTTCAATAATGTTATGTAACATGTTTTATCGTTTTAAAAAGAAAAATTGTCTGAATTTACGGAGGCTTGGAACATATTAAGTCTTAATTTAATGTTAAGGGACATATTAATTGCGTCTCTTTTCGCAAAACTTTTCGAGAACGACTGTAGGAACAAACTAATTTGGTACATCGACCAAATAAAAAAAAATTGTTGAATGCTGTTCAGTTGTGTTATATTCCAATATAACAGTTGTGTTATATTCCAGTCTTTTTGTGTTTCCCAGAGATCTTCCTATTGTGCCAAACAAGGAGACACAGGAGTGTGTATCTGATCTGGCCCACACAATCATTCGTTTACAGGAGAGGAATGTGGTTCTGAGCCCATGGAACCTGATAGCTACGGTTCTCCTCCAGAACCTCCCGGCCATTGATTTAGACCTGCTGACCAGCAAAACCCTCATGCTGAAGAGAACTGCCCTTCAGTTTGGAGCCCACCTCACGTGGCCCAGTAAGCCTGCCACAGTTATTACAGTATTATTATTAGTGCTTAGTCAAAATGAATGCTAGAATAATGCCTTTGTGGTTCATAGAAGTGCTGTTTTCAAGAGTTTAAACGTTTGTGTTGCTATTAGAAACTGCTTCACAGAAGGTTCTTAATTCTGGGACTAGAGCCAAAACATGTGAAAGGAATGGAGATCTGCCACAAAACAGCCATTCAGAGCTTCTCCATAGAAACCTAAAAGTCTGATGGGAAATACTTTCACAAACAATATAGGTCCATCCATTCATTTTCTATCACTTATTCAATTTCTGGGTTACGGGGATCTGGCAACACACACTTCGCTGATATTCAATGAGAACAGTATAGGTGTACTGTGAACTGTATATATGAGTTTAAATGCGCGCGCATAAATAAATATCCTGGTAAAGTTATACACCTAAGGATGTGAGGTAAACATAAAAAAATATTACAAGCCCAAACAACGTATGTTGGAACAAAGCATGAAACTCTGATATCATAATTAACTTAGTGTTATGCTTTTTATATATTTTTATGCAATTTTTTTTATCTTTATCTTCTTTTATTCTGAAATTGTATTTTGTATCTTTTGTTTTGTTCTATATTTTCTTTCTTTACGTGTCTGTTGTGTGCTTCCTTCTTTTTAGAAAAGTAATGTAAATTATTTTCATGTAATTGTGTTGTTTGCTGAAAAAATATATACAATATATATCAGTTTATATGCAGTGTATATATGTATACTGTGTATTATTATATAATATAATTATATATTATATATGATTTTCTTACCCAACCTTAGCCACACAAGCTTTAATAATAGTTTTCTTATTTTTTCACATTAGCTTAACTTTCTATATTTTACAGTGCACACTCAGGCAGACGGTTAATTTTCACTATCTTGACGTTTTAAAGGACACTTCTCGCATTCTGAGGTGTTGTTGTCCAGTCTGGCCCTGCATAAGTCAGTAGTGCGCTGTGAGCGGGGACACGTCTGTTTAGTGGAGGAAGAGGGTCCGGGACCCCTCAGTCAAGAGCAGGAGATCTGCAGACGTGCCACTGCCCTTCTCATCTGCGCCTCCTACAGGAACCAAGCGCTGCACATTTTCTCCAGGCCAGCCATGGTGCTCATCGCCATGACAATGGCAGCAAGCCACAAAAAACGTGGGTAACTAAAAAACAATACATTTATCACAATCAATGCAACACATTAACAGCACATGTATATATTAACAGCACCAAATTATACATTGTATATTAACAGCACCAAGTATACAAATCTGTAATGTGTTAATAATAGTTGCGTAACATGCAAATGCATTTACTTGTTTTCTGTGATTAGATGACGTCTTCCGTCATTTTCACTTCCTGCTGGAAATTTTTGCCAACGAGTTTGTTTTCGTCCCCGGTCAAGCTGTTCCGGTAAGTCAGAAAAGTTTACTTAGACAATGCATTCACTAAATTTAAAAACAAAAAAAAAAGAAAAACTGTTAAAAACGGTAATCAGCTGGCAGCTTTTGTTTCAAAGTGAATACTGAAAAATTACAATTCCCCACACACACCTTTTCCCTCCAATTTCATAGTTCTGTTTTTCATTTACTGTACAATATTCAAGTTAACAAGTCTTCCCACGATCCAATGTATGAAAACAGCAACTTGCTGTTAGCTGGGGTGCTCACTGCTCTGCTCCGGGTTCGTCTGTGTTCACTTTACTGTGTGTATGTGCACTTTGGATGGGTTAAACCCAGAGCACAAATTCAGTATGGTCCTTAGTGGCCATATTGCCTTTTACTCACTTTCCTATCCTTAACCTCCTGAGACCCGAGCTCTGAAATTACGTTCTTTTTAAAATTTACTTTGCTAATTGGGCTTTTTTTGCACAATATGTGTAAAAATGAAGCGTCATTTTTTACATGATTTAATATTGGAGATATTACACAAGTTATTACTAAATATTTACTTATCTTTTTATTATAAATCTTTTTTTTAATAATAAAATATAATTTTTTATATAAATATTACATCTATCTTTTGCGTTCTAACACAAGGGACAAGTCTTACCTAAACATCGCACTCATAATTTTCCATAAATAATACATTTCCATGTAATACTTCCATGTAAAGACTTGCGTCTCGCACTCCAGCCCACAGAACTTCAGTTCTAATCTCTGCCATTTTTGATAGAACTGCAAAATACGCTTTGACGATCGGAGACTACTAGGGTGTAATGTAGGATCACTATAACATGGCCGATCGTTTTTTTTACTTGCGAAATATTAAACAGCGCTTAGAAACCCCCTGTGATGATATGTGACCTAAAGAGGAAGCCGGGTCTCAGGAGGTTAATACAATAAAACGGTAAACTGCAGTAAAACAGTCATGCAAATGTACAGGGATTTATTGCATCCAAACAAACATGTCTTTTAGGATTTTGAGGAAGGCTGTTCCTTGCTACAGCAGTGCGGCGTAATCAAACGCTCTGGCACGGATTTGTATGTGCAAGACGATGCACATGAGACCGTAGTCTTCCTCAGAGCCAGCATGCAGCCCTTTATAGAGAGTTACAAGGTGATTATAATTGCTTTAGGCTTCCTATATCCATCACAGGGAAATCAACTTACATTCCTGATGCTTGTTTGTGCAGGTTGTGTTCAGGTACATGTGTGAAGAATGTCCGCAGACGTTCAGAGAGAAGACTTATCTACCCAGCATCCGCACATTCATCATGAAGCTGGTTATTTTGGGTGAGTGTGATGCGGATGCTCATTAAATCAGCGCAGGCCTTCCAACTACGGTAATCGTTTTCCTGTATCGCTCAGGTGAAGTTGAGTCGTACGAGTCCTTATCATCAGACGTGCAGAAGAACGTTCTCTCGGCTTTAATCCGGATACGAGACGTGACTAGATACAAAGTGTACGTAGCTTCAAAAGCCTGTTTGAATAATTGGACTTTAGATATATAAATAGGTGTGTTAAACAATGGCGTTGTCTTTATGTTTTTAGTGACGGACTAAATGAGTTTATGGTGAATAAAGCTGCAGTGAAGAACAGATGGGACGTGCTGGGTAAGTTTAATTTGCTACATAAAATTGAAACAAGTTCAAGTTCAAGTTTATTTATATAGCGCTTTTCTTGGTCCCAGACCAATGCAAAGTCGCTATGCGGAATTAGGAAAACAAATACAAAATGTTTTGTGACATAATAATAATTTGAAAAAAGAACTATTTCTGGGTACATATTTGCAAAATGTATATGTTCAGCTTAGAAAAAATGACTATTAACTAAATTATTGATGGGGAACTTTAGGCCTGTGTTGATGTCTGATGTGACCCGCTCTTTATTTTATATATTCACATTTACTTATTTAGATAAATTTGAAATTTAGTTAATTTCAAACCGAAGATGACCTTCAGACTTATCAATGGATTTTGATATTTTTGAATTACAGTATGATACAATTACTCCACCTTCTTGGAATCTATAAATACATTAACTTGTAATGTTGATTTGTTGGTTTCTGTCAATCAAACTGCCTAAAATATTTGTTTCTTATACCAGGTGGAGTATCGGCCCTTCAAATGTCTTCGGAAGCTAGACTGTGATGAAAATTATAGATTTTCTTTTAGATTTTCATACAAAAACATTATCGGTCACTTAATGACAAAAATATATACATTAACATAATTATTTACAATCGTCATATGTCCGTAATGCTGGTGAACACCATCTGATGGTCCATGTAAAATAACAATTGTTTTATTTTAATTGCACATTTAATTTTTTTTTTTTTATTTAAAAATAAAACATTAATAAAACGTGTTGTGCATTTACATTTCAAAGACTGGCATGCGAAGAAATGTCACAAAGTATTAAATCAAACACACAAAATTTACTTGTGGTCGAAGAACAGCAGCAGGCGTTCAGTCCAGTGCACGGTCGACTCGAACAGAAACAGCGCCCTCTGCAGGACACGAAGGACACAGACAAAAAGATTGGATATGACTACCGACAGGTGATGTAGAAACTCCAGCGATGAATTCAAGCCTTTCAAGATGAACCTGGCGCTCCGCAGGAAAACATACACGGCATAGACCGGGCGTAGTTGAACGTCCGTGTCAATAGTTTTAATAAAACTGCCGATCTGTTGAAGAAAATAGCCCAGATGAAGCAGCACGTGAAACAGGTGAGCTGCGGTAGAGAAGAGCGCGTGAAGGGCCAAATGACACTCCCGCATCGTTTTGTCTAATGGACAAATAAAGAAAACACGCTATTTTTAAGCATCATTTAACTCAATAACGTATATGCATATAAGAATCATATTTACCATCCAAACAAAGTAAAATCAAGATAATCATAATCTTCATTTTGAATGGCGTTTGCTCTTGATCCTGACAGATTTTCACGAGAAATGAAACTTAACCTGTTTTACCTGATTGTTTGCTTTTCTGGGCGTGGTCGACTGCTTTGCATCAATGCCGAATTTTACCCGGTCCATTCAAACAACAAGTAAATGTGAAAGAAAAAAACTTTAACTTTAAAAATAAAGCACAACAAGGACAGCTTTAGCACAAAAACAGTACATTTAATTCAAGTGTTCCCCAGCACCAGTGCACAGTAAACGCCACCATTGGCTTTTACATTTCAAAGACTGGCATGCGAAGAAATTGTGTTAATTTAAAAGTACATTAAACGCACATAAAATTACGAAAATCCTAAGAATTTAGCACTTCCTCGTTTTGTGCGTGTTTTTAACCTAATCATACAAATCATTTTATGTTTTTTGGGGTACATATCTGAGTTACAGTTAGCTGTAGCCAATCAGACTGTATAGGCGGGGCAAACATAATGACCAACCAATCACGAGTTTGACACGCACATAACACTCTCACTCACACCTGTTGGAAATTTTCCAGATTATTCCTTCCACTGAGCGCTTTTGTTTTTGGACCGTGTTTTTGTACCCGGGGGGACAGGGCTACTCACTACCCCTATAAAACGATTGTTGAAGAAAAGCAGCAGGCGTTGAGTCCAGTACACGGTAGAGGCGAACAAAAACAGCGCCCTCTGCAGGACTTGAACGGCGCAGACAAAAAGATTGGATATGACTGACAACAGATGATGTAAAAGCTCCAGCGAAGAACCCAAGCCTTGCAAGAAGATCTCGGTGCTCCGCATCAAAATACACATGGCATAGACGGGGCGATGAAAGATCTGTGGAAGAAAATAGCCCAGCTGAAGCAGCACGTGAAACAGGTGAGCTGCGGCAGTGAAGAGCGCGTGAAGGGCCAACTGACACTCACGCATCGTTTTGTCTAATGGACAAATAAAGAAAACACGCTATATTAAAGCATCATTTAACTACGTAACGTATGTACATATAAGAATCATATTTACCATCCAAACAAAGTAAAATCAAAATAGTCAGAGTCTTCATTTTGAATGGCATTTTGAAATGTTTTTCTGGGCGTGTTTGTCAAAGATAAAAGAAATGCTGTATTTTCCCTGGTCCATTGTTAAACTCCTCAAACAATGAGCAAATGTGATTATGGAAATCCCCAAAGAATTAACTTTGAAAATAAAACACAACAAGGGCAGCTTTAGCACAAAAACAGTACATTTAATTCAAGTGTTCCCCAGCACTAGTGCACAGTAAACGCCTCCACTGTGTTTCACCATCTCTCCATCTTTCACTGTGCAGAGAGAAGCATGACGTATGAACTGCTACCGTAACAATCCAAGAACCATTAAACGACCACAGAACTACAGCCACAGAGAGAGAGAGAGAGAGAGAGAGAGAGAGAGAGAGAGAGAGAGAGAGAGAGAGAGAGATGTAGAGAGACAGATGGACAGAGAGAAAGAGAGATAGGCACACACAGATAAAGACAGAAAGAGAAATTCAGAGAGAGAGAGAGAGAGAGAGAATGCAAAGAGAGATACACACATTAGAGACAGTGAGGCACATGCACAGAGAGAAAGAAAGACGGAGAGTGACAGAAAGACAGATCAAAGTGAGAAATGCAAAAAGACAGAGAGAAAAATTGAGAAAAGGGGAAAGATAGAGACAGAGTGAAAGAGAGGAATGATAGAAATGGCTGTAAGCTATTAATATTGATGCAACAATAATCATATATATATATATATATATATATATATATATATATATATATATATATATATATATATATATATATACGATTGATACATATATATTTGAATTTGACCATATAAGAGTACATGAACAGTTTAGGGAGGAATGTGGTTTGCCATCAGTTTTGTAACAGTGAACTATAATGCTGCCTTCAAGCCTTTAGGAGAACCATTATCAGTAAAGCCAATTACCCCGCAAAGTCCCTTAAAATAATTTAAAATTGCACAAATACAGACTACGTATACGTTCTCACGTCAAATGCTTTTCCAAACAAATGTTTAAATAATAAAAAAATGTGCTTTCAAATATGGCCGATGCTTGGTTGCCACAAAAAAAATCACCACTTTTGTCAACTCTTGCATTTTATACAGAATTATATAAATTAAAACACGTTTCCATCTGGACCCGAAGACAGCATATACAGTATGAGTACAGTAATGAAGGTTTCTTACTGAGAGGCACATACTATACTGCAATGTCTAGGCTAAAACACACGAATCGGTTCGTTTTTATTCTACTTTTGACTCATACATATTCATCAAGTACAAAGTTAAAATGCCTTTGTCATTATATATTCATAAAAGAGTAAAATAAAAGTGCCCCCCCCCCCCAAGATAAGACTACACAACAAAAAAAAAAACAGTCATTTGTCAAGACCGGACACTTCCATAAACAATATAGATTTCGTTTTATAGTATAGCACCGTTTTAAACGCCTTCGCGGTCTCTCTCTATAGTTTTACACGCCAGAACCGGTCACGAATTGGACCTTCCACATTTCTTTCTTCACCGGACACTCCGATTAATCACAACAGCCATGCATATGATCATACACGAGCCAACAATCACGGCAGAATTACTCCAAAAACATCCAGCGCACGAGATAAAACAAACTTCTACAAAAAAGGCAAACGCGTTTATGTACAGTTACCGTAATATAGCCACAGAAACCTCCACGAAAAACAACCGCACGATTCACCGGCCTTCACCACACAAACACAGACTCTAAGGCTACGAGCGGTTCCACCGAAAAAGTCTGATTTCGCCAGAGAAACCTGCACAGGAGAACCTCCCGCGATTAGACGTCCATCTTTTCGTAAACCGTTAGCAACTGCACCGGGTTTTTGTCGTAACTAAACGAAACATTTGAAAAGAAATTCAGAAGTTCTTGCGATCCTTTAAGGCAACGACATATATTGCAATTATAAGTCACAGCGGATTTGGAAGCACAAATTCAAGTGACTTTAATGGCGAGATGATCATTCCAGCTATATGGTGTTTTACGGTAACGTATGGCGAGCGAATTTGAGTCAGGCTTCGGGGACTCGTGGTTCTCGAGTTTGCTCGCGCTCGTCATACGTTACGATTAGATATTGACATTTTTGGAACTATCGTCGTGTATAAAATCAAGATATTTAAAATATTTTTAGTTAGTGTTATTACGGTAATAAAATATTGGATTTTTCAGTTTTTACTTTTGGCAGTAAAGACCGAAAATGAAGGCGTCATCAAATTAGCTCAAAGATTTAATAATAATTCAAAAAAAGCTTCAATGAAAACATTCTGAAATTATATTTCAAATAATCCATGTGATTCAGTAGAGTAAAAAAATGAAAACGTCTAAAACCCAGTAAGTTTTCCCATCAGGTTCAGCTTAAACGAAAGCAAAACCTACAAGCGCTTTTCCACACCAATTCAGATCATGTGATAAAATCATTCAGATCTCAGTCTGAAACTGTGAAAAAAAACATGACTTTCCTTTAGGTACTGAGCCTACGAGCTCTGAGCTCTAAAATATCAGCCACACTTTCCAAGAAATAATCAAAACACAAAAAATGTGTTTTGAATGCGTTTTGTTTGTCAACCTAGAGATAAAATGCTTTTTCTCAGATGATTGTTAGACTTTTCACTCTAATCGAGCGAAATCTGTGAGCACCAGCATCCTGTTTACACTGGATCTGAATCAGGACTATAAAACAGCACGCCTGTTAGATTTGTACAGAAATCAAGTTTTTGTGAGTGTGAACCTGGCCAATCACAGCCTAGCACGATCCTGAGGAATTCTGGGAGCACCTTGTGACCGGTTGACATAGCACAGATGGGCCACTTTCCCAGAATCCTCAGCGAAAAGCACAGCGTCATACTGTTGATTAGCTTGTAAAATCAGTCTTACGCCCAGTTCGGACAACGGCTACGTTCACACCACAATTGCCCAGTTAGGAATACATTTTCCCCTTCGTTTGCAAATCAGTTCAAATAAGCCACTAGTTAAATATGTTCAACTGTTTACCTGAGCTAGAAACAGTGCAAAAACTCTCTAAAGTTGTAACAATTTATAAAAATGTTACTTTAAATAGTTTCCAGAATTTTCCGTAATTTTTTTTTATTTGGTTCAAAATTCCACATGCACTTAATGTACATAAAAACGACCTACGTGTTTAATTATTCGCAACGTCTTTACGAAGTGGAGCACTTTACGAAGTTAATCAGATGCGAGAATCAAATTCGCCAAGAGAGAAAGCAATTGAATGACACGAGCAGCGCTGCAGTGTGAACGTAGCTGAACCGAGAGCAGCTGAAGTCAGAAGAACCAGAGAGTGAAGCACCAGAACATCTGCAGCACCACTGCACAGCATCCCTGATACACAGAAGAAGTGATGGAATCTGGACAAGTAAGCTGTCCAAAACTCTGAAATAGTAGTATCTGTCTGGACAAACAGAAGATCAGAGTTTGGCGTTTGTCTTCTGGTGGAATATTGCATCAGAGACCACGGCGAATGTGAACGGAATAAAACGACTTCTAAAACTCTGAAACTCTTAAAAACAGTACTCGACTTTTTGGTGCATTTTTTAAAAATGTGTGTGTGTGTGTGTGTGTGTGTGTGTGTGTGACGCTCTCTCGCTGGACAGTGTGTGCCCTGTAGGCTACACCAGTAAGGCACCTACGGGCTGTTCGGCGTTGGTATTGCTGGGAGAGAGAGAGTGTGTGTGTGTGTGTGTGTGTGTTAGAGCACCACAATGGAGCTGTGAACAGATATGTCCTGCAGTTTTGTAGTACCAAACCAAGAGTGAAAAAAAACTTCACGCGCACCTTCTCTCTCACAGGAAATGTGTGTGTTTTGACGTGAAAATGCATTGGTAATATAAAGTTGAATTCAGCAGCACTAAAATCTAATGTCCAGTCACATCTCTATGCAGTTTACCAATTTTTATGTGGAAAATCATAATATGTAATCCAAATGTTGAAGTCTGACGTGCTGGAGCCAATCAGCATTGCTTGACTGGAGGTGGAGAAACACTAAATCGTTGATCACAGGTATAGAAATACAAACACTATACCAGCTGTGGCTTTCAAACAAATTCTACAAAAAGGCCTTAATCTGGGGGACCAAGACCCTCGTTTTTTTCACTAACTGACCCCTCGGATGCATTTCAACTAATTAATAAAACCACCAACAAATCGTTCTCTCTCAAAATTTTGAAGCATGATTGAGAGCGTAACCAAGCAGAAACCGACAGCCACTTTGGCAGCCTGTCATGCAGATTCTGTGAGAGAAGGAGTGAACCTAATGGAAATTTGGAAGGAATTATTACTCTGTTATTCGCAATATAGTAGCTACAAATGGACGTACCAGATGGTAATTCAGGGTTCTTCTAAAACAATCAAACACGTGTATAAGTATTTGGCGAGCAGCTAATTCTGGCTAACGTGCTACGATTTTCACGTGCCGCTGGATTTCAAGTGCTTGGACAAACACACACTCGAAAACACACACATTTTCTGTCCTTTCCGTGAGAGAGAGAAAACTGTCACCGTTGGAACATGACAAAACGTCTAAAACGACTGAAAATTAAATACAACGTAGAAAAGGATACAAAGTCTGAGAAGGTTGGATAATAAATATCAGAAGTGTGAGTGGAATTCTGGGATAGCACCAGCCGGTTGGAAGGCCATGACGAGAAATGATCAAGTGCCTATTGGATATGAAGACTCGGAGCGTCATGACGTCGTGGCGTGGCGTGGCGGGATGGTGTTCAGTAACAGGCGAAGTATTCCTTCAGCGGGGCGAAGAGGTGACGGATGACGGGAACGCTCCATGACCTTCCCAGAAGCCTTTGCCTGGCCAGACGGCTCATGTTGGACACATCAGTGTAATGGACGGGGAAGCCAAAAACTCTGTAATAAGCAACACAAATATTCAATTACAAATACATTAACAAGCTTTTAAAAAGAAACAACATTCACATGCGATGTTCAGACCTGTTTAAATGGACATATTTTTGTACGTAGCTGATAATTTGCAGCAATTGAGGAGTTTAAGCCTTTTCACATTTTGGATAATTATTGACTATTTATTAGATTTTTGATAATATTACTAACATTACATTGTTACATTTCTAATTTTTTTCATAGTCATTTGATAGTTGTATCTCTATTAGTGTAACGCTAGTTTGTGACTGCTCTGGAAGGTGATTTGTTTGTGATTAACTTTAAATTTTATTGTGATTATTCTATTGAAATAAAATGAAACGGCAAACAATTATAAAGTGTATAGTACCTGCAAAGTGTCAAACTTTTTGGAGAATCAGAGCATCTTACATCGAACAAGACGTCAACTACTCAGCTTACTACTTCAAAATAGACAGCAGCCATTATTTGGTGTACTTTTAGGCTAATTCTCAATTGTTATTTTATAGCTACTATTTGAACTTAAAGTCAGTTATTTTTATAGTTTACATTATCTAAAGAATTTCCACTTTTAGCAATTTAGACATATTGACTTCATACCTACAGTTGCAGAAACAATAGAAAAAAAACTATAGACATTAATCCAGCTAATGTTTTAATTCACTCTTTTTTTTTATGAATGACTTGTTCAAAATGCTAAAGTAAACATATTCCTAAAATTGCTACGTGGCTACGTGGAAATAATAAGATGGCATCACCTCTCCATCTCCGTGCACCACAGAATATCCTCTTTATTGTTCATATAGACGGGGTAGTGCTGGTCCTTGCCTTGTTTAATGGAGTTTGAGCGAGTTGTGATGGTTCGCACTTTGCCAAACTGAAAAAACAGACCAAAAGTAAAACTACATAATTTTTCTAAATAATTTCTTGGGTTTTTAAATCTATTCTCAGAGCAAACGCGCCAAAAAAACAACACTAGAAAGCATCACACACCTTAGCTGTCCGGCCGTGTTCCAAACAGTCTTGCAAGTCGAGTTTATCATTTGCCATGGCAGTCAGCGGCCTAAAAGCAAGATCACAAGTCAACATAATGAATTATTTACTAACTAATAATACGATTATTAATAATAAAATTATACCATTAATTTATATTTAAACTCTTCTTAATTTTAGATTTGATGTTAAATCTCCTGACAGTGCTTGTTTTACATGTACATAAAGTAAAAAAAATAAGTTTAACAGATTAACAAAGTGAAAAATCTGTCATACCGGTTCATTCCAGGTAAGTTTCCCCAGAAATATCGAGCTCTGTGAGCAGCAGACACTTCCTTAGCATCAATCATTACTGGATTGCACTAGACGGAGAGAATCAGAAAATATATTTTAGTATTTTATTTACGGGTAGTACACATAATTTTTAATTGTTAACAGCATTCACAACACAGATAAAATATCGAAATAATAATCCACATTGACAAAAATGTATGGTATACTATAACAAAAATGTATTTATAATATATTACCTTTTTAACCTTTAAAAACAATTAAATTATTTATTATAATTTTGATTATAGTACATTAGGTGTATTATCATCATGCATACAAATATAATCATGCAACTAGACACACCCACACACATATATAAACAATTATATATGAATACTGTATATATAAAGTATTTTATATGTATTTATTTAAATATATATGTATGTGTGTATGTGATTACAGTCATGATTACATTAACAAATATGAATTTTGTATCCACAATCACATTCACATATGTGATTTAAACAGTGAATATTCAAAAAAAAATTACTCGTTTAACCCAAATTGCCTTTTATAAAATTTACTTTTAAAAAGCAAGATGTTTAGATTTGTTTAGATTAGCTACAGTGCAGTAATTTTTTCATTTAAAATTATTTTAAATTTTTTAATACTTTAATAAATTTTTCAAAACTTTGATGCAAACACTACCACACTATGGCCAGAAGAGGGCAGCAGTGATGACATCACTCAGTTGTGTTAGTTTAGTGCAGGGGTACTCAATAGGCGGACTCCGGTCCGCATCCGGACCGAGACGCGATTACTTTTGGACCGACGGCAAAACCAACATGCTACTCTTGTGATCAAAATCCAAAGGCGTTTTCAGGCGTTTCGCAATTTTTATTCTGCATTGTTTATTCACACACACGCACCAACGCAAACGAATATTTTTATAAATGTATATAATTTATCTTGAATGAGTGTGCTCGTTTTAGCTGCGGGATTTGTCCAAACACAGCCGCTGTGAGAGCAACGCGACAACTATGTCATCAGTTTGCGGCTCTGGCGGCAGGCGAACGGGCGCTCTGTCGTTTGCGTAAATCGAGAGATTTTTTTTAACCTTAAAGAATATGGCGATCTCAAAGCTGGCCGTCGATTAGAAAAGAAAAGTTGACTTTGAAAACTGCGAGTTTAAGAGTGAGTGGACAGAATAATATGCATCCGTGCGAAGCAGAAAACCAATGCGTTTTATCTGCAACGAGACTGTCGCGATCGTCAAAAGTGATTGTGAAATGCCATTTATTAATCCAAGAACGCACAATTTGAACAAATTACCCTCCACACATACACGCACGCACGCACGCACACACACAGGCAACTAACGTCTCACCAGTGTTGGGCAAGCTACTTATAAAATGTAGTAAGCTAAGCTACTCACTAACCTGCAATAAATGTAGCTTCACTACAGTGAAGCTAACCTCTGGGAAATTGTAGTGAAGCTAAGCTACGACAACATGGCCAAAGTAGCTTAACTACATTCAAACTACTTCAATAAATTTATAGATTGACCTTCATTCCAAGTCACTGCTTCAGTAATCACTAAAACTGCCAATGAAACAGCAGGTAATTTAATTATTTACTGTATTTAATATCTCCAAACAGTTTAAATAAATTGTATCAAATATGACAAAAAAAAAAAAAAACACAATTCAATCCACACAATTAAACAGTTGTAAATGGAAACACTTCAATTCGGTATAAATATGTATATAAAATGGATTGCATTTTTGGATGGCATTTTATTTTTTTACTGACACTGGAAAGTGTACTGGAAATTTGAGATATTTCTATTACTTTTAAAACATTCAAATTAACCATAAAGCACTCAAATTCAAATTGTCATAAATACACTGTATTTAATCCAGAATTACTTAACTCCTCCATGTATTGGCTCATGATATTATTTCTGAAAATCAATTACCATAACTTTTAATTTAACAATCGAAAGTTCGCTTGCCCTCTCTCCTCCAGCCAGAGGGCATTAATGGGCGATTCTTACATGGCTACGCGTGTGCCTGCTTGTGCTTGTTGAACTTTATAGTCGCCACTTTCACTGAAACGCGGCCAGATGCTGCTTCTTTTTTGCTTTCGCTCCTATTATTTCCGCGCTTCGTTCAGGCTCGCAGTCTGCGGAGTTTCTGGCACCGCCCTCTTCATTCGCATAATGGTCGAGAGTTTATTCTGTCCTCACACGTGATTGGCCGAAACGTGCGCCCATCAAAAATGTCTCAACAGATCTGACCAATGATCTCTTATGGGAGTCAGTTTTTGTCGTTTGCTACAAAGCGCATTGACTCTTAAAGCATCTGCTCGTCCGCGAGATGCGAACTAGTGCAGCGGCGCGAATGTGAAACTTCAACGAAAATGTAGCTTTAGTGAAATGTAGCTTGTGCGGACGCTACTCCGCTACTTGAGCAAAAAAATAGCTTCGCTACTGAAAAGTTATTTGGATCAGAAAATAGCTTTGCTACCACCAAGCTACTGAAAAATGTAGTTAAGCTAATAGCTTCGCTACAACTGCATCTCACATGTGTCCTGGGACAGCACAAGACACCTTTCTCTAATGCTGAAATAGTCAATGAGTGTGTGAGTGAAGTGGTGACTGCTCTGTTTGAAGGGACTCAAAAGGATAATTCACAATTTATGATCTTTCTCAGATTGTTTGATGAAGAAAAGGGAGGTGAACAATATTGTGTCAAATTTATGAAGATGTTTTGGGTCTTACAAACCTCACACAAGGAGGGATTACATTTATGAAGTAGTGATACAGATTCTTAGAGATCGAGAGATTGACCTGAAGCATGTTGTTTATATACGGATGACGTGCCATTCACATATCGATTCATATTTGCAACTTGACCGATATTTTTCCGGACCTCGGACTGAACGGAAATTTCGTAAGTGGACCCTTCAAGTTTATAATTGAGGACCCCTGGTTTAGTGTGTGCAAGCACCTCTAGAAAGCGTGAGATGTCTCTTTTGTCACTGACTCCCATGGCCACAACATTCTCAAACAGCCAGAAAAAGGGTCGGTCGTCTCCATCTTTGGGTCGAGCTTCGTGAAGCAGGCGGTAAAACTCGAAGAACAGACGGCCAGTCCCTTCTGCAAAACACACAGAGAAACACAAACTACTACTTAGAAAGCTACTTAATATAAAGTAATGCAGACGTTTTATAATCTTACCAAAAAGACCTTTCCTGGCAGGGTTTACAATGGACAGATCATTACACGGACTTCCACCGATCACAAGGTCAAACGGACCCCACTCCTGAATCTATATGACACAGAACACAGTAAGACGTAAGTTTTTAGGAGTAAGAAAAGGTGACTGAGAGGGTCTCACATGCTTTCGTGTGACATTCCTGACGTCTCCAACATACGTGATCCTTCCCTCGTGACGCACCATGCCCACGGTGATGGAGTCTTCACACACTTCTGACGCCACATACCGGTCCACTTGAATACACAGATCCTTCAAGACCAGCAGCCCTGAGATTAACACACACTTTAAGTTCCTCGAAATTCATTTGCATTTGTATTTTTTTTCACATTTTATTTCAATGGTTATTTGTCAAAATCGCAATTCAAATTTCAGACAAATGAAATACGCCACATGCTGGCAGAGAGTCAACACTATCAGAAATGTTTGTGAAAATTACGGTAAAAAGCTGTGAAATTCTGTAAGTTCAACGTTTAACGCAGGACAGAATATCACTGTACGTTTATACACAATTATAGTATCTAATATACTTATAAGTTTAGCTTAAATAATAGGAAAATCTTGTAGAATGTTCAGTGTCAAATTTACAGTAGAAAAAGTCTCATGAAAAGTTCCAGTAAAACATCTGTCTGTCTACAAAGTTATCAATAAATTATCTCGTAACGTAACACAAATGTAATAAGTTAAAATAAATATAAATATTAGAAGTCAAGAAATACAAATATAATTCATACAAAATAAATGCAATATTTATTATACAATAAAACATATGGTTTCATACCGTAACGTGGTATACATTTGGACAGTATCTTTACAATTTCATTTTAAAGTTGTCAGTATTTTGTTCATTACATTTCTTGGAATTTTTGTGACTGTGTATTTCACCCAATAGGGTCTCACCTGTAGCGATACCATCAAATAAGGAGAGCACTCTGATTGGCTGCCTCTTCTCTGCCAATACTGGTGAGTACAACTTTGGAGGCTCCTGCTCAGGAATTATACAGAGAAGAAAATAATGTATGCACTATTAAAAGACAAATGTGCAAAAAGGTGAAATAGACAAATACATTATGCCAAATAATTACTTTTTTTTTTTTTTTTTTAAAGGTGACATTGAAAAACACCCAAAAAAGAAGATCAATGTTAGAATGTGTCTGGAGGTCTGGCATCGTTTCAAGGTTTTAAAAAAAAACACAAGAATGTCTAATTGTATCCAGTCCAAGGCTGAAAATATACGCATTTCTCCAAAACTGTCTGAATTATAGAGGGAGTAAGAATCTATGGAGCGCGTCCAGAATGTGGCTGTGAAAAAAAAGTTAAGTCTGGTGTGCAGTTAAAATCAGAGTTAAAATAAAGTTTTAATTAGAAAAGACTGTTCCAGACATCTGACTCCCAAAAGTTTGATTTGTCCCTGTCAAGGGGGAGGAGTCAATGGTAATTAATCAACTAATTCTTTTAATTAAAATGTCTTTCTTTTTGATTTGTATTATTATATATAGGGTGGGAATCTAGATGGATCTGTCTATCCATCTATCCATCTATCCATCCATCCATCCATCCATCCATCCATCCATCTATCTATCTATATATCTGTCTATCTGTCTCTCTGTCTCTCTGTCCATCCATCTAAAGAACAAACCAATTCAACAAACTTCGACTAATGAATGAAATGAAGTCTGCTCACCAAGACAGACCAAAACCAGTTGACAGATGTATTAAAGTCATTTAAACACTAGTAAGAGCAGGAGCCAGACATTCAAGAGGCTGTAGAGGAAGGTAAAACCCGGCATGTTTGTTTAAAAGGAAAGAGTTTGTGCAACAGATTTGCCTTCTTCCGAAAGGCTCAGTAAAACTCACAAAGTCCTGATCGTGGTTGTTGGCGAAGAAGAGCTGCAGTCGTGATGTCCAGTCGTCCCTGCGTCTCAGAAGATCACACACGCTCCTGCTGCAGCACATGTAGCAGTTCCAGGGGTCTTCACGGATGGCCGCCTGTGCAGAGCCGGGTCCGACCAGCAGATCCACACACTCCACACAGAAGCACCTGCAGACACGGCAGGATGAGACACACACACACACACACAC
>CM051505.1:12642701-12657224 GCA_028031935.1 Paedocypris micromegethes | reverse complement strand
CACACACACACACACACGCACACACACGTACCTGCAGCAGTTGTTGTTACCGCACATCAGCACTTCTCTTCCTCCACAACAGATGGTACAGTACGACTGGTAACCGTCATCATCGTACTGGTACGCACACTCCAGGAAGCAGTTCTGTGAACAGGAAGCACTTCAGCATCAGCACCGATGGAAACTTCAAACAGGCTGCGGATGAAAGAAACCTTGCAGCTCTGGCACATGGCTCCGATAAACAAAGGATGCTCCAGCGATACATTCAGACTTCCACAGGAAATACAGATATCTGCAGAATCAAATACGGGATACGATTAGTCAATCGCAGATTAGAGAAAAATAATATAGCTGTGAGCAGCAACAACGGGGTTCAAGCCTTTTATTTGTTCTGGCAATCAGGAATATAGTGTTACATTCTAAACTTTTTGTGTTTTTAAAAAAATATTTTCGTTTATGTTTCTTGACTGTTGGTGCATTTTATTTATTACATACTGTAACTTCAGATAGACCTTCATCAATATCATCAATCCAAACACATCCAGAGTTGATCTCCACATATCAGAACAGCATCCACATCTTGTGTAGTACAAATTAGGCTTGTGCACATTTATAGAATGAATTAAAAAGAAAATTAGGTAGATTTGGTAGATCTGAAAGACTAAAATTCCCTTATAATGAATAATTTCAGCTAGGCTGTTTAGCAAAGCAATATTCACTCACCCTCACGCTTCAACTTCATGTGACTTTATAAGACTCATCTTATAAATATCTGATTGGCTGACAAATAAACAATTGGTTGGACTAGGTCTAACAGCGCAAAACAATCTTGCGTTAATAGAAACGAACATATACGTTTAGTTTATCTTTAGCTTCCGAATCAAGTGATATAAAGAACTTGCCATTACGATACGCGGTTCACAGACATGAAAATGTCATTTCTGCTTGTGACCGTAACTCGGCAAAACTCTCAAAACATTCAAATTAACCAATCAAAATACACTAAAAGAACATAAGAATGTACAAATTTAATACGCAAGTAATTTCAGCTAAAAATGCATCTCACCTTCAATATTTCGACACTTCTGCCTGACCTCGTACACCAGTCTCTCTGCAGAAACAAACAGATGAGCACGGCATCTAGCGCTGGAAAAGCTGAAAAATGTCCGTCACCGCATGATACCTCGTGTTCCTTCATCAATAATTTCTCTGATTTTGGGCTTTTCAGCACTATTTTTGCGGGGTTTCTTGGCAGGGGGCGGGGCTGTGTACGCAGCTGCCTCAGGCTCCACCCACATTTCTGGATACACCTCAGTGTAAGGGTTACGCTCCGCTAGTAGACACAGAACACGTCAAATATGTTTATTTCTTGCGAATATAAGCACCCGCCAAGTTTTTAAAGAAGTGCTTATATTCAAGTAAATACGGTATTTCAATACAAAACAGTAATGCAATGCTAGATGTTTGAGATAAACATGTCTGATAGGTGCATAAATGTTGTATTAAACACATCAGACATCGGGCCTGTGGTTCAGGGTTGATAAATCTCCTGGTACCTGGTGGAGGCTCGAGTCCTTTGGCTCCGGTGGGAAGAAACCCGGCACTGGCCCATTCAATCATCTGCCGCGTCTGCAGCTCCACACTTTTCCCAGTGTCCGACTCATCCGTGGACACACATGCCGGGAATGGTTTACCCGCACGAGTGCTGGCTGTCTAAGAACCAAACAAAGATTGATATATATGGTTTTTGTGAGTTTTACTGTATATGCCACGTTTCAAATTAATGCCAAATTTCACATTTATTTGTGTATTTTATTGCTTATCATTGTATATTTTACTTGCTTTTGTTACTGCTGCATGTACAATTCTTATTTGTTCGTTTATCTATATCTATCTATCTATCTATCTATCTATCTATCTATCTATCTATCTATCTATCTATCTATCTATCTATCTATCTATCTATCTATCTATCTAAATAACTTACCAATTTAAATAATTAAACTTCGACTAATGAAGAATGCCACGTTCATATTTCATTTCATATCACGTACATCAATTTAATTTCATATCACTAACATTTATTTCATATTCACATCTTTACATTCTAAGACTTGCCTGTAAAACTTCGTAGATGGCTTTTCTATACATGGGCTGTTTGTTATAAGTGGGCTGATGGAATGAAGTGCAAAACGTGCTCAAGGGAAGCAGCTTCTCCACACACACCTGTGAAAGGTAAGAACATTCCTTACGCCTCATATTATTCCTTACGCTCGTGTGTCTTATTCCTGCTTGTCAGACTCACCACGGAAAATTTGCCATCTCCAAACCACATGACCCAGCGCGTCCCTTCAGCGGCTCGACTGCGTCCCGTCATCCACCAGGACACTATCCGGCCGGGCCACCAGGAGAATCCCCGCAGCTTCCCCCAGATCAGCTCTCCGATCCCGAACCCTCGACCGTCCTTAACGCACAAATATCACGTTGACGTCAGTATCAAGTCACATGATCCAGTGGTTAATTAGGCGCAATAAATCAAATGTTCCATTTAGATAGACAGACATACATACAAATAGATAGCGAAAGACAGACAAACTTAATCCAGCATTTAAACTTAATCTTAATCCAGCATTTATATGATTCAGCCAAACTCGTCTGATCTTGAGATTACACGCACTGCCAGTGTAGTAAATAATAATAATAATAATATGAGTATTTGTAGGGCGCTTTTCACAGTTTTAAGCGCACGTGTAAATATATAAGGGAATTGTTGCTTTTTATTCATTTGATCGTCTGGATTGTTGGTGTTAAGTAAATGGCTGCGGTTATGACAAGACAAAGACCAGAGACCAGAGTGTGTCTTTGGGATAAAATTAGTGCCAAAAAGAGTTTTGCGCAAGCAATCCGTGCGCGTATCTTCACGCTAGCATGCAAATCTCTACTGCTTGAGTAAAAATAGTTTTGGAACTTTTTTGACTCCTTGCTCTGATTTGTCAAAGCGAACCAATCGCAAAGCAGATTCCCGCCGCCGTTTCCGCCGACCACGACGGATGCTAAAACTAAAATTGGTGAAAGGATTTTGCAGATATAAAAAAGGTTATAAAAAAATGTATCATTACTTTTACATTACATTCATTCATTTTTCCCAATATTTATTTATATTTAAAGCAAATAGTAATGTGTGTCATTATAGTGCTGTTTGACAATTTGAGGGTTCCAAGTTAAATCTTCAAAAAAAAAAAAAAGAATTGTGAAAAAATTGTGATCTTTATTCTAAGCAAAAAAAAATATATATATATATATTGTGATTCTCATTTTATCCAGCATTGTGCAGCTCTAATAGACAGACAGACAGACAGATATATAGATAGATAGAAATACAGACAATCAGAAAGAGATAGACAGACAGATACGACATACAGATAGATAGCAAAAATGAGGAAAAAAACAGACAGAGAAACAGATAGATAGATAGATAGATAGATAGATAGATAGATAGATAGATAGATAGATAGATAGATAGATAGATACCTTGAAAATATCGTTGGAACATTCACACACTTCATACAGTATATTGATACAAAATATAGATAATATTTTGGACGGATTAAAATTCCTACTGTAAAACACTTTGTTTCACAACTACTGTTAGCAATTGGAGCTACACACGCATTTGTCAAAAGCGCTAAACAACAAGCCGAGAAGCTTCAAGCAATTGTTGCAT
Source organism: Paedocypris micromegethes (assembly GCA_028031935.1). Lineage (NCBI taxonomy): Eukaryota > Metazoa > Chordata > Actinopteri > Cypriniformes > Paedocypris > Paedocypris micromegethes. Next base: position 12,653,500 of record CM051505.1, on the reverse strand, counting down.
TTACCTCATATTCCAGATCCATCTCAGAGGAACGTGACAGCACTTTGTTACCACAGGCCACTGGAGGCGGCTCCGGAGTCGTGGCCACTGTTGGGGAGGCGGGCTCAATGTGCTGCTGCTGGGGAGTGGGCGTGGACGGGAGGTTGACAGCGGGCTCCTCCTCTTCCTTCTGAAGAAGATCGCTTGCAGCTGATTGGTCGTCCATGATGTCACTCAGTGGGGTCCCCAGGTGGTCCTTCTCCTCCTTGAACACATTAACACATAGGTGAGACTCCCTTTACACACTGTTTCTTTATTCCTGGCGTGGAATATGCATGTGAAATCGCATTCTAAAACCATAAACTATTGCTAGACCTATTATTAAGAATTAAAAGTAAAGCAATGATTTAAAGTAACAATAATAAGTTGCAGGTAAGCTTACTTCTGCAACTTTAGGAATGTGAGATTTGTGACTGTTTTAAGCAGCTGCAAAAAAGGTCATAAGTTCCTGAAATGACCCTTGACCCCAGTAAACAGCCAACCACAGAGTGGCCTATAACACTGAAACAATGACTAAGAAAGATGGGCTCATTTGATGGGTCACTGGCAACATAAAAAAGTCATCAACTCCATTAACTGAAAGGAGAAAATGGACCAGGAAGCTGAATCGGTGAAGTGATGTTTCCTTTTCTTATTGTGTGTGAATATATGATATAGCTGAGGCTTATAAACGCTCATACATGTTTTCCTTCAGGTTCAGGTTTAGAACTTTTCTCTCTTTAGGGACGATATCCCCACATTATCTCAATTTATTTTTAGACATAAACATAAAAAAACGGCATTATATTAGAGTAAGAGGCATTATTTTATTTAATTATAGTATGAAAATAAAACAAACAGCAATTTTTGGTTTACTGATTTGAGATTGTCTTTTTATGCACGGCAATAATTGAAAAAAAAAATGAGCTTGTATATTGTTTTGAGAATAATGATGCTTGTAGAATTATTCTACAAAAGGAAATGATTTCACATGGAAGTTGTGTGAACTTCCACCATGACCTGAGCATGCCTTCTGACCTCTTGACCTCAATTGTGACCTTTGGGCTCTTTGACAAGTTTTAAGAGCTGAGAGCTTTATGATGCGACTGAGGCGGTGATGACTTCTAACCCTGACCTCACCGTGACCCAAGCAAACTGCATCCCCTATGAAACTCAACAAATCTACAATCTTGTGTTAAAAGGATTGGTATTGCGTTGATATTCCAGGCAGACCAAATTAAGAATCTGGAGCATCACATTTGTGGGGTCAATGAAACGCTAAAAATGGCCAGAAATAGAGAACTTTCCTATGAATCAAAATTGTATAAAGTTAGAAATATAAACATACTGCAAAAAACACCTGCAATTCTACTCTTTTCAAACTGATACAAATAAACACACACACACACACACACACACACACACACACACACAAACACCAAAAACACCCATTAAATTATGATCCTATATGAAAAAGAAAACCGTGAAAAAAGACTATTTTGCTTCAAAACCCCAAAAAGAGACACAAAGTTTGCAACGTCTTTGTTTGTGAATCCTAGGCCATGTGACTCCAGCAGGACTGCCTGATTGGTCAAGCAGGATTTGCGTGAATGGAGGGCTAATAAAACGAGACCATCCCAATGAAAAAAAAATAGAAACACAAGGAAACACGAGCATGTGCAGTTTTTCTCCCGGAAACCATCGATCCACCCAACCAATCATCGATTACACTAGATGGCCAAAAATATCACGGTTACTAGGCGCAGAGAAAAGAGCGTCGCAGTTTATGGCTTACGGGATCTGCAAGACTTCACTTGAAGGGATATTTCAGACCTATACAGAAAGGTTTTGTGTAACGCACGTGTTTGTAATCAGCTCTTCCCGAGGCGACACGCTGGCACAAAGCCAGACTGTGATGGGATCCAGAGGCTCCAAGAGGAGGGGCTTCGTCTCCATGGCCTTGCCCAAATGCAGCAGGCCTGGCTGGGTGAGCTGAGGACACTGCAGGGCCAGAAACACCCAGCCGGACCAGAAACACACACTTTAATGGTCTAGGACGTAAATCCTGTTTCGATGAGTGGGGCAATGTTGAGCGTTTGAGAAACTCTGCTTTTTAAAACAATGAATACATTTCATTATGTAAAGTCAATCATCACTCTTGTCTAAATATTAAAAAAAAATGTTACTATTGTAAATTGCTGTTCTGCATTCTTGCACAAAGAGTTTGTACTGTAGTTCAAAGAAAACAGCAACATTGTGTTTCCGTTTGACAGATTTAAATGAAGTTTAAAAGAATCACGGTTTAAATAGAAAACAATCTGGAAACAAAGCTACACAGAACCAGTACCACCATGTTGTTGAAATACAGCGACATGGGTTTAAATAGTATGTTTCTATCAAACAAAGCTTAAAAAAAGCTACACACATCTATGCAAAAAGCTTTGAATAAAGTTCCACTTACCAAGGCAACAAACAAAGTATAAATCAAAAGCTAAAGAGATGGAGAGCTGGTTCAGAACAAACGGTTTCACACACCTCCACAGGAAACAGGGCCTCAACGTGGCGGAGGACATTACTACCACACACACACGCGCGCACACACACACACACACACGCACACACACACACGCACACCCCACCCCACTTTCCAATGATCTAAACTTTCCATTCACCACACTGGACAAAACACACAGACACGACAGCCCAGTATAGATTCAATACAAAGTGTCTAATACTCTGGGACTAGAGATGAGCGATATGAGTGAAAATTCATATCACACTATTTTCAAGTATTCAGACGGTATCTGTATTACGTATATCACGGTATTGTGAGGGGCATAACATTTTAGTATGACCTTTATTACATTAATCAAAAATCTGTATTCTAACATTATTTAAAGTAATAAATTAGATGAAAGGGGGAAACCTGGCTATGCATCTTCCATTATTAACACAGTTTATTTTTAAAAAGTAGTAGCCCAGGCATTTTGTTCGAAAAATGAGAGAGAAAGAGAGAGAGAGAGAGAGACAGAGAGAGGGAGAGACAGAGAGAGCGAGAGAAAGAGAGAGAGAGACACACACACACACACACACACACACAGCGTCAGCTTTGCTTTCCTACAGGTCACGCTTTCTTTCTTTCTTTCTTTCTCTCTTGCTCTTCCTCTCACACACTCGTGACAGAGCGTGAGTTTGAATCTAACGTCGCGTGAAACAAACGTTTACAAACGTCTTTGATAAAAAATAAAAAATAAGCAGAAACAGCGCTGCGGGCCTTTACAGTTCTTTATCTTAGTAGACGCTCTTAAAGACACATTACACAGACATCGGAGCTGCTCGCGGGTGTGATCTATTTATTAGGCCTTTCTACGTTCGATTAGCAATGTCTCTGTGTCGTCACTAAAGGTTGTAACGAAACAAACGTGTCATACAGTAATAAAGTGTTTATATACATGTATAAACATAAAATTCATAAATGTGTGACGCTATCCACGATATTGCAAAATCCATATCTTGGCACAACTCAATAGCAGTTTTGACGTTAATAACCGCCCACCCCTATCTGGGACTAGTGCTATTGTTCACTTTTTCTGCACATGCTTAGATTTCCTTCCTCTGTCTTACACAATGTAAATATTCACATCAACAACTACACACTCTAGACAAGAAAGCCAAAAGTAATTATTGTAATAATTTAAGATCATTAACCGTTTCTGCTCTTAAACATGAAATTCTCGATTGATTAAATCTTGCTTTTCTTCACGATTAATGTGAGACTTGGTTTGTATTTTTCCTTCTCATCGTCTCACCTTCTCCTTCCTCCAGCGGGCGAGCCACTCCTCTTTCTCTCGGCGGCTGATGTGATATGGGTCTCCAGCTTGGAAGGTTTCTCTTTGTACAGGCCGTCTCCTCAGACTGATGTCCCAGCCCTGCCGACCCCTCTGACGACCCCCGTCGCTCTACAAAACAAAATCAGTTCAGGATTCAGATTTTTTTTGTGTTCAATTTCGGTTGAGTTCTATTATTCAGATTAATTTTGTGTTAGATTTCCGATGAGTTCAGTATTCAGATTATTTTTGTGTTAGATTCAGATTGAGTTCAATAATTCATATTATCTTTGTGTTATATTGAGATTGAGTTCAATAATTCATATTATCTTTGTGTTAGATTTAGATTGTGTTCAATAATTCCGATTATTTTTACGTTAGATTTAGATTGAGTTAAAAAATTCAGATTATCTTTTTGTTAGATTTAGATTGAGTTCATTAATTCAGATTATTTTCGTGTTAGATTTAGATTTAGTTCAATGATGCAGATTATTTTTGTGCGTATTTCTGCACTTGTAGACACTTTTCTCCTGGTTAGATCATAACTGTTTTTTGTTTCCTTGTACAATCTAATCTAATGTTGCCGGTGATAACGAATATAAAAACATATCAGCATATTTCGCCTTTAAAAACAAAAATTTGACTGAAATATTACAGCAAATAATAAATGCCTATCCGTAGTATTAATACGTATTAACCAGGCCTATCTAAACCATCCAACTAATATCAAACAACCTGTTTTAAGTTTAATCAGATATACCGTAAAACCTCTAATAGAAAGTCTTGGCATTCTATTTTTCAACTCTTCCGTCAACTCTTCCGTCTTCTACCCTTCTATTAGAGCAATACATATATATATATATATATATATTCTTCTATATATTTATTTATTTATTAAATAAAAACACAAATTGAATAGCTGGTGGTCTTCACCTCTCCTCTGCTGGTGTCACTGCTGGTGTCATCCTCATCCAAAACTGAAAGACAAACGTTAAGTAAAAATAATTATTTCAATTCTTGAAACAGAAATAAAAAAATTGCAATTCCAAAATGATATCTTTATTTTGTGGGTATTAGACAGCCTGGACCAAGATGGAGACTCACGTTGCTCAGAGTGCTCAAGTTTCCTTCGACCCAGTTTCTTCCGTGGAGTTGATGGTGCGGAATCTTCATCTGCTCCGGGGGACGTGTCAGTGCCATTGCGATGGGCGGAGTCAGGGGAGGAGTCATTCCGTTCACAGCTTCTCTGTGAGTCCTGATAGTCCATTCCACCGTTGCACTCCGCCTCTTTTGCACAGACCACACCCTCCATTGAATCACAGCTATCAACCTATATAAATCAAAACAATGATGCAGTTGAATGACTTTCTAAATGCTACAAACTGCTAGTTTCAGTCGTGCAGTGGAGGATAGTTCCGGAGGAAGTGATGATGGGTGTTAAAACACTACTTTTGCAAAGATAGCAGATATGATGATTCATGACCAAACCAATTAATCAAAACTGCATTCAATTAAAAAAATCTACATTTTTTTGCATTATATTCAAAGTATATGAATCAATATTTACATGGCTGAGCATTACGAACCAGAAAATCACATTGTAGTTTGTATACCGTATTTTGTGGAGTACAGTATAAAGCTAATATAATAAACGTATAATATATTCTGAATATCTTTTAAACACAAGGCTCATTTTTTTGTATCATAAAAGGCCTTACAGTCAAACTCAATATTGCTTTGTATTTTATGCGTCCCTTTAGTCCCAACAATACGCTAAGGAAAATTGCTATTTCAATTAGTGATTTTGAAAAATGTTGAAGATTTTTCAATGATACAAATTTCTGTGAACGCAAAGAAACAACAATAATTGCAATGTTCTAATCTTCCACTCCACTTTGTCGTGAGATCTGATTGGCTAATGTCAAAACACAAATATGAGCGTGAATTTAAACATGTTGTTAATAAATTGTTTACTTGGATACTGTGCCATCCTTAAAAAAAACCATCACCATTTCGCAGAAAAACCAAGAAAATTGATGCAACATTTGGGCCCAGGTGCTCCATTTTCTGCTGGTGGACAATAAAGTTTTCGGCTGATGCGTTTTTTTCTCACTGTCTGCACGTTAAGAGATGATGATAATAAACACTGAGGGAACACACACACTCACTAGTAGCGACGATTTTAGACCCACAAAACGTAGTCCTTTAGTTTCGACCGCTTCAAGTAAAAGCCTGCGAATGCTTCCAATTTCAAACATTTGATGCATTTATCCGAAGAGATTCCGACGGCAGATAAATCGTCCATAATCTGAGAGAAAAACTCCACTTTACATCCCAAGAAAGTCTCCCGCTGGACAACAATGGCAAAATTGATTTCAGGCCTAAAGCCAAACGTATCATTCACAGCGAAAAGAGCCACATTCTTAAAATTCAAAAGAAAGAGGAATGAAGAACACAACAGAAAAAGCGCAAAACCCTTTGGAGTGTGGTCCGAATTCAACTGCTAAAAGTGTAAAACTTTAACTTTATATTATGCATTGTTTTTTATTCACATTAAGAATCTTTTATCACTCTTTTCTTATATCAAAGCAGTGACTAGTATAAGGGTCACAGGTTCAATTCCCTAATCAAGCTTGCCATTTTATTTTATTTCTCACCATTTTTAACATGACCGTACTTCAAATGAATGTGTCCGCTAAATGCATGAGCAAAAAAGTCAACTTCTCACATTTTCGAATTTTTTATAAAGCGTGTTTCACAATTGCAAAAAAAAAAAGAAATAGAACATAAAGGAAGTAAACGTATACAAATTGAACGTACCATCACTACAGACGTCCTAGGCTGCCGCTTTCACTGCTTTTATCTCACACACACTATACTAACACGTCTATTGCGCCCACGACTTCCTGTTCCTGTCACTGAACCAGTGTAATCGCGAGCCCAGCTACAGCTAAGAAAACGGCTTATTTTATTTATATTTTTTTATTTAACATTTTCTAATATAAAACATTTTCTATTTTTTCGTTGTGTGATATATTTACTAAAAATAACAGAATTGTTCTTCACACACACACACACACACACACACACATACACACACACACACACTCAGAAACAACATGCAACGGGAGTATACGTATCATACTCACACACCCACACTTGCATTTCTATCACTGACGTACACACAAAACAATACGTACACACTATGACCCAAAAACACACTGAGCAACACATGTCTATTCCATTTTTTATGGTTGCTGATGTAACATTATCTATCTATCCATCTATCTATCTATCTATCTATCTATCTGTCTGTCTGTCTGTCTGTCTGTCTGTCTGTCTGTCTGTCTGTCTGTCACTGTCTATCTATGTGACATGATTGTGTGTATTGTTGGACTCCTTTATCAAATCTTTAATTTGTGTGTTTGTTTAGTTTAAAGTAGAAAAATTAAATGTGATGTAATTTGTGTGGGTTTGATTTCCCGGGAAAGCATTGAGGACCATATTTTAAAATATATATGTATATATATATATATATATATATATATGTGTATATATATATGTGTATATATATATATATACATATACTGCATATATATTTTGATATCGATCAAATATACAGTATATTTTGCGTGTGTGTGCGCGTGGATGTAATGTATATACTGCGTGCACTCACCACCAATGACTTGCGCTTTCGAACCGGTCGTCCAACTCTTTGTGTTGTTGTATCCACTGCTTTCTCGTCCTGTGTGACCTCACACACTTCCTGCTCGCCCTCTGGACTCTACACCAAACAAGCACAAGTTACTAATGCAGTTATTTAAATGTGCTTTACAAAGTTACTTAATAGCATTAAAAAATCTTATCAGACATATGTACACACATACATACATAGCATATAATATATGCAGTAAATATATAAATGTAAGATAGATAGATAGATAGATAGATAGATAGATAGATAGATAGATAGATAGATAGATAGATAGATAGATAGATAGATAGATAGATAGATAGATAGATAGATAGATCACACATCCAATTACAACAGAGGGAGGCAGTGGAAACAAATCTGCAGAGCTGCTTAGCAACTGTCTCCAGGTGTTTACATCAGCCTCACAACTAAACACTAAGCACACACACACACACACACACACACACACACACACACACACACACACACACACGTGGGAATCTTTCCAGCTTAACCTTTAAAACTAAATGAAGTTTCATCAGTCCCCAAAGGTCAGAGGTCATCAGGGGAGTGTATGTAACCTGTCTAACCACACGCCATTAAAAATTAACCAAGATTTTCAATATCATGTTGTGTTGCTTCGCGCGGCTTGAAAATCCAGCACAGACACTAGAGGCGGGATTAAGTGGGTCAATGGAACAAGTTCGACCAATCAAACTCAAGCATGTGTTGCTTTTATTCACACACATCTGTCAAATATTAACAGTGACGCTGAACATACCTCAACCGTAAATCTCTCCCTATATAATCATCTCTTTATCTCACTCTCCTTCTCGATATATACCTGTCTCTATTCGTCTATTTCTCCTATGCCTTTGCTCTCTCTATCTTCCTTACTTTACTTTACTTTACAGTTATTTGGCAGACACTTTTATCAAAAGTGGCTTACAAATTCCAGTTTGGCTTACAAAAAGATCTTCCTCAATATAACCATTTCTCTCTTCGTCTACGTTTTTATATATGTATATTTACGTACGTATATCTGTCTCTTTCATTCAAATTTCTCGCTATATATATGTGTATATTAAATGTACGTATATACTGTTTGTGTATACATATGTATATATATATATATATATGTGTGTGTGTGCGTGCGTGCGTTTGTGCACGTGTTTATATATTTGTATTTCTCACCTCTTATCTTGTATTGTCTCTCTTTCCATCATTTTGTCTCTCTCTATATTATTGTCTTGTCACCTGTCGCTCTCTTCTCCTTTATCTACCTCTTTATCTATCTATCTTTCTCACTCTACCTCAATATCTGTCTTCCTATATATCTATCTATGTATCTATGTATCTATCTATCTATCTATCTATCTATCTATCTATCTATCTATCTATCTATCTATCTATCTATCTATCTATCTATCTATCTATCCATCTATCTATCTCTCTCTGTGTCTGTTTGTCTGTCTGTCTCTCTCTCCCTTGCTTCGCTGTATTTTTAGACAACTTATTTATTGTTGTTTTTCTTTCTTTTTTCATTTATACACAGGTATAGTATTTCTAGTATTATAGGTATTTCTTCAGTATTTACTGTGTTTGCTATGCGGTTTCCTATAGTTTGATACTTTAAAAACAAAGACCTTGCGGGATTAATATTGTCAATCAAATCTATAATTAATATTACCGTCTATACCAGTATCTCTATCTGATTATATCTGTCTCACTTCTTCACCATTTGTATCTCTTTGTATTAGTCTAAAATAATTTTCTCCGTCTCCATCTGCCCCCCCCCATTTCTGTATTTCTTTCTGTCATTATATAATATCAAAATGTTAGTGGAAGTGTGGTGTCAGGGGAGGTTCACACAACTCAAACACTTATACACAATTCCTATCAAACAAACACTAACTACATTTAACAACAATAATCTATATACGGTATATGCAAACGTACATAAGGGTTTCAGCTGACTATTTTAAAATTAAGAGTGTCAAAAACTTTGTGCACGTATAGTGTGTAGCGTCAACATTCACTACCCGTGAAATCCACAGTGTCATGTGACAATCCTCTCAGGCCATAATGTAGCAGCTAAAGCTAACAAACGTGAGGCGTTTTAGCGCTAGACTGAAACATCACATCGCTGAGGGGACATTTCTTCTGGCTTTGTCATTTCCAGATTATTTCGGTCATCAGTGGGTTATTTTGGGCCACTGCTGTTGCCAAGCAACCAGACTGGGCCAAGAACAGGAGGAAGTTCCCCAGCGTAAAGAGTCTGTTGGGTCCAGCGTCTCTTGCTCTCTCTGTCTGTCTCTTTCTCAGTCTGTCTGTTTGTACGTATGCATGTATGTATGTCTCTCTGTCTCTCTGCATGTCTGACTCTCTCTTTCTCTCTCTGTGTGTCTGTCTGTCTCTCTGTCTCCATCTCTCTTTCTGTCTCTCTAAATAGAGTCTATCTCTCTTTCGCTTCCCCTCTCTGCATCTCTGTTTTTTTTATATGACTGTGTTTCACTTCCTCTCTCTCTGTTTTTATCTCTCTGTTTATATACGGTTTCTCCGTTTCACTCTCTTTACCTGTCTCTCAATGCCCCCCCCCCACCCCCGAATGTTTCTATGTCTGTCTCTCAATCTATCTCTATTTCCGTCTGTCTCTCTCACTGTCTGTCTGTTTCTCTCTCAGTCTTGTCTCTCTAAATCTCTCTACCTGTTTCTCTCACTCTGTCTAGTTTTTATCTATGTCGCTAGCTCTCTCTCACGCTCTCTTTATCTCTATTTCTCTCTCTCTCTCTCTGTCTGTCTGTCGTTCTCTCTGTCTAAAATCTAATTTTCCAAACCAATACCAGGTGCGAAAATTCATAACTCCCGCTTCAGAACAAACAGAGCAATAAAATCAACCTCAACCCGATAGACACATGCTGGATCTCAGACACACCTTCACTCCATTACAGCCCTGGTCACTTATTCACGCCGCTCCACAGTTAAAAATTAATGTGTGCATCCCTTAACCTGTACAATTCTATTCAACGTATTAACTGGTTAAAATGGCTATGAACCACAAGCACACGAGTTACACACAAACTCAAACTAAAATAAACAACACAAAAAATGTAAACATGTACTTGTGTTATAGGTGTGTTAAAAAAAAGTTTAATTGCCAGTTATAATACTTTGTGAAGGGTCTTGTTAAAACAAAAAGTTTGAAGTGTGAGATGCAAACGGAATTTGAATCATCTAATACAACTTATCTGGCCTGTTTT
>CM051505.1:12621503-12642679 GCA_028031935.1 Paedocypris micromegethes | reverse complement strand
TTTTATATTTTTTATTTTAAGACTTTCAGATTTTGACGGGTATGACGGGCTGAATGTTGAGTATGTGTGTGCGCTGTCTGAAGAAAAACAAAAACCCGATTTTTTCAGCACGTGAGATGTCAAAATTAAAATCAGACCTAACAAAAGTCGACGCGTCAGGTTCGCCTGCTATCTTTAATGATGAGATAACGACGGGATGTGCTCGCTGCCCAGTGTGTCCTTGTAAGTCAGTGTCTGGCGGCTTCCTGTCACTCCGCGCGCGCCCGGGAGCGTGAACGCGCACAGTGTAAAAAGAGTCATGGGGGGGGGGTAAGAGAATAGATTGATAGAGAAGTAGAAAGACGTTTAATCAGAGATCAGATTAGTGTCGAGATGAAGCGCCTTACCGATTTATTTTCCACTGCGTCACAGTCCAGTTCGAGCGGCATGGTGGTGAAAAGCCCACGAGAGCCACAGATGCATTTACAAACAAGCAAGCCAAATAAATAAATAAATAAACATTAAAATGGTGAGGGGGGCTTGAGGTGATGGAGCCGATCCACCTTCAGACCACCGAATCCTCCGTCCTGCGAAACCGAACACATCGTTAACATGTGACATGATCTAACGTAACGTGCTTAATGTACTGTGCGGAGTTTGGAGAGTAAAGTGTGAGAGAAAATACTAGTGTGCAAGTGAATGAGGAGAAAGATGAAGTCATGGAGATTGATCTCATCTCTGCTTTCCGTGTAAACACACGGTTCGAGTAGAGACGCGGCGGTTTAACGTGAGTCGGTAACATGGCGGGCGTTTGAATCTCTGCCAGTTTCCCGTCTCACGCTCAAGATGCGTCAATTCCAGCCCCGAATCTAATTTTTTCTTATCTAACTTCACGTCGTATAACTGTTTTTACAAATGTTATAGCGAACCACTGCCAAAACAAAGACGTATAATGAAAATGATAATTGCTTTTTACAATTCGACACAGATACCAAAACTTTGTTCCTTATCTTAGTTTACTGTGAAATAGATTATTTCATCTCATTATTAACATCTCTCTCTCTCTCTCTCTCTCTCTCTCTCTCTCTCTCTCTTCCTCTCTCTCACTCTCTCTTCTCCTCTCTCGTCTCCCTCTCTCTCTCTCTCTCTCTCTCTTCTCTCTCTCTCTCTCTCTCTCTCTATATCTATGACTGTCTGTCTATCTGCACATAGTTCAAAACCAACTACCGTATTTATAGTTATTGTAGTCTATAGTTTATAGTTATAATTTGTAGTTTTTAGAATTACCATATTATAGTTATAATTATTTAGAAAATATTTGTGCGCAAAGGGGGTCTATGGTCTTACGAAGACCCGAAAAACCGGAGTCTCAGTCCAGGTAACTTGTGAAACACACCTGAACGTGAAACACGTGTTAAACATGGCCAGGTAATCAAAAATGTAAAACCTCTTCAACTCTATGCATCATAAATAATTTATATAATTAGTTTTAGATTTTACGAATAGAATTTTATGTCAATTCTGTGATAGGCCTCACAGAAATAAGCATCTCAAAATCCTCGGGATCTTTAAGCAGATACATATTTACAGACGGAAATGAGTTTTAATCGTCAAAGTTCGGCGGCACGTTTCGCGATGAGTTGTGCTAAAGTTTTGATCCATCAATAATGCAATAAATCCTAAAGATCATGTCAAATGACGCCTGACACACTTTTCTGCTCGACTCCATTCACACGCGCGCTTTACTAGCGCAATAAAAAGAACTCGCGTAAACTCACGCGCAGGTACAGTAAGACAAACAAGTATTTTTAAGCAGCAGCTGCTAGATTGCAAAGCGCACATCTGCGAAGATCTAATTTCGGCAAAATCTTCATCATCATCATCTTCAAATATACAGAAAGAGGAGTTCGAGCTGAACGTCGCTGAGATTTACCCGTTTCGCTGTGCAGCCCCGGGCCTGAACCCTCCCGGTGGTCTCGCTCCGACCGTCTTCCCGCCGCGTCTCTCCCCGTCCTGACCCTACCCGGCACCGGCCTGCTCCGCTCCGCCGTCTCGGGCTCAGACGCCGCAGAGGCCCGTCGCACCAAGCCGTCCGCACGGTCCTAAAGCCTGCCTTTCGAAAACCTGCTTGTGTGACGTCACGGTCCAGACAAGTTGTAATAGATACTGTGTAGACCAGAGGTGGCCAACCCGTGGCTCTTGAGCCTCATGCGGCTCTTCAGGAGCTTTCACGTGACATGAGTCAAATATGCATATGATGTTAACTGTTGAACAATAACTAATATGATCATGTTGGTGTGGTTATTTTCATTAAATCTGGCTGAGCAGAAGTCTGTGTGTGTGCGTGCCATACAAGATTGTGTATGATGTGGCTCTGCAGTAACACACAAAAAAGCAGCTCTTAGTCTCGGACTAGTTGGCCACCTCTGGTGTAGACTCCTCAAATAGGTAGTGTAAAGAAAACTAGTGATCTACACTGATTATTCTCATTAGGGAAATGTTTATTATTATAGTTAATGTTTGCTAAATTTTCCAATGCCTATTCAATGCCAATAGAATATTAAAGTAAAGGGAGTGAGATTGTCCATATGACGAAATGAAGTGAACACTCACGTATCCGGAGAAGTGGGCAGTGGGATCCCAGGGGGCATCTGGAGGTCAGTGTCTTGCCCACAGACATTCAGTTGCAGAACCAGACGTAGGGGGATTCCAACCTTCCAACTTTTTGGACACATGCTCCCTGGCTTAGGCTGCCCACTGCTCCGGGTTTGTGTGTGTTCACTTCCACTTTAATGGGTTAAATGCAGAGTGGCCATATTGAAAAATCACACTCACTTTACTTTCAAGTCCCCTACTACCACTAGTAGTAACTGTGACTGAAAGTCACTGGCAGTCAACTAATTAGAAAATGCAAATCATAAAGAATTAAATATGGCAGCAATTATAGAATACATAAATAACATATTTAGTAATCGTGTTGTAATATTTGAGACACTGTTATGCAACTGAGTGAGCAATTTAACTTTTTATGAACATATGTTTAAAAATGCAGAATTAACAATTTGTTAAAATTACTTATAACATAAAACTTGTAAAATATTATGTAAATGGTCACATGGTGTCTTAAGCCAGAAAACACTTACCTAATTTGCCTAATAAAATATTAAAAATACACAGTAGATGGTAATTAAATAGTTATGATAAATATGTTAAGTCAGATTAGCTTTATTCCATAACAAATGAAGGTTACAGAAAAACACACATTCATTAAATCCAGCCTTTTTAAAAATCATTTATTTCATTCACTTAAAATCACACAAACGTAAATCATGACAGAAAAACCTGATTCTGGAAAAGCTTTGTTTTTTTTTTTAAAGACAAGATTTCTCAGTGAAACACTACAGCTACCCGCACCGTAATGATCTTCAAATTCCAAAAATTGCTGAATTATAGATCTCGCAGAAAAGACTTCTCAGAAGACTAAGTGACGTAGCTAAACCACAGGTAGACTCACACAATCCAGTCAATGAACCAGTTTGGTGCAAAAGCACTCGAGGTGGTTTGTCGAGGAAAAAAAAAAAAAAAAAAGTACAGCTGATTTTTGGCAGGTATTTTAGTTTATCTTACACTTTTACGATCCAGCATTCGCACAAGAAGAAACCCTACACGAACCAACACACTTATACAAACAGCCCTTGAGAAAATCTCACAGCAGGTCAAAGGTTTGTGTACAATCGTGTGTAGTAAAACAGTGCTCATAAAACAAATCATCCAGTCTCCCCTACACGTACCAAACATCTACAAAACTTTGAAATGATTCTGACCTGAAATATACAAAAACTTTGAGACTTTCCATCTTGTTTTCTGCGAGCCGGATGAGATTTCTTCCTAAACAAACCGTTAAAATGCAGCGGTTACATGCGGTTTAACGGAAATAAATAAACGCGTAAATAAATTACAGTACAGAGTTTTAGCTTTTCAGAAGACTGAATGTTTTTACAGCATTTAAAACCACCTGTGCTCGGAAACTTCACACCATAATCCAACCAATCACTTACGTCACCCAAATCCATCCCTCCATCCATTACACTTCCCTTCAAAACGTTCAAAATCCTTCTGTTCCAACACTAAAGCATTTCTGTGTACTTCCGCATATTCACACCTATTTGGATGCTTGAATTGATAAAAAAAAAATCCACAACTTCAATGAAACTCAAACAAAAGCTTCAACTTAAACCTCAGGAAACTGCAATTCTACTTCAAAAACAATATCATAGTTGAAAAACAAGCCATTTCCTTTTCAGTCAATCTGCAGGAAGCCACACCCACAGACTAGCCTTGAGCCTCTGTGATAGGCCGAGCCTTCAGAGGTGACTGGCTTCGTGGTGACAACAGCATCATTTTAAAAATGACACCTGAAAAGACAGATGTATTAATTAAAATTATTCATTGGAATAAAATCTATTAAATTCTACAAGTTCAATACCTACATGGTTCTGCTCTCTTCATACGCACTTTGGTTAACCTGGAGGAATAATGGACAAACCAGTTAATGTCTTTTTTTCCACAAAATATCCGCTTCAACCATTTTTGATTTATGGATTTAATTTAAGAACATTAAAATATGGATTAAGAAGGATTGGTTAATGATGATTAGTACATTCGTACTGATTATTAAATGCCTTGATCTGCCAAAAGTGAAATTGAATACATTCCAATAATCATGATAACTCTGAATTAAAGAATCTTCAAGTTGTACAAAAATAAAAAAAAATAAAAAATAACAAAAGTTCTACTAAATTTGGGATACAAATATGTAGTACATTTTGTCAATTTTGGAATTCAATTTGGTTTTGTGTGGTATTAATTTATTTATAAATATTTGCATAATTGTGTACTTTCTAAACCAATGTGAGCACTTCAACATCTGCTGAATCCCAGACAAAAACCTTTCCTTCTAGAACCTTTTACAGCAAATGTCTAACTTAATCACCGCTGACTGGAACTCACAGAGAAAGGCCATAAGCTGCAGACTAATAAACCTGGAGAAGTGGAGCAGGATGGATCGTGAGTGCTATAATGAAGGCGTTCCCCGGTACGAGCTCTGCTCATAAAGGTTATACATATACGACCCCTCTGACCCTACAGGAAGAACTATAGGGAAAAAACCCATCATGCACCTCTTCCGCAGTCGTAAATCACATCATCATTAATAGTAACAAGTGATTAAGCGCTAACAAGCCTTTCAGACGACCAGACACACACACCTTGCCACATAAAACTCTTATGGGCTTCTGTAGTGAGCAGGGACAATAAAATTCAAGAGATCACTAATGTTCACTAAGCCAGGGCAGGAGTGCATTTTGGGTAACACAGTTCTCGAAGGGATTTACCTCTATCTTTTCCGTTCAGTAGTCTCACCTCGTCCTCTTCGTCCTCTACTAACAAATTAGATAGTGTTTCAGTTGAAGTCCTTGTTACTAACCAAGTCTTCTTCTTGCTTTCACGTACCAGAGTTAAGCTCTTTGACAAGTGAGGACATGGTGTTGGTAATGGAGTCTGCTGCAACTAGGAGATCATTCCGCAGGTTCCTGCGAGGTCCTGGCAGGAAAAAACAGTTTGGAAAATGAGGGTTTGAAATTCTAAATCGCATCAGACCATCAAAATCTCAGAACACAATGTCAAATACTCATCCCATGTAAAAATAAATGTAAACATTTAAACTATGTGTTGCAGCATTGATAATATTACTCAGGATAGAGTTCAGACATTATCTAAAAAAATAAATAATAAACGAAAAAGATTTGCATTTATACACAATATCCCAATTTTTTTACGCTTCTCTCAGAATTATTAATTGATAATAAATCTGCATGAGGGTTTTGGTCACATAACGCCATAAACATTTTATTACTTATTAATTTTACTAAATTTGTCCAATATAAAAACAATAAGCGCCATCTAGCTGACACATGTAAAAATGATGTCTGACTAAAACTGTACAGAGCAGAAAAACATATTTGATTTGATTCAGTGTTGACAAAAGTGTGGGTATCATAAAGAGTGTAAAGGTGCATGTGTGTCAGTGTCATCATTTGTAACTTTAATGGTTGACTCCTTGACGTTTCTTAAAGCTGAGGTACTAAAAGCGGCTTCTTGTTAAGGTAATAAAGACAAAGACAACCTGACAGGTAATCCTACCCTGAGCAAAAGCTTCCTGAACATCTCCACCCACCCCAGCCAATGAGTCCTGTGGTATGTGGGTGGGGGTGTGGCTTGCATGTGTGGGGGTGGAGCCAGGTGGAGGAGAGCGAATGGGCATTGGAATAGATCGTGCAGAGGCGTGACTGGGCGATCCAGCAGCTTGAGCCTGGGAGAAACATACAAAGCTCAACAACTTTCTTCACCATCTTGACTTTGTGCTCATGCTCGGAACATCAGCCTTCATTCATCACGTGCAAAGCACACACATCAAAAAATAGAAACTTCACTTTCTTTGCTTTTCTTCTACCGACAACTAGTGTGTTAGTCAATCAAATGCACTGGAACTGTGATAAAGTGTGCATCTCAAACACACTGCAGTAACTTACTGCTTGCCTCTGCTCCTCGTCCTGCAAGGAAGGAAGGAGGGAAAGAACAGAGAGAGTGAAAAGTAGAAAGAGAAACACCTGATGCAAACTGAAACCTGGCCTGTGAAGAACGGGAAGCGGATGCATGAGATAAGACAGCAGCCCTTGAGAGTTAAACAGAGCTATGCCTCCTAGTGGCAGAATGATGGAACTACTACTAAACGGATAATAAAAAGTCTCCATGTTAATCCCGTTGGTTAAACATGAGCGTTTAAATGTGATACTTTGTCGATTGTCCGAAGGCAAGTCATGTCTCACTTCCGTGTTTTGTTTGGAATCCTGACATGAACTGTTCTAAAGTAAATGTGTAACACATAGTTAAACGAGTCAGTGATTCGCACCTTCAGTAGTTTCATCAGACCTTCGAGCTGCACCATCAGCTCTCGCCTGCTTTCCTGCAGAGACGACATTCTCTGCTCCAGCTCGTCCTTTCTCTGCCTGAAAAACATTGGGTTAAACGTTAATTCGTCACTTCATCCACAAAAAGTGACAAGACAACCTAATATAATACGCTATAATATATATAAAAATCTGGTCAAACTCATGACATTTTAATGACAAGGGGTTAATACTTGCATTGTCTATCTCTATGAAAAATTTAAAAAGAGGGAAGAACTAAAGGGAATACCATATTTACCAGATTTATTATGCAAAAAATTCCAATTATAGGCAAACACAAGTGCCGCTGTGTAGATAAGGTTATTCAGGTAAATTCGCTATTTACATATTTTAAATTCGGTTGCACATGAGGACCATGAGCTTGTTGTTTAGCCACTGCTAAGTGTCGCAGAGTGGCTAATGCTTAATTATTTGGCTATTCAGCCAATAAAAGCATATTTATCTCTGGAACCATTATTTAAAGAAAGAAAAGAGGACACAATGCAGAAGCACTGCTACATAAAGACAGCTGCCAATTATAAATGTGGAAAAAGTGTTGCTTATACAGTGTTACCCTGCCTTGCGAATGACCTAGATAACGAAAATCCCAAGTAATCCTCAGTAATGCGTCGCCGCAAAAATGTCGCCTTGAGTTCCGGAATATTTTCACTATACGAAAGCAGCGCATCTTTTTCTTATCGCTAGCATGCATGGAGATGAGAGTCCAGACGTGTATAAAACAGATGCTTAACCTTCTTTGCATGTCAAATAAACAAAAAACATAATTCCAAAATATAAAATATGTTTGCGTTATCCCAGAATGGCGATGTTTTTTTTCCTTTCCCGTATCAGGGATATGTCTGACGTCATTTCAAGATGGTGGCAATATACTCTACCTTTATAAACACCAGCCAAAGGGCAAACTAAGCACCTGCTATGTAACATGTATTTCTTATATTTATTACCAATGTTTTATCATTTATAAAAAAAAAATGACAATATATATATATATGAAGTCATGGCACAGATTAGATGGACTACATGTGAAATGCGGCTAACGAAATTTTCGGCTCTCGGCACGGATTAATTTCGTAAGTCGGGGTCCCACGGTATTTACGTGCATATTTGAAATCTGCAAATAAAAGCACCCAAGTTTTTAAGCTTTTAAAATTGGAAAAATTGCTTATATTCACATTAATATGATAGATTTTATCCTATTTACTCTTTTTATGATGAATTTTTCAATAAATCGCTATGAAGGATAAAGCAAGTACCGGAGCTGGCGGAGTTCTGCCAGCAGGGTGGGGTTCTGTTGGACTCTCTCTGGGGTGGGCTGACAGGCCTGGTCGTGCTCCACACGCAGACGCTGGATTTCCTGGAGTATCTCCCTGTAGAAACACACACGTAAAGCGGACACAGGCTCAAGCGCGGAGACACACACACAGGAAGAGGACAGGAAGTGAGCACCTGTTTTTGCTCTCCAGCTGCGTGATGAGCTCCTTCTGCTGCTTGTTGCTGTCATAGCTGAAGTCTGGCGCTCTCTGAGGATCACGAGAGATAATTCAGAGGTGATAATGATACTGTTCAAGTGGTTTACACTAAACCTTCAGGCCTTTTGGTTATGAGGTTTAAGTTGCTATACTATTTGAAAAAAAAAAAAAAGTGAAAAATCTGTGTTATGGCTCATGTATCATTGAGAATAAATTGCCGTAGATTAAATTTGGTGAACCTACATGTGGAAATTGAGAATATAAAAAACTGCAAAGTGTGCAATACTTTGAGCAGTTTAATAATCTCTTTTTCTCTTTCTTTCTTTCTTTCTTTCTTTCTTGCTGTCTGTCTCATCATCTCTTTCAGTATTTCTTTCTAACTCTTTCAGTTTCTCTCTCTTTCTATCCCTTTCAGTCTCTCTCTCTCTCTCTCTCTCTCTCTCTTTCTGTATGTGTGTGCGTCTATCTCTCTCTCTCTCTGCAAGTCTCTTCTGTGTGTGTGTGTGTGCGTGTGTGTGTGTGCGCGTGTATCTCTCTATCTCTCCACTGTGCAAGCAAATAAGAAACAGAGGCTGAGAAAGCAAAGAACCTCTATGAGCAAAATAAAATATCACAAAGAGAACCATCTCACTGGTGCCAGTCTCCGCTGGCATTCTAAAAGCCTTTTGTGTGAAGGAACTCACCGGCGAGTTTCCGAGGTCGGATGACAGACGCGCAGCATAGCGGGCGATGAGTTTGTGCTCCTCATCCATTCGGCTGGGACTGTCTAATGCACTGCACACACACACACACACACACACACACACACACACACACACACACACACAAATGACCTTAGATGACCCCACCGGATGCCATCAAGCACGCACACACACATTACCGAGGGCTGGTCTGGAGTCTGTTCACATACGCTGCGATCAGTGCGTGCTCTTCGTTCAGACGCCGAGCCGCTGCCAACGTCGGCAGTCTGCATATTAAAACACACATGGGCAACTGTCACATTACGGCACTGCAGAACTTTTAGACTTGTGTTAACAGAATAAGGCAGAAGCGCTCACCTTTTATTTGGGGAAGGACCGGACAAAGGGGGTGGAGACATTTCAGTCACGTTGCTTCCCACTGGACGAGGTGGACTGAAGAAAAAAAACACAAACAAATACAAAGCAATTAAGATAGTATAAGGAAAGATGCTTATGTAATACCTAAAAATACAGATGTAACAAAATATACTGGCTTTTAATGGTTAGAAAATGCACATGACCTACAATGTACAACTAACATCAATCCTAAAAACCTAGTTCCATCTAAACACACACGAGTCACTCATGCGAAACAAAGAGACTAAGCACACACAGACAGAACAAAGAGAGAGAGCGAGAGAGAGAGAGTGTGAGAGTCAAAGAAAAATAATAAAAAATATAGAGAAAGAGAATAATCTCAAATAATCTAAAAAAACATATGAAGAATGAAATGAAAAATTATTCTAGACTGACCACACTTGTCTCGTTATTAAAAAAAACAGCTCTCCCTTTTCCCTGTTTGTCTGAAACTCTCGCCCTATCGAGTGTCTGTGTGTGACCCTCATCAGCATGTCCATAGAGACACGGAGTCACGTGACACTGTGGACCAATAGAAACAAAACCAGCTCTCCCCAAAGCAGATGAAGATGTGTGTGACTTACACAATGTTGGCGAGGTTGAGGGGTTTCTCTGGGTAATCGGGGTAGATGGGGTGGGACGGCTCTCTGCTCGGCACACAGCCAAAAGATTTACTAATGGCACGACCTAGCTTTTTAGCTGGAGATTTCTGGAACACACAGACGTTTAAAAAGAGTAGTGAACTTTTGGTCTACAACAACATTTTTTTTTTTTTCTGTTCCTAATCTTTTTTTCTTCAATAAAAAGACACTTACTAGCTGGTAAGACACTCATACTTCTCAATCTATTTAAAACAAGTTATATATCTGATTATATTTATTTGGACTGAGATCAAAGGGGACTGAGAATACCTGAGATCAAAAACCATAATTTCAGCATTATTAAAAACAAAACAAATGTAATAGAAAACATAGATTTCCTTATAAACAAATACGTAGATAATATACTTTTCTATAAAACGTTTTTCCTTTATGCATCTTGCAAACTGTAAATACATAAATCCACATCATGCAATTTAACTGTATATACAGTTGTCATGAAAAACAAATATAGCTATTGTCATCAAAATCATAGTTTAGTTGCACTTATTTTTTTCATTCATTCAATCAATCATTCGATCATCATCATGTGATCATCATCAGTTGTTGGCCCAAAGTTGTGTAATGAGTTACACACTAGGCTGGTAGACTGACTTTTTGTTTATATGTAATATATAAAAATATAAAAGTAAATATAAAACAAATAAAAATAAAGTAAAATTTGTTTTTATATCTTATATCTACAACGTTCTTGAGTGTTTGTGTACAGCGCTTTGGCCAACTGCGTTGACTTTAAGGTTTTATAAATAAAGTTGGATTAGATCATCAGTTTTAGTCCATCAGCTCTCACCCATGAGGAGTGCTCCTTCATCTGATGATGGTTCCTGTGGTTTCCACTGGCATGTCCTTGCCAAAAACAGTTCTGGCACAGTTGGTAGTTAAAACACTGCTGACACCGGTAACGGAATCCCATCATGCCCTCGGAGCGACAGAACGAGCAGTTCACCGGGTGATACACTGAAAGAAAAAGAGCACAAATGTGTTTAGCAACACAACATTCAAACTCTTTGAGGTCACATGAATTTAAATTGTGATCAGACACCAAATTTAATTCAATGTTTTGAAAATGTAAATTGAATAATGAATATTTAAATCAAAGGTCAAGGTTACCATTCTCCACAGAGGATAGGCGATGTACCAGAGGAAGCCAAATGAGGCATTGAGGTGGCGGCTCCGTCATCAGACTATCCAGGAACATGTTCAGCATCACTTTTTTCTGTAAAACAAAATAAACCTCCATGAGTTCCACAACGGGTAACCGAACAGACACGGCGAGGTATAGAAATAAAACCTACTTGTTGAGGAAAGCATGACCGGGCAGAGTGGTCCGTGTAGCCGAACGACGGCCCTTCAAACACAGCAGAAGGAAGCTTCAGTGCTTCACGCAGGAAGTGGTCAAACTTGGACATCACCATTGCGCCGTGAGAATCGGAGATCTGAGAAAAAAGGTCTTGCATCCAAACACACACAGTTTTGCTTTTTAAATAAAACAGTACATAACTCGTCCACTAGGGGGCTAGTGAGCAATAACAACCTTTACAGTATCATAATCCTTAAACTTACAGTACAAATTGTGCTTCAGTGTTGCATTATTCATAAAATACATCCACCATATAAGGACTTATAATATGACTATTTGAATAAGCGCCAGTTCAATTATAGAGAACCTTTAAGCCGTTCAATACACCTAAATAATTGTTGCACTAAATAAAAGCACCATCAGTGTTTTTCTCTGGCACATTTTCACTTTTGCTCTTTGTACCTTTTGCACATTTTTGGTACTTTTTGTAAATTGCTAATTCTTCTGTACTACTTTGTGCTACTTGTACTTTTTGTAAATAGCACAATTTTTGTACTAGTATTTTTTTTACTTTGTAAAATGGATGTGAGAGAGAATTGATGTCTTTACTCTAAATGTAAAGAGTATGGGGTGAGTAGAGAAAGCAATTTCGACTCTCTGCACGTCCAGTACGTACAGCAGAGTTGACAATAAAACTGACTTTGACTAATACAGTTTAGAGCTCTAGAACCTTCTCTTAAGTACAACCAAAGCACATAATAATAAAAAAACATCCAGTTCTAATTAATCTCTGATGGTTTCAAAAGAACTTTTTTACAGATCTAAAGATGTTCACAATTGATTGACTTTTTGAGCTTTTGAGTCTAACTGATCTACCAACTATACAATACTAAACATCAGAGGTGTGGACTCGAGTCATGTGACTTGGAAACGAGTCAGACTCGATTCGAGAAGCCACCAACTGCAGAACCGCAGAACGACAGTCTGAGGCGCCGGAAGTGGGCGGAGCAAGTATTGCCATAATAGGCATTTTGTACTTCCGTGTTTGCTACCTTTCAAGTTTAAACCTCGCGTTATTAAAGTTATAATCATGCATTCTTTTTTAAACGATTTAATTAAAAAGATTGATTTCCGTCCGTATATGGGTTGAATATGTATATGCACATATTGTGAATGGGACACTTTGTTTTAAACTCACCAGAGATTAAAATGTTATGTGTGAATTTATATAAAATCAAAGTTAACGATTAAGCCATCCTTCCAACACAAATCGTTTTACTACTATACACACTTGTTTGTCATTTTAACTTATCCATGTATTTGTTGTGATAAGTGTAGCATTTTAAGACTGGAAGTGGGCGGAGTTCGTTTACCAATGTTGAGTTCTTAGTATACGCAGAAGACACGCGTGGTGAGGTTTTTTTTTCAGCGACGCTCATATAAAAACGGACGAAAACGGAATCGTTATGGCGGAAGATTACACGGTATGGATGGTACGGATGCATATGTGTGGTGTATTTTATTGACAGTTTTAGATTAACGCTCACAAAAATGGTTTAAAGCATTTTGCCGAAGTCACTTGATCACGTAATTATATTTTAGTTGCATTATATTACTTTGTTAAGTTACATCTTCAAAATGCATTTTACATATTATAAAATGGATTTTTGCTTCAGTAAATTGACAAGCAGAATTGCTCCAGGATCATGGAGGCTGATCAAAAGCAGGGTTTGTTTTATTAGTTTTTTTTTAAGTGCTACTTAAAACAGCAATCTATATAAAAACAACAATCTATATACGTTTGTCACATATTTCCAGTAGTAAA
Organism: Paedocypris micromegethes; assembly: GCA_028031935.1. Taxonomy (NCBI): domain Eukaryota; kingdom Metazoa; phylum Chordata; class Actinopteri; order Cypriniformes; genus Paedocypris; species Paedocypris micromegethes. Next base: position 12,629,322 of record CM051505.1, on the reverse strand, counting down.
TTTAATAATTCATTGTTTTAAAATGTTCCAACACAGTTGGCTGGCTCTAATGACTGTGGGATCTTCATGTTGATGGTGAGGAAAACGGGAATGTTAAAACAAAATTTTATGTATCTGAATGTTATTTTCATAAGATTGAAAACATGAAATGGTTGTCTCAACTTGACTGATTTCCTTTTTTTAGTATGCTCTATACATGGTCTTTGAGGCACCCTTTGATTTTACAGCTGTAAGTCTTTGGAGTTTTAGTCATTTACTGACATTTTTAAAGTTGCATGTACCTGCAGAACTTGTATTCTTTTAATTTTTTTGTTTGGTTTTGTTGGAATTTATTTGGAAGAGGTGCAATACACTTTTAAAAATCAATCTTTTTTTAAGATTTTTTTTATTATTAAATAAAACGTTCAGAAATATTGTGTTGTGTTGTTATTACTGTTATCATTACTTTAAACAATTTACATTTATTAATCATTGATCGCAACAAAACACATAGATAAGTTAAAACTACAAACAAGTGTGTATAGTAGTAGAATGATTTGTGTTGGAAGGATGGCATAATCGTTAACTCTGATTTAATACAAATACACATAAACTAAGACTTTTTAATGTTTGGTTAATAAAAAAACAAAGTGTCCCATTCACAATATGTGCATATACATATTCAACCCATATACGGACGGAAATCAATCTTTTAATTAAATCGTTTAAAAAGAATGCATGATTATAACTGTAATAACGCGAAGTTTAAACTTTGAAAGGTAGCAAACACGGAAGTACAAAATGCCTATTATGGCAATACTTGCTCCGCCCACTTCCGGCGCCTCAGACTGTCGTTCTGCGGTTCTGCAGTTGGTGGTTATTGGCTCGATTCACGAATTTGGTGACTTCAGACTCTACTTGACAAAATATAAAAAGACTTGCGACTCGACTTGGACTTTAACACAAAAAACTTGGACTTTCACTTGGACTTGCGCCTATTGACTTGCAAAGACTTGCCACCTAGCTTGAAAAGTCGCTACTTCTGTTCACAATTATTTGCGCGCCTGTATAGCCGTCGAGAGCACGCGCGTCGCGCGCATTTGTGACCGTCGAGACTAGCATGCGCGCATTTGTGACCGTCGAGAGCGTGCGCGCACTCGCACCTCCAATCAAAGTGCTGGCGAGTGTTTTGAATTTTGTAAACGCGGCGTTTGTAAAATGATACCAAAGATAGTTTCGTCTGGCAATAAAAATTACGCAGTGAACAACAACAACGAGTTGCAGTGTGTAAAACGAGTCGAATATTGCAGACGGAGACGCCACAACTTCCACAACTTTGTTCGACACCTGAAGCTGCACAAAGGTATGTTTTGAATGAACGTCAGGACTGTCTTATTAGCTAAGTGACCTACTAGCTGCGTGATTATATCAATGAGGCTGTACATTTCCTCAGCATCACCTGCCAAAGTCCTACTGCACACACGCGATTGTGGCTACACACACACCCTACAGCACACAAGAGATTGTGACCTCCCTCTCCCTCCCTCCCTCCCTCCCTCTCTCTCTCTCTCTCTCTCTCTCTCTCTCTCTCTCTCTCTCTAGAGTAAAATGAAGCTGTCGGTAGGACTCATCCAAGTACTGTACATGTTTTGATGAGAGCATGGTTATTCATTTAAGGATATGTTTAAGTTTTGAAACTATGTCAGGTGAAGATCATTTCAGATTTCAGACCTGTTTTTCTGTTTAACATTTTTTTTCTGCAATACCCTTTTATTAAGAAAAAAAAAAAAACTCTCCTGAGTCCGTCAGGGAACAATTGGTCGGGACTCGAGGGCAGTGACTTGAGACTTACTTGTTACTTGCCTAACAGTGACTTTGTCCCACCTCTGCTAAACATATTAACAATTCAATAATTGCTTATCTGTAAAATTGTTCTTAATGTATCTTGCAAATTGCAACCATAAAAATTCACACTGCGCAATGCAACGGTGTACGTTTATTTTTTGTAGTCATTGTCAGGGAATAAATAATTCCGGAAAACTGAAGCATTAGTTCACATTTCTCAGCAGAGCTTCTTGGGTTAAACATTTATTAGCTCATTTTTTTTCAAGATATATTCTATCACCCACTTCTGTGTGGTGTGCAGAAGTGGACATTAGAGACATGACGTGCACAAAATCCGGAAGCACGCTAGAATGATCTGTCTTAAGAGTTTGGCTTTAAAGGAGATGCTCGTATCTTGCTGGTTTGAAATGATTCAATCCAAATTCAAATGGCGGAACCCTGTGAACAGGGCAGATGGTTCTCAGATTGCTTTACGGTTCAGATGGTTCTCACTGGGATGCCGTGCTTCCCTTCCAGATGATTCCGCATCTCTGAGACTCACTAGCCTCTTTCACACAGCAATGCCGGTAAATTGACGGAGAATTACTGGAACAAATTTACCGGTAAAAACCGTTCTCTTTACCACTTCCAGCACTTCCAATCTGGCATTTTACCAGTAAAAACTGGCATTCAAAATACCGGTGATTCTGGTGACATTTCAGTAAATTTCTGAAATAAATTTACCGGCATTTGTCTGTTCACACATGACAGCATACTGGCAACTTACCGGTAAGGTCTGTATGTGTGAAAGAGGCTAATGGGATGCTGAGATTGGTTTCTTTTCGGTGTGGGCGTGGCCAATCTTAAGTATGCACTCACCGAGTAAGTTCATTTTGGGACTTAAGTGGAAGGCTACCTCACTTGAAGTTTTTATCACTTGCAAGGACAGTAACTTGACAGAGAAGCTCTGATGTTAAAAACTAATCTACAATCTAATGTAATAAATCTCTTTAAAATTTCAGGTTTGAATTCAACAAATGTCATCAATCTCGTGATGACTCCACGTTTAAGCAATCGTAACGTTTTTGAGACTTACAGCGAAGCTTATCCAGCAGTTTTCCTCCACCCAGCACCGAGAGCATCACCTTCACAGAAAACACCGTCAGTCTTTCCTGGGCGTCGCTGCAAAACAGTCAGGCAGTCAGACGGACGTCCAGAGCGAAGGTGTGAGGGCGGAGCACACGTGGTCACCTGTCGTGGGCCGCCAGCAGGAAGTTGAGCAGCAGGCTGGCGTTCTGCTGGACGCTGATCTGGTGTGTGGTGGGCAGACGCTTGTTCAGCTGCTGATAGATGCAGGTGATGATGGTCTCCAGCCGCGCCACGCTGATCTCAGTGCAAACGTCCAGCGTGTTCAGGCCGTTATCACGAAACGCCTCGATCATGTTCCACACGTCCACCAGGTGCACTGGAACACAAGGACGCACGAGATTTATTCATGCAGCGGTACCTCAACGTACCAGGGTCCCTACCCTTTCTGAAAGATACAATTTAAGCACTTTTCAAGCACTTTCAAGAAGTTTCTGTGTTATCAATCACTTATCAAGCACTTTCTGTGTTTCCAGCACCATAAAGTAGTGGTAAAATTTATTTTTAAAACTATGCCCAAACAAACAAAATTACATTATCATTTTGGGGGAAAGTTTTGTGCTATTGGTGGAAAAATGGACATTACATTTCAGTAGAGCTTCCTAACAATATAGGCAAAATTTGTATTATAACTTTATTTAAAGTAAGAGATTAGACATCTACCATTCTTCTCCGTCTTTAGCAGAGTGTGCGTCTATCTGTCTGGCTGTCTATCTGCCTCTGTCTGTCTGGGTGTTTTCATGCTTCCCATTTTTTGCACTTTTAATCAGACCTGGATCATAGTGATCATGGGCTGCTTATTCACAAACTCACTTCATTTATCGGTCTTTCTCTCTCTGTGTCTCACTCTCGAAGTCGCGCGAAACCAGACACAGAGCGGAAGAACCGCCTAATTACGAATCCGTCCTGAGGACGCGCACTTATCCGGATTACACTGGATAATTTCAAGGATTTTCAAGCACTTCGTATTTATATCAAGGCCTTGAAAACACATTATTGAAATTCAAGCATTTTTTTTGAGTTTTGAGTTATGACACAATTGCACAATTATTTTTTCTGTTATAACTGTTATAACATTTTAATGATATCAGCGCCTGTCCGCGCTTACTAGGCGAGGTTGCTGTTGTTACGGAACTTGACAAGATTTGAACATACCGGAATGTTCAAGATGAGGGAATAAAGCAATTGTGGGATTGTCTTCTGTATCACTATAGAGTACGTATGTATACATTTGTAAATACCTGCCAAAGGGCAAAACAATTTAACATGCTTTTTATTACATTTATTACCAACATTTTATCACTTGGAAAGAAAATGTTGTCTGAATTTACTGAGGCTTGGAACAGATTAGCGCATTTACATGTACAATGCGTCTACTAACTTAGAAAAGTTTTGTAAAAACTGCACAAATTCAATTCAAGGGTTGAGGTTACACTGGATTCAACATTCTACAAACACTGGACACTTACAATTGCATTTCTTCTGAATGAACCTGAGCTTGCAGGCGGTTCGATAGGTGGACAAGCAGATGGCGTCGTAGTTCTGCGTCTCTACAAAATAAAAGTCTCATTTCAACTGCCATAAGATCGGGTGCAGGGGGTCAGAGGTCACTTGGGAACTCACTCATGTCAGTGAAGATCTGCTTCCTGTCGGCCATGACTCTCTCGTTCGGCCTCGTCTCCTCTATCATCCTAAAGACACACAAGGTTAAAGATTAAACTGGGATTGTTCCAGAAAGGAATTGGGACTTTTTTGGTGTGTTTGCTTTTATATACATATGACTAAGGTTTTATTTCTGAACAAAACTACCATAAAGCTGCAATAAATCCAAATTTATGGGCCGTTGGAAAGCACTAAACGTTCTAAAGCGCTCAAAGCAGCTAAATAGAGGTTGCTCAAGAGTCACATTTTTTACTTTAAGGGGTTTCTGCATATAAATATAGTTGTATTGTCCTTATATGGAATTAAAATACACATTTAAACATGACTAAATTCTAACTTCATAAAAAAAAAAAAAAAACAACAGAAAGTAGCAAAAAACGGCAACTGTAGCACATACACATTCCTTCAGGGATTTCAGGGTCTGGCGTGGGAATTACCCATAATCCTCTGAGCAACAGTGGCACAAAGTAGGAGCAGCGAAATTAAAGACGGCTGAAGACGGTTGTTCAAACACCTGGGCTTCAGCAAACCCTTATTTTGGTTTTATTTGGTCTGGGTCAAATGACATTACGCTTTAATTTTCGCAGGCCTTATATTTGCACTGGCCTTCTGTATATACACACAGACAGACACACACACACATACACACACACACACACACACACACACACAGCAAACAGTACGAGAAAATGCTAACCACTTCACTGCTAAAACATTCCAGCATCCTAAACTCGCATTAGCACATAAACACTAAACACCCTCGTCATCTCAACGATCCTATAATTAAAAAAAAAAACCCTGACTGAAGGGATTCAGAAGAAAACATTACCTGATCGTCTCCGAGTCAGTCAGAAGAGAACATTAAAAGGCCTGAAAAAAAGAGAAAAAGGAGAAATTAAAAGTGTTCCCTCTACACACACACACACACACACACACACACACAGTGGCGTGTGTGTGTGTGTGTGTCACAGTGGGACTATCAAGAGTTTAATACTCAGTTCACTCAAGTCAGCCTGAACAAAATGTCCCGTCTGTCGTTGCATCCCATGAGGCTTCAGTTACAGCGACAGAAACACAACAGATTTCAATTTCGGTCTAGTTAAATTTAAAATATTAGGTTTATTGGATTTCTACTGGACCTTCGAATGAATAAATGCACAATAATGTCTTGAATGATACATGAGTTGATCAAGGAGAAAAATATAAAGATTTGATTTGCAAATCAAGATGAAAAAAAAAACATATTTTGGCCTTATCGCATGAGTTGCGCAAATCTTTATTCATTTTTATTTTTATATTCTGAACCCAAAAGAAAAAATATTGAACAAAAAAACCAGATTCACCTAGAAATCTACAAAGAAATTTCACCTTAGATCAGTGAATATAAAACTACAAGAATTAAGCTCCAAACATTATATAAACTCCATATGTTTATTTCAGCATTTAACAATTTGCGACTAAACCGAGGAACTTCAGCCTCTATATTTTCAGCCTGACCAGATATTTTAATGACATCTTTTCTCAGGCCGGGAGGAAAGACAAAAGCGCTTGGCAAAGCAAAAATATGAGCATCATTATGGTGGATAAAGTGTGATTCACACAGGAAATCCACATAGTTCTGAATAAAAAAAAATGGCATATGAATTTGACGGTGTAGATGATCGTTACTGTTAAATCTTAAAGCTTTAACGTTTCAACTCATTAAACCCCAAACTGGAAGAGGAGTCACACGAAGCCTTTACTATTCCTGTCGGACATCCACACCACACACATGTGACCTTTCACTCACATGCCAGAAGTGGGAAACTATTATGTAAAGGCTCCATATGAGGAGTGTGTGTGTATGTGTGTAAGGCCCAGAATATTTTAGCCTCTGCTGATGCGGTTCATTCTTCCAGCAAACTCTTTCCTACAGACCCACCGTCCCGTAAGGCCCAATCCAGACAGAACCCTGCTACCTGACACCGGCATCTAACAAATCATCTGTTAGATACTAATGGATCTCTGTGGCTAAAGTTAGCAGCTTCCGAACAAGAGATCCGTGTCACACTGAACAAATCTTTCAAGAAAATTCGAAAAAAATTTAGTCCAGAAAAAACGTAGGATTGCTCCCAAAAAGACATCCTGTACATACTATTTACGCTATAGTATTTGATACGACTATTACGTATCAAATGATGTCATTTATGCTACGTTTAGGTGTGTTACTTTTGCAAACCAAAGTTAAACACATTGTTTCATATTGTTACATATGCAATAATTACATGACAACATTTATAAATAATGCATAAATTATGTCACTTGTTTGCATAATTATACGTGTTTCTTTTTCAAACCAAAGTTAATTCACGAAATTAATCACGAAAATTCAAAATGCACACAAAATCCGACACCTTTAAAAATTGCATTAACTTATTCTTTGTAATTCTTAAATCAGGCTTGGTAAAAAAAAATACAGTAAAAAGATCCGTAGAATTCAATGTGCATTTTTCAGACTCCAATACGCCTGGAATTCTAAGATAAAAAGTAAAAAAAAAAAAAAAAAAAAGAATGTGCAAAAAATAGTGAAACAAGGTTAGAAAAACCATGTTGAATAAACGATTAACTTACGGTCTGAAAAATACAGTACATTGTTTACTAATTTAGCTAAATATAAAAGAGGCCTAAACAAATCTGAAGTGTGTGTGTGTGCGTTCTGGATGAAGTAAAAGACCCATGGACCATGTCCCATGTCCTAAACCCCGAGGATGAGTGAACACACCACGTCCAATCTGACATTGTCCTAATCCTGGAAGAGGCCGTCAGCGTGTCTGCGTGCCGCTGTGCGTGAGCGCGTGGATCAGACAGGTAGAGTATCAGACGAAAGGGACAAACATTCCTGAGATTCCACATCTCAAACCACTGGGTCTGTGACAAACCCTCAGCTGGGAGGTTTTACACCAGTCACATGAATAAAACCGCCTTTGTTATTAACGCCAACTATGGGATTTTGGCTTCTTTGCCGTTTTACACGTCTCACAAACAACAGCAAGAAAAATGATCATGATGATGGACTGAATCAGACATTCCAGTAAAATTCTAGTCATATATTAAAGCCTTAGTAACAATCAAATATAAGAATAAATAATTGCTTGTGTAATTTTACCACACAAACTACTCGTAGTCTCATTAAAGTATTATTATATTAGAAATGTTTATGTTGAAAATC
>CM051505.1:12591503-12616503 GCA_028031935.1 Paedocypris micromegethes | reverse complement strand
ACTTTGATAAAAACCCAATCCTTGTTTAAAAAATTAGGTAAGAAATTAATTTATTTTTTCATTTCAGTCAGTCTAAAACTCAATCCTTGTGTGAAACATCAAGTCCGGAATTCGAAAATGAGGTCAAGTTGCTTCATGGGATAGATGTAAATATACTTATAGATTGAGTATTACAGATGTAAAAAGCATTACGAAAGAATATTTGAGGAATCTGAAGAGACATTCCGTTTAACTCACATGAGCAATATGTTATAGAGATTATGAGTTAATCTCAGATTAACATATGGACCACTTCTATGTCCCAATGCAAACTATTCACAAATTCAAAACGTCTTATTACTAAATAAGAATAGATGCAAACGTGCATAATTTGAATTGGTGTACATATAAAAAAGACGTGAACATTTGTAAACAAATATTACAAAATTTCCAAATATAAATGCAAAATACAAATATTGTTTCCAAATATAGAGAGCAAAATAAAAAAAGTGTTTTCCAGATATTAACATAGGTTTTTACTCAAAGACAAACACATTCTGGAAAAGCATTTTTTATTTTAATAAAAAGAGCTTAAAATACCCTCACTAAACTGAGCAATGTTAGAATTTAATGTAATTTAATGTATTTAATGTAGAAATAAAGTTCAAGTTTAAGAATAAAACAAAGCCATTTGTGAACATTTTAAAAAAGAAGGATTAAAATGAAATATTTCAAAGTGGCGAAATAGAATACAATTTTGTCAATAGATCAAATCTATTTCAAAGTCTTATTCATTTTAACACGTCAGTTCGAAACCACATACCTCGGATTTAGTTAAAAGATTAAAAGTCAAAGTGCTAAATTGGCCAATATATGCAGAATTCTGAATACTTAAATTTTTCTAATAATTAAAATTACTTCTAAATAGTTATATATTTACATTTTGATAAAGAATACAAAATATTCTGACCATGACTGAGACTTTCGCAGTCGACCGGCCGCAGATTTCTCTTTGTACGAGGAATTTTCCAAAGTATTGTTTGGAGATGGATGTCCTTGTAATCCGGATTTTGGGAGGTCCAATTGAAACAGAGTGGGAGGAGTCATGTCCAGTTCCAGAAGCATTATATTCTCGGCCTGCACAAAAAGCAAACACACATACATGTTAGTGGATGCAACTTCTCAGCTCTGCCACTAGAGCGAGTTTCAATTAACTGTGAAGAAATTGTTATGATTCAAAACAACGTTAAAAAAATGTTCATAGATTTCATTTGTGGAAATAAAGTAGAATTTCTATTAAAATAACATTTTTCAGATTTTTGTTCATTAATGCAATCATATGTGCAATTTGTTCATTATTATCTTTTACATCTGTCTGTCTGCAAGCCAAAGACAGTCTCTCATTTCTTTTGTGCCGTCTCTGTGCAAACACACCCTGTATCTGGAATGCGCTCCCATCGCTATGGCAACTCTGGCGTACTGGCTGATTGGCCGCTTGTATCCCACAGCCGAGGCTGGTCTTTTCTTCATCTGTGTGAATTTACTGATTCACAAACACAATCAAAATGATACAATTACATATTTAAATCAACATTAGCTGTGATCTGAGCTTTTACGGACTTCTCTGCTGGTACGAGAGGCTGGAACTTCCACTGGTCTTCCTCGACGTCAAACTGAAGCCTGTTCATGATTTTGTTCTTCTCCTCGGGCGGAATGAAGTTCTCTATGATAAGATATCTGCACAGACATGAAGGGTTTTTTTTTTAATTCTGGTGCACAAAAACTATAGTAAAACAAACTTTTTTATTGATGAATTCCAGCCTCACTTGAGTTTGAGTTCCCTGGTCAGTTCATTTTGTGTTTGCTCCAGGTCCTGTCGGCTCCTCACGTGCTCGTCATTCACATCCTGGATGTCGGCCTTGAGAGACTGAAGCTTCGCATACAGCTGCGCGGAAAGAGAAGGTCCATCCGTCAGCATCACCATCATCTCCATCACTCTCTAGTTATCATGCTATAAGTGATTACACAGACTTTCAGAGATAGCGTGACATATCCTTTGTGCCTGGAGTCACAAGGCCTGGAGGTCAAAGGTCAGGCAGGGATGTCAGAAGCGGGAAATTTAAGGAAGTGTTTTGTCATGTGGTAGATGTTAATATCAGGCGAAACATTCGGATTCAATGGGGATATTAGCGAGGAAAATGTGCGCAATGTAGGAGGAAATGAAGCTCAGTGCGGATTCATTAGCATGACATTGGCAATAAAGCTTAGGTAATGCTGGTGTTATAAACTAACCTTCTTGTACTGATAAAGAGAATGATTATTTTCACAAGGAGGAGGGGATCCAGAAGCAACAGAAGAGTTAAATTGGCATGTCAGTCTTTCGATTGATGGTTTTCTAAATTATAAAACCATTAGAAATGTTTTAATGAAATTGCCGTGGTTTATGGGAGCACAGATTAGAATTATTGAAGTTTTCATTCCCAACCTCTAACATTTTTGTAAGAGCGCTATTACGTTAAATCAATTTTGTAGTCTCAACAATTGTTGTCTTGGCTTACTAGCTTTCTAAATGGACAAAAACAAGTATTTTTCACATTTCAAACAGTTTCTTTAAACATGCTTTTGGCAAGAAGCATCTTCTGACAAGGCTGTTTAATAAACGAGAAATTATGCGTTTTGTCCTTTACTGATCCATCCATCCAGCGATTATCCAATGTTAAGCCGTTTAATTGTTGCTTTGCAGAATTATTTAGCAGCATATTAGCAGCTTATTTTTTGATGAGCCTTGTATTTTATATATTTATATGCATGTGCTGTTAAATGTATGATTCTTTATGATGATACTATAGTATTTTGATGTTTTTATCATTGTTTTAAGGCATTTTAATATTTTTTTCAACCGAAAAATGTATATTTCCATTTTTGAAAATCCCCACAATTTAAAAATGTATTTTAAATAAGAAATTATTAAATCCACAGGATTTAAAAATACACATTTTATTCTATTCACAGTTTACATTTAATGTTATAAAAATGTTGCTCAAGACAAATATTTTTGACTTTTTTAAAAAAGTATGCAGGCATTCTTAAACTTTATTTTTATCCCGCTGACCAGGAGAATCAGCACTTTCGTTTGTGCTACACACCTTTTTGAGTTTCTTGGTCTTCGCTTCCACTTCTTGCTGCAGAGATGAGAATGTTTCTCTGAGTTCTAACGTTTCCTCGTCCTGATCCATCATCTGTTGTTGCATTTCTCTTTCTCGCTGCGTCTGGACACACACACACACACACACACACACACACACATTCTCAGACAAACTCAAATAAGCAAAAATGAGCAATGATTAATTCACGTTGACGTGATTTCGCTCATAAATAGCATCCAGTACCTTCAGCACCCTGCAGATGGCGATATCACCTCGTCTGCCCAAGAAATTGAAATAAAAAAAGATACCGACTTGTCGTGCACATTTACAATGTAACGAGTAACTGTAAGTGTCCATTCAAATGTATTGGAGTAAAGAGTAGTGAATTCTAATAGTGGTGTAAAGAGTACAGATACTCAATCACAAATGTAGTCAAGTAGAGAGTAAAAGCTGCTTATACTTTTGACACTCAGTACAAAGTCGCAAAAAAATACTAAAAGTAAAGTAACAAAGTTTGTTTATCCAAGTATTTAAACCTATTATTATACAAAAAAAAATATTTCCCCTTCAGAGGAAGCACATTTTGAACACATTTTTTTCTACTTGGATTATTCCATTTAAATTCAGCGTGTCTTACCTGCTCTGCAATCTCGTGTCTTTTTAGTTCAATCATCTTTTGCTGTTCATTGGTGTGATCAATGATGTTCTTGCCCCCGACCAGCAGTTTGCTCTCCATCGCCTAAACCACAAAACTGCCACGTTACACATTTCAAACGTGATTTGAACATAAATTACAGCTGAATTGCTAGCAATACTTTTGTACATCCCATTTACAATTCTCAAGTGAGATTTAAGTTCATTAAAATGAATGGATTTCATTCGCAGAGGCAGATCATGTGACCTTGCCATAGAAAATGCTTAAAGGGACAGGAACACTTTACTCGTGTGGCATTTAAATGTCAACAGATTCCTTTTGGATGCCGTGTCTGTGGAAATGTCCGTCTGAAGGAAAGGCTTTCAGAAATGATGATTATAAAATAAGTTGTCCTCGCTCTCTCTCGGGCTGGATCAGACGGCACAGAGCCCTCATTGTGGACAGATCGGCGCTTGGGTTTGGTGAAACATAAAGGTTATTGTTAAAAGAACAAAGGCTGAACCCAGAACTACAGCTGACCCACACTGTCTTTTACAGAACTTCTCCTCACACTGTCCAGAGAAGCTGAAAATAAAAGAAAGACGTGCTTTGCCCCTAGGGAGAAAGCTAAAAGCATAGTCCATATTTAGATATAATGGCTACACACACATACACACAGGCTTTCAGGTCAGGTCGGGCCCTCTAGGCACTTGTGGGGACCTTGGGGACTTGTGGGCACCAGAATTTTGAAAGGATGTTTGAGGATCAAAATGAAATTTTAAGGGCAGATGTTACACTTTATTTTTTGTTAAGGTTCGAGTTAATGGGGGAAGGGGAATGTAATGATGTTTGAGGTCGGGGTGGCGGGGAAGGGAACTGGTTGTTATGATATAAAGGCAAGTATGTGCCTATACACAGATGGATAGATAAATGCCCGTGAGAGAAAATGGGAGAGAAAAAGGGAACAAAAAAAAAACAAATCAAATATATTGTAAACTAGAGATAATATAAGCAATTGTAGTATTTTGGCCACAGAGTACTGTACTAGTAAAAATGTGTTATTTTCTGTCCGTTAAAAATAGAAACAGGCCTCACGGGGACAGTAACCGGGGTGCTGTGTCATCACACACACACACACACACACACACAGCAACATCTCAGCAGTGAGGATGCTCTCATCTAACATAGACCATTCAATCCTGACCCCCCACACTGCCGTCGCCATAGCAACAGAGCTCAGGATGAGTCGGGGTCATTAGGCATTCATACTAGTGAGAAATTCATTGGTCCAAAGTTCCTACAGAACACATAGAAGCCAAATCATCAATAATTAATGCGGCATGGGAGAAATCCAATGAGTAATGTTTACTGTCAGCACGGAGAATAGAGTACTACTGTGCAGCGTAGAATGCTGTGTAAACTCCATATGAAGAGATTACGTGTGACATCATTATAGATTGTTTCTGGTTAGTGAAATTTACAGTCAATATTTATTTGACACATGATCACATGGTGTAGTATTGCGTATTAACCAAAGCTGGTTAAAACACAACTAATAAAATGTAATCAAATGTAATAAAATGAATCTGAGAATATGAACATTTTGCTAGCACAAACATTTTGCTCTTAGTGAATTATTTTTATTATTCAAAACATAAAAACTATTGTATTGTACCAATTGAATACTTTTGTGAGTAACCTGAATTCAATATTTTATTTACGTTTTGTAAAGCAATACAGATGTGTTTATAACAGGCTTGCTAATATATATATAATATTTATATCAATCTTTTATATTAATATTTATTTGTAATTTATTCATTATATTGTATTTATTATTTGTTGCATATTATTGTCACAATTCATGGACTGGTGTAATGGACTACAATGCCCAGAATTCTAGTGTTCAATTCCTGCATTTGTAGTCACATGATTCAGTGTTTTGACCTGTTCTCCTTGTTTAATCACATACGTACAGTATTTACGTTTTGTGTCATTTGTCTGTCAATATCATTGCACCCTGTCATGTTGATGAGTTTGTGTACGTTTCTTTTTTTTCACACACGCCTGTGTTTTATACAACTATCGAGTCTGGCTTCCCGATCTGCGCCAAACCGTAACAAATATATTATTTAACAAAAATGTAAATGTATAATTCTATATTATAAACACTTAGTATAAAATACATGAACATTTATCATAAGGATTACGTGCAATGATGAGTTCACACTGTATTTGAAACTTCAGAAGCTGCTGTTATTGTTCGTGACTTTGCGATCTGATTGGCTAAAGACTGGGCAGAGGTATGAGTCATCACCTGTCAGGAAATCACCATTCTTCCATAAGTTATTTTTAAAAGCGAAGCCCCTCTTGATGCTAACGCATCACATCCTGTGCACGTGACCTCTCCCTCAGATCTGTGTGTGCTGATGACTAGACCTTGTTTACTATGTAATTTAGCACGTAGTAAACATAGTTACTCATTCGTTTTCCTTGGTGTTTTAAACCAGTCTGAGATGTTGGCTTTTACTGTTTTTATTGTTGTACCTTTGTTTTATATTTGTTTTTTTACCTTATGTCTTTTATACATTTGATGGTTTTATTGGTTGTGTGGAGCACTCATTGATGTTGATTTTAAGGTGTTTTATAAAAAGCTGAAGTTGAAGTTGAAGAAGCACATTTCTGTTCAATTATATGAAGATAATTGATAGTAAATGTCCCTCAGCCTGTTTTCTGTGACTGCGAAACCACATTTTTTTACAATTTTATGAACCACTTTCTTTGTTTTAGAATAAAGTAGGTGAATAAAGACAAGTGTAAATATAATACTGTACTGTATATGGTAAGATATTTTAGAGAATTGTACAGTGATTGTACACGATTTTAGAAATTGTACAGTGCAATACAGTAAACAGTAAAGCATATATTGCATAGTACATTATATTTCAACATTTATTGTATTATAAAAGACACAACTATTTGTTTATGAACCCCTTTTCCAATTTCTGTATCACAGGAAACTGGAGCCAATCCCAGCAACTCAGGGAGGCGGAACACACACCCTGGATGATGGCCAACCAATCACAGAGCCAGACACACAAATGCACACTCTCACTCACACCTATGGCCAACTGTACACACTCCAATTTACCTGAACGCATTTTGGACTGTGGGAGGAAACTGGAGATCCAGAGGAAACCCATAACCTCTAAAAAACCTCCTGACCTTGAACTTGAGCCTTAAATGGTTTCTTGCTCTGAGGCAACATTGCTACCCACTATGCCACCATAAAAAATGTTATCTATTTTTGGAAGAACATCTACATATGCATTTTAATATGATTTCAAAATCAAGTTTTACCATGAATTATAAATCAAACACATGCACACGGACCTTAAACTTGGCAGTGAGAAGATCAGTTGCCTCCTGCTCTTTTTTCAGGTTCCTCATCATCCTCTCCTTCTCCTCCAGGAGCTTCTGTTTCTCCTCGGCCACCAAAGAATGGTCATCTCTGATAGCCTCGCTCTCTCTCTCCAGCTTCTCCTGCTGCTCCTTCATGTAGTCATGGGCTTCCTTCTCTACACTTTCTATTTCGTCCTCCTCCTCTTCATCATCCAACACTCCCTCCTCTAGCTCTTCTTCCCCTCCATCCCCAATCTTTCTCAACCTCCTGCTCCTCCTTCTCCTCTTGGTCAGCATGCCGCGTTTATCCAGCTGTGCTTTCAGTCGGGCGATCTCCTCCTGGAACTCCCTCAGAAGAGCATCCTTGGGGTCTTCGTTGACCCGTGGCTTGTTTTTGATGTTCTTGGCACGGTTGGCATATCTCAGGGTGGTGAGAGTCTCTTCGTAATTATAAGAAGCTGGGCCGAGTGTGGCCACCATGATGGTTTTTGCATTCCCACCCAGTGAATCCTGCAGCAGCCGGGTTAGTTTCGAGTCCCTGTAGGGAACGTGAGAACTTCGTCCATCGACCAGAGCCGAGATGACGTTTCCGAGAGCAGAGAGAGACAGATTTATCTTCGTGGCTTCCTTCAGTCGTTCTCCTTGGACGCCCGTCTTGGTTTGTCTCTCGCTGCCAGCCAGGTCCACTAGATTGAGTTTGCCGACACGAATGTGGTTCTGTCCATCGGGACCAAGCTGGCTGCACTCCACTGTGATGATGAAGATGGCGTGAGACCGAGAGCTGTGCTCGTTCATGTTTGTAAAGCCCACAGATCTGGTCTGGTTGCCAACATTCATCACGTGCTCGATTTCCTTCACGTTCTTGGTGACAAAGGATGAAAGATCTTTGATGTAAACCCCTGAGTCAGCGCTCTCCTTCAGCTCCAGCTTCTTGCTGTGGTCTTTCGTGAGCAGGTCCCGGATCTCCTCCTGGTAGATCTCCAAATACGACGCCCGGACCAGGTACTGCTGGTTTTGGGATCGTGAGATGTGAGTGAAGATGTGCTCGAATGAGTTGGGGATGATGCCGCGTCGCTCGGCGTCCAGCCACTGGCCTTGCATGGTGTACGTCTTCCCGGTGCCGGTCTGTCCGTACGCGAAGATGGTGCCGTTGAATCCGCAAAGAACCGAGTCGATGAGCGGACGGACCGTCTCGTCGTACAGGTCGCCTTGTTTGGAGCAGGCGTCATAAACCGCATCAAACGTGAAGGTTTTGAGCGGCTCTCCCGGACCCGCCTTGAGGTTCCGCAGGGCCACCTGGCCCAGCTTCACATCCATCTGCACAATGTTCTCATAGCCGGACGATTCTTCTTTGCCGTTCAGTGGGCGACACCTGACCACCACCTTCACAGCCTCGTCGGTTTTTGATTTCGTTGACATCCTGATGGCGTCTTGACAGATAATAGGCGCAATTAAATCGGTCGGTCGGTGGGTGATGGTGAGGATGTCAGCATTAGCTTCACCCGGGTACCGAAAGCACCGTGCATGAGAAAATCAAACCCCTCTCTAAAAACACCAAACGCGGAAAAAAACACAAATGTCGCTAGAAATTTAGCATCAGAGGCAGAAAAACGAAGGCGAATGCCAAATGCAAGCGCAAATGTTGTGAGAGAAGCAAACCCATCAGCGGCGCTTCTCTGCAGCCCTGCCCAAGCACGCGCACACACATACGGCACACTCGCGCACGAGCGATTCCAGACCGCGGTTGCCAGATATTGTGAGAGAAACAAGCCAATTTGTATTTGCTTGAACAAACAACCAGAGCATGTATTTTTCAGCCGACGTTTAAGGACAAAACTGTTGTTTTTATAAAAACAAACGTGCTGTTTTTCGTTCTATCTCTATCCACTTTTCGAAAAAAGATAAATTATTTTATTTTAAATCCAAGCATACTTAAAGCGCGAATACAAAAAGCTACTCACGTTCAAGTCAAAACAGGGGGTTGCCAGATCCCTCCAACAAAGCAAACAATGCCACAGTTCCAATATGCAATACGTACTTTAAATCTAAATTATTAGTGTTTAAAAAGTATAACCATTTGAATAAAATAAAAGTGAAAGCTTAAAATTTTAATCTTTAAATGTCCATCAATTGTGTTTCATCTTTTTCGTTTTTTTACACATTTGCTGGGACTCTAGAACAATATAACCTATATTATTTTTTCTTTTGTGGAACACCAAAAATCTTAAACTAGGCTTGTTTGCGAACGTTGACAAACACGCGTTTTATAGTTTTTCAACGTAAGTTTATATCAATTAAAAATTGTTCAACAGTACATAGTGCGCGGGTACTAAATGTGCAATCGCGTGTTTGTGCTTAATTCATGTACGTTAATAGTATTTTTTTTCTATACCCAATACTTACTGTCAATTTGGTTGTATTTTGTGTTCATTGAATAATTGCGCCCTCTAGTGTATTTAAGTTTTAATGACACTATTATACATTCTATCAGATTTCTACAGAATTGTCATTATGCACATCCATACAAATCCATGACAAATTATAAACCAGAAAACAACAAAAACAGCAGCTAAATGAAACAATGTTTAAAAAACAATTTAGTATGGTTACAGCAGTATTTTATAATAAAGGAAAAAAAAGACACATAAAGATGACTGCGGTTCAATTTAAGTATAACATCCGGTGGGTTTGTTCAGTAATTCACAAGCCGACCTTTAACCTGAGAGACTAGTATTACAACATTTTTTTACTCGTTGCACACTTGACAAGAAGGAGTTTTAAATCAAAATGTGTCCCCTTAAAGCACTTTTAAAACTCGTTTATTGCCTACCAAGCATTATAGCACAAATTCTACCAATTACAAATTGATAAAGCAATTTAAATAATTTGTCAACTTCCGAAATTATGGCACAGAACATCTTAATATTTAATATGCGTAACATTATGATGTAATAAACATTCCACACAGATGTTGACATTAACAACAGGCCACACTGACATCACCGAGTTCGAGCTAACATCTGGATTCATCACAGCGAAGGATCACACCCTAACTCTCCATCGGCGTTCCGATGGAAACGGGCCAGATCTCGTTTCTGCTCCGGGCCCGAACCAGCTGCTTTTACGAGCCCAGCTCTAGTCGGCCTGCACACAAAACGTTACGTCTATAATTCCGTCAGGTTTCCTGACGTATTAAGCTCCGTCCAATCAACGCTCGAAATTGATGTGAAAAACATCCCTTTCGACCAATCGCAAGCACGAACCCTGACGTGGGGTGGGAATAGAGGCGTGGTCTCAAAATCTAGGGTGTCGCCTTGGTGGCTGCATTCGAAGGCGACGGCGGTTGGTCGTCTGTATGCTCCGTTCTAAACTTCACAAAGGGACCCGGTACAGGCTGTCGGTTTACACCCGGCGATAAGAAGAGATCTGTAAGGTGCGGCGTCGCTGGGATGAAGCGGAATATCTTTCATTTGAATCAGATCGCCTGTGTAGTTTGAAGAAAGAGAGTCGGGCGGAGAAGCCATTTTGTCCCGACAGTGAGAGAAAGAAAAGACAGACATTAAAAAAGACAAACCCGGCGAGCAGAAAGGACACAAGTCGTCTTGTAAACCACATTTGGATTTCAACAGGGGGTTACGGGGGAAATCAAGGCGGCATAACCGTACGGGCAGTTCTATGTGTGTGTTTTGGATCGCACACATTTACACACTTTCCCTTTAAAAACGGACTGAGTTTGTGTTTTTCGTCAGCGTGTGTGTTTACTAAGAGCGTCCGATGGCGAAGAAGACGTATGATTTGCTTTTTAAACTCCTTTTAATTGGTGATTCTGGAGTGGGCAAGACCTGCGTGTTGTTTCGGTTTTCTGACGACGCCTTCAACACCACCTTTATCTCCACTATAGGTAAGACACACTGACAAATGCCCCGAACCGGATTCATCGTTTATGATTCTGTACGACAAATGTTTGCGTGTGCGCGCGCATGGCAACTAGGCCTCGGATCCGGGCTTTAGCCTGCTAACATGCTAACTGGGTCCAAATCAACCGAGTCTATCGCTTTGCCTTCGGTTTCGGAACAGCAGCTGAACCGCATGAACTTCTTGTGGGCGTTCTGCAGACTTTGACTGGTGGAAACGACGCCGTCGAGACCGGTTATGATCGCGTTCGCGGTGATCGATTAACCGTAACCCAATGTCATGAGTCATATGTGACCTGACAGCGTTTTGTGTGGTTCGTTTTTTAATTAACTTTAGGGCATTCGTGTTAGTGTGTGAATTAGGGTCATTAATAATGATTGCCTGTTACACAAATAGTTTTGTGTACCTTTCTTCCCACTAGTTGTGTTGTTATCATTTTAGCCTAAAATGATGTGATAGTGCCAAGTCAAAGGTTATAACGTGAACTGTGTCTGGTTAAATTAATTACGAGAGCACAAGACCGTTATAATAAGAATCATAAACATTCATTAGCGTGGCGTCATCTGACCCGTCACTGCGCATGCGCACGTCAGTGTAGGCCAATGGACGATTGCTCAACTTTTTGCGCGCGCGTGTTCTCGCGGACCTGTCATCTCGATGCCTCCAGGTGTTTTCCACGTCAGGTTTTCTAATAAAACTTTATGGTTTTATTAGAGAGACACTTGCTCATTTGTAACATCCTTGAGCAAGTTTGATGCCTCAGTGCGCGCCGGGATTATTTAGGTTCATTATTTATCAATAATGGGTCATTACGGAATTCGAACCTGTAACCTTCTGGTCATGTCCAGGTCTCTCACCACAACTTCTCATTACTAGATAGCGGAGCATGATTTATGTGTATGAGTTTTGCACTCACTGACTCATTTCTCACAGAGTCATTTCTCTCAGGGTAACAGGAGATCTTTGTATCAGTTCATCGGGCAGATTTAGACACGGCCCTTCTGAACCATAATCTTTTTTTCCTTATCTTTTTGTTTGTGGACCAACATGAGGCTCAGAAAGAACTGGTAGTTGTGACAAGTCAAACAGTATTTGTCTGTTATGTTAAAGTTGCTGGTTTCTGTAGTCAAGTCAAATATGCAAAACATTTTTCATTTGGAGTGTTTTTTTTAATATCTCAACGTCAGTCATTTGTGTTTTTGATCCTCCTTTATCAAACCCACCTCTATTCACTAGAACCGAAAATAAATATTTGACTCTGTTTCTGGACAGACGTTGCCAAGGGTGTGTATGTGTGTGTGTCACCTTTTATATTGGTGTTTTTCATCTTGTCGCTGAGGGTCACATGACCGTCTGTGTCAGGTGACCGGCTTGAAGCGCTGCGCCTCCACACCTGCGGTTTCCTGTTGACATCATCAAGCGTGTGTGATCAGGTGTCAGTGCTCGCAGCACATGTAAGGCAGCAAGAAACTTCCAATTCTATTTAGTCTGGGCTTGTTTTTTTTCCTCTGTGTATCTTCACAGACAAACTTTCCACTTTCTACTCGTTCTTAATCTCAGTTGTAGTTGTAATAAATAGTAAAAGTATTTATTGCGCTCACAGTAACGCAACATTGTTTCAACCAAAATCACGGTGATGGAGATCAACATGGTGCTTCAGATACAAGTAACTGTGTCTAAATAATAGTGGGGTCCGAACTTGACTTTGCTGTGATTGTCATGAGCCACAACTAACTGGAAAATGTAAAATAGTGAGAAATTTGAAAGATCGAAAGTAGCCAAACTCACAATCCGATGGTTTTCTTTATAATTTGACGTATGTCTGGGTGCTATACCATTATAAACTTGAATACCGGTTGAGTTGTACCACAATATGATTTTTACAATAGCGTGACACACTCATACTTTTTTCATACATGTATATAATACACACATTTATTATAAGAAAATGTACTTTGTTACAACTTTAACACTGCTAATGACGATACAAAGAAATTGCTAATCGAACACTGAAATCACTGTAACAGACAGAATTAATAGAACACCCGCGAGGTTCGCAAGGTCTGAAAAAGTGAACACACAAGTCCGGTTAAAGGAGTCCAAGAGATGGTTTGGTAAAATCTCCGACGTCAACCAACAAACAGTACTTTGCAAGATGTCGCTGTGTTATTAGCTACTCGTACCCTAGCTACTATGGTTGCCGTATCCGTATCGTCCCTTTTTGAATCAATACAGGATGGTTTTTGTCCCGTTTTTTCAATCTTGTTTTTCTTTCAAAATATTGTCGCATGCACACTTTCCCCGCGCGTGTTTTATGAACTCGATTTTATTGTTAGTTTGGTCTTTTTAACTGTCTATTGAGGAGGGCGGAGTCTGCAGTGTCGACAGTAATAATTGGCAGGTTACCCCCCCAACAATTATGATTAAAATAATAATAATATGATGTAATATTACTTTACAATCACAATAACTTTTTACAAATAGACTAAAATCTTTATGTAATCTATATATAATATAATATTTTAATAAAGAAAAAAAAGTTTTTGGGCCTCACTATACCATATATGACGTAAACATTTGTCATGCAAAGATGATGTCAAAATATAATTGTAAATGTATGTTTTGTAAACGGGTTCTTAATTCTTGTAAAAAAAAATGTAAGTGAAGCTTCTTCAAAACAATTTACAACTTTTTCTACTTAAGAATGTGTGTGTGTCCCGCACTGTGATTGGTTGGCCACCAAAGTATATGTCCCGCCTTCATGCCCAGACTTTGCTAGGATTGACTCTATCTCCTTGTGACCCGTAATTGAAAAAAGCATTACTGAAATGGATAGATGGGTGGAAACTATACACAGATCTATCTCTCTTTCTCTCACGCAGTGTGTAGTTCAGGGTCTTTAAATACTCACAGGAAACTCCCTGCAGTCCCACAGGAAGATCATTTTACACACACCTTGAACAGATTTGCTCCGTCGTTCCGTCGATCCTCTAGAATTAAGGTGGTGGGAAAGTATCTGAAATTCTCTTTTTCATGCTTTGTGTTTCTGGCTGTTTTCTCGTCTTCACTCCCTTTTTCTCCCAGTCGCTGCCTCTTTGGATGAAGGACATGGTCTTGGCTCACTTTGTTCACTTCCCTCCTGTGGAGCGGCCTCACAGCTGCAAAGGCTCATGGGAAGGAGCCCCATCTTCATGGGAAGAACAACTCCAGTAACTTTAAACCAAGTCAGCCTGATTTTGTAGGGGTATTTTTTTTTTTTTTTTGAGTTGTTGTCAGTAGTTTTTACATTTTCAGCGAAATAGTCTTTTCAGTGGTTGACGTGACTCAAACCTTTCTGGTTCAGTGTGGTTCGGTCCTCCTGGTCTTTATTGCCGTCCGGTGGTGCTGGTCTTCACATGTGGAGAGTGACTCAGTTTTTCGGCGTCTCGCTGGTTGTGTAAAGTGGATTCCACCCATCAGACACTGATTGTGGGTTCAGCTTTGCGTTTGATTCACCCAGTGTTTGACTCAATCAATCAACTGGTTTTTCCGCATTATGGCTGTTATGTTGTTCATGTTTCTCTGTTTTTGAAAGGATTAGAATGGAATTTGTATTGGTATGGAACAAGAACAAAACTAAATATTACTGAGAAAAGAAACGGGTTCAGACATTTGAATGGATAACAGCAATAAATACACACACACACACACACAGACACACACATTCATTAACACTAAGAAATGTGTTTTTGTTTTGTTTCTTGTTTTCTGGTAAACTACACATTTGTTGTAAACTTCAGATTTGATATGTTCCGGTGTTTGTTGTCAGTCGTTTTGTTCGTTTTTTTTTTAAATTGATGTACATTTTCGTCTCTTTTTTTCAGGAATTGATTTTAAGATCAAAACAGTTGAACTACAGGGAAAGAAGATAAAGCTACAGATCTGGTGAGTCTCTGATTATTTTCTTCCTTTTCATGTTTGAGAAATATGTGAATAGCTCTATCACTTTGAGAAAACATCCTGTCACTCATTTATGGATTTGTTTTTAACTAATTACTAATGCTGTAACTAATTAATCACTCTTCCCCAATCAAATTAATTGCGAATAATCGCAAACAAATAACTGAAGCTTGTAACATTGGATATTGAAGTGTAAAATGTAAATTAATGTAAATTCACCACTTAATAAACACTTGTTTAAATACTGTAATATAATTTAGCAAACTTTTTGTTCACTTTGAAATATATTGTCTTTGTTTATGAGACCACAACTCGCTGTTCCTTTAAATCTCAATCTTCGGCTGGATTGTGATTTCCGTGCCTGACAGTCTTGCGACATTTCGCAACTTCACATCCACTGTTGTTTGCAGCTGCAACCATGATTCGAGCGGTGTTGCTTGGCGCCGTGTGCTTCACTACCCTTCTCTTTTTTTATTAGCAAAGTGCGTCCTGAGTTCAGCTTTGCAAAATACTGTACACATAATACTTTTGTTCTATCTACGGACCTATCTGGCAAAGTTTTAAAGTGGAACTCCGTCTAAAAGTCCTTCCTTACTATTATTCATTGCACATCGCTACACCAGAAGTAAGAAAAACTGCAAGCCTGTAACAAAAATTTAAAATTTTATTAGGCTTTTGAAATTCATTGTGCGTTAACACGTTAACTTTGACAGCACTACTAATTACATTGCATAGCAGCTTGTTTATTTTGCCCATGAAAATCCCTAAGATATTTGTAATATCGCGAGAACTAAGACTTGGTCAGTTGGTCAAGACAGACACGGAACTGCCGTGATCAGAATGCTCCACACCAACTTTAACTGCTTTTAGCTTATGTGCTAAGTTAAAGTTTTGTGTGAGCAAGTGTGTTGAGCATCTCTCTGTGCCGTGAGAAATGGAAGCGCTCGTTTTGTATTATTAAAAATTTTTCGGAACTCGGGACGAGATTTACCGCCGTGTTCAATAATTTTTCTCCAGGATAACGAGTTTTTTTTTTTTTTTAATTGTTTCTGAATTAATTATTATGAATGAATTCGAAACTAAAAGTCCTTTGTCTGTCACTCACTCACTCACTGACTTCTCTTACTTTAAATAGTTAAAATACAAATTTTGTATTTTTTTCTAAAATTTAATGGCCTCCCTGCCATAATACCGTCTGCACACTAGAAAATACCGTGATATGCATTTTGACTCATAGCACCCCCCCAAGCGTCTTACTTATTTGCTACTTAATGTAACTATAATGGAATGTTTAGAGAAAGATCATTATTAAAAAATGTAAATTAATGTTAAGCCATTAACACATCAAGTTAAGCCAACTTTTAGCCATTAGGTCACATCTTGACAACCAAGCAAGTGTTTTAGCACACACACTTCCAGTGTCACGTGAAATTTAAGTAATCCGGACCGTATCAATCCTGGCGCAGGGGGTTTTGGTTTCTCGGTTTGACGAGTTGTGGCTTGATGTCTGCAGGGACACGGCGGGACAGGAACGGTTTCACACCATCACAACTTCCTACTACAGAGGCGCTATGGGAATAATGCTGGTCTATGACATCACCAACGCCAAGAGCTTTGAAAACATCAGCAAATGGCTCAGAAACATCGATGAGGTCGGTCTCCTCTTGCTTTATAGACGTTGTCAGTTTTGATCATAGTGGTGGAAATTTTTGAATATAGTATAGTGACGTTTTGAGTCTGAAAAGTGTCGGCAGAGAGTAATATTAAAAAATGATACAACATTATTTTAATATCGTACAATCACAACTTCTTTTTTAAATAATTTGTGAATAAAGAAAAATGTTGCAACTTTTTGAGACATATTTGACTAATGTAACACAATTATTTGATAATGTTCTCAATTGTGATTATTGCCGTGTAGTTTTAAGATTAAAATGTTTTAGGTCAATTATTATTTTTACGGTAAAAATATGGGCAAACATTTAATTTTACGAATCTATGGATTTGAAACCAGAATAATTGTGAAACTCCAGACCATTTGCGTTTCCTGTGATGATTTATTCCGATTTATGAATTTTTCCGCACATCAGCGGCGACATTTTGCAAAACTTCACATGACGTGCCTGTAGGTTGTTCATGCTAAGGATGAAATATTTGCTTCCGTACCTGCTGAACTTCATTCCTCCTGTTTTGGCAGCATGCTAATGAGGACGTGGAAAGGATGCTGCTAGGTAACAAGTGTGACATGGAAGATAAGCGTATTGTACCAAAAGCCAAGGGGGAACAGGTGAGATGATGCGGATCAATTATTGATCCTGGCGGAACTGTCGCGCAATCCATGTGCTGAACATGATCCTCCGTCAAGATTTGACTCTTCTGCCGCTTCTTCTCAGATTGCGAGAGAACACGGGATTCGCTTCTTCGAGACGAGTGCAAAAGCCAACATTAACATTGAGAAAGCGTTCCTCACGTTAGCGGAAGACATTCTTAGGAAGGTGAGTATAAAATAAGGCACCTCAACAAACTGGGTTTTTATATGGTCGTTTATATTTTAGGGACAGTACAAAATCTATATACATATTATATCTATAAATAGATGTGTACCTTGTGTATATATTTTTGTATTGTTTACTTTTTTTGTCATAAGTATAATAGTAAATATTATGTACTACAAAATAATTATGTTTATGTGTGTACTATTATTATAAATGATCTGTAGATCTACATGTCACATTCAAACTTGTTTTTATTACTAATTGAATAATAATTTATTTAGTTTTAAGTTTTTTTTTTAATGGTTTATTTTTTCTTTTGTTTTTCCCTTTTGGTTTTCTTTTGGAATTTATTACTATTGTTTTTTTGTTGTGCTTGTTTCTGTGGTTGCCTGGATTTTCTATTATTTGACTTTATTTATCCCACTAAAGGGAAATTTCTTTGGTTTCAGGCGCAACAATAACGAAACCGTGATCACAGGGTCAAAAACAAATAGTTAAAGTAGTAGAAAAAGTTGTATATATGTTTAACACGTTGTATTCAATTTTAATAATTTGTTTGCACATTTGGTTGATTGTTTATTACTTTACTTTTTGTTGTTATTTTTAAACAATTTTTTTTGTATTGTTTACATTTACTTTTTTTTCTTGCTATTTTTTTAATCTTTTGGTATTTATTACTATTGTTTTAGTTTTGTATGTTTCTGTGCTTGCCTGAATCTTTCTAAATTCTCATGGTATTTAACATTTTCTGTGACAGACGCCTGTAAAAGAGCCCAACAGTGAAAATGTCGACATCAGCACTGGAGGCGGAGTCACAGGATGGAAGACCAAGTGCTGTTAAATAGAAACACACACACATACACACGCACACACACACACACACACACACACACACACACATCGCCCCCCCATTCCCCCTTGTTTCTGTCTAACATTTTTTTCTGCTTTGTCCTTGTGGTCTTTTCTGTAAACACATCCCTAACATTTGTCACACTCACGCCGCTTGCTGATATTTTGATTTCTGAACAAAGTAGTATAAAGAGATGTCGTTTCACTTTTTCTTTTTTTTCTTTTTCATGTGTAAAGAAAGAATCAAGTTTATTCTAAACAAAGGCGCATTTGCCACTACATAAGCAGTGGACCTGACTGATCAGCCAATAGCGTTCACTATGACATCATAGGCAGACTTTTGTTCAGTGTTTGGGGTTAGTGTTGTGTGATAGTCTGAGAGATGTCAGGTCTCTCACTGACTTTTCTGTTTTGTTGTTAAAGGGGTTTTTTTTTATTTTTTATTCTTTCGTCCGGTGCCTTAATGTGGAGCCTTGGTGCTCATCCCCTCCAAAGCACACACACACTTCACTTCCTGTAACTAATTTCAACACACACTCTCCTCTGCTCGACCCTCCATCTCAACTCCACACGTGCCCGAGTGAGACCATCCGGCTTCAACCTGTCTGCTCAGAAGAGAATGACATTAAACATGAATGAATTTCCTTTTTGGTTGTTTTACTTTTTTTTTTTTTCTCCTCAGAATGACTTGTTTTATGAATCAGTGTATGGTTTTGTTTTCTTTTCACTCAGTTACTCATTCTCTCCTGCATGCGGGTTTCTTTGGGATTTTGGGGGTCTTTTGTAAGTTTTGCCATGTTTGTAACTCACAGGAAGTGTCTCTTCTAGGCAAGATAAGTGTCAGGGAGGGGAGCGTTCTCTTTAAAAACAGTTTTGCAGATCCATTAAAAATAAGCTTGTTTAAGTTACATGTTTGTCCTTTTTTTCCAAGGTAATTGTTTTTATTGAGGATCCTAGAAAAGGAAATTGTCTGTAAAATGTGTTTATAATTGGAGTTAAAATATACCAACTTTCTATACAGGTATTTACTTTTTATTTCAGAAATGCATACATTCCCTAAGCACATTGTCAATAGCACATCCTGTTGAAAAGTTATATATTAACTATATATAACTATCACACTACATTTTGTAATGAGTTAATCTCTAACTTGGTTTTTTTTTTTTAAATATAAGAATCGTTTTAAAAAAAAAAAACGAAAAAGAAAATTCGTTTTTAAGGAAAACTAGTTTAATTCCGTCTCGTTCTTGCGCTGCGTCCAAGTTACAAGTAGATGGCGCAATACACCAGAGTAAATGTTACGCAACACGGCCGCTGTCAAAATGCAGAGTCAGTAGGGCTATATTTCGCTTTTTTATGCCATAAAATACAACCTACAAACATAATGGATAAGTCAATAAATGTTTAATTTGTTGATTCGCGTATCCACAACCCAAGTGTGCGTAGAGGCATCTTGAAGTCTTGAGAATGCAAGAATAAACATTTTAATCGCAATGAAGTTTGGAGAAGCTGCGCATGGCAACTAGAGCGTCTCTGGGAGATTCGGCTTGTTATGACGCTGATCGGAAGACGAACAACTGTGCGTCATATTTCATCCTGCAGACATCCCGACATCTGCGGGAAAGACACCTACACCATCCTAAACCCTCGGTAATGGCGGATGCGAGGTAAGACTGCGCGGTGACGGCAGACAGGCTAACTGCGTGTCTGAGAAATCACTAGGTGACAGCACATCAGAATGACTTACCGACAGCTATGCGTATATAGTTAAACACAAGCAGATAGACTAACATACTGGCAGATAGATGGCATGCAGTCAGTTAGATAGATAGACAACTATATATAGACAGACTGACAGATAGACCGAGACCGATAGACAGACAGAGCAGACATACAGACCAGTTAGTTAGTTGGTAAGTTACTTTTAGTTAGTATGTTAGCCAGTTAGTATTAGTATTAAATTAGTTAGTACTAGTTAGTGTTAGTTAGTTGGTTAGTTAGTTAGTTGACAAAGAGACAGGTAAGAGGGCAGGCAGACATACAGCTAAATATATAGACAGGGTGACTGATATATAAAGACAGACAGGCAGGGTAGGATGCAGATATAAGTATTTGTGTAACAGAAAAAGCAATATTCACAATTACTAATTTTAAATTTATATTTAGTTCTATATTTAACCTAGTCACGTATTTCATAGACATGCAATAAAGTGCTTTTTGACTTGAATATTGACATAATGTGTTCCTGGAATTGATTTTTAGGGTAGACATGTCTATGTTGTACATCACTTGTAACACACATCTGAAATCCCGAATCTGTTTCAGAAGTTCCCCGCAAGGGGGCGCCAGTAAACACTGTATTGCTTGAATTCCTGGGTTGAAACACCAAGTTATTTAGTAAACACAGACTCCTAAAATTAATAAACGACAATTAATAAATATGAACCTTTTAACCACAAACACTCAAAAATGAGCAATGTGTGCAAAATGGTCTAAATTGGAAATCAATTGAACACATAATGGCTGCCAATCAATCTGACGAAAAAAAATGGTCCAAAATGGGGGGACTAAAATAAAAACTAAAAGTAAAATTGAATGGTAGACATTAATATATTTTAAATCTAAAACAGGAGAAGACACGTGTTTCATTTTGTGTGTGCATTGTTGGGCACTTGTTTTTACTTTGCTTTTTTTGCATGTTTTGCTGCAGATGTGTGTCTTCTGGACATTTTGAGATCAGACAGCTTTCTGGGTTTAATGGGAAGCGTCATTTAAATTGGCATTCACTGGATTTGAAACGCCATCTTTACACGTCACACCGGGGTAAGTTTGTGTGTGTGTGTGTGTGTGTGTGTGTGTGTGTGTGTGCGCGCGCGTGCGTGTGTGTTTTTTCCTCCTGTTTAATGTCAAGAGCGACATCAAAGTTTTATGAAACTCTTTAAAGTCATAGACCTCATGAAAAAATAATTTCTCGCGAGTCTTCAAATCAAACACAAATGATGCGCCAAACTTGAAACGAATGAATTGTAGTTATAATCATGGGCTTTGTTTTTCTCTCGTTGATCGCAGGTGAGGAACAGGAACGTCTGATTACTCAGTGATAATTAAATAAAATGTAATCAAAGATTGACCCATGTGATCTGTTTGTATTCACATACAAAACCCGAACCGAAATTAGAATTAAAATCAACGAAATATTTCAACAAGGTTTTTTTACCAAGTGATCAAAAGGCAGAGGAAAGGAATCCCCAGTGCGCACTTCCGTTTGACGTCATGAATAAATTATGACGAAACATGCGAGATTTTCGGCTTATAAATGCTCAGTCGCAGGTTGGGTAATTGTTTTTTACATTATGCATTTAATCTTATAGAATTTGATGTTCTTAATCTTTGTGTGAATTAAAAGTCGTCGAAAACGGTATAAAATGTAAAAACCGACAATGACAATTTAACGGTTTTAAGAACAGCAAACAACAGCGTATATAACTATTTATCTATATTATCACTCTATTACAATTGCAAAACAGCAAATGCGTATGAAGATTTAAAGAATTTAAGAATTAATACTGGGAATAGCATTACAAATGGAACACACTTTTTAACTCACTCTTAAATTTCGAAAACAGCTTTTATTTTATTTTTTAATTATGTATATAGACGTTTCACTTGTCTACATGTCTTTTTTTTTATTTAGTCGTCTATGTAACTGTGTTATATGTATAAATAATGTTACTGAACACTGGTTTTGCGACGTTTTAAAGCAGGAATATGTTTGCTCCAGGAGATAATTTCAGACGTGGAATTGAATGAGTGCGGCACTAAAGCAAATGAGCAGAGAATAGATGAATGAACTGGGTGAACTATTGACAACTATGCGTTTCCTTGGGTTCGGAAGCGTGGGGGTGGGTGAAATGAAGGTATGGCGGATCTCTGCACTAGATAGTTTAGATAGTAAAACACAGGCTCCTCCATTTGGTTGGTTTACACACAAAAATGCAATCTCGCGTGTTTTATAATCGAATCAGAGTCGTTTGAAATCATTCGACTCTCAAGACAATAATTGTTATGTTTTTGCGGCTTATTGCAAACTTAATTATGCATTTCAAAAAACATATTTATGATAAATAAATGTATAGTCCATGGAAACGATATTTTAGGGGTAAAAAAATAAACGATTGATTTTAAAATCCATATAATTAAAGCTTTATTGTTCAGTAAACTTGGATTTCAATCTTTTGCAGACAGATACTCTCTGAACTTACTCGAAATGAATATCAAATCACATACTATTTATTTTATCAATCAATCAATCAAATAATCAAGAGTAGACTTTACAAATAAAAAGAAAACTTCTAAAGTTATTTATATGTTTACAAACGTCTATATGTTTAGCATGCCTTCGTTTTAACATTATAAAAATGTCATAAAATGCATTTCAATCCTTTCTCTATAAAAGTGGTTACAGAAAATAATTTACAATACACTTTTAATTGCTTCAGAATGAGACATTAGAAGATGAATTTTTCAACCATCAGAATTCGATTGAGCAGTGAATAACGATTTACAACTTTTTACTCTCAATTTTAGCTATAATTGTTGTATATTATTTAGTTAAATGGCGTGTATATCTTGAAAATCCGATTGCAGTGATTATAAAAAGCAAACAACAAAAACGGTCGCCTTGTTTTTGGCTGCTTTCTTTTGTTTTTAAATAGATAACTTATTATTTATACTCTACTATCACATGCATACATTTACCCCAGATTTACATTCTTCGGTTCCGTTTGTTTATTTTTTTTGTCTCTCAAAACGTCATACATTCCAGTTTCACGATTATTCCGGTAGTCGACCTTAATCAACAACTTCTGTTCGGTGCCGGAGATTCTGAACTTTCGCGGGATCAAACGGGGACATTCAGGGTGTGTCCGTGTCCGCGTGGGACAAGAGAGGCGGTTTTATGAATGGTGGATGGGAAACCTTGTGCGGGAAATGAGAAACTCCGTAACATCTGACACCAGGGACTAGGTCCGTGCACCATAATGGTACGACCACCATTCACCGTGCACGCACACACATACACAGCATCTTCTATACACCAGAGCTGGTGGTGGGGAGGTGTTGGGGGCAGGGGTGAATTCCGGAGGGTGGTCGGTTTGGGTGGTGGGGGTGGTGGTAGGAAAGAGGAGGGGCGTGAATGCTGTGGGGGTAGTTGTTGACTTCAACATATTTTTTCTTTGACCAATAGAATACAAAAAAGAACTTCAAAGGCATTTGTTGCAATTAAAACATTTGCCGAGACAAACTCTTTCATAAACGGAAACTCTAAATATAGCTTTTTAGACATTACAATATTTCGATTTGTTGTTTAGTGGCTGCTGCTTTTTGACTTTTTTTTGTTGGCCTGTTGTTGGCCAACTTTGACTATTTACAAAGGTAAACAGACACGGTTTAAAGGTTTGTTTATATATCTATATTTTTTATTTTAAAACTTTAACAATTTCAGTAAACTCTATTCATGTTAGATCTATGAATCTAGTAGCTTTTATATTTGTTTAAATTGTGGAAATGTTTTATATTTGCGCAATTTGTCAATAAGTCTCAATAATTAGTATTGAATCAGCAAAAACATTTTACTTAAATTGTCCAGACATTGTTAAAATAAAACGAAAGGGGAAAAATATGACTTTAATAATTCCCATGGTGGGGCTAGATAGAGTAAAAATTGTGTAGATATTAGGTAAAAATTGTGTACATTGTGTAGGTTTTCTCCTTTCTGTTGTTTTCCTTTCCTAATGATGAACTTCATTAATGAAGCAGTTTAGGATTCTGAAACTTTCCATACTTTCAACGATAAAAGTTTTACTCGATACTTCATAAAACGCGACAAGCTTTTCAAAATGTAACAATGTGACCGTGAAAATGAAAATTACATAACTTAAAGAGGATATTGCAATCCATACATACACCTTTTCTAAAAGTGTTTTCTGTCCGCTCCAAACACTTTCACTATCAGCGAGAACGGTGAAAATCCCATCGACAGGGAAGATGCTTTACGTGACACAAAAGTGCTCCTGAAGTCCTGCCCGGTTCCGAGTCCGCTCCCTCTCCCGGGCTCGCGGAGGAGTCACGTGTGCAGCGCCGAGAGCAAGCGAATGAGAAACTGAGAGCTGGAAGAAAGAGAGGGAGCGATCGAGGGAGCGAGTGTATGTGCGAGGGAGGGAAGAGAGGGATGTTAAAAGAGACATGACCAAACATCCAAAAGGGAGACGCACGCTGTACGATGCGCGCTAAATTCGCGCCCGTTGGAAATCGGGATGTCTGTTCGACGGTGACGCGCGTCACCCCATTTCACGGAGGAAAAGATTTCGCTGGAACTTTGGAACGGACGGTCCGCTGGGAAACATGGCCGAAGGTTACGATGCTTCTATTACTTGACTCAAACTTGCTATCGGCGCACGTGGAACTCGGGTACTTTGTTTACCGCGTTTGTAATCGCCACGAATAGTCGTTGGCTTCGGCGGCGGTGCAGGGGGGAGGGGTCGGGGTTACGTGTGCACACCTGCCCCACGCGAGACCCTTCTTATTAGGCTTACTCACTGCCACAAGTTGCGTACTAGCTAGTCACGTCGAGTAATCGCGAC
>CM051505.1:12576283-12591492 GCA_028031935.1 Paedocypris micromegethes | reverse complement strand
CCCCCCCGAAGTCCAAGCTCCACTTTTCGTTTAGTTCTACATTGTTCTATGCGATCTGCCCGTTACAGTAGTTTAATGAGCGCACATGTCGAGTAGTTAGGAGGAACAGTGGCAGTAGTTACATGTACGTAGTTGGCACGTTTCGACTACTAGTCCGTCCTCGCGTGTTTCATGCTTCCCAACAGCTTGTACATCACGGGCTTCTCTTCCTTGACCGCACAGGAGGGCCGCGCAGAGGTGGCGGCTCGGACATCGCCAGGACTCCACCGCAGATTCTGGCTGGCTCGGGTTACTGCAAGTGGTTCAATGTCCGCATGGGGTTTGGATTCATATCGATGACCAGCAGCGAGGGCAAGACCGTGGACCCTCCACTGGACGTGTTCGTTCACCAAGTGAGTGGGGCTTCGACGCTTGGCTTTGCTGTGGTTCTTCTCAGCCATGTTCACGCGGTTTGTCGCATCTCATTGACATCAGCAGCTGTGTGTGTGTGTGTGTGTGTGTGTGTGTGTGTGTGTGTGAAGCAAACACGCCGTGGGAGCCATTACTACAGACGGAATCATCCGCGAGCGTGAAGTTGGATTC
Organism: Paedocypris micromegethes; assembly: GCA_028031935.1. NCBI lineage: Eukaryota > Metazoa > Chordata > Actinopteri > Cypriniformes > Paedocypris > Paedocypris micromegethes. The sequence continues at coordinate 12,590,910 of CM051505.1, read as the reverse complement.
GCTCGTCGCGTGCACTCGGGATAAACCTGCCCAACATGTCGGAAAATGTGTCACACGCCGCGCGTGCAGGGTCAGATTGCGTTTGTGCTTGGCGAAATTGCTCGTGTTTTCGTGCTCTCGCGTACCGAACATCATGTGCCCTCGTCTGTAGATGAGTGAAGCGAAGATGCGTTTCAGGCTCGAGTCCCACTTTGGCCAACGCAGGCCCTGGCGATTTCCACAAATGGCCAATTTCGCCATTTCCTCACTCCAAACCGCGTGTGTGTTTTTCTCTGTTGTCTTGTGTGGTGTTTTATATCGTTTCCATTGTTTCAAGATGGTTATGTAGCATTAAATATAGATATTGTCGCTTGTTTTGCATCAAAATGCTGATGTACAACGCATTTTCGACGAGGCTTCTTCAAGTGAACGTGAAAATAAAATGTAGTCAAATGTACTAAGATTAAACTAGATTTAGTTTTGTAGATGGATTTCATATTTGTAGAAAAATATACCGTTTAACTGAAGCACTTCTCAATTTGTTCAACTGTATACTTTTGTCTCCCTTTGGTGGTGCATTCTGGGAAGTGTAGTTCGCATGAGAAACAAACATTTCCTGAGGCAGCTTTTAGATTTTTTCTCGCAACGCATGAAATAAGCTAACTTTTTAACCGATACAAACTTTAGTTTTGGGACCAACATGTTGTTTTACTTGGCTTGAACTGATGCATACCAAACTGATTGAATTATCTTTAGTTTTTTTGCATGCTGTATGGATTTTAATTCTACATTAGTGTGACAGTTTGTGCAGTTTAAAGTGTTGTTCTTCGTGAATAATTTGACTCTTTGCAAGTTTTTGTTCAAGAAGAAAGACAAATATATAGCAATAAATAAAATAAACTTGACTGCATGACTTTGCAGAAATCCATTTGAATTGAGCATCAGCCTTAGATCAATCTGATATCATCCAGACAGATTTGTCTCTTCATTCACGTCTTTGCAGCTATTTATTGAATCCGTATTTAAAGACGAGGTTTCTTTTTGCAATTCTGCAGCTTTTCTAAAGGCACAGGTGTGCTCGTGCATGCGGTTGACAGTCGAATGAGTCTCATCCGTGATTAAATGGCTCTGGAAGAGAATTCGTTTTTATTTCTATGCTCTTGTTTTATTTGTCATCTCTGTGTAGAAGATGTGCGTTCACGCCACACTGCAACTGAAAAGCTTTTGAGCTCTGGTGTGTGTTGTCTGCCGTTGTGCAGCTGTGTGTTTGTGATAAACATTTATCTCCTTTGTAGCAAATGAACGGTTTTCGTAATCGTTTTTGAATTCAGGGGGCTGTGGTTCATTAAACTCGCCAAACTTTTGGAATCCTAGTGTCAGCTAGTTGTGAAATCCCAACTGGGTTGCTTTTGACTGGTCTGATCTCCCAGTGACATTTTTCGGATTATTATTATTAATTTTAACAATTCTATGGCTGTAATTTATTTGTTTGGACTCTTAGGATGAACGTTTCTACCATGTAAATGCTTAATCGCAATTGAATATTAACCAAGAAGTGTGATGTAATTAATTGATCCTGCATCAAGCACATCGAGTACAGATCTTCTGCAAATTCACACAATCTGTTCCTCTTTTGCAGCAAATTGTGTCTGTCAATCCGGGACGGGAATGTGTGTGTGTGAATCAGCATGTCAGTGTCCACGATAGCAGAGAGAACGCATGACTGTTGTTGTTTGTATGTGCAAAGAGAATTTCACTGCATGTGTGTAGTGGGGGTTGGGGTCCTCGAACATTCTTTAAAAGAGGAATTTTGTTAAAGACAAAAAAGGAAAAGGAGGCGTGGCTTCAGTCAGCCCTCACACTTGGAATCAACACACCGCAGTGTGTGTGTGTTTCATTAGGAGCTTTGTGTTTGATTTTCCAATGCTGCACCTCCTGTAGTGTTTGTGAAAGTTGCAGCATGTATGATGTGTGTGTGTGTCACTCTTTTCCATGCACACCAAGGCACACATCTTTTATATAGTCAGTGCTTTGATCATTGGTTGGTTTTAGTCATTCAATTGAACAGGAAGTGTCAATCAAACGGTACTTTTTTTTTTCCGCAAAGAAGAATAATTGCCATATCGGCAGATGTTATTATGCTTGTTTAAGCGTTAATGGTATGCCCTTATTTACATAGCTAGGTAAATGTATGTGAGTGTGTGTTGTGGGGTCACACTGGGCCCCTTGTGAGATTAACCTCTCATCCAGACTCCACCTCTCCCTGCTGTAGATATCTCATTCCTTCTTTAGCGTTCGCCTCTCTTCTTTCTTGGTGATCTGCAGATTTGGTTTCTTAATTGCGCAAAACGGATACAGATACTCTGAGCAACTTTCAGAACACGCATCAGAATTCAATTAAATTTGACAAGAGACACTGCCGGGATTTAGAATGCAGGTTTATTTTTAACAGATGTGTATAAATACCAGTTAGAGATGTAATCTGTAGACATTATATTTGTTGTTTATTTTCCATATAATGCACTGTTTTTTTTGTATTATTTTATTTAATGATGTTGTTATAAACAATGCGAAATAACAATGAAAGCTAGAAATGATGGTTTGATGGAGTCTTTTTTTTTTTTAATGGGACACGTAAAAAAAGTCCATCAAACTAGCAACAAAAATAGATGCTATAAACATGATTGAGCTATAAATAATTGTTTTTCTATATTTCTTTATAGTGTTCTACTTATTCTGTTTTAATTCTTAATTTACAGTTGTTATTTTTCGTTGCCTTTTTGTTTGAGCTTGTTTTAAAAAATACATTTTAATTTTAATTGTTTTATCCATTTACAATTATTCAGTTCATATGTGATATAAATCAGCTTAATTTGTAATATGGAAATAAAACCCACCTTAATTTATTATGTTTTGTTCACATTCTGTAGTGATCACTTATAATTGATGCCCCCTGTCTATTTATTATTATTGATTTGCTGTTTTTTGCTTCTTGACTTGAGTGGGAACAGAAGCTTCAGGTCACAGACTTCCTCACTAGGTTTTGGCCATATTAGGATCAGGGAGGGGGCGGGGCCAACTGTGCTTAACCTTCAGCTTCAAACTGTAGAACTATTATACATTTTAAAATCTAGATTTTTACATGATTTATTTACTTTTTTTTTTGTTACATTTATTTTGAACTAATTTGTTTTCTGAGTCTTCTCATTTGTTTTTAAGGGAGACTATAATTGTAATAATTAAAGAGAACTGTTTTATTAGATTATTTAAGCATATTTTTTATTTCTTAAACGATTTCAATAATAGAGGGTTATATTTTGATTATTGTCTTTATAGCTTTGTTAAACAAGTACTATTCATAATCATATAGATAATTATAGATAAAATACGATGATACAATTAAATAAAACTGTTTAGTTGATTTGAATGTTTTTGCATGTTTTATTTTGTTTCCTCTATGTGTTTTTATTGCCTGTTTGTTTTTCAAGCAATTGATAAGTCTTTTTAGTCAGAAATTAATTAATTTCAAAGATAACGAAATTACCTAAATCACACCTTTGCATGAATCGATTTGAAATTGTGTTATAAGTGGGGAAAAAGTGTTATGGAAAAATTTTAAGTATGGAGATTTACAACCATATTTTATTAAATGTCTAAATGATTCTTAGTTAAATATAGTAATGAAGTTTGAAGATATAAAAGGGATAAAACATTAGAGTAAAACAAAAATAACATTTTTAGTAGTAAGTCCATTAAAAGTGTGATTTTATTCAAAACAAATTGTAAATCTTTAGTCCACAAAGTCCACAAAGACTATATAGAATGCAAAATGAATTGTGGTTCCATCAGACAACCTTGTAGTCCGCACTTTTCACACAACATTAAGAGCTCTTGGTCATTATGTGCTCACACACACACACACACACACACACACACACACACACACACACACACACACTCTCTCACACNACACTCTCTCTCTCACACTGAGCCCATATCCGGCTGCTATCTGGGGTGTGTGTAGAGTGATGTAGTGTGTGTCAGCAGATCAAATGCTTTGTGTTGTAGTCAGAGCAGAAGTGTGTTGTTAATTTAATGCAGGGAAATGGGATGCTGGTCTGTGCATGTGTGTGTTTGAAGGGGGTTGGGCAAAGGTCGAAGGTCATGCTAAAGGATGAAAACACATGGAGGAAGGGTGATGTAGGCTACAAACCTTTAGAGGTGCTCTCTGCCTTTCTATGTGTTTCTTTTCATCCTGTTTGTGAAAATAAAAATATTTTTAGAATTAATTTTTGCCCAAATCCGATAATTGTTTTTGTTATACAGACAATTGTTTTATGTATGTATTTTAATTTACACAAACAGAAAATTAACACATTCTAAGTTTTGTAGTGCTAGGAAGTTCAGTTTAATTATTTGCCGTTGTAAACTTTACTGATCATTTCAGTAAATGTCACTTGCAAATTATAGAAAGATATATGAATCAAATCTTTTATAACTGCCCACTAATGAGAGAATTTTAAATTCTCTTTTTTTTAATAATAAAAGATACACGCGTTTTAAAGAAACAGAAATGAATTATCAAAGAAATGCTCCTGTTTAACATATTGCAGAAATTCAGAAGAGCGTTAAAACAGATTTAACAGTTTGAAGTAGTAGTTTAACTTGCTAATTAATTATTGCAAATAAATGTAAATTATTGGTTTAGATAGGAAGGTTCGACTGTAGATGAACAACGTTCTCTTCCATAGCTAACAAAATTAAATAACAAAATGATTCGTAATTTAAAAAAAAAAGATTTATAACTGTAAATTTTTTTTTTAATCCGCTTTTCAGCCTTGAAACATTTTAAATCTATTATTGTTTCATCATCCGTGTTAGTTGTTTGCTTACAGTGCATGTGCAGTTCATGGTTATTTTTCAGAAAGATTATTTCTTTATGCGTTAATTGTTTGAAATAATTTAATTACCAAGAATTTTTTGCTCTATTCTTATTACTTGTTTTTTTGCCCTAAATTAAAACCAATTTCCTTACTTTGTACGTCAAGAGTAGCATGTAGTTTTCGTAATAATCAGTGTTTTGAATCTATTTTAAAACATTTAATTCTGTTCAGTTTCTGCATTTTCCAACTACAATTTTGCTTCTAAGTGTGCATTTAACGAATTGTCAAAGTGTTTTTAACAATTTAAATGTTCTTTTTGTTTATTTATACAAGTGTCGTAAACAGTTAGTTATTAAACAAGTATGTGAATAAGTAACTGAGTCTTACTGTTTCAGAAATGTGATTTGTTCTCCATTTAAACCAGATAAGTATTAACTGAAATGCTTTTTGTGTTCAGAGTAAACTGGTAATGGAGGGCTTCAGGAGCTTACGGGAAGGCGAGCAGGTTGAATTTACCTTCAAGAGGTCGAGCAAAGGTCTGGAGTCGCTCAGGGTCACGGGTCCTGGCGGGGGTCCTTGCTCTGGTAGTGACCGTCGGCCCAAAGGCAAGGCCCCGCCCCTCAAACGGAAACCAAAGGGAGACCGGTGAGTCTGCTGAGAATGATGGGAAATGTAGTTTTTCCTCATGTTTTTGGTTGGCTTTGAAAGTGTTATTTTTTTAGATGTGTTGTGTTTTATTTCTTTTGTTTATTTAAAGATATGTGTCAATTTGTATTTATTAGCATTGATTAGTTATCCATTGTAAAAAATATTACTGTTTGTGCAATACTTTAAATAGTTTTCATGTGAAATGACACAGAAGTGACTACTAGCACATTGTCTAAAACGTATGATGTGTATTATGTTTTAAATGTTTTATTATTATTTTTGTCTAAATGCTTATCACTATTTAGTTTTTCATATAGTGTAGCAAATACTTTTACAACACTGAAATTAATATTTAGGTGTATTAAAGTTAAGATTTTTTTTATTCTCTTTTACCATATATTGTTTCTGTAATAGTAAATTGTAGTGAAACCTTTATGCATAATAATTGTATTTTACGTACGTATTTTTAATTGTGCTGGTAACGTTAGTTTGATGCATAATTCTTTGTTCTTCACATTACAAATAAATGGCCTAGATTGTAAAAAAAAAATGTATGTACAGCATTTATAATATTATACCTTAATTGCAATAATTGCAGTTACAGTGTTTGGTTTTCCATACTATATTTCGCACTTCAATTTTGATCGATTGTGCCTTTCTTTTGCTTCCTGTTGCCATGGGGATCAGAGCAAAAATACAGTCTGAATAAGTCTTTTCAGTGTTCTTGCTATTTATATGAATCTGCGTTTGTGTGTGGGGGTTTATGATTTAGTGTGTGTTAACTATAAGCTGAAACACACAATTTCGATGAAGGTGAGTCCCAATCTTATTCTTCAGTTGTTGCTTTAATAGATGTGGCTGTGTATCTTCTTTAAAGAGTGTTACACAAGATCTTAATAATATATAGAATATGAGAATGCCACCAAATAAAGCATTACATAACAGGTCGTAAAGATTTAACAAATTTGGGCACATTTTAACTAAAAGTAACTAAGTTTCTCTCAAAGTAAACGTTTGTTTTATTATAGCAGTACAATAGTAGAAAGGAAGTTTTGTAATAATGATGTGCTGATATCGCCCCCGTGTGGCAGCTGGTCGTAACTGCTGATGCAAGTATAAAAGTACTTTACAGTCATTTGGCAGACGCTTTTATCCAAAGCGACTTACAAAAAGAGGAGTACGTGAAGCAATTTGTCTACAATAGGCTACAGTAGATGTCAACACAGGCTATATAAGGAAACTTACTAGACAGAACAGCATGACAGTCAACAACAACAGTGAACACAAGACAAAAAACACAAGACAAAGATTTTTGTTTTGTTAATCGGTGTTAAGGTGCTGGTGGAAGAGCTCAGTTTTTAGTGCTTTTTTTTAAATGTTGAGAAGGTTGCAGACTTTCTAAGAATAATAGGTAGATTGTTCCACCAGACAGCCGCTGAACGAGAGAAGGTTTTTGTGAGAGATTTCAAGCCGCCAAATTAAGTTCCAAATTATATGGAACTAATTTTATTTTTATTTTATTTCTTCCTGAATACGTTTTTTTTATTCAGGAATAACACATTTTCCCCAAGTAATGCTTTCAGTACTCACACACACATTTATTAGGCATCTCTAATTTAAAATCTAATCACGAAGTCTATAAAATGTTGTTTTATTATTTTTGTTGCATATAAAATACAAATAATTCGATTTTATTATGTACATTCCTCCAAAATATATTTTTGTTCAGAATAAAAAAATTCCTTTAGAATTAAGTTTGTTTGCCAGACAAATGTGACTAGATTATGGGCAGATTCATCGAATTATGTTCTCATTCTCTCCCACAGACGCAGACAGACATGCATATTAGTCTGTGTTACTGAGAGATCGGCTTCTCTATATTTAGAATCCGTAATGTAATTTATCGTACTTTCTCCTTTCCATCCACCGGAATTTCCAAGGCAACTGAAGTTACCATAGTAACACGCAGGGATGCTGTAACTACCAGACGATTAATCAGCTCACACTTACCGGTCATGTACCATCAGGTCACAGAGTTCCTGCATTTTATTTATACGTTTTGGTTATGTAATATACTATGGGTTTTTTTTTGAGTTACTGGAACTCATCAATACAGCACTGGAAACAAATTGCTTGGTTATAATTCACAAGTGGGTTTTTTTAGTGTTGTGGAATGAATTGACGCTGCTGACTTGAGCCAAAATATATACAACACTGACCTCTAGTGGTTGATGTTGGTATTGTGCCTCTTTTTTCCGTTTAATTCTCATGGCAAAACTCTTTAGTGGCTATAAAAAAAACTTTAATAACGAATTTGATCTCTCTTTGCAGGTGTTATAACTGTGGAGGTCTGGACCACCACGCTAAAGAGTGTGGTCTGCCGCCCCAGCCAAAGAAGTGCCACTATTGTCAAAGTGTCACTCACATGGTGGCCCAGTGTCCCCACAAGAGGTCACTGTCACCCTCCACTTCTCAGGACCCCCAGTGCCCCACCACTTCAACTCAGTCCCAGGACGAGGAGACCAGGTCGGAGTCGTCGTCTTCTCCAGAGGAATCATCTCAACGTGGAGAACGTTCTCAGCGTTGGAGGAACGTCCGCGACTGATAAATCCCGGGTTCTTGTCTTTGACGTGTTTCAGCACTCGACTCGGCCTCAAAATCATCTACCTCACATGCCCGGACCACCGAGGATGCCCTCCCTTCCCGTGCAGCTACGGTATTAGCACATGTGTGTAGTGTGTCAATCACGACAAACTGTCGAAGTGAATGTGTGTGTGTGTGTGTGTGTGTGTGTGTGAAGCCTGGTGGACATGTAAGAGCGCAAATCAAAAACTCAATCTGTTTATTGTCACAACGCGATACTGTTGTCGTTTTGGTTGAATTAGGAAATGAAACGGATTAAGAATGTGGCTTGGTTTTATCTATTAGATGCCGAGAGCAAAATTAATCCATTTATAGTTTGATATTTAGGTTTTAATTTGTAAATCCATAAGGTAAAGCATTTTCAAGCTAGTACAGCTTTTTATTTCTAACAGTAATGCACAATAATTGAACATTTTGTACACGGCCCTCAAAGTCGTTTATATTGCGATCAGTCCTGAATGTGCTTTATAACAGAGACGTAGGAGGACACGAGTCTGCAAGGGCTTTCATCTGCTGAGATGAGTAAGGAAACTCCAGACCTGTGTAGCTGCTGCTCGTCGTAAGACATTAGTAAACGCTCAGATTTTACATCGTAATATATTCAGAGTAGACGGATGATCGCCATCCTTTATGATTGCGTTTTGATTTTAGAAGCAGCTTTTCCTGTGTTGGACCATCTGATGTGGAGTGACAATTATTTTTTTTTTTTTCGACATGATATTCCTTTTAGAATCCACTCATGTTGATTTAACATGAGTTAATCAACGTTTCTATGCATTACAATAGAAAGCATTTAGACACAATTCAGCGGTTTGGATTGGCTTCCGCACTTGTGATTATTGTGATGTACGTTTCATTTTTCCCCTTTTTGCATCAAGTCTACGTTGCTGAAATTAGTCTAACATAGCTGCTTCCCTACATAATATTGAATTATTCTGACATTTTGTATTAAGTTTGTTTTTGATTCCCCTAGAAACTATATATCAGTTCTAACTGGTATATACATGTATGTATATATAGATGTATGTGTGTGTGTGTGTGTGTATATATATATATATATATATATACACACACACACACACATCACATATACAAACATACATGCGTATGTACACACACACATATAATAACACTCTTATGCTAATTTACTTTTTGGAAAATTTAATTTGTCCCCTACCTGTCATAGAATCTCAATAGTGGATTGTATTTTACAGAAAGTGTGGAAAGCTGCGCGCCTTTGAATCGTACACGCGATGAATGTAGATCAACGCAAGCCTTATAAAGTCCGGTCCGCTCAGCAGTAAAGTGCTGATGGAGATCCGAGCTCTACAATCAACCGCGGAACAATGAAAAACGAAACAAGAGTGCACTTGAGCAAGTGGAGCAAGGTTTACCCAGAATGCCGTGCGGCAGACTAGCCTAACCGCTAGCTTTTTAGATGCCTTCAGCAATAATGAAAGGCTGTTGTGAGGAACTCCAATAGAGGCATGCGTGAAAATCCAGTTTTTAGTATCTTAAAGGGATTTTTTTGGACCATAATGATCGTAGACGTTTTTCATCGCACGTGAACAGTGAATCAATTGCTCAGAGGATGGGAAACGTTCACGTTGCGTCAAGTGTTTAGTAGGTGATTATCTCCCTGGGATTCAAACCTCAACCTTTGGTGTTGCAAGCGCAGTGCTCTCAAATCTTGAAAACCACATCGTTTTAATTGGAAATAAAACCGATTATAGAAATCCAGTATGTATTCCTGACAACCATGAAAGGCGTTTTTATTAAAGACCATTTTTATTTTCATTGTTTTTGAGTGAAAAATATTTCACCACGTGTTTTTCTAAATTGTCCCTGTAACGAACAGAGGTTTATGAAATCTATATTGTTATAATCGCAAAGAATCTCTCAGAGGAGAAAATTATTAGTGTAGCTTTTGAACATATCTAGAACATTTATCACGCTTAAATACATTCAATTCATGAGGAAGCGGGACGTTTATTAGCAGAACGCGGCACATTCGGTTTATCGCCATGTTGTCACGTGTCTGAAAAATTCTAAAAATGCGGTTTTAGAAATACATTTTTAACCTGTACTTATTTGTCTTTCTTTCCCCCTTTTCTTTTTTTATCATAGGTTTTGGTATAGACGTTTATACCAAAGACTTGTGCGTTAGCGGTTCAACTCGTACGCTGTTTAACAGCCTCGTGCACGCGTCGTATTTAATCAAACAAAGACAAACAATCAGAGAGCGACCAAATGACACGAAAAACTGGAACCCGGAGCAGATCGAAACCAAACTTCTCAGGATGAACTTCTCTCAGGGAATAAACCAAATATTTGATTGTTAATTCCTGTAGGAAAGCTTTGACCATTCACCGAACGAAAGACTGTTGCTTATCTTCCCACTGACCTTGTTCTTGTAGAACTACCTCTCAGTTCCAGCTCTCCATCTTTCCTTTTTGAGAAACGAATCCTTGTCGTTTTTTTTAAATACGTGACTTGCATTTGTTTACACAGACGTCTACCTCATTTCTTCTTTTTCACACCTGCGCTTTGTCGCATCCATGCTGGTCTGGGATCAGTTTCTACAGGAACTAAATGCCTCATCTTTACTATTATGGACCGTTTGGCCTCGTTTCTGCACATCGAATAAAACTGCTGAGCTTTTTGAGAAGGCGATTTTGATTTTTTTTTGTTGCGTTTTTTGGACTAGACTCTTATTTCGGGGATTAGCAGATGGAACCATTCCATGTCCGTTTCCTCACTTTGATAACATCACGCGAGGGCACTAGCAGTATTATTAACACGCGCGCTGTACATCGCTAGCATAACTACTGATTTAACGCTCCTGGACTGATGAAGCTGCTTCTGTGGCTCGATCACGTCAGGATTTCGACTGAATGAGCTTCTGGAACGTTCTATTTAAGCATTCAGGACCGAAGGGATTCCGGATCGGCATTCCGGAAGGCCCCAGTTTTAAAGCATTTCTCACACGTCACACTTTCAGCACTGAATGTAGAAAAGTGACCAAAGCCCGAGACCAACTGAAAGGTAAATATCGGGGATTCTTCTGCCTCCGATGTGCCATGTGGCTGTCGAACTGTCAAGTTTGTTGAGATTTTATATTTGCTGGTGTATTTAGGCCGTCTGCTCCTGCGGTGATGTTTGAAGATCAGACCTTCATTCGTGTCTGAGAGTGTTGCTGGACTTTATTAATCCTTGTTTTAACACCGTACGTACAGGATGATTTCTCGTTTCTGCTGTTGAGATTTTTTCCGAACGGCAGACATTTCTGCTCATACGTTTTGTTTTTTTTTTGTTTTTTGTTTATGATTTCATCAAAGCACTGATCGCCTCTTGTGATTATTTGAAGAGCTCATCACTCATTGTAACCACATTTATATGCATTATGTCTGTGAATTTAGGAGACTCTGAGTATGTTTAACTGTTTTACTTGATTGATATTAGACCTATTATATCAAAATTAAATATGTTGCATTCAACGAGAATGTGTGTGTGTTTGATGTTTTTGAAAGTAAATTGCATTTTTCAAAGAAACTGTACAGATAATGTACTTTTCCTTTACGTAAAGATAACATTTTCTCAGAATTTATAATAAATACTGTATATACAGTAGAATTAAGTAACTTTGTTAATATGTGCAGAACAAATCTGGAATGCCTTTGAACTTTAGGCAAACGGATCTTGAATTTCTGTTTTATTAGTGATATAGTACGTTTCCGTTTTTGCACTGATTATTCATATTTCGGCAGTAATTATTTGTAATTGTATAGCACAATTCATACACCAGACAATTATAGTATAACAGTATAGTATAGAAGACGTTTAGTGTTTTTAGACATTTAAATATTTTTAAACTGATTGGCTTGGTATGTTAAACTTAATCAGAATATTAATAATCTGGAATGTTATTTCCGTTGTTAATTAAATAAATCAAATAAATAATGCTTTTATTATTAATCTGTCTAAACTCCTAAAGCTCAAAGCTTTCACACATTCATTGTGTATCTATTATTCCCTAAATATTCGTTTCTATGTAATTCTACTTCCTATTAAATGTAACCCAAACAAGGTTTTTTGTCATTAATGTCATCAATAATGTACTGTATTCGGGAATGGTTTGGAATATCCATTCTGCCACTAGAGGTCACTGTTTACTACACTTATCGGCACCGGGAATTTTCAATGAATTTTGGTGGGTTTATTGAATGCTAAATACGAATACGAAAAGAATGAACTGTAATACATTTCAACGAAGTTGATATCACAATTGTGCAAATTTTTCGTACATCATGAATGAATACACACCAAACTAATTATTAGCTAACTATAAGCTTAAGTGCATACTGAAAGCAATTCACTTGGAACACAAATCACATCATTGCCTTGCAATTGAATGGGAACCGATTGAGCTGCGCAACTTTAGAACAATCTCACAGAAAGCAAACAGCAGAAGAAACTGAATTATCTGGAAAAAGACGGAATGAGGGAGGGAGCGAGATGGATGGGAAACTAGAGTGGCCAGCAGCAAATGTGCAAAAATGATTAATACGGGCAGAAATAATTGCATTTCATTAAGATTGATGAGACACCATTTAACCTCCTCTCTCTCTCGTTCTCTGTTTTTCTCTCTCTTTCTCTCTCCCTCCAGCGTTCATCTTCCATCACTTTAAGCTCCTCACTATACCACGACAGACAGTGATGGAGAGTCTGTTATCCTAGCAGCCAATCAAAAGCTCCGTTACAGACTCTCAGACTAACACACTAGTGGGGTTATTTTTCCTGGCCAATGAGATGTCAGAATTCAATCACCGCCACAAGATCGAGACAGTATAGAGATGATTTATTTATATCTCCAGTAGTTATCCACAGTAACATGTCGACCGTGTTTGTAATATGTGATTAAATGAAGCTCCGCCAAGAACACTTATAGAGAGCGAAAATTAGGTTTTTTGACTGTGATGGATATAGATCAGTGTCTTTGAAATATCTGCATGTCAACAGATTTATGTCCTGCCAATCTGACAGATAAAACACAACTGTGAGCAAATAAATGTACAGAGGGATGCCTCAAAATCTTCCTGAAAACAGATATACTCAACAAAACTTGAATTACATGAGCAAAATGTAGGTTTTGCTAAGTTCAGAATAGATAGAATAGAATAGATAATCCGGTGATCTAGTGATTCAAAGTAACAGATGATCAGGTGATCCAGTAATTCAAAGTAACAACCGATTCAGTAATTCATTGATTTAAAGTAACAAATGATCAAGCGATTCAAAGTAACAACAGATTCAGTAATTCGGTGATTCAAAGTAACAGACAATTCAGTGATTTGGTGATTCAAAGTAACAATAGATTCAGTGTTTCAGTAAGTTTCCATTTTCGTCTTAAAGAAAAAAATATAAGAGTAAACTGTTAAATAAAAAAAATGATTCAGTGATTCAAAAGTTAATATCTGTGTGTGTGTGTACACACTTAAAATCGAATAAAAACTACTTAAATATAGTTATAATATTGTTTTTTTAGTGTTAAACACAGAAGTAAAAATGTATATATCATCTATAGTATAAATATACAAACGCTATATATATATATATATATATATATATATATATATATAATATATATATATATATATATATATATATATATATATATATAATTTGTTGATACATATAAATGTATGTATAGTTTACTTTCTTTGATATTCAGTGTGAGAGCAAATATTCACAGAGACAGAAATCAGAAATCAGTCTTGGTTAATTTGTTCACCATCACTATTACTGTGCAAATCAAACGCACATACACACGCTTTATAGCAGATTAGAAAAGAAGAGCGGTGTGGAAACGCAACATGGCCAAGGTTATTAAAAAAAGGATGTAGCAAAGCAAGATGGCGAGTGCATGGCCCGGGGGCTTATGGGAGATAAATGGTTGACCCGGGCGGTGTCAGGCCTGGATTGATGCTACTATCAGCAGTGTGTTCTTCCAACGATTTCACTCTTGCTGATAGAGTGTGTTATCTAGTTACTAGCATGAGGGCTTCGGCCCGCAGGCAAACGCAAGGTCAATCTCCGAGGACAATCTTTGTTGGACTAAATGAGAAAAAGAGCAGAGCCAAAAAAGAGAGAGAGAGAAAAGGAAAGAGAGACAGAAAAGAGGAGAAGGAGGGAGAGGAATCAAAAGGCAGCTGTGAGGTCTACGTGATAAGATAAGCCAAATTACTCTCTTTAGCAGGATGAGCCGCGGGCAGCAGGGAAACACAACTGCAGGGAAAGTTAACCAGAGCAGATCTCACCTGAGAAACACTCTTTACCAGAAGAACACACACACGCACGCACCGCCAAATGTATTCATGAGGCCTGTAAAATTGATCATCACCAGCCTCTCTCTCTCTGTCTGTCTCTCTCATTCTGTGTGCGTGTCTCTCTCTCTCTCTCTCTCTCTCTCTCTCT
>CM051505.1:12572774-12576265 GCA_028031935.1 Paedocypris micromegethes | reverse complement strand
TGTCTGTCTCTCTCTTTCTGTGTGCGTCTCTTTCTCTCTCTCTCTCTGTCTCTCTCTCTCATTCACACACGGTCTCTTCCTCACACTCTCTCTAATTTTTTAGTTTTCTCCATTCTTTTTAACTCTCACACAAATTCTTTAGCATTCTCACACTATTTTTTTTTATTTTCTCTAATGCTAATCTATTTTTATCTCTATTCATTGATTTCTCTGTCTGTCTGCTTCCTCTCTCTCATGTCTGTCTCTCTCATTCTGTGTGCGTGTCTCTCTCTCTCTCTCTCTCTCTCTCTCTCTCTCTCTCTCTCTCTCTCTCTCTCACACCTCTGTCGTTCTACTTATATTACACTATTGATCATTGCCCTATTGTTTTTTTTTATTTGTGACACAAATAGACACAAACACAAACAGTTTACTATGTCATATAGCATTACATCGATTAATTATGATATAGTTTTGGTAAAATCCTCAACACCTTTCCTCCAACTGAAAACATATCGTTTTGATGTTACGTCACCACGACTGCTGATGCTCCTCTCACACGGTAGATGGCGCTGCAAACCGAGTTTACCGCGCAACCCCGCAACCTCTCGCGCAAACGGCCGCTTTCCACGTGCTAAATAAATTAAAAAATAAGATCAGAAATGATGTGCAAGAAATTGAAGCGGAAACAACGCACATTATGTTCTAGACAGCAAACACTACCGCCTGGATTCACACCGGCATTTCCGATTGGCCAAAACTCTGCACGCGAGCAAGAGCACTACCTGTTCGAGCAAGATGAGCCAGTAAGTATTTAAGTTTGTGCTTCTTTACTTGTACAAAACCGAGGCAAATCATTTACACGCCGTTAATTCATTAAGTAAAACAAATGGTTGCTGAATTAGTACGAAAGTGTGGGAAGCAAGAATCCTGGTTCATATAAACATGATTTGAGTGTGGTCTCACATGCCCACTGCATTTCCGGTTTAATATTGCAGTTGATTTAACCTCCTGTGAGCCAATAATCCACAGCATCTTCTGAGAGGGAAACGCTTATCTGCTCTGAGTCCTACAGTAGTTCCACTTTAAAAAAATGTTTCAAGATTTCAATGAGAAAAACGTCTTGCACTTTTGCCCTTTTTTATTACAAGCATTACATTTCCCAGCGTTGACTGATGCTGCATTGGTAGATTTGACTTTGAAATTGAAGTTAAGGTTCTGTAAATCAGGGATATTCTCCCTCTTCCTGTCTGCTCTCGCAAATGTTCGCCAGAGGAGCTCTGACCAGATTGTGTGCTCGTCTCAACTGTGATTTCCATTTCTGCTTCAGCATGACAGGATTATTCTCTAGCTGCTGATGGATTATTAATGTTAGAGTCATGCTTCTCCGGGTTATTAATTTTTCTTGTCAGTTATTATTATTGTTATAAATGATTCCAGAATGATCGCCTTGACCTGGTGAATCATGTGTGTTTGCCGAGGTGTAAAGAGTATCTGAAAACCATACTTGAGTAGAATATCTTACTGTAAAAAGTACTTCGTTACAACTTACAAGTCACAACTCACCAATTCCAAGAAAAATTCTCAGTATCCAAAAGTATCCAATTTTAAAATAACTTAATTATTTACTCTTACTGAATTTAGTATAAACACAAAGAAATGTGAAAAACAAGAAACTATTTTATATCCTTGTATAAAAAGTGTAACACCTCAATGTTATAAATGGCAGAAAAAAATGGATAAGAAAGAACAAAAAGTCAGTCGCAGTCAAACTCAAATGTGCAAAAAAAGTGTAACCGCTGTTCATGTGAGTTAGCTGATAAATAGCATCCAGTATCTTCAGCATCCTGCAGATGGCGTTATCACCTCGTCCACCCAATCGATTAACTGCGCTAGTAAAAGATGCCACCTTGTCGCACACAATCACAATGTAACAAGTAACGGTATGTGTCCATTCAAATGTTGTGGAGTAAAGAATGCAGATGCTCAATCACAAGTGTAGTCAAGTAGAGAGTAAAAGTTGATTATATTTTTGACAAAGTAGCCAAAATACTTAAAAAATGTAACACGTTCATTTTCTCAAGTACTTTACACCACTGTGTGCTTGTAGGGCTATTTAACTGTAAAACACAGTTAAAACACAAACACAGACACAAGATGGACTTGTTGCTCACACTCAGTTTTTTCTATTTGCACATATTCCCAGAAAAGCGGCCAAACACAAACCCAAATGAACTCGGTCTTGTCAAAACTTCTAGAAAGTCTTGTTTTCTAATAAAGTCTCATTCCAACATCCATCCATCTGGCGTGTGAGGGGGTCACACGGCTTTAACTCGGTGTGTGTGTCCCGCAGCCTGGACATTGATAAATTCCCCCTGCCGAACGATCGATAAACGTCTGTTATAGGCCTGTGGTAGCCTGCAGCAAACCTCATAATTATACTGTCACACAGCGCTGACACACGCACACACTCTCACTCACTCGCGCGCTGACGCCTGATTGGCAGGTGGACAGCTGTAACCGAGGGCAACGGGTCCAGAACGGCCTCCTGTGCCCACCCACACCGGACTGTTTTGGTTACATTGACCACCAAACACAGAATAAACAGTCAAGAATTCTGTGGAAAAATCAGCGCAATCATCAACGCTTTCAGAAGGTCTGACCTCGCTGTTTGCGCAGAGATTGTTCAGATTACCGATGCGGAATAATTCCAGTTGGAAGTTTGGGTGGCTGATTGCTGAAGGTCCTATCTAAGATCTGGTCACATGACTGACACCACAAATTGTTCCCACTTGTGGTTGCCAAATATTCCTCATTAAACTTTGACACTGACGTGTTTATTTGAAGAGGTTTTCTAATAGTGCTGGCTTAAAAATGTTATTTTGTCAAGGTTGTGGTGTCTAAAGATGACTGTTATACGTATGTTTGTAACGAGCAAGGAATTCTGACCAAGCCTGAGTATTTTTATTTCAAGCTTTTTACTGTAGAGATGTGTGTGTGATTTTTTTTTTTAAATTCTAACCATAATAACTGAATCATAAAAGTTTTATTATTAAAGAAACATTAAATAAACACATTTTATTTTTGAGACTACTTGTCCTTGAGACTATCAGCTTTGAGATTTTCCCAAGACTTTTACTCAAGCATTTTTTTTAAAACTCAGAGCAAATACAGAGCATAATCACAATTTCAAAGAAAAGATCACAAAAGTTGCATTTATATTTTTAATTATTATTATTTCAGATATCTATATACCGTAAAATGTTTTTAATACATGTGTTATTTTTAAATTGTATATAATATATGTTCAGTTACAGTAAATAATAAATATATGTATCATTATTATTTACATTTAACATTTATTCAGATTAGTCATAATTCTTCATGTAGGGTAAATCTATTCTTAGAACAGAAATAAGAAACTTTAATTTGTTTACATCTGCTCAAACACCTGCAGGTGACCTACTGACCACTATCTAACGGTGACCTTTACCCCCGCTTGACCTCTGACC
>CM051505.1:12555274-12567774 GCA_028031935.1 Paedocypris micromegethes | reverse complement strand
ATACACAATATCATTTGGTGGTTCTTGTGTAAGTGTACAATGTTACTGAACAAGCTGTTGATTACAAATAAAAACAGATAAATTACAAAAATATATATTTGTATACATTTATTTTGTACAAATAAGTCATTATTCATACATATAGAACTCTGTAATTTAGCTTGTGATTTAGACATAAACACAAATACACACAAGCACAACTAAAGAATAGAAGTTTGTTTCATGTGTTATTTGTATTTTCCTCTTTTTATGTCCAAGTAGTTAAATGTACTTGTGCAACTGAATGTTACTGATTTTGATGTATATAACATGCAGCATTTTGAACATAAATCTCAAACGACACCTGACTAATGTGCTTTGACACAAATCTAGAAAGTTCCAAACTAAAGTCTGGAGAAGTCTCGCATCCGACTCATCCGTGAGATGCTGGAAGCCCCGAGGGTGGTCTTCACTGTCGGCGTGTGCCAGACAACTGCACAAAATGACTGGAATATAATCATTTCAATAGTGATCAATGGGGCAATTCACACGGCAGGCGATCCATGAGCAACAATTGTCCTCGCTGTGCTAAAATCACTTGTTCTATTTCTGCGAGATGAAGAAAACCATGTCGCGCCCTCTGATGTTGATGAATGTCCATCATTAAAGTGGATCCTTTAATGGGTCACATTTATGTAGTTAAGAAGAATTTAGCGACAAACTGAACTACAAAAAGATGACAAATGCGTCCGCTCTAACGCGCCCACCAGCTACAGAGACGCCATGCTGAACTGTGATTGGCTAATCACTGATAAGTCTAGGTTGTTGATAATCTATCAGATTTATTCATGTGTGTAACAGTATTTTTGTTTGTATTTATTTCAGTTTTGTTTTCTAGATGAACTATGGTACACATGATTTTTTGTTTAATGTAGAGTGTATGGTTTATATGTACGGTATGTATACGCACACTAATAGAATCATAAAAATATGAAAACAGTTTCAGTATAGTGTTTAGATATATGTATGTGTACGTATATAAAATAATAATTAATTTGTGTGTTACTACGTATACATGTGTTTGTATATAATTTACTATTCGTTTAGCTGTTGCTTTTATCATAAGCAACTTACAATTTCTACTTCCTGCTTTTCCTGGGAATCTAACCAAATTTTTCGCTAAAATGTATTTTAAATATAAATATAAAACATTACCTTATAAAAATATACTATTTAATTTGTGTGTATGTGTATAATATATTTCTATAATAATAATAATAATAATAATAATATATTATGATATATATAATAAACGTTTTTTGGATTTCTGACTTTTTAGTCATTTTTTTCCATGCATTCGTCATTGTTTTACAAGTGAACACAATTCTATTTTTAAATACATAATGACGTTTTTTTAATAATATAGACAAATTGCAAAACTGTGCGCGCATTGAGATTCTGCATTTAATTTCACCGGACGAGGCTTTAGCGTTAGAGAAATATACGTATCCGATATCGCGTTTCTCAATAATGAATTACAATTAAGGAGAAAATGTCATATGTGTGTGTTTATGTTTGCGTGAAACTGTGTGTGCGCCTTGGGCCGTCTCGCCATTAGGGTCTGTAGTAAATGGAATAATGGGAGACGATGAGAAATCCCAACGTTGAGCAATAAGGGGCTGATGGGATTGTTTAATATCCCAAAGCCGGTAACCAGGTTTGCACACACACCGCCGAGCAGAGTGTGTGTGTGATTTAATGGCCGTGTTTAATATCTCCCCTAACCAGGTTTGGGCATTTTGGACATCACCATTGGGGCCTTGTCAGTGCGCGCGTGTGTGTGCGTGTGTGTGTGTGTCTTATTGGCCGTGTTTAATATCCTCTGTAACTAGGTTTGTACATCACCACTGGGGCTGCCTGTATCACTTCATGCTATCTGCCCCGTCTCAGGAATCTAATATGGCAGCCTTGCACTCCATCTTTCTCTCTTTATTTCTCCCTCTTTCTTGTCTTTCACACAGACCCAGCACCAATCAATTATCATCCCACCAATTCCAATACAGCGGGATCAATCGCTGCGCCGACCAGCTGAGGCTTCTGCCCGGCATCCCATAATTTCGCTACTCTCTTTGGTCCATGTCAGTGTCTGATTGGCTGAACAGAGCACAAACGATTTAAAAAAATCTGTTTTAAAACTTCATAGAACTCTTTGCAATCAAAGCACTTCATTAAGCCGACAATAGTAAAAAAATATAGTTAAAATGTGTTTTCTTTAATTAACGTTTGCATTAAATGTATGTTGAATTCCTCACTCCAAAGGACCACAAACAGATGTAGTATTATCTGTTACCACAGGAGCAATAACGGAATTCAGGAGAACGGATGTTCGTTTGGCAGTGTCCTCAGCAGTTATGAGGAATGTGCGCACACGTTCTTCCGTTTTCCCCCACGGTATTCCAAGTATTCCAAAATTCCCCAGTCTCGCGTGATTTCTCCAAGTCCCGCGATCACGTCCACAACAAAAGTCCATCAGGCTCGGACTTGACAGGTTACACAGACCTTTTACATTTTTAATAAATGTAAATAAAATAAAATGGTCTAACCAACAAACAAGGAATCCTATGTGCATACATACAGTTTGTACTACCGGTTGCTGGTTCAAATCCCCCTACGGCTGGTTCTGCAACTGAGTGTCCTTGGGCAAGACACTAACCCACATGCCCCACTGATCGCTACTCTTGTGGCAGATCGTGGTNNNNAAAAAAAAAAAAAAAAAAAAAAAAAAAGAAAGTATTTATGTGAATAGAAGCACCCTTTAAAAATTTTAAAAGTTCAAAAACTTGGGGGTGCTTATATGCGCATAATATTCCATAGATGTAAGCATCAGTTTATCATATTTCAAGTCTGGAGCAATCACAAATAAATGGAAATGCTTAGCAGTGCGCTAGCGTCCTCTTTTCTTTCTTTAAATAGTGTTTCCGGAGGAAGACATGCATATATGCTTTTAGTGGCTGAATAACGGAAATAAAGAAACAAAAGCGACACTTAGCAGTGGCTAAATAAAGTGTTAACAATAAAAATAAACTATGTACAATAAAAAAAATTGAAACATACAGAGACGACAAACCAAATAGCAGGCCCAGGGCTAACGGCTAGAAAGTACATAAGCAGGCAAAAGCGTCAAGGCAGAAAGAGAGCTGTCGAAAACGAAGAACACAAGGCAAGGAATCAAAACCAGAGAACAAACGCAATCCGAACACTCGTTCTGCTGCACAGGGCAAAACAATACCTAACAACAATCATCATGAAGCGTCTGATAAAGACCAATGATGAAAATGGCTGTCACTGCGCTGACTGGAGAGCAAAGGCGATGGTGAGAAAATTTGCGGAGTTAAATCGATTACTTAAGTAAAATGACATAAAAATGATACAAGTCACGAGAAAGTATTTAGCCAGAAATTGTATTTAGTTGTTGATTTATTTTTTTGTGCCAGAAAAATGGTGTGCTTGTCTTTGTGTAAATATGGTAATTCAATTTTGAAAGTGTGTGCAGAATAAAGTGAAAAGTGTAAAAAATTATCAGAAAAAGATCAACTGTCACAGATTTTGCACACACACGCACACGCGCTCACAAATGGTGGTTGGCTTCCATCGAAGATTTGCGATTTGACAGAAACACGGAGTTAATAGTGAGCGAACATGATGTGTATAAACCAAACCAACTGATAGAAGCAAATGACAGAATCATGAGTGAACCTGTAATGTTTAATTCTGTGCCTCAATGAGCTGTGGGTGAGTTAGATTAGATTTGCCGTGTGTGTGTTGTATGCGTATTAGATTTTATTAAACCTTCCCTCAGTTCCTACATACATATCACTGTCACTCACATTCCTCAGGCTAAGAAAGTTATTACTCATCTATCTCTCTCTCTCTCTCTCTCTCTCTCTCTCTCACTATTTCTCGCTCTCTCTCTCTCTCTCTCTCTATGTCTCACTATCTCTCTCTTTGTCTCACTATGTCTCACTATCTATCTCTTTGTCTCACCATCTCTCCCTCTCTGTTTCACTATCATTCTCTCTGTGTGTGTGTGTGTGTGTGTGTCTCTCTCTTCTCTCTCTGTCTTCCTCCCCTTTTCTCCTGTTGAAACATTAACTTAAAAGTGTTAGTTATAATTTTAGTTATAAAATTATTATAAATATAATAGTTATAAATGTAATCATTCATTTGTCTTTGAGAGTGAAGGAAAAGCAGAAAAATGAGCTGGACCTCGTGGCTAATTAACCATAACTGTTGTATTTATATATTTAAAAAAAATCCATATTTATAAAAAAAAAAGTGATTTGCTGAGTAAAGCGTATGCTAATTTTATTTAAATACCTGACAAAATATTATGTTTTTCTAGTCCACAGTTTGTTTTAGTTAATAAAGTAACAATGAGCGTTCCTTGTGTGTTAACGCGTTTAACATCATGTAATAACACCGCTTGGCAGACAGACTTTGGATTTACTCTGCTAGATTCCTGATTGGCCAATGATCAGTTGTGGAGTCTGAGGCGTAATGAGTTTAATGTGGCACACAAAGCCACAGAAGCACAAAGCGTCACCACAATTAACGTTTGCTCACAGTGAAGTAATGTCGGCCTCTTTAGAAAGAAGAGATTATTCATGAAGTGAATTCAATGACAAGTTTAGCTCTTTCTACATTTAGTCATAACGGTAATACTGTATTTGATACCCTAACCTTTTTTTTCTTCTTTCGATCTCTCTCTTTATCTCTGTCTCTGTGTGTGAGTCTCTCTCTCTCACTCTGTGTGTGTGTCTCTCCCATTTTCTCTTGCTCACTCTCTGTTTCTCTCTTATTCATACTCTTCCTATTTCTTTCTCACGCACACACGCACACACACACACACACACACACACACACACACACACACACACACACACACACACGTATATCTTGTTTCCTGTTCTCAGATTCTTCCTGAAATGTGGAAATCTGCCTGTGGCTGTTTGAGTCTCAAGCATCAAAATGAAACTTTCTCTGTCCCACTGTTCAACATTTCCTGCAGCTCACGTGTGTTACAAACAGTTAATTGTCATTAGTGCGTCATTAATAACTCACTCCTGGTGTTACATGCTAAGCAACATGCGTTTCTTTCCCATTATATTCAGTCGCTTTTGAGATGTTCCAATCACGATGCATCTTGATCAGGAAGCATGACGAAAAGTTTCTGTTCAGCTAATGGAATCACCCGGCATCTGTCTTTTATCAGATCTGCTTCACAATGCTTCATGTTCTTCAAAGAGAGTTTTACAGGAACTCTGTGCTGCACTCGCTGAACTGGACATTTAGTCTTCAGCAACTTCTCCGTCTGATTCTGAGTGGTTCAGATCTGACTGACGACAGACATGTGTTACTCTGTAATCATATTTCCCAAGTATCCCTGGGCTTGGAGTAGATCATCACAGCAACACACACACACACACACACACACACACACACTCGCACACACACACTTGCTGGCTCCCATCTTAATCAGACAACAGACTGGAGTGACACGTCCGTTAGAGCATTTTTGTAGCCCTGAGGCAAAGCCCCGCGGCCAAGAGAGAGCAAGCTTAGCCATCTGAATTAATGCATCTATATCTTTTTTCATTTTCTTGAGTACTTGAAAGTAAGTTTGTCTGAATAGTTGGAAAAATGATGGTAGAATGGGCAAGGTAACATCCTTGGTTTCCCAAACACCACTATATTGTGCCAGTTCTATAATCTTATCTTTTCTTTTTTATTTGATATAATTTGGTTTTCAAATAATGGTACAAATTATTTAACATTCCACCATTCCTCTTTCTCTTCATCGAGGCTACAATTCCCAGACTTCCCTCTCCATCAATACCTGGACCAGCTCCTTCAGAGACAGACCAAGGTGTTCCCTGGCCAGCCTAGAGACTCAGTCCCTCCAGGGTGTCAACCCCAACTGACTCGGTTCTTTCCCGGTGGCACGGCTTATTGCTGACAATGCAAACACAGCTCCAGTCAAACGGGGAATGGATTGTCAAGTATCCCAAACTCCTGGATCAAAAATGTATACCGCAATTTTTCATACCAGTGGTAGTAATTGTTAACTCAAAGCAATTGCGTAGGTTTGTCAGCAAAGACAACCCTCAACCTACAGAGACTTGGTTATCTGCAACGGAGCATTGCCACTGACAATTATTCGGACTGGCTCAACGAGTTCATTCAGGGATGAATCAAACGCTGAAATCTTGTCGTCTGCTTCCACTATGGAAATCTTGTTGGAAGGATTAAGGAGATCAGAAGATGGCCTGTCTTACTAAGTTCCCAGTTGGCGTCACCAGCTCCACAGTAAACCGTGTAGATAGGGTACCGCATCGCCCTGGACAGTTTTCTGTTTGAGGCAGACTGAGCCCCTTCTTCCATGGCTATGCCAAATCTTTTCCAGACCCAGGTTTTTGCCTGTGCCTTTCTCCCAGTAGGTACCTTTTTTCAGGGGGACATCCCTTGCTTCCTGTGTGCACCACTGAGTTTTGGGAATTTCCACAAACAGCTGAGACTCTCCGCTCATCTTCTCTAAATAACCGCATGGACCATATACCATTCAGGAAAGATGTTTCTCTTGATCTTCCTCATGATCTGGGTAAAGCTCTCTCAGAGGTTGGAGTTGAAGACCTCTTGACAGTGAGTCCAGCTAAATGTTCCTAGCATACCCAACAATGTGTTTTCTCAGCTCTTCTCTTCACCCAAGACGTGTGGTTGAAGGCCGGATGATAAGTCGATTATAGGCCTCCTTCCTAGGGTGTCCTGGTGTCCTGTGCAACTCACTTTAGCTTGAACATGGCTATTGTTACTGACTAACCATGACTAGCACAGAAGACCAATAGCAAAACACCACTCGTGTTTAGATCAGGGTCGTACTTCCCAGTGGTATTCTTACAGGTATCCCTTTTGGGGGCATTTGTTCACAACCAAAAGAAAAAGGGAAAAAGCTCTTTTGTTGTCTTTTTGAAAATTGGATTCAAGAGTTGGGGAGAATAGAAGCTCACTCCAGCTCCACCTTTCTCCATGAGCAACTCAAGAGTAGAAGGCTCAACACCTTTCAAGGAGTTGTGTTCTATCCCATTACATGTACTGGGATTTAAGCCCGACCGTTCCTATCCAGTATCACTCTCCAACACAAGATTGGATTCCAAACCGATGTTATTGCCATTGATATGTGGTTTTGGTATGTAGTCGATATGTAGACATTGATATGTAGTCTGGCTTTTCAACTTGGACCTATTTGCATCCACTGGAGCCCTTACAAGGGGCTTTCAGTACCAAACAACATGGCTGCCTTCTATCTTCCAGACACTCAAGCCCTTCTGTGCAGTGACAGATCAAGGAGGGGAAGAAAAATTACAGTTTTTTGAAAGTACAGTACTTTAGAAATAATAAAGACAATTATTTATTCGTTAGTTTAAAGTGGTAAAAATCAATATTTGATTTGGCAATGGCTGCTATACGTTTGTAACAGTTGAAGAAGTGCACACGTGTTTTTTTCAGTAAAAATGTGTATATATTGGCATTTGTGTGTGTGTGTGTGTTGGCTGGCTTCAGGGCAACTGTAGTTGAAGAACTAATTGGAGAAATGTTGATACATACGGTGTGTATGTGTGTGTTTGTGTGATAAACAAAAACAAACCCAGGTGCACAGGAACACATTCTGTTTCATTCTGTTTATTTTTATCAGTTCCTTACATATTCCGTATCTGCGGTGACTGCAGTGAGAAGTCGAACCGCAGAGATAAAACAGGAGCCGAGCAGGATGATGTGTTTACGTGTTTGAGCATAAAGAGAAGATGCTGGTGTGTGTTTGTGTGAGAGATTGTGCTCTGCGTATTGATAAATACGAGAGGTTGGGTAATCGCCTGAGGAAAGGCCAAATTAACAAAGGAATATCATCATCACCCCTTCTCATCTCTCTCGTACACACACACACACACACACACACACACACACACACTCGGCAATGCTGCTGTGACAGTATTTAATTTCAATTTTTTTTTTTGCGTCCTGTTCCGTTTAGCCTTTGTGAAATAAACACATAAATGATCAAAGCAGAAATGAACAGTGCCAGCTATTTTTCTCTATAATGCAATATTTTCTTTTGCTCCGAAGACACAATGTAATGATGAGGTCTGTCCCGCGGTATCTTTCTCCCTGCGTTCTGCAAAATGTGCTCTGTATTTAAAATGGAAAGCAAACTCGCCAACTAAATATAATGGTATAGGGAGAAAGAGATTAAGAAAATATTTCCCATCCCGTGTTTCGTTGGTGTGCTGCATACCACGGCTGATCTGATTTCCGGCATTAGAAGAAAAAAAAATTCCCTACAATGAAAATATTAAATCGTAATTATTATCCAGTAGAACCCCAAATGCTCATATGTAGAAATTAATTAAATATTTCCTTTAGAAAAATATCTCTCCCCTCTGTTCAAATTAATATCTCTGGAAATGAGAAGGAAATGCCTGGGGAGATCTTTCAGTTTAAAGCCTTTTTAAATTGTAATTATTAGTCCTGCATCATGTGTCTAAAACTGCTCTAAAACCCATGTGACTGACAGAGCACTTTACATTAGGAAACGTGCACGCACACACACACACACACACAACATGTATATACAGTATATATATATATATATATATATATATATATATATATATATATATATGGGATTGTGTGTAAGGTTTTGGCCATTTCATAACGTTTTACTATTGACTCGTGTATACAAAATCCTTCTAAAGATGTATATGATGACATGCGTAGAATTTTAATCCGTCTCATTATTCATTTTGTGGCTTACGAGATACTTTTGTAACATCTCCGCACACTTTCAAGATGTAATTATTAATCAAGTCGTTCATTATGTTGCCTCATTATGCTGTAATAAATCAGCCACCATTATCATAATTATGTATCCGAGCGTAATAATGAATAATTTTAATGAAATTATATGATGAAAAATCCTAATCATTTGAAGCGGCTTTGAGATTGGGGTTTTTTGTTGTTGTTTTGTTTTAAACATTTGTTTGTTTACTCTAACAACCCAAATATACCATAACCCTTATTTATAATTTCACTCATAATTTTGACAAGAAATTTCAAACCAGCACATATTTTTGTGAGATGTGGCAAAAAAGGTTCAAAGGCAAAAATGTAATGAACGCAATTCTGACTACCTATATTAATTGACCATATAGATTGTATAGAGTTAAACGGCGGATGGATTTATCAGTCGCATATTTTTATAATCTGGATTAGACGTAGATTTCAGCCGTGACTGGTTTGTGTTGTGGACAGGACGGATCTCCATTAGCACTGCTAATCGAACTCAATACACGGAGAGAACCAGAGGAATCTCTCTCCTCTCATCCCAAGCCTCCGTGGATATTTAAAACCCCTTCCATTTAACCCGTCTCAAACAGCGCTGCCGTCTCACGCTGACCTGAAAGCTAACAATCGATTCCATTTTTCTTTCTCCTTATCTTTTTTTTTTCTCTCTCTCCCATCTGTGTTTTTTTTCCTACCATTCTACCTGAGGCAAAGTCTTATGTAAAAACACATTTATTTTTAATGGATTTTTTAATGAATTTTTTAGTTGGCCTATTAATACAGGCATTAATTATGTTACGACGGGCAGTGAGAGAAGAGAACGGTTTAATCCCGTCCTGGAGACATTCGCTGGCGGATCATCCAGTGCCAGGCCAACAAACACACACACGCGCACACACACACACACACACACACACACACACAGTGAGAATCATTAGCGCATAATCACACTTGGTTATGAAATTGTGAATATACGTACAATACAGTATGTTTCTGTAAGCTTTTCATTATGGACATGTATTATACGCAAGTACGTCTCAATCTAATTAGCATTCCCAAAACAAATATGCGTGAATGTATATTTATGGGTTCAAGCCAGTTCACCATCTGCATTGTGCCAACACACACACACACCGATCATCCATTCTTTTGAATGTAGCCCGTCTTCCACATGCATTCATAAACACACACAGCCCTGGGCTGGACACTTAAAAGCCATATGAATAGTGGAAGTTGTGGGATAATCCTGCCAGAGAAGAGAAACACTCTGAAAGCTTGCCCGCAGGCCACACACACACACACACACACACACACACACACACCTGCAAGACTGGTCTTGGCCATCTAATGCACTAGGGTGCGGGTACACATGGCTTTAGGGTGTGTGTGTGTGTGTGTGTGTGTGTGTGCGTGTGTATTTTATGTCCTAGTACACAGCTTTGAGCGCCGTATGATGAACCCGCATGTATGTGCTTTACGACTCAGTCACAGTAAAGGTGTTAATTACAGCTAGTTTTGAATGCTAATTAAACGTTTCAATTAATTATTGTGTTTGTTGCCAAACCCTGCTGTTAATTGGAGGTGGGTGGAAGCGGAGAAAGGAGCCGTTTGACAGGCTTTCCCAGCGGATGTGTGTGTGTGTGTGTGTGTGTGTGTGTGTGTGTGTGTGTGTGTGTGTGTCTAAATCAGCAGTGTGAAGAAACCATAGAAAGAGCCGGAGAAAACGAGCCAGTCACATAAAAGACAAACTCAACAGATGCCAACAGAAGAATGAAAGCTCGTGAAATCCATTTAACGACTACACGCGATGAATGCTTCAGTTATTGTTTATTTATATTAGTGTTACATTCAAACAACGAAATTTCACACAATCGCAAGTTTTATATACACATGCTGTAAATGTCATTGTTTATTTATATTGGTCTTACATACAGTATAAACAACAATGTTTACCACATCCACATGTTTTATTTGCATAAATGCTCTAAATATTGTCTGATAAGTTACATTAGTACTACTTTATTATATTATATTGTTTGTTTATATATTGTTATACATAAACATTTACAACGATCACGAGTTTTGTTTACACAAATGTAAATAATATTGCATTTACTTAGTGTTACATACAGTATAAACAACACAACCACAAACAATATTTGCAACAATTACGCAAATAGAACTCAATTATATTAGGGTTACACATAAACCACATTTACCACAATCACAAGTTGTTTACACAGATGTTGTAAATATCATTGTTTATTTATATTAGTGTTACATACAGTATAAGCAACACTGTTTACCACAAACAATATTTACAACATTTATGTAAATAAAACTAAATTATATTAGGATTACAAATAAACCACATTTTCAACAATCACAAGTTGTGTTTACATGTTGCAAATACTATCGTTTTCTCTTCTAGCTTGTAATTAATTAGCTGATTGTAAATGAGGATTAATTAGTTAATTGTGTAAAATTTAAGTCAATATTAATATGGTACAAATATGTAATTGCATTGCATTTACCTTTTTTAAACTCAACATCTAATCATTAAAACATATTGTATCCATTCATTGAATATCTGTTGTGTTATTTTTTCAGAGTATTTCTGCTTTATATTGCTTGTTTAATCAATTAATTTATCTCTATTTACATTGCGAAATGTCTAAAGGTGACAGAAACGCTGCGGTGGAACGAGAGCTCATCTGTCATTTGCACAGGTTATTTGTTCCTAAATGTTTTTAAGTGGACAGTAATGTACGAGCATGTTGGAGAACGAGGGAGAAAGAGAGATAGGCAGAGTAAATCTGTCATGGTGATGGACACGTCGACTATCTGAATATGCAAATGAGCTGCAGTTGGAGCTGTGTTAATCCCGCCCCTTAGGCTATTTCCTGTCTGGATTAGGAAATATGGAGAAAAATGAAATTCATGATCAGCAGTTCTGCTTCCACAGACACACTCTCTCACTTTATAAATATGCATTTACTTTGCCTTTTTGATAAAAAAAAAAAAAAAAAAGCATCAACCATGCTTGTGCTAAGAAAGGAGGCCGGTTATTTTGATACATTGAGTAAAGATTAAATTCTGTCCGTCACTTTCTGTCTTCTTTTTCTTCGCCTCTCCTCTTTGAACACACACCATGAAATCAACTCAGATCTCCGACTTCTCTTGTCTTGTGGCATCTCTTTGGGAGGGAAATGCCGTTCATTTTATGCTTTTGTGTGTGTGTGTGTGTGTGTGTGTGTGTGTGTGTAAAACATTTTTGTGGGAAGCACTTCTAACAATTTTATAATCTTTTTCCCTTCGTTTTGCTGAGAGCAGATCCAAGTCGAAACATAAAAATGTATAGCAAGAAATATATGCGTCAATATGACAGAACTTAGTGAATAACTAATGAGTCTAATGGATGGCTTTGAGTTGTTAGATTGTTGAGTATTACTTCATTTAACTCATTCGCTCATTCTCTCTCTCTTTCTCATGATTGTTTTTTTTTTCTCCTCTCTCTATTTTTTTTTCTTTCCATCTCTGTCCTGTTTTTGCTTCTTTTCTTTCTTTCTCTCCCCCTCCCTTTTTCCCCTCACCTCCTTTTTCCCTCCCTCTCTCTCTCTCTCTCT